>OX101787.1:13141394-13415839 GCA_944452715.1 Ophion slaviceki | reverse complement strand
GGAAAAATAGGCTAATGAGAGTTGAAAAAAAAGAAGAAGAAAAAAGGTGCCTTATGGCCAAGCTGTTAGTAAATTGACCCAGTCATCGGGGCATCTGCATACAGTGCCCGATAGTTACACACACACACACACACAGTGGCCCTATTCTAATTTTCTTCTAATCCCTCGATTCACGTACCCCCTTCCTTTCTCGTTTGACCCTTTTATTTATTTTCATTTGGTTTTTTTGGTTCTACTTTCGTAAGGGTTAATTTGAATAGCCCTCGTGCCTGAGCCACGTGGACCAGCGATACGCCCACGTTCACGACTCCTTTTTTTTCATCGTATCCTTGTCCTCGTTTTTTTTCATCCTTCAATTCTCACTCCATCGATTTGGCTCGGACTACTACGCAACGCTCTATTTTTGAACCTACCAATTTATTCTATTTTTTCATCGAACCCTTCGCCCGGGCCACCCCATCGACGGACAAGCTCATTGGAGTAACGAGTAATTTCACTCAATTTTTTTACCGCTTCGCGATCCTTTTACAGGCACTGATTATCTGGACGAAAAAAAAACCGATAACGGTAATCATAGGCCTGCAGTATCGAAATTAACGACGGCAAATTAAAACGCAATTTTGGAAAGCTGGAAAAGAAGGATAAATAAAAGTCGATTGAATGAAGGTTGATCGGTTGAAATCGATTCAATGAGAGTAAATAATGAACTTGTTAAATTCGAATTGCATTTGGGAAATTTGAAGAACAAAACAACACGCAGAGGTTGTTAATTAATCGGGGCGAATTATTAATTAATTAAAGTAAATTAAACGTTGAGCTGGAAATATGACGAAAAAGAAAATACGGAAAATAAAGAATGTCATAAGGGAGGACACCATTGTGACAGGACGAAAAAGGTCGTTTTTCTGATTTTTTTTTGTCTACTGGATTATTTATCTGGATTTCGGAAAAAATGTATGTTATAAAGCATACTTTGAACTTATTTCGTGTAAATTTTTATGAAAAAAAAATAATATTTACAACGTTATAGAGGTATGCAAAATAAAATTTAAAAAATTTACAACGTCATTGAGGCTCTGAAAAATGTGGTCGCACAGCCGAATCGATAACTTGACAATGGTTGCTCTGACAGATAAAAATAAAAAAACGTTTTATAATCCATATACACATAGTTCGCGTTGTATGTAGCCGTTTTTCGAAAGAAAAAAAAATTTACGGAATGGCGGGTGTAAAAAAGTGTAATTTTGGCGAAATTTTTACTTATATTGGAGGCTACAAAAATACTAAATAAAAAAAATGGTTACGTTTCCCAATAGCTACGCCAATAACGGAATTTTTTTCATTGAACAGTGGGCAATTGCAGTGGCAATATGCGATTGAAAGTTTTAGTATACGTAAATCGTTGGGCTACCTGCTTTCATTAAATCGTCTGTGACTTTATTAATTTTCTATATTTCAGCTTGAACATTTTTTCACATTTTCATGAATATCTATACTTTGAGAAAATGCAAAAAAAAAACGATTCTTTTGACCCGTCACAGTGGCGTCCCGCCTTGATTATTCAAACAAATAAACGAATAAAATATACACGTACTGGGAATGACGTTTTTCTTTCTTCATAAATGACCCTTTTGCGACTAACATAGCGTTCAACAGAGTGACGTAAACTTCGGAACAAATAAACAAAAAGTTGAATAATTGATGAATTAGATTCGAGGAATAACTTCTGGAATCATCTCTGTGTATTATTGAGAGAAATAAGCGGGGCTATCTTTATAGTCTCGTGTTCGCGTTGCGGTGCACCGTAGGGGGTAGGAATGGGGTGGCTTTTTCTCGGTGTTAATTAAATTTTAATGGCCCGTGTCACCTCAGTCGGTGGCTTTGCCGCTTCCTCGCCTATGTATTTTCACCTACGTATTTACGCCCATGTGTGCCCGTGTACGTATGTGTGTGTATTCGTTAAATCTGGACAAAGCTCGCGACTTAAAAGCTTTGCTAACCGTTTATTCGTCCAGCCGATTTTCCATCGCTTTTTTTCCACTCTCTTCCCTCGTACACTCGTTCTCTCTTCCTGCACATTATGAAATCCTCGTTACCGTGAATTATTCGCATCCGTAACTGTAAATATTAAATCGCATCGAGAATCCGCAACTTTGTTATTCTATCGATTTATATTTTTTTGAACATCACTTTCGTCCGGTGACGTTTTTTTATAGACGCGAGAATTCATGCATGCACGTTTTGAAAATGATGGTTGAAATAATTCCGATTAAATGGAACGGAAATGATCACGAATTGAAGTAACTATTGATCATTCGTTATCGTTCGTAGCCGATAACAGAAGATGATTTTATTAACGTTCAAAATAACAATTTGATGACGCACGGTAAATTTGCGCAATTTTTATAACGCTGGATGAATTTTTGTAATAAACATCTGTATAATAGAAAATATGCATTGTTCGAAGAATATATTTGATTTTTAGAGTAGGTATACTCAATTTAATCACTTTTGGAGTAAATTATACTCACTGGAATAAATTAAATTATAATTTTACATTGAATGTATACATAATAACATTTGCATTTAAAAGAGATATTTAATCGATTTTTATAATCAAGTCGAATTGGGATAAAAAGTGTAAAAATGTAAAAACAATAGGGAAGAATAATGAGAGAAAAAAAATCGTAAAATGAGACTGGTACATAGTGACGAGGCTTGAAATAACGAATTTCAGGGAGATATATAAATAATCGCGAATAGCGCGAAGGTTAGTGAAAAATTAAATAGATTAGAGTTGGAGAAATCGCACGAAACTCGATCGACCTTACGACGTGCTCGCAATCGGTTGTACATCCCGCACTCGGCTCTTTCGTCCTCCAGATTGTTGCCATGAGAATGTAATATCAATTTTTTTTCCTCGTGTTCTTCTTCTTCAAACCCGACGACGACGACGACTCTCCTTTTCCGTGGCTCGTCTCATCGTCATTTTCCATCCCGCTCTCTCGACGATGGCTCTCGTGGCTCTCGTCGACGGTCTCTCTCTCTTATCTTATCGGCACGTCGCTCGCAGATAAAAGACTGCAACGGGCCTCCACACTAAATGCATCGAGTCGAGCAATGTGCGAAACTTGCCTCGAGCATCGTCACCGCGACCAAAACTTTTTCACTTCCATAAAAAAAATTAAAAAGGGCCGCCATTTTCACATATTTATAAACCCGCAATTTCAAATTTTCAGATTTCAAAAAAATCACGCTTGGAAAGAGCGAATATTGTATGTAATTAAAAGAGCATCGGCGCCACTCGGTTGAACTCCGGACGCTTGCAAAGCTTTATCCGAGCTGGCATTGATGGATTTTTTTTATTGCTTTTCCGACGGTCTCGGTGAATCGAGAGCCAACTTTGAATTTTTGGATTTCTTCGGAACGTTCACTGAGCCGGTGCTAAAGAGATTGCGACGAGCGAGGAAACTACACGAAGTCCGAAAATTACGAGAAAAACTAATCCGTGCAGAATTTGTCGTAGGGATCCAATTGGATTGCCATACTCGTTTGCTGATACTGATACTGATGAGGATTCTTATCGGGATACCCCATTGCAATCCCTAATCGAATCCAATTTGAATCCTTAAGGAATCTCACGTTATCGAACCGAATCCGATGCGACTATTGATGGATCCCATCACATTCTGTATGTACAGTTTTCTTAACGTCTAAATATATAGATTTCCGAAATTAATGGATCTTAAAATAAAATTGTACATTCAATTATAATTTATATTTAAGTATAATTATAAATTCAACATTAAATTATTTTTAAAAACGTATAAATCGCTTAAAAACAGAATATCTTAAGGGGTTTTCTCACTTTAAACTCTAAAAAAAGGCTATTTTCATTATTTTAGATAGGTTTATATTATAGATATTGATATAAAAGTTATTAGCCTTAATAAATACACTTTCGAAATACATTTTTTTTAATTATGTATTTATGTAACCCAAACAAACTTTAGACGCGTTTTTCCCGAAACAACGTTTTTCGGCGGCTTGTTGATAAAATCTTCAAAACTACCGAATCGATCGTTATGAAATTTTAACCACATATTCTTCACCGATTTTTTTAAATCTTGATATTTACTATTTTTTTGCCAAAAACGGTGAAACAAAACACGTTTTTTTTCGAAAAATGTCCGCCATTTTGTTAGATTTGTGTATATAAAAAATCGTATGATATGCGCTATAGCCATTAACATACTGAATCTAAAACCGTTCGATTTTTTTGTTTCGGATAACCCATCTTCGAGATTTCATCAACAGCGCAGACCCACAATTTTTTAGGACATTTTTTTAACTACCATTTTCGTCTATAAATAGTGACTTAAATAAATAAACATTTTTTAAAATGTATATCGAAAGTGCATTTACTAAGTGTAACAACTTTTACATCAATATCTATAATATTAATACTGTACTTATCGTTTGACATTTATTTTACTGCACTTTGACATAATATCGCCACACGCGTACATGCTTACGGAGCGTGCAGGTTATGTGTGAACATTGCCGAGTTTTTCCTCGTGGCTTTTCACATATTTTGGATTCGAACGTGGTGAGAATTCCCAACCAGTGTTCATTGGGGAACAGTGCAGAATCCAATTGGATCCCGATGTGCGGCGTCCCTAACAAATCCCCATAGAGATATGGGTGCATCTTTGGACTCCTCGACAAATTTGATATTTTTTTTCGAGAGCCAACAAATTCCGTTTGAGAATTCCACATTAAAAATTCCCAAACGACGTCAATCGGCAAATAGCGCGGTATCCACTTGGATTCCAATGTGGACCTACCCAGCAAATTTCTGCACGGGGTGCCATTCATTCTCAGGCCCAACAGACTAAGGGCAGCTGCCGTTCCCTATCAGGCCCAAAGAGGCAAGACAGGTGCCCTCAGTCAATATTGGGCCAGAGAATAACTAGCACTCAGTTTCGAACCCAGCCTAACCTGCATTCATTCAACGTCCAGGCGATCGTTGATGTTTTGGGATCAAGGCCGGGCAGGATTTTTATCAACGCGGGCTGTTGGCCAAGTGTGTTATTTTAAGGTTTCACACGCGAAATTTGCGGCTGACCGCGCGTATATGCAACCGCACACACGCACACACGTGTACACCACGCAATCGACCGCAAATTGCACTTTGTTTCGCGCCGCAAACCGGCGCATTATCTTTTCATCCCCTTTTTCCCGTCGTTTTTTCCACTTCAACCCCCGACCTCACTGTGTGTGAAGTTTCCCGAATTGACCAAAGTCCAGAGGCACTCTTGCATTCGCGAACGTGATGAAATTCACGGAGTTTTCGCCATTGTTGCTCGGGACCTCGTTGCCATTGTCGTCATTAAGGCCTTAGGCCACGGTAACGGGTATAAAATCATGTGCGAATTTAACCATTTTTTCCGTATGAAAAAGTGATTTACTCATAAAATTAATTACACATCTATTTAGTATGAATATCAAGCTGTTAGAAAAAATATATATATTTTTTTTTTCGATGTACAAAATGGCCGACTACTAATATTTTCTTTTGTTATCGTTTTTTAGGCACTCCGCGGTGTGACATTTAGCATCCACAATTTTTTACCTATAACAAAAAACTAAAATTCTCGTCAATCTACATTAGAATACCTAGAGAAGTACGTACGGAATTTAAAAAATATTCTTTCATTCGAAAGTTGTAGGTATTTGAACTTAAGGCGTTACCCCCACTTGTAGCGCAAAAAAGGCGTTTTTCGTTAATTTTTTAAAAGAAAACTACAAAACTTTTTTAATCGATCAATATACCATCTTAAAGAACACACCTTGAAGAACTTTCAGTAATTTTTTTATTGAAAAATATTACATTATGTAGTGGCAAATGGCCGTCAATGAAATAATGTTTTTATATATACGGTTTGCGGTGACCAACATTGCGGCGAAGTGGATCATCTGAAAAAAAAAATGCGGGTGGATTTAGTCAAATATAAGTATAAACTAGTCTTTAATCGAAGGATTTTAAAAAATATTCATTTTTCACAAAATGGCGGACAGTCAAAGTTAATGGTTCGATTTTAACGAAAAAAAAAACGGCCGTTTTTTGGCTATAAAACGGCCATTTTTTTTTCGAAAAAAAAAATCGAACGATTAAAGACTACATTTTTATGTATTAAATAAGCCTGCAAAATTTCAAGAAGATCGGTTCATTAGTGTTCGAGTAATCTTGGTCACCGACTTCAAAAATGCCATTTTGAGAAAAACGCGTTTAAAGTTTCAATTTCAGTTTACACGAAGAAAATATTTTTTTTTGTAAACTTACATAGAGTCATCTATTCCGGGCCCATACAGAAATATGGGCCCGGATACTTATACTTCAAAAAAATGCAATAAAAAAAATCGATTTTTTCAAAATCGCAAGTGGGGGTAACTCCTTAAGAAATGAATTTTCAGTGAAAAATTTCGTTATAACTGCTCACAAACTGCTCAAAAAATGAAACGTTTTCGATTAATCAGAAATTCCGTACGCCCTTCTCTGCGAAATGCAATGAGGAACGTAACTTTCAAATTTGAAGTGAAGTGAAAATTGTTGAAGTTATTTGTCACGTCAATTGGAAAAAAGCTGTTTCGAGAAGTTTCGAGTAGTAGTCCATTTTGTGCATCGAAAAAAAGTCTAACAGCTTGATATTCGTACTTAATAGATGTATAATTAATTTTATGAGTGAACAACTTTTTCATACGAAAAAAATTGTTTAATCGCACATGATTTTATACCCGTTACTGTGGCCTAAGGCCTTAAGGTCGAACAACGTACGTCGAGCCGGCGAACCTACTTATGGACGGTTGAAAATCGCATGATGGTGTTTTGGATAATTGTGATCGAGGACTAATCCAAGTGACACACGAGAGAATTGTCGATGAGCTTTCCAAGCTTAATCGAAGTCTTTAATAGGCTCGGCTTCGTCAAGGTCCCTTAAAGAGGAGAGATTGCCTTGTTGAGTTCGGCGACAGCATCGCCGGTACTGTGCACCCGACAGGAAAGATCCTTACCCGCAGAATCCCAAGGCTTTCCCCTTTGCAAAAGGACTATATTCATCAGACGAGACTTAGCATTACTGACTTAGTTTCAACCCTTTCGAGACGCCCCGACCCCTCCTCCTTACACCCCCGCGAGACCCTCGTACCGCCACTTTTACCTCTTCGTTATCCCCTTCGAGATCGCGAAGCGTAATGTACATCGGGACTGTCGCGAGCGACGGAATAGTGGATACATACACGTGTCGTCCCCCTGTCGAAAAAAGTGAGGTTAGAATCATTCTTGGCTCGTTCGCAAGACTTACGAATTATTTATCGAAATGTCAGGCCGTTTTGTCATCGCTGACAAAGTAGACGCCCTCGTGTGTCCTTGAGGTCTTCGGATCTCCACATCAGGTTTACTCATCAGGGTGGCGCCAGGAGGAAAACTCTTTGTCTCGTCACCTCGAGTTTTCGAGTGGGTGGCATTTTTTCAAAACACCAGATAAGTCAGTTTTCCCGCGTGCAATGTATAGGGACAATGTGAACATCGACAATTCCGCTTTACTCTTCATCCGATTATTGAGGATGGCCGTCCCTCTGCGCCGAAGCAATATTCCGCGGGGTATCGAAGACGCCATGTTGGCGTTGGGTGTGACGTGCCGTGGCCTACCAGCCGGGACTCCGCCAAGATCCGACGCAATGATATAATTTTCTTCATGCGTGACGATGCGAACATCCGCTCGCGCTTACACCGTACGTGTACGCGCTGCGTATCGTGTACAAAAATGGTTGCCCGGGATGCATATGTATCGCAATCGCGAATGCAAAATGTTCCGGCTAAAAGCGCTTTCTAATCTTCGCCTCTATGAAAGTGAAGCTTCCTCGTCGTTTCTTTTCAATTTAACTGTTATATGCACGCACGATGGAGTCGCAACGTTGTCTTTCACTTTATCTCCCGGCGCCCCACTCGCTTTGTCTCTCTCTCTCGCTCTGTATAATGTCCTATGCCTGCGCGTTATATGGACCGGGGACGTTCACGGCTCCGGCATGACCGCGTTTCGTCGAGACACCTCGAGAACCGGTCAGTAGGTTAAAGATATCGAATGTTATACTTTTCCCTATAATCCAATGTGCAACATGTCGCTCGCCAGTTTTAATGCACATCACGACGAAAACTTGGATAAGTTGGGAGAACAGAATAAAGTATGGGTTTGCTTGGGGGCTCTTTGGGGTTTCCAATGTGCCACAAATCGTTTGCCAGGTTCCGGTTGGGTTTGACTCCAATGCACTACAAATAGTTCGTCAAGTTCTGGTTGGGTTTGGTCCCAATGTACAACCACTCGTTCGCCAGCTTATGTTTGGGTTTTTTTTGTAGTTGCAACAAATCGTTCGCCAGGTTCTGTTTGGATTTGTTTCCAATGCGCAACAAGCCGTTCGCCGGCTTCTGTTTGGGTTTGTTTCCAATCTGCAGCACATCGGTCGCCAGGTTCTATTTGGATTTGTTACCAATGTGCACCAAGTCATTCGTCAGTTCGTTGTTTAATAATTTGCTCGTTCTTGCGTTTGTTTGAGTTTGTGTCCAATACGCAACATGATGCTCACCAGTACTTGGTTTATTTGAGTTTGTGTCCAATATGCAATATGGTGCTCGAGATCGGTTTGGGTTTGTAATCAATATGCACCAAGTCATTCGCCAGTTTTTATGTTGGTCCATTTACTCGTTCTTCGGTTTGTTTGCGTTTGTGTACAAAACGCAATTTAACGCTCACCAGTTTTTGACTTTGTTTGAGTTTGTGTCCAATATGCGCCATGATGGTCGCCAGTTCTTCGGTTCATTTGAGTTTGTGTCCAATATGCACCATGATGCTCACCAATTCTTCGGTTTATTTGAGTTTGTGTCCAATATACACCATGATGCTCACCAGTTCTTAGTTGTTTGCTTCCAATATGCAACATGATGTTCACGCGTTTGGTTTGAGTTTGTTACTAATCTGCACCACGTCATTGGCCAGTTTTTATTTTGTTTCGTTTGCTCGTTCTTGGGTGTCTGTGATTGTGTGTCGAATATGTAACATGATGTTCACCAGTTCTTGGGTTTGTTTGAATTTGTGTCCAATATGCGCCATGATGCTCGCCAGTTCTTGGGTTTGTTTGAGTTTGTGTCCAATATGCCCCATGATGCTCACCAGTTCTTATTTGTTTTTGCTTCCAATATGCAACATGATGTTCACGCGTTCTTCGTTACGTTTAATTCCAATGCGCATCATCGTGATATCCACTTACGATTGGCTACACTGATTCTTGTTTGGGTTTGTCTAGTTTTTTCTCTACTCGCGACATGTTGCTCGCCAGTTCATGTTTGGATTTGTTTACGTCGATCTCCAACGGACCGCGTGTCGTTTGACTCCCTGTTACTTTGGGTTTTTCTCCAATCAGCAGCACGTGACTCACATGTAGCTGGCATCCATCTGCTTAGGATTATTTCCGATGTGCATCGTGTCCTTTCAAAGCCAGTTATAACCTCCATTTCACCGAAATCCCGGTTACATCTGGACACTCCATATAGTATGGGGAACCGGAAGTCAGAAAGCTCCACATCGTCGATCCCATTTTGCCCCGGTTACCTTACGATTCCAATCACTTCTCATCCACCGGCTCGCTCCTCGAATAGCCAAAAGGTTTCTCAATGAAAATCCATATACGTCCTTTCAAAAACTCATCCTTTCTTCCGGAAGTCTTGCTCACATTGGATTCCCCAGGCTGCCGGAAAACGCCACCGAAAATGGCCACGATCGATGGAATAGCCGAAAAAAAATATCGCCTCTGCTCGCACGCTTTCATCGATAGAACAGCCAGCAACGATCACCATTTTAGCCCTACTTTCTCACATCTGGAGAACAATTATTTTCGCGCTCGACGACGGACGGAGAGAAAAAGTGAAAAAAACAGCAAGAGACAGAAACGATGGAAGATTTACGTAGTTGTTCGAGGTTTTTTTTTTTAACCGAAACAAGCAAAGCATGAAGCCCACAGCTTCGGAATATTGAGCACGCTCATAAAACAAGATATAGATTTCCATCTAGTAACTTTCTACGATGTCGCGCTGTGAATCGAGCGTGATAGGGGCGCGGGCGGCTACGAGGGGGCGGCGGGGGGTGGGGGGTCAGGGAGACGTGAATATAAGAAAGGAAAGAGGACAGGCACGTGTGGGAGTCAAGACGCCATACGGCATACGAGACACTTATATATACACACCGCGTGGTGTGCACTTATAACTTTAGACCACGGACAAACGAGCTCTTCTCTCTCCCAGCTCTCTGTGCTTGTGTGCGTTATTTCTCATAGAACGCCCGTTCGCGTTTCTGCCACGTTTTCCGTGGCCTACGTGCACAACGTCATCGTACACGTGTACGTAAACACACCCACACGGACACACGCGTGGAAACACCGAACGAGAGAGCCCCTCAGCCTTATTAACTTCCACGCGGTTATAGCTCGTCCCAGAGCCCACGAATGTGGGCCATCGCACCTACTCCAACTCGCGGAGGAACAAAAAAAAGGCCGAAAAAAATGGATTCACTCTCGAATGGAGCGATTATTGGGAATCAAACGAGATTCACTTGGATTTGAGGGTAACGAGAGCTTTTTCGTGTGAACTATCGTTCATGGACTCCTGAGAGTGTGGCGGTACGTTTTTTGAAAATCGATGTGTTTATATATTAATATAATTAATATCATACGTGCACTATATACATGTATATATATATATATGTATATGATTAATGTTGTAACATGATATAAAATGATAGGGATTCGGGTCCGGGGGTACTTTGAGTTAGGCAGCGCTGGGCATGGCCGTTACTCGGAGCGGTGACCGCTAACCGCTTAGGGAGTGATAGGAAAGGGTAATACGTAAAAACGCCTAAACGTTTACTTCGGAACTCAGGAATAAAAGAGACCAAAAAAAGTATATTATGAAAAATATAAATTATAATGTATACAATACGATAATAATAATAATGGTAATAACAATATATAATCATTATATTACGTTTTATAATATATTATAATTATAATAATATGTATAGTGCATATTTCACACGAAATATAATATAATAATAATAATATTTATATTATGAGGTAAAATATAACAATATAAATATTGTAACATTATTATCATATTGAGTTACTCTATATATAATATTATATATCGATTATATTATAATCACATATAGTATATATTTGATACGAAATGTAATATTATAATAATACGACAATATTTATACTACGATATAAAATGTAACAATATAGATCGTTGATAGTTTTTTTTACTAGTTTGTTACAATATGAATATCTAAACATTATTATTGTATTGCGTTAGTATGTATAAATACATTGTATTATCAAAAAATCTTGCTATACATTGTCATATTCTTCCCGGCAGAAAAATTTGTCATATTTTACCTCATCGAACCCGTGTGATATATCGCCTTAAGGTGAGACGGAAATCTCATCATGTTTTATCCTCCACCCAATCTCGAAACCCGCTTTTTCGTGGCAATTTTTCGGTATAAATTTCCGATCGCCGTTATAATCCCTTGCAAATTGATGACGATCCTTTGAACGTCGACGAATACCGAACGCGTCGAAATGACGATCTGAAATTTTCAAGACACTTTGACATATCGAGAGAGAGAGAGAGAGAGAGAGAGAGAGAGAGAGAGAGAGAGAGAAAATTGTCGCAAGCTTAAACGCGACGCGGGAGGTGGATGTTCAGGACACGAATTATACAAGAGTGGAAATCATAAAAATTTAGCCGAAGAGTCGCGTCGAGTCGACGTCGCACCCGACTCTCTTTTCCAAGTGTTCTCTATATCTTTTCCCTTTTCCTCGAGCTTTCCGTTCTTTCTTACTTACCTATCTTTCTCTCTCTCGCTCTCTTTCTCTCCCTCTCTCTCTTTCTCTCTCTCTTGAAAGCGGCCAGGGACATTCATTCTAAGACATTAATTTTTACCCCTTTCGCGAGAATCGTTCCGCGTCAAGAGGACGGGGTTGAAGAAGGGGGTGAGTGGACTGGCTGGGCAGAAAAGACCGTTTCTGCCTAATGACCCGAGTATACCCCGCGTTCCCGCCCCCTCAACTCGTACAACATTTCTTTTTACGAGGAAAAAAAAGAGCAACGAGGAGGCATGAAAAAGCCCCGACGAGATGCCCGTTAAGTGGTGAGAATCGTCGTTAATTTTATTTTACGTGAATTATATAATGCACCCCTATATGTATATATATATATATATATATATATATATACACACACACACACACACACACACACACACACACAACCGCATAGACCTATCTCAGCTTGTATACAAATATATTTATATATATAATATAATATTATGTTATGATATAAAATTTATATACAATAGATAATTTATACTATAAATTTATAAAATACAATATTTATAACCAACACTGGTGGATGGGCGGTTGGGGTACAGCTCCAGCGGTCCTTCGCCGTAAAATTAAGACCCTATGCCATAAAGCTACCCAATACAAAACATCGTTTTTTTTCGTGTCAACCTTATACAGACCCGTCAAAAAAAAAACATTGACCGCACTGTCAATAGCCAACTTTACATAGATATAGTGGCTTCAAACCATCTTCTCCCCATATATATGCTGCGTTGGCGACATGATTATATTTTATATAAAGACGTATTATTCATTTTTGTCCTATCATATAATTTATACCATATTTATATATTAAAGTGGCCGAAAATTCGAGCTCTATTTCTTTTTCCTTTTTCTCACCATCCAATTATCTTCTTTAAAGAAGAAAAAGCATTCTCACGAAATTTGCGAGCGGTCAAAAAACATTTAGAGGTCGCTCAAGCCTCCCGAAAATCCAAATTTTCATTAAAAAATCGATTTTTTTTTCGTTGACTTCTCACCCGTGAATTTTACGCTTTATAATTTGTAAATTAACCTCGCGAAAGTTCCAGCTGGTCAATGGATATTTAGTGGTCGCTCGAGAGCTTCGAAATGTCCAATTCTCGCTAATTCTTTTTTACTCATCTCACTCATAAATTTGGCGCTTTGTAAAACTTTCAGAACATTCAATTGTTTTTTATTTGGAAATAGACTTTTCAAAGTTACCTCACACTACTAACCCAAGAATTATAATCTTTGTTCGCACAAAATAATTCTTGAAAGCTCTTGTCCGTAAACAAAATTATAGGTCCCCCGTTTTATCGGGTTAGGAGCGTGAGGTAAATTTAACAAATCCGTTTCTGAAGAAAAAAAGGATTAATTGTTTTGAACATTTTACAAAGTGTTACATTTATGAGTGAGAAGAGGAAAAAAAATTGCGACAATTGGAAATTTCGAAGCTCTTGGGCGACCACTGAATATTAATTGGCCGGCTAGAGCTTTCGCGAGCTTGATTGTAGTCATAAAAAGTAAAATTCATAGATGAGAAGTAAACAAAAAAAAATCGTTTTTTTTCAACGAAAATTTGCATTTTTGGGAGATTTGAGCAACCTCGAAATATGTTTTGACCGCTCGCAAATTTGACGACAATTTTTTTTTTAAGAAGATAATTGGGTGGTAAGAAAAAGGAAAAAAAATAGAGCTGAAATTTGGGCCACCCTAATGTAAATTTAAATATATTGCCAAGAAAGTATTATTTATCCTTATCATATGATATCATTTATAGATATATATTTATATTATATATTTGTATTACATATATTTATATTATACATTTATATCATAATATTAATATACTCATCTGTATGTCAAAAATATACAGGGTGTCCTGTTATGAATAGATAATCCTTAATTTCAATTTCGTAAAAATCCCACAGTTTTTGAGATTTGGGGCTTTATGTTATTTTTTGAAAAAAAAAAAGTCATCTGTTTTTGGTTTTTCGCATGTTATTTCTACAAATTATATGAATCGATAATAATTAAGCAACTTTTTAAAGTAATTGGCACGATATGCGTAGCACATTTTTTGACACCGCAGGCTATCAAAGTCAGATGTTCGAATTGGTTCGTATGAAAATTCTGCATAAGATCTTTTTCATAAAGTTTCCTTGACATTTAAGGTTAGAAAGAAGACTTTTCTAGATGAAACAAATAACCAAGAGTATTGATTTTAAACCGGGTGAAAAAAGTTACCATTTGTAGAAATGGCATGCGAAAAACCAAAAGCAAATGATTTTTGTCTCAAGAATTGTGAGACTTTTACTAAACTGAAATTCCAGCATATAGTAGGGCATGATCTGACCTATCGACAGTTGCAGGATTATCCATTCATAACAGGACACCCTGTGTATATATGTTGTATTTTTATTCTTCCATCGAGGACTATATTGAGTCGTTGACAAAATCATCCGCACATTTGTTCTGCCTCAGTCAAAAAAAGAATCGTCGACTCCGAGAGCTGATAACGTCCGTAACGAACTCCTCATTTTAATGGGGCCCGATACGGTCTTTCATCATCTTCTTCTTCTTTCTCGTCGTCATCTCTCTCTCTTCACTTCCGAATATCTTTGAATTTCGGGCCACCCTCAGCTCGTGGTTTTATCATTATTCGACGAGAAGCAGCAAGACGACAGAGAGCCCCGTTAAAAACAAGCTTCCCTTCATCATTCAGCTCTATCCGCGTACATACTTCGTTGGGTCTTTCATTATTCACCACGAGCGTCCACAACCACTGGGAGTCTGACCAGTGCGGTAAACGCGCCGGTTTTTTTTTCTTCCTTCATTCTCCTCTTTTTCCTCATCTTCATCTAGGACGTTTTTTTACGATCCGTTACACGCCTCTGCGAACTTCTTTTCACGCCACGTTTTACGAGACTCGGTGCCAACCGGCAAACGACGAAAACCTTTTTCTCCGAGGATGAGGGAGGCGAGGGAACACAGGGATAACTTTGTAGTAGATCCGCCAGCTAAATGATTGAGAACTACCGCTTGCTTCGGTGTATTTTCTTTATTCAGTGATTCCTTCTTTATTTCTCAACACAAGCGGCTTTTCACTCCTAGAGAAGGCATTCTTGAGCTATTGATTATTGATCTATTCGGAATTTATCGATCGGAGATTTTCTCACGGGTCTGCGCAAAGGTGGGGTCCGGAAAAAAACGTCGAGTTGGGAGAAAAAAATTCTGATGAGAATATCGGGACGACGAGGTCGAAATTTTGCACACAATTGTTACCAGGTCTTGTCAAGTTTGAGTTTTTTTTTTAATTGAATAATGTCGAGAAGCAGTGTAGGTATTATTATTTGAACAATGGTCCGCGGTGCTGCATGATCGTGAATTTTTTTATGAAAAAAATTACTTTTAGAATAGTGCTAAAACTTTTGTATCGCCGGATACTTTCCGGAAATTTGGGCAATTACAAAAATTAGAAGCTGTCAAAAAAAGGTTTGGTTTTCGACCAAAAAAATAACTTTAATCATTTGTTATTAACAAATGAGTAAACATATAAAAAAATCATCCGGTGATAGGATAGACAATGTTATAAACTATGGCCTTTGCAAATAATGTTTGAGGGGTTACGTGGAATGAAAGCCAAAAAAAAATATATTTACTCTATTTAAAAAAAATATATAATATATAAATTATTTCAATATTTCAACAATGTTTGAAAAAAATTTCATCCACAAATTTGGAAAATTCAGCTGGTGGGACCGGGTTTAGGGAGAACCCTAAAAAAAGTGTCCTCGTGGTGGTCAGGATAACTGATGATAGCTTTATCTGAAATTGAAGAACGAATTTTTTCTGTTAGTAGTTAAGTATAGCTCGTGATTGAACGAAGGATCTTAAGGCGTTACCGCCACTTGTAGCGCAAAAAAAGGCCTTTTTCATGAATTTTTTTAAAGAAAACTACAAAACTTTCTTAATCGATCAATATACCATCTTAAAAAACACATCTTGAAGAACTTTCAGTAATTTTTTTATTGAAAAATATTACATTGTTTAGTGGCAAATGGCCGTCAATGAAATAATGTTTTTATATACACGGTTTGCGGTGACCAACATTGCGGCGAAGTGGATCATCTGAAAAAAAAATGCGGATGGATTTAGTCAAATATAAGTATAAACTAGTCTTTAATCAAAGGATTTTAAAAAATATTCATTTTTCACAAAATGGCGGACAGTCAAAGTTAATGGTTCGATTTTAACGAAAAAAACGACCGTTTTTTGGCTATAAAACGGCCATATTTTTTCGAAAAAATAATCGAACGATTAAAGACTACATTTTTATGTATTAAATAAGCCTGCAAAATTTCAAGAAGATCGGTTCATTAGTATTCGAGTAATCTTGGTCACCGACTTAAGAAATGCCATTTTGAGACAAACGCGTTTAAAGTTTCAATTTCAGTTTACACGAAGAAAATATTTTCTTTGGAAACTTACATAGAGTCATCTATTCCGGGCCCATACTTCTGTATGGGCCCGGATACTTATACTTCAAAAAAATGCAATAAAAAAATATCGATTTTTTCAAAATCGCAAGTGTGGGTAACCCCTTAAAATAAGTTGAAATTTTTACTTTTGGCAGAGTTGTATGCAAAATAGTTCAATTTTTGGTACAATTTACACTACGTATAGCCTTGTAAAATAAGTTGTAATAGAAAAAAAAACCTTCGTTCAATCACTAGCTAATGTTATTTTGAAGAAGTGTGCAAAATTTCAATCAGATCGGTGCATTACTTTTTAAGAAATGGTGTCCACCGACTTCAAAAATAGTGTTTTGAGAAAAATGCGATTTCAGTTTTAAGTATAAATAAAACGAAGTTTTTTTTTTAATTTACCGAGAATCGTCGATTCTAACTCCATCAAGATCCTGCTACAGCTGCGATGTTCAGGGCATCATTTTGTTCATGCGTTGATTTTTTGAAATTTTCAAACACACGTAACCCCTTAAACCTTTGAATGGCCCGATACTTTCCTGGAATATCGAAAATTACGAAAATTATAAGCTGGCGAAAAAAGTTTGGTTTTCGACCGAAAAATAACAACTTTAATCATTTGCTATTAACAAATGGATAAAAATATCGAAAAATCATCCGGTCATACGATGGAAAATGTTATAAGCTATGAGTTTTTTCGGATTTAAAGGACGACACCACTGTGAGGGGCCAAAAAAAGGAATTTTTTTCCGAATTTTTGTTGTCTACTAAATTATTCATTTGGGATTTGGGAAAAAGGTATTTTGTTGAGCATACATTGAACTTATATAGTGTAAATTTTTTTTTTCAAAAAATTAAAAATCAACAACGCTATTGAGGCATAATAGAGCCTCTGTATAAAAATGTTGTCTAACGGCCGGATCGATAACTTGACAATGGTTAGTCTGAAAAATAAAATAAATACTATTTATAATCGATATAAATGTAGTTCTTGTTTTACGTAGCTGTTTGTGCGAAAGAAATAAAAATCACAAAATTGCGGGTGTTGAAAAAAAGTGTCATTTTGGAAAAATTTGTACTTATATTCAGGAAAATCGCATAATTATGGCTAGAGTTATGATTCTAGCCAAGACGAGAAACGTCGTTTCGAGAAAAACGCGTTTGAAAGTTCGAGTATACATAAATCGTTGCGCTACCTGCTCTCACTAAATCGTCTGTAACTTACAAGGAACATCCCTCAGGTGACACCCTCCGATTTGGTTGAAATTTGGATATGTCATAAAACACCGAAAAGTAAGCGATATGTATTTTTTTTTATCGGCGGAAAAACGGTTTTAAGGGGTGAAACCACCCCTCGAAAAAGGAAATATAGGGGTGGTTCACCCCTTAATTATTTTTTTGCAATGTCACTATAGTGGATTTTTCATTGCTTCGGATTAGAAGAATTTTCGTTTTTGTTTTATTAAAATCGGTGGACTCCTCGTGTGTGAAACCGCTATATTACCCCTAGAGACGCCTTTTTTCGAGGGGTGGTTTCACCCCTTAAAACCGTTTTTCCGCCGATAATAAAAATACGTATCGCTTACTTTTCGATGTTTTACAACATATCCAAATTTCAACAAAATCGAAGGATGTCACCTGAGGGATGTTCCTTGTTAGTCAATGTTCAATATTTTGACTTGAATTTTTTTTCATATCTTCATGAATATTTGAAACTTTGAAAAAATGCTTTAATATTTAAAAATTCTTGGAACTTTGCAAAAAGGCAAACAAAAATCACTTTTTTCACCCGTTACAGTGGATACCATAGATTTTGAGACAAGACCTACACCGTTTCATAAAATATCGTTTCCAGAGAAACGCAAAAGAAAAAAAGGGTAAATGGGAACGAGATGGTTTGCTCAAAAAAAAAAATCTCCCTAACTTGGTTATTTTTTTAAATTTACAAAATGTTTGTTTCGAATTAAAGCTAAGATCGTAGGCTATGGAAATATGCAACAAAAAACCGTATTTTTTTAATATCAAGTTTTTAATATCAACCCTTAAGTTGCAGCGTTCAATTTTTCTCCAAATATAAACAGAAGTCCAACAATAACGAGTGCATACATTTCGTTGATTAAACCTCGATAAATCATGCAGACTCGTCCTGTGCTCTTTCGATTTTCGCATACAAAGTCCAAAATAACAAATAACGCCTGTCACTGTTCTATTCGCAATACTCGTGCGCCGTGTGGATCGGACAGAATGTTTACGATGAGCTGTCTTTGTTAACGGAAATGAAAATTGAGGGGATTCAATCATTTTCCCCCTCGCAGTCATCGAACCCTTCCCCCCAACCCGTACCACGTACTCGCGGAAGCTTAAATTTCCACCAGCGAATCGATCACCTCGATATTAAAAGTGAATGAAAAGCAAAAAACGAAAAAAATAAAACAAAACAGACAATTTCACGAAATTCGAGGCACGAAGAGACGAAACGTATTGCCTGACCAAACAGATATCGTACCCTTCATTGTCCACTCTCGGATGTACCTAATTTTTCGCACAAAATCTACCTGAAAACGAGCCGAATTATTATTATTATTCTCGAAATGGCAAAACAATGTTGCGCAAGTGAAGTAAATCTCAAAGATAGCCGCAGATAAAATCGAAAAAGGCATCATACGCGCTGCTGACAATGTCTAGCAGACTTTCGGCGAGAGGACAAGAACTTTTTATACACGCACCTTTTTATTTATTAATTTTTGCTACGTTCATTCGAAAAAATAAATAGAATGAAAAATTAACAATAAAATAAATTTCGAAGATAGTCGGAAATAAAATCGAGAAAGGCGTCATACGCGCTCTGACAGTGTAAATTATACTTTTGGCGAAAAAATTATTCATATACGCACCTTTTTATTTATTTACTTTTTTTATATTCTCTATTATTGATGTGAGTGATAAAACATTTAAAAGAAATATTCATATGTCGAATTCCATTATTATGAATCACGGTTACTTAAGTGCACTTGCATTTATTGCATTTTTATCATACTGATCCCCCAAATGTGTACTTTGCTTCACGATATATTTTTTAAAAGCTCCAACCATCAATAAAAAAACTCCCAATTAAATGTCTCGCCGTGGATTTATCGTTTATCTAAAATTAATTATTTTCAAGCAACAGGATAGAGATGCAGAAACAAAAGAATGAGCGAGTACGGATATAATCTATAATATCAAATATATCTTAACAATTTAAAATGTACACTATACACAAACGTGATTTATAAATTATTAATATACGCCGTCAGCCAAAAGTGCACCAGTCATCACCAGTCAGCCATTAGGCACTCGATTTTTTTCCCAGCTAATAAATAATTTCCACAGTCATCCAGAAAGCGATTCTGGACCGAAAAAATATAGTAAATGTTTTGTTTTTCACCGCTCATGCTTCCGTTTTTCCAACAAACACAAAGCAACAATTTTTTGCTGCTACCGAAACATTTTGGTATCGTAAGGTTGTCATTGCGATGCATAATGATTTTGGCCAGGGATGCATATAGCCACATATAATAATTTGCCCCTGCCCACTTAATTTATTTTGCCCTTCATTATGCAGTACTGGACAAAATGAAATAGGCAATGGGCAATGCAAACTGGATAGCAAGGTGCACGTTTCATTTTGCCCAGTGTTTTATCTATACGTATAATACCGAAGGCAAGACGAAGAACGAAAAAGTTTTCGATGACCCATGAAAATGAAGGGTTCATCGTCCTGCGGGCGCCATGAGAATCCTTCTCTCTCTCTCTCTTAGTTGCGAGATGCAGGGAAACAAGGTCCCTCTATGTGTGAATATGGGTGTGGGTGTGCATTTGTGCTGTACCGTTTGGAAGGATCAGTAGAGAAAGGGTTAGGATGCCCCGCGCGGCGGTCGATGACCTCACACTCTCCCTTCGGTGGTGTGGATGGCCATCAGCGGCGTATCCTCCCTCGCAACCCTTGCCCTCTTCAAAAACCCGAAGCGTGTACAGGAGGCCATCAAGACAGAGGGAGAGAGAAAGAGAGAGAGAGAGAGAGAGAGAGAGAGAGACGTGCACACCTACTCCTCAGATGTGTGTAACGGGCCCCAAACTGAGAAAAAAGGGCCAAGGTGTAGGTGGAAGCAGGAAGAGAATTAAAAAAAACAAACAAGTCACCTAACGAGAAGCGATGAAGAGAAGAAGGAGGAATAATATGCCAAGAGGTTAGGCTAGTCGTATCGGGCAGGTGGGAAGACTGGCAAAGAAAGGGCAACATATGCCGAAGAGTTACCGTTCCACCCGCGCTATGCAACGTCCTCCATCCTGTTTTTGCCTCATTTTTTATTCCCGCCTTTCCCGATCGCGCCGCATTGCCAACCGTTTTCTCACCTCCTCCGGCGATTCATCACCGCCGCATGACCCGAATGACCTATCGTGCCCTCAGCCACCCTTTTTCTTCGCCTCCCTTTGGCAGCCGAAGGTTCGTTGACCTCTCGCTCGGCCTGCTCGCCTCACGTGCTTGCACAGGAATTCGAAAATCACACACTCACCCTCTCTCCTCATCCACCCCCCCCCCAGCCCCACCCTATATCCGCACCCTTCTCCCCTCGCTCGCGGAAAAAAATCATCGCCGATGACGACCGCGGCCGATCTCGCCGAGCCGCCGTCATCCGGGAATGCGGCAATGTTTCCCAATGACGCCGTACTCCCCACGCACATTTCGTTCCCCGTTCGTGGAATTTCCAAACGCAATTCGAAACCGGCAGAGACGGAGGGACCGGGCCAACCGGAGGATTTCCCTTTCTTCTCGCTCGTTTTTTTTCGCGGTTCGCATTCGAAATTTTCAATGACCTCGGCGAGGGCTGCGAGAGCGGAATTTTCGATGAAATTTCCCATCGAGCTATGCGCGAGAGACCGCGCTAGCAGGGGAGGATATTCGGTCGGGCTTTCGAATCGCTAAATTCTCGTGCTCTCCCCCGCCAACTGATGATGACTCTGTGCACACACAGACACACGTTTAGGGGTGCAACGAGAGGGTAAAACGATGTGCATCTATACACGTCCTCGTGATCCTTCCGACGTGGCCCACACCCAAAACTCGCACGCACACACGTGGATGTGGGATAGGCTCGGTGAAATTTCGCACGTACAGAGAGAGAGAGAGAGAGAGAGAGAGAGAGAGAGAGAGAGAGAGAGAGAGATTGGAGGAAGCCAGAGGGGTAGAAATCATTAAATGGGCGTGGCGTGCCCGTGGTTGCCCGGATGACGGTCACGTGAACCAAGATGGCCGACCGATTGTAAACGGGGTTCTTCGCATCCTCAACCCTCTCTCTCTCTCTCTCTCTCTCTCTCTCTCTCTCTCTCTCTCTCTCTTGCGTGCTCTCTTCGAGTTGCTTTCTCTCTCCCTGCCGTGTACACGCTCTCAATGCCTCGCGGAAACCCCTCGCAACTCACTATCCCTCACTATCTCTCTCTCTCTCTTTCTCTCTCACTCTCTCCCAGTCTCGCTTATACGTGCACACGATGCCCAACAGTCATTCGTTATCGGCCATTTTCTTTTAATGATTTTCATGCATGCGTGGAAGCGCCTCGCTGGCGCTTGGCTGCATCGCGCTCCTGCATGCATGAAGGTACATAACTCTCTCTCTCTCTCTCTGTCTCTCTCTCTGGCAATAGAGAGTAACATGGATGGTGGGTGGGTGGATGGTGGTGAACGAGTGGTATAACGAGGGTGAGAAAGAGAGCGTTGAGCGGGGCCCGCAGGGAGCGAGACGCGCGGCAAGAAATGGTATACGCGTGTGTGCCAGGCTCAGGACAGGGGCTTTGGACAGTCCCTTCCGCATGCAAGAGCCCGAGCGATAGACGATGGAGGCCTGCAAGGGAACTCTCAACGAGAGAACACCCCACCTCCAGTCTCTCTCTCTCTCTCTCTCTCTCTCTCTCTCTCTCTCTCTCTCTCTCTCTCTCTCTGTCTCTCGCTGCCTCTCTTTGTCCACTCGTAATATCCGCTCGGAATGTCCACTCACGGACACTCCATGTCATATTACACAATCATTTATAACGTTGAGCAATTAAACGAATCATGCCGGCGAGCCGTGCACGCTCGCGTCCGGAAACGCGAACACGGAACAACATTTTTGGAGACACTCGCGAGGGAAGCTCAGGCCAAATCCACACCTCGAAGCGTCCTTGAAGGTTCGAGAACTCCAGTACTCTCGGAGTTGAAAGGGACAGCCTGGCGGTTATTGGCAACTGCCAAAACGACAGCTGACCACGGTAACTGGGGAAAGATTGTGGGCAACACTACGAAATGGGGGAGGGGTTGTCTCTTGAGAAATGGAAAGAATCAAGTGTATGAACTACAAGTGAAAGGGATCACGAAAGACCAAAAAGTACCGAGGAACACTGAAGGTGGAATGGACAGATATCATGAGGAAAAAGTCCGCTAGGCTGGTTGGAATTTTCTCCAAAGTCAACTGCAATCCCTCCGTCGGGGGTAAAAAATAATCACGGGAATCCTCGTGTGTCTTGGCGCGAAAAGTTGTTCGAGCGAGCGCGGATAATCCCGAGTACCAACTTAATTAAACCGTGTGACGCCACCGGTTCGCATTGAGCTACCCCCTGCTTATTCTCGCACTTCCGCCTCGCGTCATCAACCCTCCGCGTGTATCGTTGCTGCTTAATACTTTTTTTGCGCTTTTTTTTCAACGTCAGTTCCGTCGTAACTGGATTTGCGCTGTGAATTTCCGAGTGCCGAGAGTCGCGAATCAGGGAGAGAGAGAGAGAGAGAGAGAGAGAGAGAGAGAGAGAGAGAGAGAGAGAGAGAGAGAGAGAGAGAGAGAGAGAGAGAGAGAGAGAGAGAGAGAGAGAGAGAGTTAGAGTGAGAAAGATAAGGGGAGGGAGAAAGCGGGGGGATCAAAAACAAGTTGGCCAAACTGGTTTACAAAAGATCGCGAAGAGTCCCGGGTCTATCGGAGCCCTCGGGGTTCCCGCTTGTACCGGCCAGGCAGGTGATGCTAACACTACCCGTTCATTCGAAGGCTTTTTTAACATTTTTTTCCTCCGCTCGTTTTCATTGCATTTGTTCCTTTCATTTGTCGAAAAAAGTTGAAAGACTAATATATCCAGGCGAAAACGGGTGCCGAAGAACGAAAACGGACCACCCAATGGGGCGAAGCTGTCGTACTCTAGACGGCTAGTCCCAACGAACGAAAATGGACCACGCAATGGTGAATAGCTGAGGCGGCCTAGTCAAAACGTCCCAACGGGCGTAAATGGACCACACAGTAGTGGGTAGCTAAAGCACTCTAGCCAAAAGGCCCCACCCGGCTTAAATGGACCACACAGTGGTGGGTAACTAAGGCATCGTAGTCAAAAATCCCAACCAGCGTAAATGGACCACACGATGCTAGGTAGCTAAGGCACCCTATCCAAAAAGGCCCAACGTGCGAAAATGGACCATCCAATGATGCGTAGCTCAGTTACTTTAGTCAAAAAACCCTACCGAATGAAAATGGACCATCCAATGGTACATACTCGAGGCTCCACAGTCAAGAAGCAATAGAGTGCTGATTTCAAGCCTCATCCATATTCGAAAGATGCTCACAGCCGTAGAAGTTGCTCGATATGCACGAAGTCTTCCGTGAAAACTCTCCTACCCTTCTACGTACTCTCGCCCTTGCACCCATGCACTCTCCTGCCCTTACTAGTCATTTCTCCGATTACCTAAACTACCCATTGTCAGGTGTTCGTGGCTTAGGGGGCAGAGGGATAACTGGAATAGCTGTAGCTAGAAAAAAAAATTCTCCTCATTTTAATCCGGGAATTCAAGCGCTTGGAGGTTTTTCATGATTCATCATCGAAATTGTTGGTATGTATCCACTCAGCAGATATTTCAATAGGAATTTGCAATGATCGGCGAGATAGGGAGTACAGAGAGAGAGAGAGAGAGAGAGAGAGAGAGAGAGAGAGAGATGAGTAGAGGGGGACAAAATGTTGCTACATTAAACACAGTAGCCAGACCTCTCGGACCAAGAGCTTTTTTTTTAATTCTCCCAACGAATTGCAAAACATCCCCATACTCCCGGGCCGGCGTCCAGAGGCCATCCCCGTCTGCAGTGTCCCGAGGGTTCCCCGGGACGTATTCCCACGTACAGCTTTTGTATTTGCCAGAGGAATAGAGAGTTATAAACTGGCAAAGCACATATACACACATACGAGGGAATGTTTTGTCAGAGGGATGAGGAAAGTGGGGCTGATCAAGGTATGGTGGGGCGCAGGGGGGGTAGAGGTGATAGGGTGTACAAACAAGAACGGGTGGTACTCGGAAACTCTCGACGGGGTTGAATTGCATGGAAATCATGAAACTACGCGAATTGCGGGGGATGGGGATGGCGAAGGGGCAAGGGGGGGGGGGGGTTAAAGCCTCCGAATGACGACGCACACGTAGCTCTCGTGTACCAAAGAGGGCGCTCGCGCGTCTGCGTGTGAGTGCGTGGCAATTTAATGATTTTCAGTGTGGAATTTCGATGACGCCGCGCCAGAGCGAGAGGAGGCGAGGCGGACGAGACGAAGGGCGGCAGCGAAGGGTGCAGGGGGTACGCTTTTGCACGAAGGGTTTGAGGGCTCGGGCTCGCTAGGAATGAAGCTACCGGTCTATAGCAAATATACATATATATGTGCAACGAAATTGTCTGCTAGCGCAGCGATATGGCGGCTCGTGTTTTTGGATCGCCATGAGGCGATTCGCCCTTCGAATAAGCCGCGCGCGCGATGTGCGATTTCGTACTCGCATTTCTCGTCCCCCCTCTCGATCGCGCTCGCTGTCTCTTTCTCTCTCTCTCTCTCTCTGTTTCTCCCTCTACATGCACGCACAGGTTTTACAAGCTCCTAATATTATTATCTACGACCGCGGGCATATAAATTAACATGCAGATTTGCGCAATGACAGGTTATTATTTATTTTCTCCTTGACGCCTCAGAGCCCCAATTAATTTGTTCGAATAAACATTGAGTAAGGGCCGCGAAATGAAATCGGGCTAGTGGCTAAAGTTACAGCGGTTTGTTACTCGTAACTTTGTGAGGATTTGAAATTTGATATTGAAGATATCGACTGGTGATAGAACAGTCGGGGCATTCGGGAATACTCAAAGGCCAAAATATCGTATAGATATACATAAATGTAAATCTATATATGAGAAAAGTGATTTCAAAGGACTATACCAGTGTGAACGGTGGAAAAATTGCGTGATTTTCGGGAATTTTTTAGAAGAAAAGTACTCAATTAAATGTTTCGGAAAATGAAGAATACATTTGGCTATATTTGACCTATATTACATAATTTTTTTAAAGAAAAATATTGAGATCCTAGCGACTTATGCGCTGCCTTCGAAGGCGCCAAAAAAAATTCCTCCCTGCTGACATGATTCCGGCCGATTGAGTAGCTGAAACCGAAAAAGGAAAAATGTCGCTAAACTGGAAGATATTTCCTGTACAATGACGTAGGATTTTCGAAAAATATCAAAATCTAACAAAATGGCGTAGTTATGAAAAAAGTCTGTTTTCTTGCCTATAAAATGGTGGTTTTTTTCAATGCCAAATCGTCAATTTTCATCCAATCAAAAATATCCTACGTCATTGTAGAGTAAATATATTCAAGAGTACTCAGTTCAAATTTCAAGTCAATCGGATCATTGCTCTTTGAGTTACAATGTCAAAGAGAGTTTTAAAGATTTAACTATCAATTTTTGCAAGATAAAATGATATTTACCATAAAAACTGCTAATCAGCTATACCTAGCCCATGCAATGGACTGTTGAAAATGGCAAAGAAAAATCGATCTTTTAAAAGTGTCACACTGGTGTAGCCCCTTAACGGGATATCCCTCTCTGAAAGCCCAATTTGAAGGGTCAGAATGATGATTCTTTTTTCTCGTAACACATTGTTTGGAATAAATTAATTTTTTCCCAGAATCTTGTACACATGTTTGTGGTTATAATGTAATTTTTTCGGATGAAAATCTTTCAAAATGCTCGTTGTGCCGCAGTTGGCGTTGCAGTCCTCCAGCAGCGAGGCCCGAAACGGCGGGATCTCCACCAGGCTCAAATGTAATTTGAAACGAAAATAAAAAAAAAATCTTTTAATTTATCCAACTGGCTATGGGTTCACGATCCACTTTTCGAAATTTCGAAAAATACGAAAAATGACAGCTTCTCCAAAGAAAACCTCACTTTTCTCTTGAAAAACAGGTTCATTAACAAATGGTGCATCCAATTAAAAAATGCGATCGTGAACCGAAAATGACTACGGTTTGAAAGCTAACTGTGCAAATTCAAGTCAATAGTGTGAAAGTTACTCAAGATATGAATCTCGCCGTGTCAAGATATGTAGTTTCGAGATAATCGCGTTCAAACTCGATGGATGGCGGTCAACCCGACGCACACTGTTCCACTAAAATAGGTGTAACTTCGTCAATTTTTAGAACTTCATGGTGCCGTTGGTCTTGAAATATTTTTAAAGTTCACACTATAACAACATGGGAAAAAACGATTTTTTAAAGTTTTCCAAGAGGGATACCCCCTAAAGGCAATCGGCACCGAGGACCAACCTCATAGTGGTCAAACTTTCCTATACTCAACGCTGTGTAAATCCCAGTGTCTTCGAAATCACCTTTGGATAAATGTAGTCATATTCATGTAAAGCTCATTTCACGATAATGCTGTCACCAAAATGAACAATTTAGCCGAAAATTTTAAAGGGCCGCTCTCCAAACAACTGGATGCAGTGGTAACCAACATTACGTCCTACTGTATGCTAAAATTTCAGTTTAGAAAAAGTCCCACGGTTTTCGAGATCTGGGCTTTATCTTATTTTTTTTAAACCCTCTGCTTTTGGTTTTTCGCATCCAATTTCTGCACATGATATGAGGCGATAATAACTAAGCAACTTTTCAAAATAATTGACACGATATGCGCAGTACATTTTTTGACACCGCAGGCTATCAAAGTCAGATGTTCGAATTGGTTTGTGTGAAAATTTTGCATAAGATCTTTTTTCATAAAGTTTCCTTAACATTTGAGGTTAAAAATAAGACTTTTCTAGATAAAACAAATAACCAAGAGTATTTTTTTAACGGGGTAAAAAAGGTTATCATTTGTAGAAATGGCATGCGAAAAACCAGAAGCAGATGATTTTTATTTCAAAAACCGTGGGACTTTTACTAAACTGAAATTCCAGCATATAGTAGGACATGATCTGACCTATCGACAGTAGCAGGATTATCCATTAATCAGGACAACCTGTATATACATTGCTACTGGTTATTGGTCACAATCCTGTGAATGGATTGTAGGACATGTTTTCCGCTATCAAATAACCCGGTGATGCTTTATGCATAAGTGAACCATTTTCGAAATATCACAACTTTTATTATTTTTTTTAATGATGGGTAGGCAACTTTAAAAATGAATTAAAAACAAACTGTTGTATGGAATGAAACTTCTTTATTGGCTATAGTTTGAGGACACAGTAACAAAGTATTACCAAGAATAAGCATTAGACTTACAGAGTTTTCGACCCCTCATTCAAAAATGTTTGCAGATGATTCATGTTTTATTGTTGATAATTCATTGTTGCTGTGTCCTCCAACTACAAATAATTTAAAGAAAGTTTGATTCCTTACAACAGTTTCTTAAATTGTTTTTAAAGTTGCCTATCCCTCACTTGAAAAATAAAAATAAAAATATCTTGGAAATGGTTCACTTTTGCATACAGCATTACTGGGTTATTTGATAGCGGGAAACATGTTTTACAACCCTTTCACGAGATCGTGACCAATAAACAGTAGCTCTGTATATATATTTATATACATATATATACACGGTAGTAGAAGAGACTTCGAAATAAGGCTATATATATAAAGGGATGAAAAAAAGCCTAAGCCTTATTTTAAAGTCTCTACTACTACTCGATACCTCAAAACCTTGTCCGGTACTAGGTATGCGATGCACCAGCGAATTCATATATATATATATATATATATATATATATATATATATCTATATAACATATGAATTCGCCGGTGCATCGCATACCTAGTACCGGACAAGGTTTTGAGGTATCGAGTAGTAGTAGAGACTTTAAAATAAGGCTTAGGCTTTATATATATATATATATATATATATATATATATTTGGGGTGCGCGGTGGGCCAGTATTGCAGCCCGGTATGGGAGTCATAGGACGTAAATTTTCTAGCTGTGCGTTCATTTGTTCGCGTATGTACGTACCTACGCGCGGGCCAAACGAAACTCAAATGCATTATACATGGATTGCAGGGGACATTAATTTTCTGGCGTGGACGTGTAGTGGGGTATATAGCGTGAGGGGCAGAGAGTGAGAGAGAGAGAGAGAGAGAGAGAGAGAGAGAGAGAGAGAGAGAAACAGACAGAGAGAGAGAGTCGCTAAGGAGAACGAGGTATATGGGGGTGAAAGGGGGTTGCAGAGCAGGGGGTAGTACTTTCGGCTTCGGTATAGCACGGAGAGGTGTGTCGAGGCTCGCGATTTCCCTGCAAGTGAAAGCGGGATGCAAAATTTCACGTCCATATACATGTATATATTTATATGGAAAATATATAGCACCATGTGGGTTGAAGGCGCGAGAGAGAGAGAGAAAGAGAGAGAGAGGAGCACTCGAAAGCGAGAGGGTCCTGATGGTTAAAGAGGGTAGTGGGGTGAACGAAGACAGAGAGAGAGAGAGAGAGAGAGAGAGAGAGAGAGAGAGAGAGAGATTGCATATAGCGAGCGAAGTGGATGAAAATGGTACGGGGGTTGAAGTGAGGGAAAGAGGGTGGATACGGTGGACAGTGTCCCTTGCGCAGCCAAGTACATTGCATTCTCCCTTCCTCTCTCTCGTTCGAACCACCCCTGTGCTCTCCGCAAACACGAACCACCCAACTGCTCCACTCTCGAACCATCGCCACCCCCACCCTCCCCCAACGAATCTCACAACCTATACGTGCTCCGCGCCCTTTTCATCCCCCGTCGCACACAGGCGAACCGGACACACTTTCGCCCGGTGACATAGCGCGAGAGGGCAGGGGGTTGTGCTCGAGTACAGTTCGCTCCATGCACTCGGCTTCCTGGTGACTTTCCAACTTTTTCTAGCAACCCCCCACGGAGATTTTGACGAGCGCAACGGCGATGTGTTGCGCCAGTCCCTTGGTCCTTTTTTCGCACCTTTCGTCGCTTTCTCACTCGGCGTTGAAAAACTCGAATTCTTCTTGGCACGCGGTAAAGTCGCGATTTTTCGGTGGCAGAGGGCAACGAGCGTGTTTCTGCCAAGGGTGGATTGCGCTTGAATATTCATGCGAGAATGCTTCGTTGTTGATTTTTCGGTTTGGCCCTCGTTTGAGAATCGAGGATTTTTTTTTTGGTGCTCTGTCCTTTTTTGAAAAGAGAAGAAACCGAAAATTATATGATTTTTTTGGATATTTTTTTGTTGTGATAAAAAAAAACGGAAAATTCCGCAACTCTGACAATGATTTATTCATATTTTGATCCATCTCTGGTGATTTTTTCAAGGTATTTCATGCATTAATTAAGGTGTAATCCGCTGTGTCCATTGGCGTGTCCTCATCGTCGTTGTCGAATTGCGGGAATTCGGCAGCTCGCAATTCGCATCTGAAATAGTCCAACAAATTTTGAAACATTTTTGAGATGTTTTTTTAAAATATGAACCTACATTTTGAAAAAAAATCGAGAATTGAATGTTGGAACGTGTTGGGAGGTGTTTGAAAAAAAATGATCGATTTTCAGCATTTTTGCCCCGGTATTTTGCAATGATAAATATGTTTTAAACAATCTAATTTTTCCAACTTTAGGATTACGTTTTAACAAATTATATTATGTAAACGTGTTCCAAATTTGAAGATGATCCATGAATTAGTTTTTGCGTTATGATTCCCGCAAATTGAAATAATGTCGTTTCGAGAAAAACGCGATTGAAAGTTTCTGTGTCTGTAAATCGTTGCGTTACCTGTTCTCACTAAATCGTCTGTCACTCGGTCACTTCTCAATGTTTTAACTTGAATTTTTTTTCACATAATCTCGAATATGTACACTCTGAGAAAAAGCAAAATAAAATCGAATCTCTTGACTCGTCACAGTGGTTGGGAGTCGAGCGGAGAATCTTCATCATTTATATACATACCGTTAGAAGGAATCCGAATATCGTTATGAATTTTTCAGGGTGTATTCTCAAGATATTTTGCCAACAATTTATAAAGAAAAAAAATTGATTTTTTTGAAGTATCTAAAGTGGTTGCCCGCCTTAAGTACGTTCCGATTGTATTCATTTTAATTTGAGCATTCGAATTGAGCGCGTCGTTTGTAGTTCAGTAGCCTGCTACGAAAATCGACGAATGCCGACAGCGAGTGGGTTTTAATTTTTTTTCTATCGATCATCGTACGGAATTCCAGCGATATTAAAATTGGTATAATTTTCTCGAACATTATCGGCGCCGACGAGGGAGCGGGAGGAGGGAAAAGAACAATTACACAAATTTAAAATAAAACGTACGAGGAAGGATAATTGGAAAATAATTGCATCCGATTGATAGACAGGCGAAACGAGCCCCTAGCTGGCAAGATAGCACATCGACATCCGGAATCATCCCACGTGAGACTCTACGCTCTCGTTCCGCGGAAAGCGACGGAGGATAATCGACTCGCCTCTTTTCGTTCGGCTATACTTTTGTTCGCGCCACATCCTGTATAGGGATTAATGTTTAAAGGGTGCAATTAAGCGGCGAATAAGGGGGAAAACGAAGTACGAGGAATAAAAAGGTGAAAGGCGGCAACCGTCGCTCACTCACCCACACGTGGTATTATTGATTTCCCAAGCTTGTCCTATTAATACGATTTTAATTGCAATCCCGAGAAAGAAAAACAGAAAAGGGTGGTTTTTTTCGTTTTCAACATCTACGAAATGTGAAACCGAGACCAACGTCCTTGACGCGTGGACGAGAATGTAAAAGAGCGGGAAAGCATCCCCTGGCTACGCTCTACGATAGAGTAGGGAAAATTGAACGAATCCGGCAGAGGGCGTTGACATGTGCCACGTGGACGTGTTTCGAGGGATTTTTACGAAAATTCCATGTCCGTGTATGGGGAGAGGTGAACTTGAGGGGAATGAGAGGTGATTTTTAGGCAGTCGACTTCGAGGACTGTCCTCAGAGTAGCCAATTGACGTAAACCCCACTTTGTCCACCTTGAAATACGTATGAGCAAATTGAAAGCAACACTGGTGGTCGTGGTTAGGCTCCGGCGGTACTTTGAGTTAAGGGATCATATCAGTATGACAGACTGAAAAATGAGGTATTTTTTGGGATTTTTTTTGAAAAAATGGCTCAATCAAATTATTTGAAATGTTGTGTATTAATTATTGAAGTAATGAAGCATACAAGAAATTTTATTTTTTATTTTTAGTACATTTTATTAAGCAGAGGAGCGGTCGCAAAGTGGCGTCTCAAAAAAAGACTCCCCGACGGTTGACAGCATAAGTGCCACAGCAAGCATGTGAAATCAAAAATTCAAAAAGATTATTAAATTATAATAGTATAGCTATTGCAGCATCGTAGGAAATCTGAAAATTTTGATTAGAAAAAAATAACGGCCATTTAAAAAAAATCGATTTTTACACAAAAATTTTGCAGTAAATTGTTAATAAAAAAAAAGTAAACAATTTTTTTAAAAACTCTACGATGCGACGATAGAGATAAGTTTTCTGAAGAGAATCCTTTTTGAATGAAATCGATTGGACAAAATTTGACAGGTCTGTCAACCAGGTCGAAAAACATGGTTTCGAGAAAAACGCGTTTAAAGTATAGAAAGGCCCGTATAGAAGGCTCTGAGAGCGTCGACGCTTGGCGCCAATTTCGAATACTTCTAAGCCGAAGATTGTTTTGAAAATTTGTAGGCATATTCTTAAAGGCCAAAACTATCTATTTAAGCAAAAAAAATCGATTTTTTTCACACTGATATTCCCCCTTAAGCAACGTTGTGCTTGGCCGGAAAGTTAAAGCTTTGGAGACCTTGGTGCCGATACTTAAGTACAATATCTGGGCACCAGATAATCAGAAGAATATGGGGCCGTCTATACTGGTGCGGGTTTTCCACGAGGATACATTTCTATGAAAATTGGATATTTAAGGCGAGAAATCCCTTTAGGAGCGTGAAAAATAGGTATTTTTCGGACATTTTTTTAGAGGGGATAAAATAATCTGATCCTTTTCAAATTTGGACATGAGTTTATTATAACTGTCAAGTTTGAAAAAAATTTTCTTTTTTGGGACGACCAACAAAATCTCGGCGTTATTAAGGATCTTCGGTCGCCTGTGTTCCGCGACATCGAAAAGTGCTGCAGGTGTCACTCTTTTTCTATTGATCTGAAAAAAAAAAAATAAAAAGTGTCACTTGTTTACTGACCTATTAAGGGGAAGGATATACCTAAAAAATGATGAAAAAGTGCAAAATTGAACATTTGGGAGCCTTTGTTGAGTTTGAAAGAGTGAAAAAAGTTTGGATTGCCTTTACTATTCAGTTTTGCTAAAAACGTTCAGTAAAGACAGATTAATTCTTCGTTAAAAAAATTCGTCCTCTATAATAAGAAGACATATAACAACACCGCAGAACAGTATTGTTGAATATTTCGAGAAAAAAAATTATTATTATCGTGTTCCTGAGTTCAAAAACTTTTATCGTAAAAAAACATTTGCGTTATAAAAATTGATATCTCATATTGTTTATGTTTTCTTCATCAGCGAATAAACGTGTTGGTTGATTCATAACTAATTAGAAACTTTATTCGATTAAAAATTACTTGCAAATAAAAATTTGTGCTGCAGTATTATTTTAAATATACCGCTGTCTTCAACCGATGTCTTCCAAGTACCTCTCGAAAACGTATTTTGCGATGATCAATGCCTTTCTGGACTAGGTTATCTAATATAAAAAAATCAAACAGATTTCTTTACTATATTAGTTTATCCTATGATAAATCGAAGAAATTTCCGAAATATCAAATTAAAACAAAATGGCGCGTGTTCAAATTTCGAGTTTTGATTTTTGAGAAAAAATGGGCATTTTTCGTTCACCAAATCAAAAGTATACATCGGAAAAAAAATGCCTCAATCAAATACTATATTTTTACATCTAAAAAAATCTCTAAAAATTTCAGCAAGACAGATGCGGTAGTTTTTTATATATATATTCGCTTTGATATATATATATATATATATATATATATATATATATATATATATATATATATATATATATATATATATTCGCAAAGTCGCTTACCGACTTTGAAAACGTACTTTCGAGAGAAAAACGTTTAAAATTTCGAACGACGCTCCGAGCGTTCCGACGGGCGTCAACGTAACAGCCTATAAATCTGTCAATTTTGATCCGATCACCTTGAAACTTTCAGGGACCATCTATAAGACGATACGCTGTCAAAATATATTGGTTTGAAAAAAACCATATTTTTCCACCGTTACGACTAGGCATAACACCTTGAGATGTCTGTGGATGTAACGGAAGTTACGTGAGATTGGCGACGTGCGGGTAGGGATTGATAGGAAAGGGTTCGATTGGGAAGGGTTATACGTAAAAACCCGCAAGGCTAAAACTTGGAATTTACTAGATTAAATAAATATAAGAATTTCGAAATAAATAACATCCCAAGGATGTTATTTATTTCCCGTCCCTGAGCCAAAATCAGCGAACCTTCTAAAAAAAAAATTACCAACCGTTCTAAAAGGAGCTAGACTTTTTGATAGCAAAAATTACGTAGACACAACAAGTTTAAAATATCCGTTCCCCATGGGTATGTACATACCGTCTCAAAGTTACCTGACATTTTCATTTATTAATAAAACGTATTATTTATTTGAAAGCTCGATCGTGTCATTCTCCATGACTAAACCTCGATACTTCTTGATGCCAGTTGTCAAAGATTAGTACTCTATGTTCGCCACAAAAAAATGGCGGCAATTTAAAATGTCAGGTAATTTCGAGATACCCTTTACGTGTCTGTATATGTGTCTATTCAGGAGTGTAGACGTACGAAAAAAATAATTGGCAAAAGAGACCCAAACCGTACGTGTCTGTATATAGGGTAAGTCCGGGGTGGTTGGTCACAGTTTTTTCAAGGATCCGTCAAAATAAAAGTACAGGCGTTTCTTAAGGCATTATCCCCACTTGTAGCGCAAAAAAGGCCTTTTTCATGAATTTTTTTAAAGAAAACTACAAAACTTTTTTAATCGATCAATATACCATCTTAAAGAACATATCTTGAAGAACTTTCAGTAATTTTTTTATTGAATAATATTACATTGTTTAGTGGCAAATGGCCGTCAATGAAATAATCTTTTTATATACACGGTTTGCGGTGACCAACATTGCGGCGAAGTGGATCACCTGAAAAAAAATGCGGATGGATTTAGTCAAATATAAGTATAAACTAGTCTTTAATCGAAGGATTTTAAAAAATATTCATTTTTCACAAAATGGCGGAGTCATAGTTAATGGTTCGATTTTAACGAAAAAAAACGGCCGTTTTTTGGCTATAAAACGGCCATTTTTTTCGAAAAAAAAATCGAACGATTAAAGACTACATTTTTATGTATCAAATAAGCCTGCAAAATTTCAAGAAGATCGGTTCATTAGTGTTCGAGTAATCTTGGTCACCGACTTCAGAAATGCCATCATGAGAAAAACGCGTTTAAATTTTCAATTTCAGTTTACACGAAGAAAATATTTTTTTTGTAAACTTACATAGAGTCATCTATTCCGGGCATCAAAAAAAAAACTGCACTTCAAATTGCACTTCAAAAAAATGCAATAAAAAAAAATCGATTTTTTCAAAATCGCAAATGGGGGTAACCCCTTAACTTATCTTCAGTTGTAATTAAACTTTCCACATTTAACTTAAAGATAATTTACGAAATTAAAGCAAACTCCTATCAGATCAACCTTGAAATTACTTTTCGTTTAACGTGACGATTGGTCACTCTCCCGGAGTATCCGAGTATGATGGTCATAGGAGTAGAGGTGAGATGGCCAGTTACCCAGCATTACGCTCTCGATTTTCTCTTTGGTTTTATGCTTTGATTCCTAATTTTATTTTCTTTTGACCACATCTAGAACACATATCATCAAAATCAGCATAATTTCGGTGTACCCAAAGTTGGCACACTATCCGCTGAAGCCAGTCTTCGATGAGACGAGTTTCATAGTAATTTTCTCCGCAACATTTTTTGTCATTGTTCTTGTATCGTCTTTCTAAGGCCTTCCTAGGTATTTCGTAGGTCCTAGCGGCCGCACGAACCGACAATTCATCATTTTTTTACAGCACTAATAGCTGCTTTTAATGATTCTTGAGTCCAGTTTCCTCGTAGAGCAATTGCTTTTCTCTCGTACTTATTAAGCATCGAAAACAAATGTAGAAAAAATGAGTTACTTGAACACATTGCCACTAATACTATGGCCATCATACACCGACTGTACGTGGCCATCTCTCCTAATCTCCCGGGAGAGATGGCCACATCTAAAATGTAAACAAGTCGAAACAATACAGGCGAAATCTTCAGATTATAACAAAGCACTGTTCGTGAACTATTCAAGAAGTACTAAAGTAACCATTACTTTCACGAAATAACATCACCACAATGTAAAACATGAAAGCTTCAAAAAAATTTAGCAGTAGACAGAATAATTAAAAAGGATTTTATTTACTTAACCTTTTTTTTGCCAAACTTTTTCTCGTACACTTACACCTGCGCACGACGCGAAACGAATTAAGCAGTAACAGGTGAAATCTAGTACGCGGTTCTATGAAACATTTCTATTGGCCACATCGCCCTTATGGCCCCCGGAATTACGCTACGTCTATTCAGGTGTGTAGACCTACGAAAAAAAAAATATTGGAAACAAATTACAATGCCCTTAAATGTTTGCATCTTGCTCACCGTGGTTATTGAATAATCAATATGCTCCGCGCGTCCGAAGATTCGAGGTTATGTTCCCGCTGCTGCGTTTCGTACTCGGGTCGAATCGCCTCGAGCATCGCGTAGTCCAATAACTCAGAGATGCCGGATATACGATCGCCCTCGACGGATTTTCCAATAAAATTATGCGCGCAAACGGCACGCGGAACCCTGTCAGAGAGGATTTAAACAGAAAGAACAAAAAAAAAGCTAAAAGTCCCGAGTAAAAGGAAAATATCGGATATCGAGAGCTTCGGTTATTTTTCGTTTTTACCCCGTCCTTCGGCTCGTGGAATTATTCAATTAGAACGAACGAATTGAATAAAATATGAGCCTCGGATAGGGGATAAAGAGGAGCAAAAGAAGAGCGTAAGAAGCGGAGCGAAAAAAAGCGTACCTGTTGCTGTGGATTATTATTGCTTTTTTGGCCAATCTTGCCGAGTTTTTATACGGCTGGAGGAATGCAATATCGTTGCTTGAAGCGGGGTAGAAAAACGATTTTCGAAAATGTACGTCTTACGTGGAAAGTAAAAATAATCTCTCGATAAAAGTGTGCCACAAGGATGGCGATAAATTTACGTACATTTTGCCAATTATCCTGGAAATCAATAATAAACGGCTCGATACACGGATGGGTGATCGTTGTAGAGGAATAAGCTTTACGTTGATGGAAACAAAGAAACTTATTAGTGTTATTAACTTTGGGGACAGAATAAACTAAGGGCGAAGCAATTCGCAAGTTTCTAACAACAACAACTTTATTTTGGGTAAAAAAAATTATAAATTTTTTTTAATAATAAACGATTCCGCTCTTATTCTTCGGTTTTTATTTTTAATAATTCGATACAATCCGAGGATGTTTGAACTTTAGAACTTTCCCCTTTTTCCCCATATAAACTTGAGGCATTTGGATACATTTTGGGAATATTAGAAAATGGAGAATCTTTTTCGAAAAATTAAACCTCTTTGGAATTTGAATTAAATGATTTTCCCAAAATGTTATTTGACCATTCCGAGTATTATGTTCCCGTGCTGAAAATTAATTGAACATCTCAACGATTAACGAATTACGTATGGTATGACACAAAAAGATGTTTTTCCGAAAATTCCAACCCTCTTAAGGGAGGACACCAGTGTGGCGAGCCGAAAAAGGTCGTTTTTCCGATTTTTTTATTTCTACTTGGTTATTTATTTTTTTCCGATTTTTTAATTTCTACTTGGTTATTTATTTGGGATTTGGAAAAAAGGTATGTAATTAAGCATACATTGAACTTATTTCGTGTAAATTTTTATTTAAAAAAAAATAAAAATTTAACAATGGTATTGAGGTACAATAGAGCCTCTGTGTAAAAAATGTGTCTCAACGGCCGGATCGTTGACTCGATGGTTGGTCTGGAAAATAAGAATGAAAAAGTTTTATAATCTATATAAATGTAGTTCTCGATTTTTTTTGTAGATACCGCCTTCTTCCATATGACGGCAGAATTATAGATAGAATATGATTCCGGCCAGGTCGATAAAAGTCGTTTCGAGAAAAACGCGGTTAAAAGTATTAGTAGACATAAATCGTTGCACTGCCTGCTCTCACCGAATCATCTGTAATTTGGTCAATTTTCAATATTTCAACGTGAAACTTTTCTCACATATTCGCGAATATACAGGGCTTCCTGTTATAAATGGATAGTCGATAGGTCAGATCATGTCCTACTATATGCTGGAATTTCAGTTTAGTAAAAGTCCCACGATTTTCCAGATTTTGGGCTTTAAGTTATCTTTCGAAAAAAAATCATCTGCTTTTGGTTCTTCGCATGCCATTTCTACAAATGATATGAATCGATAATAACTAAGCAACTTTTTTAAGCAATTGCCACGAGATCTGAAAACTGCATTTTTTAAGTTGGCCGGAAACATAACTCAGACAATTTTCAACCGATTCACTTGAAATGTTGAATATATCTTGAAAAATACATTGTCTATGAAAGTACGTAGGATTTTTTTTTATATTGCATAGTTCATTTGTTGTTAACGATTTTTTATACAAATTTTTGGAAAGTGAAAAATTTGCCTAAAAAATCGTCATATTTTTAACTTTATTTTTAATTTGTTTTTTTAATTTGTTATTAACAGAGAGTTAATAACAAATGAACTATGCAATATAAAACAAAATCCTACATACTTCCATAGGCAATGTAGACACCCTGCATATATTTTAAGAAAACGCAAAAAAATCGATTCTTTTGACCCGTCACATTGGTGTCCCCCTTTAACATCAAGACCCTTTCGTCGTTTGTCGCGAAATTGAATCACGAAGTTTTTACCGTAAACCTCCATTTGTTTGCGAGACCCGGATATCCAAAAAAAACATACAAGTTTAAAAGGTGAACGGTAACTGAATTGAAAGATCGATCCTCTCTCGAATACGCTGATACTTCGGTCCAGTGACGTCAGTCTTTTCGATTCCGGAAAGCGAAGCACCGGCGAAGGTTCACGTGGCGAAGCCGAAACGGTGATCGCGTCCAACGACCCCGATGGATCGAACCCATCGCCTCCGCTCCTTTTTTTCTTTCTCATTTATCTTCCAACCCTTTCGCTCTCATTTTTTTTCAAACGTTGCTTTCCTTTTCTCGTTCCAGGTGAACGACCGTACAAGTGCCACCTACCCGAGTGCGGGCGTGCCTTCATCCAGCTGTCGAATCTCCAGCAACACCTGAGAAACCACGACGCGCAGGTGGAAAGGGCGAAGAATCGTCCCTTCCATTGCAACATATGCGGCAAGGGTTTCGCTACGGAATCCAGCCTCCGGACCCACACGTCGAAGGTCAGTCATGTATGTACCAGAAACGACAAATCCGACGTCCAAAAATTTCACTATTCTTTCTGTCTGTCCGTTTCACTCTGTATCTCTCTCTCTCTCTCTCTCTCTCTCTCTCTCTCTCTCTCTCTGTCTCTCTCTCTTCCTCTCTCTATCTCTTTGTGTTTCCATCTTGTGTAAGAACGATGAAAAAAACAAATCAGCGTATAAGCAACACATTGGAAAAAAATGCAATTGAAAAGAGAAAAGAAAAGTAGCGAGGATGGATTTCAATGGAGAACGATTTGAAAGAACGGCGAGGCGATGAAAAACCTCAAACTCGCTGGGCATTAACAAAATCCGCTATTATTCAAACAACAATACCAATGATAACAATAATGGATCATTGTTTTATCGTAGAAACGAGAATTGCGGAGAAAAATCGAGTACACGGTGGTGGGTCACGCTTCCTTCGAGGTGAATCTTTGCAACCCTTTTTTTCCTCCCCCAAAAACGTTGTTTATTTTTTTTTTGCACTGTTTCATCGTCCATAAAATTCCGAGAGTTTTAAGAAGTCGGATAAATGAGTTGAAGAAGCCCAGTTTCGTGTTTGGGCTGTTAATGAACGTCGTGAGATTTGTTTTTTTGACTAGTCAAGTCTGAATGGGAAATTAGTCGGGGCGATTGCCGCTGCGATGAAAAATCGTGTGAACCCATGAGAGACCTGGACCTCGAGGAAAAAGTTTGCCGATGAGGAACGATAAGTGGAACGGGAAAGGCAAGCGAGAGAGAGAGAGAGCGAGAGAGGCAAAAAATATGATATAAGATTATAGAGAGGACGCCTCGAGGGCCTCAACGTAATCAAATTCACCCCTCGAACAATGCCGATGCAACGAACTCTTGGCTCTCTCTCCCTACCCCTCCCTCCCTACTTTATCTACGTGTCGACACCGAAAAATCTTGTATCGGATCTACCTATATATATATATATATATATATATATATACCCACATGGGCTATGGGATTTGTCGGTAGGGTTGATTTATTTTTTGCCCGAACGAGTAAGACGAAAGGCCCACATATAGATATCCAACTGCCATTAGAGCCCAAACTCTCTGCCACCTAATGGTGAACTTGTGTGAACGAAAAATACGTTCAACCCTTTCGCCGTCGCGGAGCTACTCGAGAGCAGCACATGTTGAAAAGCGAGAGAGCCACAGATGATAGAAAAAAAAACGTGGGAAGACATCTGTCGACTTTTGTTTCACGGCGATGTTTCCCTGCCTTGGCTATCCTGCTTTATTTAACTCTCCCCTTGCCTGCTACTTCTTTTCACTTTCTCCTCAGTCAATCTTCTCACTAATCGTTTACCTTTTCTTTTTTCCCTTACCCATACCTTTCTCTAGCCCTCTCTTTTTCTCTCTGTATCTCCGACTTCTGTAATTAAAACACTCGGAAGTGAAATCAGAGTATCCTGAACTGAACCGGCTACATTAGACTAGTGCAGACTTCTGTTCTCGACGACGACGACGAGGCTGGGAATTTTAATATACAACGATGAAAACTAGGTGACCTGTGCTGAGGAGAAACCCTCCCAAACGCCACCAACCCCGTGCCCCCTTCGGGCCGACGATGACGATGGAAAATAATAAGAAAATGACGAAACAAAACTCAACGGATTGCGACAACAGCCCATCCTAGGGCTGCCCCATACCCGTCCCCGCGGGCTCTCTCTCTCTCTCTCTCTCTCTCTCTCTCTCTATCTCTATCTCTCTTGCTGGCTGTTTTTCTGCCCCTGTCGTCTAATCGAATTTTCATATTTCCCCGCTTCTCACTTCAAATAAGATTGCCCGGAAAATAAATTGTTTTCCTCCGAGTCCGGTACGCCGATTATCCGGAAAGTATCCGGATATTAAAAAAAAATATAGCATACAGGACTGACAAGTGCCAATCAATGTAAATAGTTAAAAAAAATTTACATTCGTTACTTCAGTTTTGAAATCATAGCAACTAATTATTAATATTATTGTTAATATTCTATATTATTTTTATGATAATTATTATTATATTTTTTGGTAATTCTTTAGATAAAAGACTTTCGAAAAGTAATTATTACCAGCAAAAAAAATTACAATTGTTTGGGTTGGGGACCCAAAAAAACCTAATATTGGCGTCGAAATGTTCAAAAATGCCCTATTTTATCACGTGTTTCCACGAACTTCAAAACGCCATAACTTTTTGTGGGGGGTGAATTTCAGCTTCCCCCAACTGAATATCATCATTTGTAACCCAATAAATGAGAAAATAGCAAAAAAAGACTTACGCTCATTCTTCGGATAAGTTACTTATCTAAAGAATAACTTATTTTTTTAATAGTTTTTAGTTCTCAATTGGCACTGGGGAACATTCACCTATGCCCGGGGGTTAGGCTCGATCTTTATTATTATTTTATTTTATTATTAGACAATGATTATCTATCGTTTGTCATTATTATTATTATCAACATTGTATACAAGCCTCGGCATCCAGCCGATTATTATTATTACTATAAAATAAAAAATATTAGTAGTAATAAAAAAAAGAGTTATAACGATCAGCCAAGATGCCGAAACTCGTAAATAGTCATAGTAAAAATAAAATAATAATAACTACAGGTAGATTTCGAGACTTGTAAATAACAATGATAATGAAAATAACAGTACGAAAAGAATGATTATTATTGAAGGGAAAAGGGTATAGAAAGACTGCAGCAAAATGGTTGATCATAAAGGAAAGAGTTGCGAGGGACAAAGTGAAAAGTAGTTGGCGTGCTCGTGGAACGTTATAATCCGTACAGAAAAGACGAATATGATACGGGAATAGCATTGAAGAAGGTACGGGACTACAATATTATAATAGAAGAGAAAAGGGTTGAGCGAGGGGGCGAGGGGGGGGGGGGGTGGACGGGCTTAGCGAGGATTCGTGTCGTACGCGTGCTGTGCCCCATAAACGTACACCGGTGAATTCGAGCTGTTTTCGTCGATCGATCGCCAGCACCGGACACTCCATCGCTCTTGCTCCGTCTTCCAAAGCGACGGAGAAATAATAAATAAATATATATATTGAATTTATAGGGGGTCTCGGGGATTGATCGAACGGACAAATCGAAAAATGCGAATTGAACTGATCGGAAAATTGAGGAAAAAAATGGAAAAGTTATCGAAAACACGGATAAGGAGGGAAAACTATCATTGCTCATGGAAAAATCGAAAAATGCGAATTGAACTGATCGGAAAATTGAGAAAAAATGGAGAAGTTATCGAGAACACGAATAAAGAGGGAAAATTATTATTACTCGTGGAAAAATCGAAAAATGAGAATTAAACTGATCAGAAAATTGAGAAAAAAATGGAAAAGTTATCGAGAATGCGGATAAAGACGAAAAATTATTATTGCTCATGGAAAAATCGAAAAATACGAATTTAACTGATCGGAAAATTGAGATAAAAAAATGAAAAGTTATCGAGAACACGAATAATGGGGTAAAATTATTATTGATCATGGGAAAATCGAAAAATGCGAATTGAACTGAACGGAAAATTGAGAAAAAAATAGAAAAGTTATCGAGAACACGAATGAAGAGGAAAAATTATTATTGGTCATGGAAAAATCGAAAAATGCAAATTTAACTGATCGGAAAATTGAGAAAAAAAATGAAAAGTTATCGAGAACACGAATAATGGGGAAAATTATTATTGATCATGGAAAAATCGAAAAATGCGAATTGAACTGATCGGAAAATTGAGAAAAAATAGAAACGTTATCGAGAACATGAATAAAGAGAAAAAATTATTATTCCTCATGGAAAAATCGAAAAATGCGTATTTAACAGATCGAAAAATTGAGAAAAAAATGAAAAGTTATCGAGAACACGAATAATGGGGTGAAATTATTATTGGTCATGGAAAAATCGAAGAATGCGAATTGAACTGATCGGAAAATTGAGAAAAAATAGAAAAGTTATCGAGAACACGAATAAAGAGAAAAAATTATTATTGCCCATGGAAAAATAGAAAAATGCGTATTTGACTGATCGGAAAATTGAGAAAAAAAATGGCAAAGTTATCGAGAATATGGACGAAGAGGGAAAATTATTTTTGAGGCTTGAAAATCGCGCGAAAGCTCATTTGGCACCGTCGACGAAGATTTATACCTGTATCACTTAAAACCGGAGTCTCAGTTTTAATTACCGGCCACGACAGTGTTTTCTCAGTGTACCGTTGCGACTGGAATAAAAACTCGTTAGACGACGAAATTTATTTTCCAGTTTCGCATCCCCTTCGGTGCCTCTCTCTCTCCCTCTCTCTTTCTCTCTGTTTCTCTCTCTCTCTCTCTCTTTCTCTCTGTTTCTCTTACCCTTGCTCCCTCACTGTTTCAACCCCTTGTTGCCGCACTCGCAGCGGTGACTTTTGCTCGCATCGTTCCAGAACGAACCGTGTTCACTAATCGTAAAACCGACGGATCCACGCACCGTCACTTTACCCTTACCGGATTTATTAATTTCTTATTCTCCTTTCTTTATTTTTTTTCTCTTCCATTTTTGTATTTCAACCCCTTGGGTGGACATTTTTTTGTCCCCCGATTATTTTGAGGCAAGCTCGCAGAGGCAAGACCTACGAAAAAAATAATCGTGTTCACTAATCGTAACGTCCACGTCGATCGTTAAAAAGCTCGAACCTTAATTCCTCTCTCCCCCTCCAGCCGCCTCGATTTTGTCGTTTATTTTATTTCGAGACAACGATAAAGCCTTGTCCTCCTCTCCGCTCCCAGGTCATGAAAAATGTATCGCGTTGATATTCTAGATAATTGTTCATCTCGCCGATAGAAACCCCCGTTGCTGTTTTTTAAAGGCCTTATTAACGTTTGGATGGTCGGAAAACAAGGCTTTTTTGGGGATTTCATTTTGAAAATTGTAATAAAACAATGAAAATGAGGTTTGGAAGGTTTATTTCTACGTATCTGTAGATACTCGAATCAATTTTTTACTTTCCAAAAAAATACAAAATGGCGGCTCAGGGGCCGGTGGAAAGAGAACGCCTTTTCGAAGCCCTTCACAGGCGGACTCGTTGGAGACGCACATGAGCACCTAGAACAAAAAATAATTCTTTTTCGGTAATCTACAATCTACAAAATATTGATTTTCGCTAATTTGGCACCGTTTGAAAACAAATTGTTTACAAAACGAAGTTATTTTATTTGTTCAATTTGGTTATAAACTGTTTAATTTAAATTAGTTTTAAAAGTTTAATTTCCTTTTAAAAATCGTTTTTGGTAACAGATCGTAAAAATCGTGTGTACTCCGCTAGGAAATCTATCTAAGAAGGTACGGTTGGATTTGGAAATTCTAGGAGCTACGAGTCCGCCCGATTTTCAAAACATAGTTTTTAGGAAGAAGTTTGAGAGTTCTAAATCCATTTTTCTTCGCACCATATCATTCGTGCGAATTTTTCTTCGCACCATATCATTGATAATTTTTAGGATGTTTATACATCATTTGAGCCAATGAAAAAAAGATACTTTTTTTTGCAAAGTGATATGAGGCCTTAAGGGGTTACGTGGGTTTTGAAGCAAAAAAAAATATATCCAACAATATTTGAAAAAATTTCATTAAAAAATTTGGGAATTTCAGCCGGTGGGACCTGGTTTCCAGCGACCCTTAAAAAAAACGGTGGACACGATTTCTCAAAAACTAATGCATCGATCTTATTGAAAGTTTGCACACTTCTTTAAAATAGCATTAACTGGTGATTGAACGAAGTTTTTTTTCGATTACAAGACTATACGTAGTGTAAATTGTACCAAAAATTGCACCATTTTGCATACAACTCTGCCAAAAATTCAAATTTCAATTTTTTAATCCTTCGTTCAATCACAATTTTAATCAGATCGATTTCTCAAAAACAACGAGTTTTTGAGAAATCGTGTCCACCGTTTTGTTGTAGGGATCTCCGGAAACAAGGTCCCACTGGCTGAATTTCCTAAATTTTTGGATGATTTTTTAAAAAATGTTGTTGTAATGTTGCTCTTTTATGTGCTTAACATTTTGAATAAAATAATCTATATATTATTTTTTTTAATAGAGAAATTATGTTTTTTTTTCTTCGAGATCCACGTAACCCCTTAAATTGGTGTTGTGGTTTTTTAGAATCCAATTCACATAAAAACGCATTTTTTCGGAGTAAAAAGATTCTCCACCGCTCGAGCAAAGTTCATTTAAGTCCGATAATTGGGAAAGAATAAATGTAATTGCACACTTTTCTCGATCGCTCGAGGAACATTTGGATGGAATGGGAGGAAAAAGAGGAGAAAAGAACAGGCTCTTCGCGGTGCAAACGGAGGGTATGGGACACCGTTGGCTACTGTCCAGCGACGGAAGAATATTCGTCGACGTGCTTTTTATTTTTTTATTTTTTTCATCTCGACCTCATCGAAGTTAAAATAGAAAAGTGGAACGCATCCTCCGAAACGCGACGTACAAACTTTTCGGGCCGATTGCTCGAATCTCGATAATTCGAAGCACACGATCATCGAATGGCAACAAATTTATCGATAATTGTCAAAATATCAAGTCACACGCGTTTCGTTAAAATTGATTTTCAAGTGTCAAATCAAAAACTGGTCTATTTTATTTCAAAATCATTTGCAAATCTCGGGATTAATTTTTTTGCGTCGAAACAATGGTGAAAAAAAGGAGGACGAAAAAAAATTACACTAACGTCACGAAAAAAAAAGTCATTTGGGTCGATGAATATAAAAAAACAGGGCTTTAAGAACGATTTAAGAACCATTTTGTTCCCGGGACAATTTCGGGATGAGAGAATGGATTTTTTTCTCTCCGCACCCAGCGCTACGTTGCTTTTTTTCCTAGCTCCACCCCACGATTCACGTGTGGGTTGGATTTTTTTTCCGTGTCCCCTTTGCGCCATGACGAAAATCCACCCCTGTGTGATCGTCGAAGAGTGATAAAACGAAATCATTCTGCAGTTCCAGCCAGCAGGGTGGCGACCCTTTTTTGCCTCTCACTCGAAGCCCCATGCGGCCTTTATTGTCGCAATTTTGGGCGCCGCCCTACTTCCACCCCTTTTTTTCTCTCGCCTCAGCACTCGTATCGTATATTCTGCCGAGTTCCTTCAACCGGTTTTTTCCATCGGCTATTAAATTACCGTTTTTTTTTGCGACCGGAATCTTTCGTTCCCGTATTGGCAAAACAGGCACGCAGACGACGGGCATAGGGGGATGTGCGGTTCGTAGACTGCACCCCAGCTTGGCTCTTCCGAAGCTTTTTTTGCCCCTCGCGAACTGGCCGGCTACGAAAATTCGTAGGCAGACCCTTCGAGGTTGGGGATCACAATCAGCAAGGCGTTCATCCGTGTAGAGCGAACCCATTGAAAGAGCCAAGCGTTTACATCCAGCCATACGTTTCCATCGCTCGGCGATAGTTCGACTTCTATCGACTCGTCATACCCGAAAGAACGCGGAAGAAGGAGAGAAAAAAGGAGAAACGCACACTGGGCTTGAATCGAGTCGATAGCTGAATAAATATCCGCAAAGAAAGGCGCGTTGAAAGCGCAGGCTGATCGTGAAGTCTGCCTCATTTTGTTTTCTCCTTTCGTTGGATGTTTTTGCGCCTGGTCGAAAATAGCAGGCTTTCTTTCGGCCCCGCACTATGGGTGCACAAAGATATCGGTGTCCGTGGGGAAACTCCGCCACGTCCCATGCTATCAAACTTAGCGAAGGAGCAAAGAAGTATCGAACGAAAGAGTGAGAGAAATATTTGACGGGCGCTCATGGTGGTAAAGGCGAAAAAGGAAATAAACGGTAGAAGAAGCAGAGAGAGAGAGAGAGAGAGAGAGTGAGAGAGAGATAAAAAAGACTTTGCCCGAAGTGCTGCAGCTATGGCATGCAGAGAGAAAAAGAAGGAAGGAGGCAAACCGCGTTACTTGTGTACGTATCCGCGTGTGGGTAACTCTCTGCGTGTACGTACCCAATGCACAGAGCAAGCCGAGCGGTAGCCCGGGCGAAGGTTGTCTGCCCGTGAGTCTCGTGGCCTCGAGTTAACAGAAGAGAGTCAAACAGAAGAGAAAAAAAGCAACCGAACGAAGAAACTGTGAGAAAGAGACGAAAGAAAAAAAAACGAGGAAGAACAAACCGAGCCAGCCAGCTAAAAAGCCAAGTACGAAAGAAAAAAGAAGGCGTGCTGCAAGGGGAGCTGAAAGAATTGACTACAATTCGCGCGTCAGTCCTTGAAGGCAACTCTTCTGAATTGCCCGGTGGGATAAAAAGCAAGGGGTCAAGGCAATTTCATCGAGGCTCGGCCCTGCGCGCACTTTTTCGTTGCCCGAACACCTCGTCTGTACTGGACGACTCGGTTATTAAGCCAAATGGACAAAAGACATTCCAGAGGATACACCCTGAGGCGGCAGAACGGGCCACGAGAGTGATCCATTTGCATCTGTCGATGCAAGAAACTGTCGTATGACTTGAAGCCCCGAATGGCTTGAACGTTATCGAAGGTCGGCCCGAAAAACGAATGGCCTTGTTCCCGTCGGCTGCAGCAAGCTGCAGGGTTGGCTTCCACTTGTCCCCGATGTCCGTTTGATGTCCAGAGGAGACCTTGGCCCACGAGCCATGATTCGGCCCAGATTCGAGGATAGCCAAAGCGCAATCGACCAGTCTCGGTTGATCCAGATGGTGACCACGCACCCTAAATGTTGAAGACTTCGATGTTCCCAATATGGAACTGCGCTACGCTGAATTAGGAAAGTCTTGGTAACATACGAAACTCCAAATGTTGGGGGCTCCGATTCCAGAATCTGGAACTGTCCCCGTTGCTCTTCTTCGTTGCTCGAGCACCCCGTCTGAACCACTTGGTTATTGAGCCAAATGGACAAACGAACTTCTAGAAGAAACACCCTGAGCTCCCACCGGTTGAAACGTTATAGATGGTCGGTCCAAAAAGCGAATGGCCTTGTCCCCGTCGGCTGAAGCAAGCTGCAGGGTTCGCTTCCACTTATCCACGATGTTCATTTGGTCTTTCATCAAAGCCAGAAGAAACCTTGGTCCTCACACGAGCCATGATTCGGCCTAGATCCGAAGACCCCCAAAGCACAATCAACCAATCTCGGTTGATCTAGATGGTGACTACAAATGTTGAAGACTCCGATCTTCCCAATCCGCAACTGCGCCAGGCTGAATTCGGAAAGCCTTGGTAACCTACAAAGCTCCAAATGTCGGAGGCTCCGATTCCCGAATTCGAAACTATCCTAGGGAGAATGCAAAGAGCCGCGAGAGCCGAAGAACCTCGGTGGCAAAGCCTCGCAATCCATCCGTGACACTTGGATAGGAAAATATACGGCCTGAAACAAAATGGCCGATTGCGGATAAGCGGAAAGATGGGTGAGCTCTTCTATGCGTGCACGTAGGAGAAGCCAGCGGGGAGCTCTCTTCTTCATCACGTTGTCACGCATCGCCACGCATTCGCTCACACCCACTTCCTTTTTACGCCACTCCCCGGCTTTTCCCTTTTGTAGCGAGCGAACGAAAGAGAAAGAGAGAGAGAGAGGAAGGTTATGCATGTTACAGAAACGACCCGTGTAACTTATGGCTGACGAGGCTCCGAGGGGGTCGGCAAGGAGAATGCTCCGCGTGTATGTGTGGGTGTGTGTGCTCCCGATGGCACGGGACTTTGAAGGCTTGCGGAAGTACGCGGCCAGAAGTCACGAGAGGGGGGATGCGCCGGGGGGGTTGAAAGAGCGCGTGGAAGGCTTGCTTCGGATGTGCTCGGAACCCTCGTGAAAGACGTCGAACAGGGTCACGAGATCCCCCAGGTATGGAAGAGCAGAGAACGGGCAACGCGCACATGCACACTCTTGCCGGAGTTCAACAATAGGGTGTACTTGCATACATGCTGGAAGCAATCGCGCCCACCTCGTTGCGTCTCGTTAGTTTGGTATTGATCCCTCCACCAGCGGGGGGGTGTGCCACCAATGACGATGACTCCGAGAATCTAAAATCCTGTGCGCCCCGCCAAAGAGACCGAAGCCCAAGCTTCAAAAGTGCCTAAATTCACATACGCGTGTGTCTGTGTTCCCTCTGGTAAAAAGGTAGCTGCTCGTATGCGCAATGTGGCATTGCATCTGGGGGAGCCCTTCCCAGCGTGCTCGCAGTTGACCGAGGTCACGAATCCGTCATCGCCGGTTGGTGAATCTCCATAGAAAGCTGCAGTTGCGACTTCCGTTTAGCTGGAGACCTGTCCGCGTGTGTTCTCCGAAACGCCAATCGTCCAAGAGGCAGCCTCCACATCTATCTGTATGTCATCCAAACTCAGCACCGTCTTTCCAAAAACACCCGCCAGCCAACCTGAAGAAGGCTTTCCAGGATGATCTTCATTGAAGACAGCGATGGAATTGAATGACGTACAAATGGATCTGGAGGCTGCAGATCCATTTGTCTTGGGCGCAGCTGATGCACAACATTGCGCACAACATTGCGTACACCATTGCGCACATCATTGCGCACAGCGTTACGCACAGCGTCACGCACAGCGTCACGCACAGCGTCACGCACAGCGTTACGCACAGCATCTGCAGCCAAACGCGAGTTACAACCGGAGCTTTTAATGGCGTTTTACCACCCACCGATGACGAACCCGGAGGAGTCTCTCCGCAAGGAAAGTCACTGAAGAAAATCGGGTTTCCGTGATTCCTGCAAATCGGACGCCCAACGCGAACTTCCGGCCCGCATGGGATCCGCGAATATGGCGCTCGCGAGTTTTATCTCGCGAGAGGCTCGCTCATGAACGGGATTGAGGAGAACGATCTTCCGAGGGCCGCAGAGTGGCTGGAAGTCGAGGACACGAGTACCGGGCACGCCAGACGTGTAGTCACGGTGATGAATCTGGTCACGGAGAGTCGTAAAGTTGCCTTGCGCCGAGAGAAAGAGGCGAGAGAGTCGCCCACGCGGGTTGTTGGTGCGCAGTGGCGTCGACCGCAGCATCACCAGCGGCATCCCGCATCAGCCGTATAAAACAACGAGCGCGCTGAGGAACGAGCGAAAAAAGAGATGGCCCGGTAGAAAAGCTGTTGCTGAAACCAGCACCACTAGCAGGATGGAAAGAAAGAAAGGGCACACTCGCCTCATTCTTCGTCGGTTCTTTTTTTGTTTGCCTCCTCTTTTTCTCGTTCTTCCGAACAGCTTTTTCACCTCTCGCGCTTGGTGAAACTCTCTTGGTACACCGAGAGATGTATACCGACCGGTCGTAGGAGAGAGAGAGAGAGCTCGCGAGGGCGCCCGAGAGCAAAAACCGTCGTCTCAGCGGCAAAAAAGGAAAAGCACAAGGAAGAAACCGGTTTTTTGCAGTTGGGCCAGGTCGGGGCGTCGAACCTTTGCCTAGTGTGTATATATACGCACATACACATATATGTATACATATCCATATATACAAATATATCTCGCGAGACCCGCTCTCTCTCTCTCTCTCTCTCTCTCTCTCTCTCTCTCTCTCTCCCGCAATGCTCCGGCAGGCTCCACAAACTCGCTGGCCAAGCAAAAGAACGGACGAACTAAAACCTTCCCTCCGAGAATAACTTGCGCGCTCTCCTCCGTTGTCGACGAGAGCACACAGCAAGAGAGAGAGAGAGAGAGAGAGAGAGAGAGAGAGAGAGAGAGGTGCCCTCCTCTATCGTTGGGCTCGCGCGAATAAGAGTGAGGGGAATAGTCGAGCGAAAGATAAAGAAAGAATGAAAGAACAAGAACGCGCGGGAGAAAAAACGAAGAAGAGGAGCCGAAGGAGAAAGAAGAAGAAAAAAAAGATGTGAGCTGCGAGAGTGTGCGGTGACTCGTCGTCCCGAGGAGTCTCAACGCTCCGGCGGTTGCCCCAGGTCCGGGAGTCTGCAAGAAAAGAAGAAGAAGAGGAGAAAGAAAGGGGAATGAACGCGCAAAAAAAAGAGGGAACGAGAAAAAGAAAGATTGGATAAGAAATGACGAAGAAACGAGGCGGGGAGTGGCGGAGGGCTGTGAGAGGGTCCTGATAAAAAAAAAGATTAATGAAAAAAAATTCCACGAACGAGTAGGGGGAATCGCGAGCGAGAAGAAAACAGCGAGATTGTACCGCGAGCGCGGGTAGGGGAAATGTACAAAGACGATAAAAGAAACCGTCGAGGTCCCTAAAACCTTGGGGTCATTGCCACGTATTCTCGTTTTAGACTTCGCGCCTTTCGTCTCGCCTTTCTTTTCCTCTACCCTTTTCTTTCGTTGCATCTTAGTCGTTTTTTGTGCCAACAACTGCACCACGAATTTCTTCGCCAGATGGTTTTCCCGACCTAGGACACCAAAAGCGATCTCTACCGGTTCCACGTTTACTTTTTTTCCATCTCTCATGTCCTTGTTTCCATGTGTATTCGCTTGATCGTGATATCTCGAAAATCGCGTGATCCACCGAATGTTTAGGGCCCGAGGCCTATGTTTGTGGAGTCCCTGTGGGATCGCATCCACAAGGCCCTTATTTTATTCTCGGCGAAAAGTCGTTGAAATTATGATAATGAACAATGAATTGAGGACGTCGAATTTCCGTGGTGCGAATAATTGTAGCTTACCTGAACAAAAAAAAAGAAAGAAAAATGATGTGATCCCGCTCCATATTCGTCATTATCCCATCCTGACACGCATTCCCAACACAAGCCTGATCCTCCGTTTGAAAATTGAAATCCTGATCCGATTGCGCAAGAGTTTCGTAGAATGAGATATTTATGTTCATCCAGCATCCTTGCCCGAGTGATAGCTCAAAGACTATACGACTATATTGAATGAAACGTGCATATTCCGGAAGCCTGACAATTAGGAACAAGCCGAAGGATAATAACGTACGGTGGTCGTGGGATTGTTAATCGTTTTTGATAGTAATAATAATACTATGATTAATAATAAATGCAATATTCGATGCCTCGAGTCTGACTGGTATTATATCGTTCTGTTCTGTGCCTGCCTGTATCCTGCCCGCTTCTGGTACGCGCACACAATCTGTGGGGGTCTCGGTTATCTGTTCGGTCGACTACTTCTACTACCACGCACACCTGCGTCGTGCCCGCGCGGTCTACTACCACCTACTACTACTACCACCACCAACCATCACCATCACCATCACCACCACCACCACCACCACCAACCACACTACCGCTGTCCGCAACCCCCGGCTTGGCGTCCGAATCCTCTTCGTCTGCCGCCACTACTTGGTCTTCAACACCGACCGCGCCAAAACACTCAAAAAACAAACGAACAAACAAAAAAAGGAGTTGCAACAGCGTGTTGTGTTCCAGCAACATGCCGCCCTCATCGGTGGTCCGAACGCCACCAGCTGCCCGGTATGTCACAAGCTCTTCCTCGGTGCGGAAGCTCTTATGGAACACATGAAGCACACCCACAAGGATCCCAACGCTTCGGGAGTTGCCAGTAAGTAGACAAGAAGAAAGTAAAGAAAAGAACCTACCGGGAAAACATCAAGCCACTAGGCAAGAGACGAGTTCTTCGAGGTGGAAGACTCGAATTATTTGGATACAAACTTGAGGAATCCATTGCGAGTCCATTGAGGAATTTACGAATGTCTCCAACTCAGAATCTTTCAACATATGGGTGGCTTTTGGTGGTTTAGTTAGTCAGCTGACATAGCAATCATGATGATGATTAGGAGTTTGTTCGTTATTGCCAATGTTATCCATATTCGCTTCGAATCGTTGCCAACGGAAGGTCATGCTTGCACTTGTAACGGAGGTTGTGGTTGCGGACTTTGCTCATCAGGAGTCGAAAGATTGTGAGCTGGAGAACGTTTTTCGTTGTATTCCAATCAGCAGTCAGGGTTTCGTATGAGGGGGGGGGGGGGAGGGGCAACGTTCAAGGAGACTCGAGTACAAGCAATGAATTTCCGAAAACCAATGTTCAAGATAAATGATTGCGTTGAATATACATACATTCCTTGGGGATAAGCTTCTGTGCGGGCATTTTGTTGAAATGTTGACTCTCGTATTGTCACTGTATCTACGTTTTGGGTGACGGCTCAGTGGCGCCACAGCACGGGGGCGTTACTGCACTACCAACGATGCGGCGGCGGAAAAACGCTAAACTTGTTTCATAGCTGTTTCTGATGAATCGATAGTATGTCACTTTGACCACAAGTTCAAGATTGCGTAACCGAGCGATTAAAAGAAATCTTCCACTGGTACCATCTACGCTGTGGTGGTTATTGTGAAACACTTGTTGACTTTTCACGTGCACTTGGTGACAGTTTGAGTATTCTCTTTGGCGACTGTATTCCTTCTAAAAACAAAAGAACACGGTGATTGGGTTTTTCGGGATAGTCTTTAAAAACGTGTATGCAATTGTACGGAACGAATGTGCGCTGGTTGTGTGGTAATTCGAGAAGAAAGGAGCGAATGAAAGATGAAGGATGGAGGATTTAAAAAAAAAGGATGGTGAGAGGAGTGAAAAATGATGAGTATAAATAAGCTTTGGGAACGCTTTAACCTGCTTTGCATTGACCTCGACATTGTGTCGCCCTATTGTGCCCCCCGCTGACTGCACAACCTCCGTTGCCGGGGTTTACCTAGCGAAGCGAAGGACAGCCAATCATCCTTGCCCCGTGTGTGGAAAACACTACGTCAACGAGGGAAGTCTGCGGAAGCATTTGGCGTGTCATCCGGAGACGAATCAACTGAGCACGAGTCTTAGGATGTGGCCATGTTCGGTGTGCCAAGCTGTGTTCACTCACGAGAGCGGTGAGTGTCATTTGAAGCCCTGAAAGCAACGTGGAAGTAATCGCATTTCTTTGGATATTCGACTCTTTCGAGATTGTCCATTGGATCGGTTACCCGAAATCAAACTAACGCCTGAACATATTCCTCGTGATTCAAGGTTTGCTGAGCCATATGGAACACATGAGAATGGACCCGAAACATCAATTCGCCGCCCAGTATGTGCTGAGCCGCGCCGCCGCGGAAAGAAGAGAACGAGAACTTCTCGCAGGTTCCAGTTTAGGTAAGGAAAACTAGAAAACTCACCCAAAAAACACACACACACACACAGTTGCAAAAAGATCTCTCACCGTCCCATTGTACATGTAACTTAATCGAACGTATCGAAGGAAGGGAGAAAAATTCATGACACTTTTGCGAATGATGTTCAGGGGCGGGGTTAGGTGTCTTGACGAGTCAGGCGGGAGGAGGTCAGAGTTTGCAGCAACCATCTATGTGCCCATCACCTTCAGCCCACTCGGACAGCAGTAGTGGAAACGGAAGGTTATCGTCCGCCGGTAGTGAACCTGGTACGCTCCGATATTGATTCTCGTATACAAAGAAGAAAAAAACAAGCAACAAAGAAACAGGCAACCGCCAGCCTCGTCTTTGAAACAAAATTTTCGAAACTTTGCCCGTCGAATCATTGAATGTCAACTGAATTAGACTAGGGAAACTGGCTATCTCAGTCGTAAGATTCGAAACAATAGAAACAATAGAGAGATTTTCCCCGCCCTGTCTGTCCGCTCGACAGTGTGGATTTACTGACGAGAGCAGATTTTTGCACAGGCGCCGGTCTTCTCAACAACAATAACAACAACAACAACAACAACATGGCGTCGCCAGGCTCGAGTGGTAACAAGCTGAGCGAGATGCTGAGAGCCGGAAGTCAACAGGCAACGGCGCAACAATATCACGACGACATGCAGTCCCAGCAGCGCATGGCAGTCATGGCGGCAGCTGTGCAAGCGGGTCAGTCTCAATAATCAAACCTACCAGCTGTTAACAGCTCTCATCCACCCTATATTTGTACATTAGACTCACGTATCAATCGCCTCATCCTAGGTCTTCAAAATTCGGTTTCGCCGAATCTCTCGCCTGTGGACGTTGCGTCATTAGCGGCAGCGATGAGAATGGGTAACAACGGCGACATGAGCGGTGGAGGTCAAGGTTCGACGGGGCAGCAACAGCAGGGCGTTGGTCAAGGCGGAGGACCCGAGCAAGCTCTCAGGATGCATCAGGCCGAGGCGTTGCTGAGATCGCAGGCGGAAGCAGCCCTCAGACTCGCGGTAAATTCCTTTCTGCGTTTCAAGGCCCATTTATCGCCGATAGTATCGAACGAGTTGGGAATCCCTCCACTAGCCTGCCGATTGCTCACGCGCTCTCAATTCCAAACAGGTGTCACAAGTAGCGGCGGCAAGTTCAGCCGCGGGTGGTGACATGAGACATCATCTCGGCCAGCACAACGGTGGCGGTGGAGGTGGTGGAGTCGGTGGTGGTGGTGGTGGTGGTGGTGGTTCGGGAATGCCCGGTGGACATCACGGGAACCAACAGCTATCGCAATCGGAAAACCTTTCGCCTGACCTAGGTAAGTCGTCATCGACGAATCTGATGATCGGGGGAACTGGGACAACATCGGGAACACCGCCGACGGGTCTCGGCGAGGGTCTCGTTAACAGCTACATGCAAAACGAGAGATTCGCTGCTGGTGGTGGTCTTGGTGGTAGTGGTGGTGGAGGAGGAGGAGGAGGAGGAGGAGGAGGCGTCGGTGATACGCAGTCACGGAAACGCGTGAAACTAACGGCAAGCCTGATTCCGTCATCAGGCGAGGCACTACAGCTCCAGGAGCAACGATTAGCACAGGCGCTGAGGCTCCACGGTGATCCACGGGCCCTCGGCTTCACCCTCCAGCACGTTGTCAACCAGCAGAACAATCAGCAACCATGAAAGTTCAGTTACTACTGAGACGAGTGGACCCCTTGGACGCAGTCGCAGCAGTCGGATGCAACAACGGCGGCCGCGGCCGCCGCAGCTTCCTCAGCCACGGCCCTACAAGTCGAGCGCGAACTACAGCACCAGTTGCAGCAACAGCATCAGCAGTTTCAACAGCAACAGCTGCATCAACAGCAGCTTCAGCTTCAACAACAACAGCAGCAACAGCAGCAGCAACAACAACAACGATTGCAGCAACATCAAGAACGCTCGACACCGTTGAACGATCAGCAAGGCTCTTCGTCCAATGTTGGCCAACATCACGAAGAACAGTGCGGCATCAAGAGGAAAGCTGACGACATGAACGACGTTGGTGGCACCAGCGATAACGCGTAGATCATCCTCTGCGAGTGATCAACGAAAGCTATGTACGGGTGCGGTGGCGGTACACCGATTTGCCACCGTCTGCCAAACCACAGTTCATTCTGTCGCCAAGCGATCCAAGTGCGGTCATTGAGTATATCACTCACCGTCTCAGCAGTATATACGTAAATAACAAAGTTAACGAAAATAACTTTCCAAAGACACTTTTGTGGGAGGACTCGAAACCATTTTAAACTTAACAATACGGACGATGCGTCGTATGAGCGCGACGACGTTCACGTGTTCCGCGAGTGCGATTCAACTGTTCGGGGCTTCCTATCATCCTAAACGCGACTAGACTCGTTAGAATGCGCTCGTTGAGTGTCCATCAACGATAAGTCGATTATTCGTAGGAACACTTGAGAATATTGATTCGTCGTCGTGCGGATGGACATTGATGTCGTTGATCAGCTTGCGACGAGGAAGGAACAGGAGGAAACTCGCGTGAGATGTTTTCCTCTCGCAGGCTCGCGCGACGCGATCGCGAATCCTCGACGCCCCGATGATCTCCGTGACGGGCTTCGAAGATAACACAAACCCATATTATTGATGCTTAATCCGTTGCACGGTTGCCGATTGTCCCGGGGCTGCAGCATATCCGCCGTAAGGTGGCGCTTCGAGTTCAAACAAACTTTTCTAACCTAAAAAGCCACGAAGTAACGGCCGGAGGTCTTCGTTCGGCAATCAAAAGGACGAACTTAGCGGAGGCTTCTGTCGGTAGCGGATCGTTGCCCCGGTCAATCGCGTGCCTGAGACGTGCCATAAATAATCAGATTGAAAAGAATCTCGGGCTCGGCTCGACGAACAGCTGTTGCTCGTGGCGCGGCGCCACCGTCGACGCGACGGGCCGACGAGCCGAGTTCCCGCTCTTTTTTCGATCCATGACGATATGTGTGGTACTATGAGCCTAGTACAATAGAGCCAACGAACGCGCAGTCCCCGTGAGTTTGCCGAATCACACGGCAAACTTTCCTCGGCGATTCACGTTCCGAGGCTCGACAAACTATTAAAGAAAAACCTAATCATACGAATAGTTGCAGAACGGAAGATGATGCGGTAAGGACAAGCAACTCCTGTGAATGAAAAGAAAAGAAAAACAACGGTTCCCTTAATGTTAACGTAATTTGTAAGTTTGAAAAGCCACTGTGGGATTAAATGCTGCGCGCGTTGCTCCCAAAGAGGATGTCGGAGCTTCCATCCGAGGTATCCCCTAGGAAAACTCCGTATATAAATATTCCAATTCCCCAAACAGCTCCCCACCCATACCTTGTACACTGAACTTCGTCAATAATTCAACATTGATACACACACGTACGGGATAATAATCACGCGCGGATTATCAATCGCACGATACACAACGCATACTCGCAAATGAACAAAGAAGACACACCAACATACACACGTACGGACACTGACAAATATGCGCGCAACTTGTGCTTGGCGTAGCACGAAAACTATTAGCTCGTAAGTCGAAACAAACAAAATATAAATATTACAAACAGTTATATTATATATATTATATATACATACAGAATATGACGACAGAGGTGATACGAATGACGATGACACGTTGCGAATGACTAAATGGACCCACGGCTATTAGGTGGCTCGTGAGTTCGTGTGGTAATGATATTTGCGACTGGTGTGAATGATCAGAGAGAGATAAAAGAATAAAATTAAAGAAACTAAATGCTAAATATTATATATATATATATATAAATATTATATATATATAAATATTATAAATAATTGAATATAGGATCTATGAAGTTAGGATAATTTAGGTATGCGTGAACGATGTGAGTGTCTGAGGTGACGAGTGACCGAGCCCCCTGGACCGGCCGGGCTTCCCATCTCATCGTCTCTTTCTCTTCATTATCGATGACGCCGGAAGCGGCGGACAAGGAGCTCGATCACTCTTGTACCGCTAAATTGCAACGAGGGTCTTTCGTCGCGTGTAAAAAGTAAAAAGGCAAAAAAAAACGACTATTTAACGAAAAAATGAGAGTTTTGTTTGCTTGCTGAATGAGGTGGCACGTGTGAGTCGTCGATGCGAATGCGTGAATTAGAGTCCTGTGTGCTTGATGAAATCCGAGGTCCTGTGATCGTTATAAGCGAAATATTTTTTTATTTCCGAATATGGCAAACACGTGAAAAATGTTTGCGTCGTTTTCGAGATACCTAAAAAGAAAAAGAAAGCAAACGAACAAACAACAAAAGAAAAACACAAGATATAAAAAGGGGCGTAAGAGGGAGGAGAAAAAACGAAATTCTTTCGAGGTTACGAGGAATCGAGAGGTATGAGATTAAGGGGGAAATTAATAACGAAACCTTTTACTTGCAATATAAATACCGTTACGTTCTCGCAATACTTAGCAAATGGAGGTTAAATGTTTTTTAAGATGTGGAGATAGTTGAGGGGGAGAGAGAGAGACACCGATACAGATGAGGGCAAAGACGAAAAGAGTGTTTGTGATAATCGCGATTTTAACGAGAAAACGAAAAACAACTGACACGCATACACACCAACAGCACACGCGCGCACACGTGAAACGCACGAGACACTTGAAAATCGGAGAAAGAATAAAAGTGAAGAAACAACGAACGATGCAATACGAGTGACTTATCGATTAATCGGTATATTGGAAAACACGTGGATTATAGGCGCGCGCGCGCAAACTCCAAAATTGGCGCGGTCATAAGAAACAAAAAAATGGCGCGTAAACTTTTACGGTGATTGATCGTCCGTGCTCCGCACAGGGGAATATCCCAATTTCCGACGTTACACGAAACACACACACACACAAATCCGACCATTATGAAAATTCGATGACTGGCGAAATTACAATGAAAAATTACGAGAAAATATTCACTGACGATATTCGATCGGTATGCGAAAATTATCGATTTTCCGTTGGCTATTCGATACAAAATTAATGGAAAAAAGTGCCGAATTTCGTTCCTCCTGGTCCCAATCCTTGAACACTAAAAAAATCATTATCCAATGACTTTTCGTAATACATCGTTTTGCAAAAGATGTTTCAAAAAGAAAACAAATTCACGCGATTGTCTCGTTACTTCGTGAAAACGAAAAATCGGACAGAAACACGAGGCTTCTCCTGTCGGAAATTTGGGCTGGAAAGGATATCTCGTTCCAGTCACTCTGGTGCAAGCATCCGGTGCTTAAAATTCGAAAAAAAAACAGAGTTTGAATAAAAACGAACAAAGCTATTGAGGTTTGTTGGGAAAAAAAGAAGAATAGTAGCTATGAGATTGCAGTAAAAAGGAACAAACTTTGATCGGAAAACTCTCGTGACCGTCCCTTCCAAATGTGTCGCTCTGGTCGTTCTTGAAAGCTCAACACACTCAAAGTAGAAACACAAGCTCAACAAAGATTCAGCGAGGTAACAAAAAGTTTTTTTTTCTTTCGATACAGGACTCTTTTTTCGTTCCATTTTTTGCCATAATTTTTGGAAAGACCCTTCTTCTTGTACATACGAGGCGACAAGCAACGGCAGCTTTGAAGCAGCAAATCCATCCGTGAGAGTGAGCCAGAATAAGTGAACAATTTTCGAAGCACCGATGGCAATGTACGTGAAATGAAAACCTAGGCTTAGCGTTCAATGTAAATACGTAAAAAACAAATAAGACGATCGATACGTTCGTATACGATTGATCTTGCTTTTTTTTCGCACGTCTCTTTTTCAAACGTTTTTACTTTTACATTGCTACACGTTGGCGCGCGGATGAGAGAAAAATTACGAAAAATCGTTTCCCTTCCCACACCCTCCCTGTCCAAAACGTTCAACGAATTTTCGGCACGAATCAATAATTGGGGAGGGGCGGGCTGTGGTGAGAGCCAAGAAAGGAAAAAACGCATCCGCGCGGACTCTCGTTCGATTCACGGACGTGACACACCGGCAATTTTGAATTTTTTTTCTTCATTTTTCCGTCTCGTTTTGTGACATGAAAAACGATGCTTTTCTTTTCTCGATATACCCAAGAGAGAAACAAATTTGGAGAGGAAAAAAGAAACACACTCACACATGATAAACACAAATCGATTTACACCGAAATACGGCGATAAACGCAATGGGATTTAATGTGCATACGAGTACGAGAGGAGGATCGACTTCGAGTATTCATTCGACGAGTACATTTTTTTCGAGAGACACACGCACTTCAACCACGAGTCATACACGCAACGAACGAAAAAAGGAACAAATAATTCACATTACGCGACAATGAACACGAGGGAAAACGAGGGGGTGGGTCTGAAAACGAAAATTAAAGATGGCACACACGCACAACTGGTCTTCGCATCAGGGTAGGGACCAATTCTTTTTTTCGAGTCCAGCATCCCTTTGAGAAAAAGAAGCGAACGGAACAGGGCAAAAAACGCGAGGTTCATTGAATTTTTTTTTCGAATTAGGTGAATATGCCGAGGTCGTGATAAATTACTTAGTCGTCGGGATTTTACAATTATCGTTGATTCAACATAAGCGTCCTCTCATGGCGAATTGAACGTCCCTGACATCCCTCCGGAGCCATTACTGAACCGTCTCAAAGAGACATGAAAATAACAACGGGACACGTCCGTGACGCGTCGAGTCGAGATTCATTCGAAATTGCACAGTATCACTCGCGACAATTCGTTGCACAACGTGGAAAAATAGATTCGTCTCGTTGATCGGAGTATCCGGAGAAAAGAAAATGCTACGAAATTGCCGGGCCCTTTGGTAAAAAAAAAAGTACAGCTTACCGGAGCAGAACGTAAGTTGTGTAGACTTTGAAAAAATTTCAGCGAGACTTTCAGTGTGTTTGGCCAATTTTTACGCGGTACATAAGGTACGATAAATTGTCTAAATTTTTTACACGAAATCACGATGTGTAATATTTGTATATTCGTTTGCCCTCGGGCCCGACAAAGTAGTCGCATTCTTTTTTTCTCCGCGCATTTTCACGAATTACTGAAATTCCATTCGAGAGTCAGGCGCACTCAAATAAACTGTAATTTCAATTGCGCGCCTGATAATTTTCTCCCTGGCGTAACGAAGTATTGAAACAAAGATGATGTCATATAATATGGTAAATTTGTAACATAATTTTTGTATTATAATTATCACGTATCATGTTTTATTATATATAATACAATTATATTATAATTGTAATATATCATATCACAGTATATGTGATATTATATAATTATAATATAATTACAATATATCATATAATATATTATATCATACAATTATAATATATCGCATTATGAGAAAATTGAATTTGCGGCAGACCAGAGGAATCTATTTTTCCATTCGTGACGAGCAAACCGGGCGCAAAAAATTGCCCTTTCGAAAAGGGCACTCGAAAAATTACGAGCTAGGAGATCTTCTAGGATTTTGTCTGGAATGGAAGAGAGTAAAAGTGTCAGGGAGAGAGAGACGAACGATCGGCATGACTGGACGTGACAATGTGCAATTTAGAGAACGATGACGATGGACAGGACAAGTAAACGGACCAATTCGAGGTTTCGATCATTAACGAGCAAGAACGAAAGTTTCGAGAAAGCCAAAAAGAAACCACCGAGATTTCACGATCGCGGTTGATCAAAAGAAGAGAAGACAGGAGAAAAAAAACAAAATCTCGATTAAAATTCTAGAAAGATAAACATTTGTATACGTATATCGACTCTTTATGGGCCTTTACAGCCGTATCCAGTTGCATTTTTATTCACATAAAATTAATGTACATGAGCGCGTGAGAGTTTAATGTGAAAAAAGAAACCAGCAAAAAAAATCGCATCGAGAAAAAAAAAACGTGGAATATCGACAAAACTTTATTAATTTCGTTGGTCCCTGATTGGAGCAAGACAAGTGCAATATCGCTGTGCAACAACAACGTAACATCGTTATTTGAGAAAATAAGAGAAAAAAGCAGCCACACACGCCAGTACCACAATGGCGAAAATTGAGTAAATTGTCGAAAAGAAACACATACACTCACACAGACGCGTACGAACCAACTTACTCGCAAAAAAACACACATACACACACACCCACACAAGCGCAACTCTGCACTACTTTCGAAACGAAAATACACGACGCAACATCGAAAAAAGGTAACAGCATGTTCAACACCTGCACGCCGTAATTTGAAAACGAAGATCTACCAAAAAAAAACACCACCAACATCCTTCATGACCACACCAAAAAAAAAAACAGAAGCCATGGAACGATTGACAGACGAGAGTTTCAAAAGCCCGGTGCATCCTGCCGTGCGCCGAGGGTCGACTTTCTGAGGTTCCTCCCAAATCCAAAATCCCACACTGAGAACATCAGTCCCAAAATTCCTGCCACTAGTTTCGAAAAGCAAAAAAAACGACTACCCGCTCGTTTTTTGCGTTTTCTCGCCGGAGAAGACAACGAAAAAAATCGGGTGCGTAAAAGTGGCGCGACAAATCCCCAGAACGGAAACCCCAAGGTGCCGACGCGTGCCCCGCGAACGTGTACACAAATACTTCTTAAATTTTTAAATTAAACGAGAATTTTCAACGAGAAATTAAATGAAACGAAATGAAAAAAAAAAAGAAATGCGGATTCGTAGCGAGAGGGAAACAGATAAGCTAAGGATACAAAAAAAAGTACTAATGAAAAAAAAACGTTATGCAACAAAGAAAAAAAAAACAAAAAAAACACACAGGTACAATAGCTCGTAGTGTATGTTCTGTAATCGAAGACAGGTAAACAGTGATGAAACAAAAAAAACAATAAAAAAAAACGATAGAAAATGCGAATGTCCGTGGCGACTGGTGCCCTCGTCGTTGTCGTCCCCGAGGACGATGACGACGTACGTACCGTCGTCGCGTCCCTTCGAACCAAAAAAAGCACAAAAAGAATGAATAACATAATTTACAAATATATTGATTTACATATGCCCGTAACTCATAAGTGGATCGATCGAGCGGCCAACTCTTGTTCGAAATGACTCAAGGGATTCGTGCTCCAGCGTGCGAGAGACAAAGAACGCGCGATAGAGAGACAGATGCATCGAGATCGAACGAATTTCGACGCAGGAGAGGGGGAAAAGCCAAGTTTCGCCATCGCGCAAGTAGCGAAAAAGAAAAGCCGAGGAATAAAGACGAATTCGTCGGCTCGCCGTCGAAGCGGCTGAGATCGCGCGGCGAGGCGCAACCGCAGCGCCTCGCGCGACGGCGTCCCCCAACTATAAAGGGGCGGTCCTTTTCCCCCACCACGCACGACGGACGCGTGCGGGCGAATCCCGCGGCGCGCGGACACGCACGCGCTCACGGTCACGGAACTAAGCTGAGCCGCGAAATCCATCCTAAACCATAATCTTAATCTCTTCATGTAAATTGCTAAATGTTTAATAACTAATGAGAATGAAAAAAACTGCCATAGCCCGGATGCGCTGGTGCATACTCCCAGCGCACACACACTCACAAATACGACTCGACCTCGAAGTAAACGCAAATAATGAAATATGAAAACAGAGCAAAAGATAAATAAAAAGAAAATCCGCGACTCAGTTTGCACAAAGCGGTAACCGATTGGTACAATCAAGCCAACAAACAAACAAGCAAACAAATAATACATATGGTATGATTCAGTGTAATCGGTACGCGCGTGTACGTATTTTCGACCCAGAAAAACAAGAAATACGCGCACGCGGTGTACGCACTCAGACATTTCGGATAAACGACGCGCGTGTCCCGCGATGCTGACACAAACGATGCGAAACAAATGTTGGAAACGAATGAAAACAAAAAGAAGCAACAACAAATACAACGAAACAGCGAAAAAAGTTTCGAACATCAAAAGAGGGAGGGAAAGAAAAAAAAAGCATCGCGCGGTTCACGCACGCTCGGATATCTCCATACAAGTCCATAACCACAAAAAGACACAGTTGATATACGTGCGCGCGCAGTTGTCGCCCACTTCTGCGTGCGTGCTATAAAAAAAAACAAGCCCTGGTTCTCGAGCGTGCGGCCCCGCACGCTCAAAACTCACACACCTCTCATACACGGGAGCTCCCCGCCAGGGGAGATCTCACAAAAAAAAATATATACACACTTACAAGACACTAGCACACACCATTACACTGATCTTAACGATGGATGAAAAAAAATACACACACAAACTTTGTACACACTTGATACACACTACGGATATGTAAAGCCAATTGTTTTTGTAAATTGTCTAAAATAACTTTCGACGACGGTGAGAAGCAAAAAAATCATTAAAAACGGAGAAAGACAGAAGGAGTGGAGAGAAAGAGAGAAAAATAGAAAAAGAAGAGTGGAATGAGCAAGGAAGACAAACGAGTTTATTAACAAGCAAAAAAAAGTAAAAAAAAAACGGAGATGCATTCGGCAAGATAGAACGATATTTTGGCTAACGGTTTTTCTGGTACCTGGACGCTACCGCGAGTGGCGCCACCGAAATTCTTTGTTTGAAGAAGAAGAATAAGAAGATAAGAGAAAAAAGCGGAAAACATAACCTCTTTGTAAGTATTCAACGTACGTTCGACGATTCGAAGCGAGGATCGTTGGAAATTCGCGGCCTTTGGCATACGTTTGGATGCAGATACCGAGGAGGATGACAAATCGGATGTGGCGTATACGCGTGGACGGTATGTGCGCAAACGCGAGAATACACGGAGACGTGGTGTGTACGTGGATTCGACGTACCGATCAACGATAACAAAAAAAAACCGAACTCGACACGAACTACAAAGTTAACCAGACGAGGAGTGAACACAGACGCGAACGACGAGGCCGAAGATCGCGACGATCGCGACGGCTGAGTCTTTCGTTTTACCGAACGAGACGAGGAAAACTAGGCAACGGCTTGACAAGAGCCATTGTTTTCGGGAATTCAGGAGATGAGGAAGAATGCAAGAAAAAAAACAAGGAACAACAGCTGAAGTAGCTGATGATGATGAACGGCTTTACAAGCGAAAAAAAAAGAACAAATTTTTCTTTACATTAACAACGGGTTTTGATTTTTTAATGAAATAATCTTACTATATATGGATATACGCGTATATACGAGTCGCTCGCTGGTCCCCGGAAATTTTCGCATTTCCGGCGACACGTGAGTTCGAAGGAGAGAGCGAAATGAAGAAAAAAAACGCAGAGAGAGAGAGAGAGAGAGGAGAGCGAGAGAGAAAAACATACACACACACACGACGTCACGTATATATAATGTATATTCGTGTGAACCGTAAGAGCGCAGCATGAAAACCGACAGTCTATAGCAGTGCGAGCGCCTCGGTCGGCCCGCGTTTTCACGCGTCAAACCGTCACCGAGCCTCCGTTATTAAAAACCGGAATAAGTTGTTTAAATGTTCACTATATAATCAAGAATCATAGTTGTAATGAGTGCGGTGGGCCCCTTATTACTTATAACACGGTAGCGGCGAGGTCCGATCGATCTCCGGGTCCGTGCCGCGGCCGAGCCAGCCTCGTCAAGATGGCGGCGGCCGCGCAGACGCGAAATGGCGTCGCGAAAAGGCCCGGAGGCAGTACTCGACCTAGACGATCGGGAACGTCTCGCCTCGCGACCGAACTTTCGATCTCGAATTAGCAATTCGAGACGCGAATCACGTGCCAATCGGGGGCCCATCGCAAAAAAAAAGCCCGCGTCGACGGAGCTCCGTAACCTCAATCCTGACACAAGAAAAGGATTCGAGCGAGGAGCTGCGTCGCGGCAGGGCACTAATATCTTTTCAAAATATTGTCCGAGCTCGTGCTCGCGAGAATAATTTTGATTTTACGCCCACCCCCCACCCCCCAAACCCCCCGCTCCTCAATATGAGTGCCCCCCGAACAACGGAAAGGTCCGGGTGCGCATGCGCGTCCGAACTTACTTGCAGCCGAGTACCACGCGAAGGAATTTCAATGAAAAAATTTCAAAGCCAAAAGCATGAGCATTTGTGACTGATCGATGGCCGATCGATTCGAGATCGGTACGGGGAATACGATTTATTTTTGGCTGTTAAAATGAGAATTAATTGGCGCGTAATTGTAGGTACACGCGCAGATCCGCTTAGTGAGTGTCTTCGTAAGGGTATTTTTTCGTTACAGTAAAACAAACAGTTTCCGAAGTATACCACATCACAAATAGTAGTTGCTACAAGTAGGACAGTATATAATTAACAGTATAATGCATTAAGCAGTTGATTAAGGATTAATAATGGATTAACAACAACGGGAGGGATGAACACGCACGAGGCGATCAGGAAAAAAAGCAGGCAGCAAAGGGAACGAAAGAATGAGGGAAAAAGGGACTAAAGGGGATGCGAGATGGCTTGTTCGCCATGTCCGCTGGTCGAGTTACGAATATCAAGGGTTTGGTGCGCACAAATGCCTAAGCAAGATCCCCCTTCGAATTATCTTCCAGAAATCTTTGACTTTGAATTATTTATTAGGAAACAAAAAAAAGGGAGAAAAAAAATACCAGTCGGGAATTTGTTTATCAGGAACTTTTCGTCAGGTACTCTCGATGAGTGTCCGGTACTTCCAGTCCCTTCGACGCCAAGAATTTTGGCGAATCTTCCAAAAAAAACACGAAGGAAACAGATAAACGCATTTCTTTTGAGTCTTCCCTTGTCACTTTGGCGTTTTGGGTTTTAAAAAAAGGCGAATAAAAGGAAGAAAATTTAAAAAAGGATTTTGCCAAAAGGCTTCTCGGTCCAAGAGACGTGAATGGGTGAGATGAGCAGAGAAAAGAGAAACAGAGACGGAGGGAGGGTCGCGACGCGAAATCTTTTTAAAAAAAATTAATAAGTGTAATAAGTGTCGTAGGATAGCCAACGTAAACAAGTTGTATACTCGATTTAAATAGTAAAACGAAGTAAAAACGAGAAAAAGACGAAAAAAAAAGGAAAGGGAAGAAAGAAAACGAGACGCGGACGGGGAATGAGAAAGGTGAAAATGCGAGAGCGGAAAGCTTATTCTGATGGCCATATTTAACGTAAATAACACGATTATCGATTAATTAACCGTAACCACATTGTCAACTCGACATTAATTAATTAATGTTAACCTTATACATGCATAAACGAGCGAACACGCGCGTACAATTATTCTTATTATCCGTAAACTACAAAGCGATGTAAGGTCGAAGCAGCAGTTGCCGAAGCGCGATATATACATAGCCAAAATGTGTCGCGCCAATTTTAAACAAACGCGAAGCCACTCACTAGGGACTTGTGACGCGTGGTACTCGGGGCTCGGACGCGAATCACCGGCAGAGGGCGCCCGTCGATACACGTGGCGCGACGCGCGCACGTCGGCGCCATTTAGCGCGACGATAGAGAATCGCCTCCATCTTAGGGAGCGCTGATCTCGTTCGAGGCTCGCCTCCATTCTGGAGAGAGTTGCTATCATCTTCGAGAAAACGGACGGAGCGTCGATCGTTGGAGAGTCGTCTCCATCTTGGGAAACGTCGCCTCCATCTTGGAGAACTTCGCCTCCATCTTGGAGAACGAAGCCTCCATCTGGGAGAACTTCGCCTCCATCTTGGAGGACGAAGCCTCTATCTTGGAGGACGAACCCTCCATCTTGGAGGACGAAGCCTCCATCTTGGAGGACGAAGCCTCCATCTTGGAGGACGAAGCCTCCATCTTGGAGGACGAAGCCTCCATCTTGGAGAACGAAGCCTCTATCGTGGAGAACGAAGCCTCCATCTCAGAGATCAAAGCCTCCATCTTAGAGAACGTCGCCTCCATCTTGGAACGCATCGACCGATGAAACCATCAAGTACGGAAGTTCAACAGGTCATTTTATTGGATCAGAACTGTTAAGATCAAAGAGAGAGAGAGAGAGAGGCAGAGAGGAAGAGAGAGTAATGGAAATAGCATGAACTGTAGTTTGACTTTCAATCGCGTCGCGGCGCCACGTGTCTCACGGGTTATCCCCAACAATCTTTTGTTTAGTCTCTTTTCAAGAGTATACAGCCTTGTGTTTTATTCACTTATGGCATTGCTTTTGACACAATACAAACTTCCCTACTACAATATATATCCCCCACAAGCCTACATGCTCCCTTCATCGTAAAGACAAAATAGAAAGAGAGAGCGAGCGAGAGAGGGTGAGAAGAAACAAAAAAACAAAAGGAAACCACTTCGTGCAGATCATCTATAAACACCGAGAAAAAAAGAGGATAAAAAGAAGAAGAAAATGTTTTTCACATACGCGTTGTTCAAGTTCGTTCGCGATAGATTTTTATTTCTCTTTCGTTGGGATAACCTCGTCGTCCGGACGCGACCCTTGAAACATTTTTAAAAAACCGTCAAATTGACGATCAAATTTCGATCGATTTCGAGAAAATCTGACAAAATTCTTAGGATACCTTTTGACGTCAAAATAACACAAAAATAACATGGCTGATTCAAAGCAAAGTCGTATTCGAAGCAATTTGAAAGTCCAAATTAAAAAGGGTTCGCGATTTCCGGCCGAGATGTTATCCGTCTAAACGCGAACGTTAAGTTTACCGATTTAAGATTTTTACGTAAAGTTAGTTACCAGATTAACAGACACACAGCGCATCTTATCGTTATTTTGAAGAAAAAAAAACGCGCGCTTCCTTCCGTGTTCGATCTTTTTTTTATTCGCGTCGATCGACCTTGAGCGACCTTGAGTGACTTTTCCGTCGTCGTGACGCATCGTCGAGCGAGCGGAAAAGTCACAAGGGCTGACCTTGAGCGACCGTTGCGTGAGACAAAAAAAATCGACAATGGCGCGCGCTTTGGATGATTACGATTGAGTTCGTTCAAAGTCCCCTTTTGGGCATAATACACCGACGCACCTCCGGTCCCGTAAGCGAACAAGCGCCGCGATCGCAGCGCCACGCACGACAGCCGCCATTTTGTAATGAGAGAAAAAGAAACGCGACAATTGACAGACGAGAGGAATGTAAGATCGGCAGGCGAATCGATGAGGAGAGAGGCAGATAAAAAGAGCGACGGAGAGACGAACAAAGAGAGAACGAAATAAGAGCCATCGAATCGAAATTCAATTCTAGTCAAAAGCGGTACAAAGCCGAGGCCCATGAGCCGGAGCAGGCGAAATCGGTACTTATTTAACGATGGTCAAATGCCGGAAAGAAGCGAGAAGAAATTCGCGTGGCAGACGATGGTGCAAAACCGACGGCTCCTAAAGTCACCCAAAAAAAAAAATCAGCCGGAAAGCGTGGCGAGAGGGAAAGAAAACGAACAACGAGATCGTCGGTACAGGGCGGTCGACAAAATGGCGGGCGTTGGAGTGCGCGCGCAGGCCAACCACGCGCGAAATGGCGGCGGCTGCGGCTACGCGGGACCGTGCACACGAGATTGATATCAGAAAGAGCGAGAGAGCGAGATTGAGATGTAGCCTCTTTTCGTTGAGTCGTTTGGTAATGACCAAATGAATCTTGAGTCGATCCTTGTATGAACGAGATTAACAAAATATATATAGATATTCATATATATATTAACATATGTATATCAACGTACATATAAATATGCACGTATATTGAAAAATATACGTGTTTATATATATGCAGACGAATGAATATATGTTTATATATAGACGATACTCTTTCGAAAGTAAATGTACGGTGTGCGAATGGATCTTGTGAAGCTTCGGTTGTTCTTTTGTACGTCCCGCCCCCGCAGGCACGCTTCCAAGATTCGGGCGTCGGGTTCGGGTGGAACGAAATAAAATTTCCAAAAAAAATCATTTTGAAAAATCGTATTTTCGAGGCCATTCCCGATACAATAATCGAACGTTTCGAATCGCGGCATTTTGCTGCCGAGATTCGGAATGGAAATTGGAAAAAATAAAATATGTTAGAAATGATAAATGAATTCTAGGCGATGTAATAATACCACTCGTGAATACCGATGACCGGTGGTGGTCAATCGATTATCACTCGGGGTTGACTACAATATACAATGATTATAATACTTAGGATGAATTAAAGTTTCTTCTGGCGAACCATATTGAGCGCGATGATGGAAGGGAGAGAGAGAGAAAGAGAGCGAGCGAGAGAGAGAGAGGATAATTAGAAAAAACCGGATGCAGAGGCTTACGAGCCTTAACGAGACCATAATAATAGAAATAATTTGAACAATTTTCAAAGGAATTTCCCGAATTTTAAACAAACGCGCAATTACGGAGTCCACGTTTCGAGATTCTCCACAGGTCTCATTTCATCTTCCTCTAACGATTACTATTATCGCTATTAATTATTATTCAAATCAATTAATTATTTTATTATTTTTCGTTTCTTATCAATCATTATATATATATATTTACACATATTTATATACGCGAACGCGCTCGTCGAACGTAAAAAAAACGTAAAAAAAGAATAGAAGTCAGATGACGAGCGCGCCATTACGATTTCTCCGTTAAGATCTTACAAGACTTTTACGTTTTACGGTCCTGATCATACTCGACTTCCATTGTCGTGATGTTAATTTTTTTTCTCATTTTTTCCGTTTTTGTTTTATCTTCTTACAGTTTGTCACGAGACACGAGAAAACTTTACCGATTACCGATTATGTTGACGTTAGAGATTGGAGTAGAATTCGTTTTTTAAAACTAGCGTGTTATTTATACAGACTCGACTGATTGTTCCGGTTGAGGTTATGTTATTCAAGTTTTCCCGTTCCTTTTCTTCGTTTCGTCTTTCTTTTTCGTTACGTTACCGAAGAGCTCCGAGAGGATTGGGGGTAAATGATGCCAACAAAATGAGAGCAAAAACACGGCTGTAATTGGCAATTAAAAGTTAGACCGGGGTCGAACTCTCTACCGATCAATTTTTGAGGATAATGATTTTTTTAGTCGCAGATACCTACAAGAAAAAATCAAATCTCAAATTTTGATAAATTCCCTTACATCGTTTTCGAGAAAAAAAAGTCGAAAATAGAGTTTTTGTACGAAGAATTGCGTATCGAGCCCGAATTTCCAATGAGTGCAATTAATATTCCAGAAGATATTAATTGAAATCGCGCTGAATTGCTAAGTTTTTTTAATCCCAAAATCATTTGGTGGATCTTATTGAAACTTCGACTTTGAACTTTTCTAGAACTGCGTCCAAAAAAAAATGAGTATCTTTCAACATTCGTCGGTGAAACACTCGACCCTTCTCGGGACCGTTCGCGTCTACGATTGTTTTATTTTTCCCCCCTATCAATTTTCATAATCGTCAATTTAATTTTCGCGATTCGATACTCCCGCGGACACCGATCATCGCTCGAAAATTTCTCGACACAAAAGTGGCGCAAAATCTATTGAAAAAAAAACGAAGAATAACATTAAAAACGAACAAACCGAGGCCGGTAAACGAGAGCAAAAAATAAATCGTTGAGAAGCAGCTGGAGATTATCGGTGTACGCAAGCCCCGAATCGAGGTTATGTTTGCTAGTCACAATTGGTTTTGATCGATACGCAAATGCAACGAGAAAGAGTAAAAGTCATGAAAGAAAATTTGAATTAAACAAGTAAACGTAACAAAACATTATGCGAGCTTAGGAATTTTTATATTTTTTTTCTTTATTACAGTTGTAATTGTATATTGATCCGCGTATGATTATGCATAACGATCGGATGACATACCGAACGTGAAACGAAAATAAGTGGAAAAGCACTATACACGGTTCTTTAGTTACTATTCATGCGTTAGCTTCTGCCTGAATAAATTAAATTATGACTCAACTACGTAGTGGCGTAAATTTTGTTTAAAATGATTTATGTTAAACGTATTTAAATCCGAGACGTTGATCTCGCTCGTCTCTATTATTACTATTATTATTATTCTTATTATTATGTTTTTTTAAATATTCTTCCAAACGTAGGTAAAAAAGGAGCATACTCACGAAGCTTATTTGTTCTTCTGAGTTTTGGAAAACGTACGTACGTTTGAGCGGCCACAATCGCTGCTGATAAACTACTAAGAAATAATTGCGTAATGGTACCACCAACTCTTACTGTTAAATGCCCCTCTCCCCCTGCTGCTTGTGTTAAGGATCATTAGTTTATTCTCATTGACATCATTATCATTATTATTGTCATTTATTAGTTATTATCATTATTATTATCACTATTATCATTATTATTGCTATAATTATTAATGCTATTACGTTTGTAGATGACCGTGTTGCGCAATTTTTTTCTCTCTTGAATTCGCGTGTGGTTTTTGTTATGCCTGATGTGGTAAATCTAGTTTCGTGTGTCATCCGTTTAAACTCGTAAATTCTTGAGACAAAAAAATAAGAAAGAAGAACGGAGCGAAAAACCGATCAACAAAATGTACAATAATTTCATGATGTCAAAATATTGTGCAGGGAACATTTTATTGTTTCGCAAATTCGATATCGAAATTTAGGACACGTGCATTTATGCGAACAAGAGAGGCGGATTAAATTGACGAAAACGCGTATCGTTACTGATATTCGAATTTTGGGATCGGTCGATCCAGCAGTGTATATATATATATATATATATATATACACATGCTTGAGGATTGATCGAATCCAAATTTATACCAGTTATCATGAATTATTCTTAGTTTATGCAATTGATGCTATTATTATAGCTATTATATATATATATATATATAAATATCAGTTGCACCGGAATCCTCAATTGAAACGCAAGAAATCCGAAGCGGAAAGAAACACGCAAAGTATAATTACAAAAAGCTCCCTTTGACTTGCAAGCCGATCATACAGTGTTGGATTAGGTTTTTTTACCATTTTTTTTTTCATCGAATTAATTTGCCCGGCTCGGCGCACACGTCGTGAAAATCAAAAGGACGAAGCGACGATGGCGCAGAGTCCGGGAAAATACAAGTTGAAAATATTTCTTCGTTGACGAGTTCTCGAACGTGCGACAAACAACAATTGAAAAAAAAAGAAAATTGCACGGTGAACAAACGAAATATCGTATCGCCAAAATCGAAAAGGAACAATTTCTTTCTTTTTTGAATAATCATCAATGAAAGTATATAAGATATGAGACATCACAATTGTATTTAGACAGGCGCGGAAGGAGACCGAGAGAGCGAGAGAGATAAAGAGAAGGAGCGCGAGAGAAAGAAAAGGAGACAGAGAAAACATTTTCTTCACCTCCGAAAAAAACGAGCTAGAAAATTATATCGCGCGACGTGAAAAGATAAAAAACAGTTCTTTGTTGCGTCAATTTTTTTTCCCAAGAATTTCACAATGCGTGAGATCGTCATGAAAAATGTGTAACAGGATTGCACCCACGAGTACGTTGTTAGGCTCGTATGTGCAATCGATGAGAAATTAATGATGTTTTTTTTTTGTAAATAGGTACTCCCTGAAATTGTGAGACGGTTTGACGTGGACTTTTGTGAACGTAAACTTTGGAGTTATAAGACGAAAGTGCGAGAGAGAGAGAGAGAAAGTGAGAGAGAGAGCGAGTGAGAGAAAGAAACAAAAACAAAATATTTAGGCTATAGAGAATGGCAAAACTCATATATATATATATATATATATATATATATATATATATATATATATATTTCGGCGAACAAAAGAGCGAAAGTGAACAAATAAATGAGAAACAGAAAAGCCGCAGTGATTGAATAAGCGATTAGACTACGTAGTAGTTAATTAATAAACGCGACGCGAGATTTGCAAAAAGAGGTGAAAAAAGTAAAATGATGAAAAATTGCCATGCTTCGTAAGAGCTTCGCAAGGTGGCCCGTGATCCATCGTCGACCTCCTACCCCGACCCGAAAAAACAAGAGACTAAAAGAAAGTTCTCGTACTAATCGTAAAAAACGCAATTAAAGTATCGATAAGCCCCCGCCCTCCCCCACCCAAAAAAAAACCCAAATCTTTAGTCGTAAAACGAGTATTGTAAATATTATATAGGATTGATGAATTTCGGAAAAACGCGGAATCAATAAAAAAAAAAACTAATAATAATAAATTGTTAGGAATTAAGATAACGTGCGGATGATTTTGGTAATCACGTGATTTCCGAAGAAAAAATTATAAATTGGCGTAGGGTAGCCCTGCGGAGCGACGACGAAGCATCATTGTAAAATTAAGGTCTTAGAAATTAATGAGAACGAGAGAGAGCGAGCGAGCGAGGGAATCTGGCGCGACGATTGAATGCGGCGATTTTTTGAAAACGATACATTAAAATGAACAAAAAGTACGTGCGAGATAAGTCTAAACGGAAGAAGAAAAATCACACACACACACACAATCGTACACTTCGGACAGTATGAAAGAATGTTGCGTTGCATGGAAGATTGAGAAAAAAGCGATTGGGAATGTGAGAGCGAGCGAGAGAGGTATGAGAGCGCAAAATTTAACTACCAAGTGGACTAGAATCGCAATCGATGGGCATTACTAGGCGAAACAAGAGAATTAAAGCGAAAAATAAAAATAAAACAAGAAGACACATTTCGGAGCATCTTTTTGAGGAATAAACAAACAAAAAAGAGAGAAAGACGGAAGCAAACCAAGAAGAGCGTCCAAAATTGTACCTATTTTCATTTTATAAATTATACACGCGTTAATATAATATATCGATGATGATGACGACCTAAGGAAGAAGAAAAAAGTAACGATTATTGATAATATTAATTATTATTAATTGTGAGTATAATGTGTAAAGCGTGCGGCGGTGCGAATTAGGCGGCAAGAGAGCGCGAGCGAGAGAGTGAGAGAGAAAGAAGAAGGTTTTAAAATTGTATCTATATACGGAAATGATGATATAATGTATTCGAGTCGTGATTATGTATAGTTAAGGCTTAAGTCGAGTATAATAAATTGAAGACGGAGCTAGTTAAGAGAGAAACACGGAAGAGTAAGAGAGAGAAAGAAAGAGCGAGAGAGGCAGAGAGAACGAGAGAAGAAAACGAAATGACGAAATTCTAGGCGAAATTATAATTATCGGTAATAATTAATGCGCTACTGAGAGCTCTTAGAATAGATTCTCAGAAGCCATAATCATTGTACATTGTATGTTGACTGGAGCGTTTACCCTCAAAAACCAAACCCCCTCCGTCACCTCTTTTCCCTTCCAATCCACCCCTCCCAATCGTCCCGAACGAGGATATTAGATGACCGAAAGAGCGTGCTAAACAAACGACAGATGTGTTGAGTGAGATTTAAGAGAAACAACAAAAAAAAGAAACACGAAGAAAAAAGGAAACAATCCCGTGAAAATCTTATGCTTTTTGTCTTTTATACTATATATATACATACATATACATACATACATATATATATATATATATATATATATATATATATATATATATATATATATATATATATATATGTATATGCATATATGTGTATATATATATATACATATGTATATTGTAAAGAAAAGAACGGGAAGACGAAGAAGAAAAACAATTTTAGACGATAAAACTCATGTCGATGTTCCTCTGTATCCTTCTCATGTGTTTATCAACAAATAAAACGTCAAGTATATACATTCGCAGTTTTGAAATGAGAATTCTTTTTCTTTGTGCAAAGAACGAGCACGAACAAGGGATGAACGGAAATTTTACCTAATCGCACGTTTCGAATTCTTCACGGGTCATTCGTTCTCGCGGATCAATTATCGTGTATCACGGATAAAAATTATACAACAATTTCGATGAAGTCGAGACATTTAGAGAGCTGTAAAGGGAGAACTGTGACGGGCCGAAGAAAAGGTCGTTTTTTGCAATTTTTTTACTACTAGATTACTTATTTGGGATTTGGAAAAAAAGCATGTTGTCAAGCATACATTAAACTTAGTTAGTGTAAATTTTTATTTAAAAAAATTAAAAATTAACATCATTGTTGAGATTTAATAAGCATCTGTAGAAAAAATGTGGCACAATGCCGGATCGATAACGACAATGGTTGGTCTGAAAAATAAAAATAAAAAAGTTTTATAATCTATATAAATGTAGTTCTCGATGTATGCAGTCGTTTATCGAAAAAAAATACACAAGATGGTGGGTGATAAAAAAAAGTAATTTTTTACTTATATTCGGGGGTGAAAAAATTACTAAATTCAAGAGTATACTCGGCGTATTAGTATTTAGTATTTAGTATTTCTACAAAATTAAATCTCTTTAATTTAGTAGAAATACTAAATTAAAGAGATACTCGGGGGCGAAAAAAATACTAAATTGAAGAGAAAACAAACGGCTGCGTACTACGATAGGTACTGCAATTACGGAAATTTTGGTTTTTGAAAATTGAAAAGCGAAAAACGCGATTAAAGGTTTTAGTATACGTAAATTGTTGCGCTACCTGCTCTCACTGAATCGTCTGTAACTTGGTCAATTATAAATATTTTGACGTGACATTTTTTTCACGTATTCTTGACCATGTGTACTTCGAGAAAATGCAAAAAATCGATTTTTCTGACTCGTCACAGTGGTGTCCCGCCTGAAGGCAACAACGGAAAAAAACGGGAGGAAAATCAATGCGTTGACTTAATCATTCACGATTGACAAGGACGATATCCTTAACTTCCAGTTGCGAAGAGCAAAAATGGGTTTGGAGATCAGGTGGAAAAAAAATGAAGAAAAAAATCGTAGTTTTGATTGGAAGAGGCTCGGAATGGGAGGCGCGAACAAAAAAGCGCGTATTTGGCAGTGGAAAATAAATGATGAGCCGCAGTTGGCGAGGACACGATAATGTGATTTTTTTATTTTTTGTGACATATTTATTATACAAACACACAAGCGTGCACGCGCCTGTGCGTGTGAGATCACCTTTAGCAGAAAAAAGTGCCGCGTTTCCGGAAGTTAATGGCGACGATATCCGGGACTTTTCAAATTTTTATCGCCACGAGTACGAGGACGAGGGAAAAAAAAAACACAGTAGGAAGGCACGAAAAATCCTGGAGGGTGGACGAATCCTAAGCTGAATTTGCGAGAGGGAGAGAGAGAGAGAGGGAGAGAGAGAGAGAGAGAGAGAGAGAGAGAGAGAGAGAGAGAGAGAGAGAGAGAGAGAAAATAGAAATTGACGATTGAGGATGCAGCTCTTCGTCCCTCTGGCATCATCGATTCACCGTACTGCCTTGATTCTTTTTCTTTTTTCTTCACTGACCATCCTCCCAGCTAATCCCCTGCCAGCAAATCCTATTTAACCATCAGTGTGAATGAGTATTTTGAGACTGAGAGCGAGAGAGGAAGAGAGAGAAAGAGAAAAAACAGCGATGAAAACAATACGTGTAAGAGGTTTAAAAAAACAACAACAAAAATATTCAACAACAACATAAAGCATCGAGCAAAGAACGACTAGGACACATATTCGTCGGACTGTAGGGACATTTTGCATTAATTGTGTAAACACGAAAAACAAAAAAGTAATAGACATATGAAAAAACAACAACAACAACAAACACGAAAAGAAAAACACGAGAACGTTTGACAGTAATGACAACATCAAAAAAAAGAACGTGTATATATATATATGTATATATGTATATGTATATATGCGTGGACGGAGGACGAAGCGAGGTTTCAAAAAGTTAAAAAAAGACATCAACATCAACAAACAAAAAAAAACATGCGAACGTAGTATGACGAAGTGAAAAACAAAAAAGTCAAGTTAAATAAAAGCAAAAAAGTATGTAAAAAGCACGAAGAACGCGGAGAGCGAAAGTTTCGTTCGAGAAAAAAAAAAATAACACGAGATGTACGAACGAGCATTGATACTGTATTCGTTTAGATCCGTTCTCCAAGCAAAAAGAAAAAGGAAATTACGTTCTCTTGTTCGACCATCTTCCTTTTTTATTTTTTATTTTTTTTTTATCACAATTTGTGGATCATCGAACGAGCCACGCATACTAGCAGCGTCGTGGTTCGGAAACAACGACGTTGTTGCATTTTTACAAGAAACGCACACGAAGAGACAGACACAGAGAGACACGTCCGAGACGCACAAAGGCGACAGTTCGAGCGATTTATAAATGATTACCTATTATTATTATTATTGAATTATTGCGAAAACAAAAGAAGAAAAAAACAAAAGCAACTATTACCTATTATCGATTACTATTATTATTAACATTTATTATTGTCATTATTATACGAGAATGATAATGATTATTGCGATTATTATTACGATCATTATTATTATTACGTGGTACAATAAAAATTGAATAAGCAAAATAATCTTCGGCCACTTACTCCATTTACTCGAAAAGTCGCCACGATTATTCGATTTCGTGATTTATTTTTTCACCTATATCTATATATATACGTACAGTGGATGAAAAAAAAAGAATTTGCGCACTTCGCATTTGGGTATTAGCTTTTAAACAAAAAAAAGTTTTTTTGCAGATTATTTTTCATATTTTTTCAAATATCAACACTATAGGTTGAGGGGCTATACCAGTGGGAACGCTGAAAATTTGGGTGATTTTCGGGAATTTTTTGGAAGAAAAATACTCAATTAAATGTTTTGGAAAATTGAGAATATATTTGGCGAAATTTCACCTATATTACATAATTTTTTCATAGAAAAATATTGAGATCCAAGCGACTTACGCGCTGCCTTCGCAGGTGCCAAAAAAAAGTTCCTACACTGCTGACATGATTCCGGCCGATTGAGTAGCTGAAACCGAGAAAGGAAAAAATGTCGTTAAACTGGAAGGTATTTCCTGTACAATGACGTAGGACTTTCGAAAAATATCAAAATCTAACAAAATGGCGTAGTTATGAAAAAATTCTGTTTTCTCGCCTATAAAGTGGTCATTTTTTCAATGCCAAATCGCCAATTTTCATCCAATCAAAAATATCCTACGTCATTGTAGAGTAAATATATTCAAGAGTACTCAGTTCAAATTTCAAGTCAATCGGATAATTGCTCTTTGAGGTACAATGTCAGCAAATTTGAAAAACCTCATTTCGAGAAAAACCCGTTTAAAGATTTAACTATCGATTTTTGCAAGATGAAATTATTAGAGATACGGCCTTGAAATTTTCACAGGATGTTCTTGAAAGTATAAATTGACAAAAAGGCACAAAAAAATCGATTTTTTAAGGCGTTACCCCCACTTGTAGCGCAAAAAAAGGCCTTTTTCGTGATTTTTTAAAAAGAAAACTACAAAACTTTTTTAATCGATCAATATACCATCTTAAAGAACACATCTTGGAGAATTTTCAGTAATTTTTTTATTGAAAAATATTACATTGTTTAGTGGCAAATGGCCGTCAATGAAATAATGTTTTTATATACACGGTTTGCGGTAACCAACATTGCGGCGAAGCGGATCATCTGGAAAAAAAATGCGGATGGATTTAGTCAAATATAAGTATAAACTAGTCTTTAAACGAAGGATTTTAAAAAATATTCATTTTTCACAAAATGGCGGACAGTCAAAGTTAATGGTACGATTTTAACAAAAAAAAAACGGCCGTTTTTTGGCTATAAAACGGCCATTTTTTTTCGAAAAAAAAATCGAACGATTAAAGACTACATTTTTATGTATTAAATAAGCCTGCAAAATTTCAAGAAGATCGGTTCATTAGTGTTCGAGTAATCTTGGTCACCGACTTCAGAAATGCCATTTTGAGAAAAACGCGTTTAAAGTTTCAATTTCAGTTTACACGAAGAAAATATTTTTTTTTTTGTAAACTTACATAGAGTCATCTATTCCGGGCCCATACAGAAGTATGGGCCCGGATACTTATACTTCAAAAAATGCAATAAAAAAAATCGATTTTTTCAAAATCGCAAGTGGGGTAACCCCTTAAAAGTGTCACACTGGTATAGCCCCTTAAATATCAATACTTATAAGTTAATATTAATAATTAATGTTCTTGGAAGCCTCCAAAAAGGTACAAAAAAGCGAGGTATGAAAATACTTTTTACCCCTTTCCATGTGAGTGCATAAACAACTTTTGTCGATGTCATTGGAGGTCTCGTGACTTGGCGGTCGCCTGACGCCTCTGACATCGGAAGGTTGGCCCATAATCGTGACGATTCTCGTATCGCGGGCGAGGCGGAGGGACCCTCGGTTGTCACTGCTGCGTTACATTCAAGAGCCCGGGTCTTCCGCGACACTTCTGACCTTTCGCTCGCTCGTACGCAAACAAATCTTTCGATAAGCTCCAAGACCCGAGCAAAGAGCTTGTAGCGAGATGAGAAGAGGCTCTCTCTCCCTCTCGCGTTTATCTCGCGTTGCCTCGGGAGTGTCGCAAGCGTGAGTGCTTTGGTTTCACGCACGAGACGAAAATTCCGGCAGTTTTCGTGCAGCCGTCCACGGTGGCGACGCGAGAATGCATCGTTTCGGAAAGTCACTGAGGTACGCGGTCACCGAGGTGGCCGTGAGGCCATTAAAGGTCGCCAAACGTCGAACAATCCAATCGATTTCGAGGTTAGGACAGCGAGGATTTTCCACGGAGTGTCGCGAGCCGAGGAAAACTTGTCTGTACGATCTGCACGTCGAGAATAATGGTAATCGTGGATGGATCGGTAGCCGAACGTTGTTCTTCTCACTGATTGAACAGCAAGTAGCGTACGATCCGGAAATCGTGTTAGTTCACGCAAAACACTATATTCTTAGCCTGATGATCACGTAGGGCAGACCTAGGAGGGTTGAAACAATTCTCAGTTTTTACCCCACATCGCATAATCGAAACGAGAGATTCGGGTAAATATACAGTTGTTTTGTAGCTTTTTTAATCGACTAATCGATTTTCGACTGGAAATGACTCCAGGAATTATGTAACCCGCAAAGAAAACCGTTTAAGTACAATAAATCGTTTTGTTTCAACTCTCGTCATATCGAAGCAAGTTGAAACAGCTATCGAGGTGAGTTGGAAACGCCTGGGAATGGGGTACAAAAAATGTGTATAAAGCGTGTCAAAACACATTGTTATTAAAAAATAGAATTAAAAATTAAAAAACTTAAGGGGCTATACCAGTGTGAACGCTGAAAATTTGGGTGATTTTCGGGAATTTTTTGGAAGAAAAGTACTCAATTAAATGTTTCGGAAAATTAAGAATAAATTTGGCTATGTTTGACCTATATTACATAATTTTTTCATAGAAAAATATTGAGATCCAAGCGACTTATGCGCTGCCTTCGGAGGCGCCAAAAAAAGTTCCTTCATGGCTGACATGATTCCGGCCGATTGAGTAGCTGAAACCGAAAAAGGAAAAAATCTCGTTAAACTGGAAGGTATTTCCTGTACAATGACGTAGGATTTTCGCTAAATATCAAAATCTAACAAAATGGCGTAGTTATGAAAAAAAAGTCTGTTTTCTTGCCTATAAAATGGTCGTTTTTTTCAATGCCAAATCGTCAATTTTCATCCAACCAGAAATATCCTACGTCATTGCAGAGTAAATATATTCAAGAGTACTCAGTTCAAATTTCAAGTCAATCGGATAATTGCTCTTTGAGTTACAATGTCAGCAAATTTGAAAAATCTCATTTCGAAAAAAACGCGTTTAAAGATTTAACTATCGATTTTTGCAAGATAAAATTGTTAGAGCGACGGTGTTGAAATTTTTACAGGATATTCTTGAAAGTATAAACTGTCGAAAAAGGCAAAAAAATCGATTTTTTGAAAATTTCACACTGGTATTGCCCCTTAACCTCGACATTAACCTAAGTCTCACTTTTTTATTCAGTCTGACGAATTTTTATAAGTTCTAACCGAAACGAATATAAACTCACGAATCTCAGGGAATTAAATCGTAAAGCAAACCAAAAAATAAATTGAAGGAGAAACTTTATGGCAAGAAAGCAAATTAATCTCTATTCTGACAAACACTTGTGACATATACATACGAAAGTTCTCCACCAGTGCAGGCTTTCGTGCAACCATGCTTTACACTCCAGGCATTACACCCACTTTTCATTTGGCCTACTGTTTGAATACGATTCCATGCAACATACGCAAAAATACTCTTCCTCGTCTTCACTTTCCACGTTCTCTTTGTGATTGATCTTTCGTCCCGGAGAGTAACCTCTTCAGCGGCGAGTTCATATATTTCTCAGCGCACTTTTTTCTATTCGTTTTCCTAAAATATTTATTCGGCATCTGAAATAAAACAAATGCAAGCCTTGCAAACCACACCAAAAAATATAACCGTATGAAAACATCACTGCAACCGAGGTAAGATGAAACACCTTGTTTCAACCCTCCTAAGTGTAAAAAATGCGATGTCACTTGATTCGGAACTCACTATTGATAAAGAGTATTGCAAGACAACAAATTCAATATGACAAATCGAATGGTAAGTTAGTAATCTTCCAAACAATGCATATCACATACCATCAAATACATAAACAGGGTAACTAAAGCTCAATGAAAAATACGACAAATACTTACTTCTGCCAATGTTTTTGGCGCGGGTATCGATGTGACGCAACTGAACTTGCAAGAGCACCTCTGTGTCAACCCTCCTAGGACTCCCCTAGAGTCAGTTGGCAACATAGTTGCTCTCCAATGATCGTTTTTCCACTCTATGGACGACCAGGTAAATTAGTGAATTTCTCCGGATGGCTGCTGCCCGTTCAATATCGCGATGCCATTGCCATGTCGCATCAGCACACGAGAACTTACACGTCCCTGTTCGACGTTGGCCACATGATGCAGACCAAAGTGGCGGGCCGAAACGCGGCCGAATTTTTGGAATCGCTGACGACAGCCGACCTGAAAAATCTCGCACCGGGTGCCGCGAGTTTGACGGTCTTCACGAACGAAACAGGGGGCATTCTGGATGATCTGATCATCACGAAAGACAACGAGGATCGCTACTACGTGGTGTCAAACGCTGGTCGGAGGGACGAGGATTCGCTGCTCCTCAATGAACGAAGAGTAAGCAGACGTCATTCCCTCTACGTTTGCCCGAGCCGAACTTCACTAAATGGACCCGTTTTTTCAAGCCGTGATCACAAAGGAAACGCAACGTTCCCTTTTGTGACTCTGAGCCGTACAAAAGTGAAGACCCTATCAAAGTCCGTTTAGTACTTTTTACGTGATGTGGTGACATACCAAAAAAAGATACCATTTTATTATATATACGGATATAAATGATCCCCCAGTGTTCCTAGACCAGGAAAAGCGTCCATCAACCGGAAGTTGTTTCAGGAACCCGAAGGGGTCTTTGTTCTCAGGAGGATTTCCTAAGGAGCGGAAAGATTGTTGATCTGGACTACCTGGATCCCTTGGAGCGAGGTCTGATCGCCTTGCAGGGACCAACCAGCGCTCGGGTACTTCAGGGACTGGTGGACTTTGATTTACGAAAGCTCAAATTCATGAACAGCGTTGAGGCGAAGATATCGCAAGTCGAAACGAGAATCTCGAGATGCGGTTACACCGGTGAAGACGGTTTCGAGATATCCTTCGATGCAAGGAACTCGCGAAGCTTAATTGAAATGTTACTGGAGGATACGGACGTCAAAATGGCGGGTCTTGGATCACGTGATAGTTTGAGGTTAGTTTGTTCAGCTGGTAGAGAGTATGTGGCGCTCCTGTCACCAGGTGGTGTAATCAATCTATTCTCGTTCTGTCTTTCAGACTCGAGGCTGGTCTATGCCTCTATGGACACGACATCAATGATGAGACAACTCCTGTGGAGGCTGCTCTGACGTGGCTCGTTGGTAAATATACAACGTGTCGATGATCGATTCATATTTTCAAATCTCCAACCACTAAAGATTGCATTACCAAACTGGCACCATTTAGTTACTCAAACGCTTCTACTTTCGGCTGTCCATTAAATGCCCCAGCCTTGGAGTGCTATTTCATTGGCAGTAAAGAGTAGTGGCATTTCGGTAACTCACTTGTCGTTACTGGCTTTAGACCAATGTCATGTTGAATCACCAAATCTATCCTGGTTGGTTACTAAGGTGCTGCTGTTTTTGTCTGTCCATGAAATTCCAGGCTCAGAGTGCCATGTAATTGGAAGTTAAGGGGCTATACCAGTGTGAACGCTGAAAATTTGGGTGATATTCCGGAAATTTTTGGAAGAAAAGTACTCAACTAAATGTTTCGGAAAATTAAGAATATATTTGGCTATATTTTACCTATATTACATATTTTTTTCATAGAAAAACATTGAGATCCAAGCGACTTATGCGCTGCCTTCGGAGGCGCCAAAAAAAAAGTTCCTCCACTGCTGACATGATTCCGGTCGATTGAGTAGTTAAAATCGAAAAAGGAAAAAATGTCGCTAAACTGGAAGGTATTTCCTGTACAATGACGTAGGATTTGCGAAAAATATCCAAATCTAACCAAATGGCGTAGATATGAAAAAAAAAGTCTGTTTTCTTGCCTATAAAATGGTCGTTTTTTTCAATGCCGAATCGTCAATTTTCATCCAATCAAAAATATCCTACATCATTGTAGAGTAAATATATTCAAGAGTACTCAGTTCAAATTTCAAGTCAATCGGATAATTGCTCTTTGAGTTACAATGTCAGCAAATTTGAAAAATCGCATTTCGAGAAAACGCGTTTAAAGATTTTACTACCGATTTTTGCAAGATAAAATTATATTTACCATAAAAACTGCTAATCAGCTATTGATATATGATTGAGCGAATGATATTGATATTAATTATATAAATGAAAATGATATTCTTGAAAGTATAAACTGTCGAAAAAGGCAAAAAAAATCGATTTTTTGGAGGTGTCACACTGGTATAGCCCCTTGAGCAGCGGCATTTCAGTAACTCGCTAGTTGTTACTGACTTTAGACCAATGTCATATTGAATCACCAAACCGGCCCTGGTAAGTTACTAATATGTTGCTGCCTTTGTCTGCCCATGAAAAGCCACCCTTGGGGTGCTTCATTTCATTGGTAGTGAAGAGCAGCGGCATTTCGGCAACTCACCAGTTGTCATTGGCTTTATACCAATGTCATGTTGTATCACCAAACCCACCCTTGTGAGTTACTAATCTGCTGCTGCTCTTGTATGTCCATGAAATGCCAGCCATAGGATGACATGTCATTGGCAGTAAAGAGCAGCGGTAATTCGGCAACTCACTAGTTGTTACTGGCTTTACACCAATGTTATAATGAATCACAGAACCGACCCTGGTAAGTTTGTAATATGTTGCTGCCTTTGTCTGCCCATGAAAAGCCACCCTTGGGGTGCTATTTCATTGGCAGTAAAGAGCAGCGGCATTTCGGCAACTCACCAGTTGTCACTGGCTTTAGAGCAATGCCATGTTGGATCACCAAACCAACGGCGGTAAGTGACTAATGTGCTGCTGCTTTTGTTTGTCCATGAAATGCCAGCCTGATGGTGCCATGGCATTGGCAGTAAAGAGCAGCGGCAGATTAGTAACTCAGCAGTTATTAGTGGCTTTAGACAAATGTCACGTTGAATCACCAACGCTCCGGTAGGTTACTGAAACTTTACTCAGTTTCGTTTGGTTTTTCGTGCAGCGAAGAGACGCAGGGCCGAGGCAAACTTTCCCGGAGCAGGCGTGATACTCGAGCAGATAAAGGCAGGGGTAAGGAAAAAGAGGATCGGTTTGATGCTCGGTGAAGGTGGCCCTCCGGCCCGTGAGAACGCGCCAATTCTAACACCGGAGGGTGAAAGAGTCGGTCACGTGACTTCCGGTGGTCCAAGCCCAACGCTGGGCCGCCCCATAGCCATGGGATACGTGCCACCGGATTTGGCACAAAATGGCGGCGGGGTGCTCGTCGAGGTACGAGGCAAGACTTACAAAGCAACCGTTACGAAAATGCCCTTCGTCAAGACCAATTATTACACGGGAAAATAGCAATGAATCGCAAATAATGAGCAATCGTAAGCCAATGTTTTTACCAGCAGCGACCAATTCACAATGACAAAATATATACTGTAACAATTGCGAGGATAAATATACCTACATGTGTCTAAATACATACCCAAAAATATTCAACTGGCATCTGTACGCTTGGAAATCCCTTTTTCCTTCCATTTCCGAAACAAAACTTTACCTAGGTCGCGAACAAATGTTTTCCCTTGAGAAATGTCACTACCATGTGACATTGCAAGTCACCGGAAGTTGACGGCGAGAAAAAAATGGCCCAAACGACCTATCCAGGGATTTCTCAGGCGCCCGTATGGATATGCGTGTTCTCGAACGACTAAGTGGCTCATGAAAAAATCAACGAGTACGTCGTGCAGTCTCCAATTGCCTCCCCACCCGCGATCTATATCGCCGAGGCAAAAAGTTGTATTACCGCAAAAGGGACACCGGCCAACCTGTAATCATCCCATTATTTCGCGCGGCATGCAGGTTCGCCGAAACCCTCCTCCATGCACATATTAGATCGTTGAACTCGTTACTTATATTATTACTTATTGAAAGCAGCATAAAGTAAGCCGGGGGAAAAAACGGTGCTTGGAAATTGCCATCAGTGTCTCGAGTGCAGTCGATCGCTCACGATGTCCCGACCCTCTTACAAATCAAGGAAAGATCAAGAACAAAAATCGTAAGATCCATTTTGAATAGACAAATCTGGAAAAGTCGAGTGGTGTCGTTTACAACGTGCGAACGTCTATATTACAAAATCCGGAGAATCTTTTCTTCCAATAACTCAGTCATCAAGATGCACGTAATGTCTACAGACATCTTAACGTTGCCACTTGATTAGAATTATTTATCAAGAATTTGGTGCCTAAATGAATTGTTCTGATCACTAAATTGGTGATCACTAATTGGCCATTGGTGGCCCGAAATCGATCAAATTAGTGATTGGCGATTGAAAATTGGCGACTTACCCAAAGTGGTTACAAAGATCTATCACAATAGAGAACTTGATATTGTCACTCGATCAATGTTACCTAACTAAGCATCAATCATTCTATTTTCATCGCTTTATTTCGCTCACCATGAGCGAGTCGGCTTATCATAATGGCTTCCTCATGGAAGAAGCTTTGTGAGCGAAATAAAATGATACAAAAGCAATATTCACGTTTATAATCTGCACATTTTTGTATCGACACTGTGTTTCAATAATGCGATGTCAAACATAGCCAACCGTCGCTATGCCAAAGATAATTTTCTAACGTTGGACGCGCCTCAATTGATGATCCTGACATCATCAACTTTAGGATCACCGGGTGATCCGAAAATCACTTAATTGGTGATCCGAGATCTGCCAATTGATCATTGGAAATTGGTGACTTGTCTGAATTGGTGATCAAGAGCCACCAAAATGAAGGCCTCAATGTTGTCACTTGATGAAACTTACCTCAGCTGGTACTTCCGCCTACTGATGATATTTGGTGAGCATCTAAAAAACTTCGGCTCTCCGCACAGGTTTGGCACTTCACTCGAGTCGCCACTTTGATCAGAGCACCATCGAAGCCAAAAGCCATTCCCTTTGTCGCCCGTGCCCTCTTGTCCTGTCGGTATTAAGTTGCCAGTGGTTTTTTTTTTGTGTTCCTCCGGATATTCCTGGGGCGCGTTAAGAAGGAATGTGGAATCCCTACAAGCAGGAGGAGTCAGCGAAAAAACAGTTGTACTGGTACTACGCGATTGGATTGTTCTGCATCGGTGGAATTCCACCGAGCCTCGGTGAAATCTTACACACTTGGAGGAGTCGAAGAAACGTGAGCCTGTTAACTCAACACTTCACCCTGGTCGCGGCGATGCTCAGTACCACGGCAAAAATCGTCAATCTGTGGCGGAGAAGAGTCGATCTCGAAATCACGGCTGATATGCTCAATTGGGAGAGGCGGCAGCCTTGCAATCGAGAATTTGGTAATTTTTGGAAAGTGATGTGTGTCGGGCTGTGAATTTGATCGAACGATTCCCGCTCGGGATCAGTATGAGCGCTCGAGGCCGAAATTTAGCGTGGAAATATTTAAGTTAAGGCAGTGTTCTTGTCTGGAAATTGCAAAAAAAAACGTTCAGTAGTTTGGTACTAACAAAGAACATAACTTAAGGCGGGATATACATTTAGACAGGAAAAAAATAAGCAATATTGAGGGACTTTTTAAACTGAGAAATAAATATTCTACAATTATCAAACTTTAGGTATACTTTAATGGTATATTTAAGTATACAAAACAATTTTTTTTATTTAATTCATCATCAAAATGACGATGCTGTGGCAAAGTGTAACAGCAAGGTAGCAGCGGGAGTTGCGAATCGGCGTGCAGTCTAGCTTCCCGTAGACTTTTATTTGCAAAAATGTTCAAACATTTTTTCATTTTGAACATGTATAGTTTCTATGTGACGGTAATTAAAATGAAGAAAATGCAAATTTAAGAAAATGGCACGTATTTACAAAAAAAATCAACATTTCACGCAACATTTCTGTAAAATGTGGATGAAAAAAGTTGTATTTTTCAATTTTTCAAAACAATTCTCGTCAAGTAGAAGGAACCAATATTATCAATATTTCTACCAAGTTTCAACTCAATCGGCTTAATAGTTTTTTGAGTAATCCTGCAGGGCAATTACGATAATGAAATTTTGAGAAAAATGCGTTTGAAGTTCACGCCCGCTCCGAATCCGAGCGGTGAGGCACAGCGTTGACGGGCTGCAACGTTTGAAGTTTTTGGAATTTCACTTTCAAACTTGAGGAAAATATTTTACATATATAGTTCTGTCGTTTAAAGAGAAAAAAAGAAATCGATTTTTTTATCGTTGTAAATGCATATCTTGCCTTAAGGATGTATTGCCCGTACATTCTCTACCAAAAGTGAGTTTCGGCGAGAAATTTGAGTACTTTGCGATGAGATTAAAATTTTAAAAAATCAACCACATTGTAGATGCTAAGAACATTAATTTCCGGCCATAATACTGCAAAAAAGTTATAAGTAAATTGCTGAAAAAAACAATTGTTCGACAAATGTCAGGTAAATTACTTTCTTATATTATGAAATGAATTCGAAGATTTTTCCAAATAGGTATGAAATTTTTTAGAATTTTCTTTCTATTTTCGTTTTAATTTTTTTAATTAAAAAAAAATTGATGAGTCATAACTTTTCAATATGTTTTCGGAGCAATGTTCCAAATTATATCCAAGAAGTGTCCGGGGTATTGATCGAACAGTGTCATAAGTACAGTCTCCGAAAAATGCCAAATACTGGATTTTCGAAATAGAGAGAAAATTCTTCAAAAAATCATATGTATTTAGAAAAATATCATAATTCATTTGATGTTACAATAATGAAGTTTACCGGAGATTTTTTTAACAAATTTTTGTTTCAACAATTTATTCATAAATTTGTGGCAGTCTTATTATTCAAAACCAACGTTGTCAGCATCTTAAATGCGGTTGATTTTTTCCAATTTTAATATTATCGCAAAGTACTCAAAATTCTCACCGAAATTCACTTTTTGTAGGGAATGTACGGGCAATACATCCTTACGTGTGCGCCTTCGATTTTGTTGAAACTCAAATATGTGATAAATCATTAGGAACTATTAGACACATATTTTATTCTTATCGGCGGAAAAACGGTTTTAAGGGGGCAAAACGACCCCTTAAAAAAAGGCGTGTCGAGTGGTGATTTAGCTGTTTCACCCACAAGCAGTCCACCGATCTTAATGAAACAAAGATCAAAATTCTTCTACGTAAACCGATGACAAATCCACTATAAAGGTATTCGAAAAAGAAATTAATTAAGGGGTGACACGTCTTTCTTTATCGCATGGTTTTACCCCTTAACACCGGCGGATAAAAATAACGTGTCTGATAGTTTTCGATGCTTCATCACATAGGTTATATGAGTTTCAACCAAATTAAAGGCGAACACTTAAGTGATGTACCTTGTAAGCGAAATCCAGGTAATTTGTAAGGCTTTGTTTACATTGTTCGCACCTAAGAATCTTATCAACTTGTTTTGAACAACAGTGAGAAGTTTTTGATTCAAGACACTACAATCAAAGCGAATCGTATTGCACACGTACATTGAAAGTGGTGGCCATTACTTTGAGCACCTTTTTAGAAGTAAATGATTGCCCCGGTTTTTTCAATCGATTCTAGGCTAAAAGTATTGAAATTTATTTTTTTGTCGATTTTTCATACTAAATCTTGATCATCATGTTGAAATTTGGCGTGTAAACTTATTTTTAGCTCCTTGATAAAATTGAATGCAACTTTTGTAGGAGAAATTTTCTCCTAAGTCTAATAAGTTTTAAAAAAATGCCTACTGCTAATAATTGTCGCCTTACCCTGTATATTGACCTACACATAGCCGTCTACCGTGACGAAATCATAACTTCGACCATACGAGCCTGCAAACTATTCAGTTGGGCTTTCATCGTCATGGTCATTTGGTACTGTTGCTTCAGCTACGGGAAAATCCTTGTTTATTCCAAAGGCGACATGAACAAGTTGTCGACCAGGTAAATCCATTGTTCTACGTGACTTTGTTTCTCCTGTTTTTAAATAAATTCACTTTTCGAATTCCATATTGATATTCAGCCCCGCAAAATAGTCATAGTTTCACCCTACTCTATTTTACTCCGCGCTCTTGTCCCTGATACTACGGACTTTTCTTTAATTGTGAACACTATATGCTTACGGTCTGACAGCCCATTGTGGTCACTCGGTCCGAACGAGTCCACCTCATACTGGCTGTACTTCGTCATCGACAAGACGACCATTTCCTATCTGGCCGGGTGCACTGCCTGTCACGATATCTTTTTCACCGTGTTCCTCATACACGTTAGCGCACAGTTGGATCTTTTGAAGCACCGCCTGGAGTCGTGCCAACAAGACAAAAATCGCGCTCGAGCCAGCGGGGGCGACGTCAATTATTTTACGACGATCGAGCGATATGATGAGCTCAAAGATCTGAAAGTCGAGACCGTTTGTCGCTCGATCATCGACGAATCGTCACTCAATTCCATCGTCGAATTGCACACGTGCGTTCAACATCACCAAACGATATTGCGGTAAAAAATAATATCATTTGAAGGCAACTTTTCTCGTTGAGGAAAATCGGAAAATGGGTGCACATTTGAAGATTTTGCCGATTAATGTTGAAGGATAACGACTCTTTTCGAGTAGATATGAACAGTCGAAGTACAAATTTAAATTTTTTGGAAATTTCGTTGCATTATTTTACAAGAAAAGAGTTGAGAACAGATATTCAAAGAATTTATTTTGAGGGGTCTTCTCACCTTAGACGCTAAGAAAAAGGCTATTTTCATGATTTTTTTTAATGGGTTTATATTATAGATATTGATATAAAAGTTGTTACATTTAATAAATACACTTTCGAAATATATTAAACATTTTTTCATGTATTTATGTAACCCAAACAAACTGTAAACCCATTTTTCTCGGAACAACGTTTTTCGATGGCTTGTTCATAAAATCTTCGAAATTACTGAACCGATCCTTATAAAATTTTAACCACATATTCTTTACAACTATAGCTATAGCGCATATCAAGGATTTGTTTGAATTTTGACATTTATTTTTTTTTGTGCCAGGAACGTTGAAAAAAAACACGATTTTTTGCAGCGAATTTTTGCACACGATTTTTTGCAGCGAAAATGGCAGCGCTAAGGGTGCTCGAACTTGGCTCATAGAGTTTGCGCCGTGGAACGCTCAGGTCCTTGTAGTTAACTAAAATCGAGGAAACAATTTTTTCATTAAAATAAGTCATTCCGCTCTGCATGAACCTAAGTTTAGCAAAAAAAAATAAGAATTCAAAAATTGAGGACAAAAAGAAATAAAACACTTTTTTTAATAAACAAATCGTTAAAAACAATATTTATCAAAACAATTTATGAGAAATTTTAGGTTTGTGCAGAGGCCGATAAGTTCAAGAACATCTGTACAAAATTTCAACTTGATTGATTCATTACTTTTTTAGTTACATTCCACGGCACGGAAAAAACACGTTTCGAGAAGAACTCAATTGACGTTTGTTCTTAAAAAGTAAAGTTTAGAGTGATTCATAATTACCCAAGCTTAATCTGCGATGCCAGGGCCATAAACAAGCCTTCTTCTAGGAAATCACTAATCTGGACTGCGTTTTTTTCTTTTTGTGTGAACTGTTTGTGTGAAGACGAAAAACGACGGTTACAGACGCCGAATTTTTCTTTACAATCGTCGGAAGTGCCCCCTATTATTGAAAAAGTAAACTAGCAAACTTGTTTGACTAATAAATGAAAAGGTAGAGGCCGCAAAGGGCGCACGCTCGTTTACCTACTCTTGGTACCTACTTTTGGAGGGCATCACTTCGGTGACTTCCTAGGGTCCTTTGGAACTTTCTGTTCGGCTTCAAACTTTGGGAATATATTCTTCAGATACTAAAAGAATTTGTAAAGCAATAAAAAAATTAATATCTGCAGGAGGTTCTCCCCTTAACATACTGAAACTAAAACCGTTTGATTTTTTTATTTCGGATGATCCATCTCCGAGATTTCATCAACAGCGCAGACCTACCATTTTTTTATGTCTTCTTTTAACTACCATTTTCGTCTATAAATAGTGACTTAAATAAATATATTTTTTTAAACGTATTTTGAAAGTGTATTTATTAAGGGGTTACCCCCACTTGCGATTTTGAAAAAATCGATTTTTTTTTATTGCATTTTTTTGAAGTATAAGTATCCGGGCCCATACTTCTGTATGGGCCCGGAATAGATGACTCTATGTAAGTTTACAAAAAAAAAAAATATTTTCTTCGTGTAAACTGAAATTGAAACTTTAAACGCGTTTTTCTCAAAATGGCATTTCTGAAGTCGGTGACCAAGATTACTCGAACACTAATGAACCGATCTTCTTGAAATTTTGCAGGCTTATTTAATACATAAAAATGTAGTCTTTAATTGTTCGATTTTTTTTCGAAAAAAAATGGCCGTTTTATAGCCAAAAAACGGCCGTTTTTTTTCGTTAAAATCGAACCATTAACTTTGACTGTCCGCCATTTTGTGAAAAATGAATATTTTTTTAAATCCTTCGATTAAAGACTAGTTTATACTTATATTTGACTAAATCCATTCGCATTTTTTTTACAGATGATCCACTTCACCGCAATGTTGGTCACCGCAAACCGTGTATATAAAAACATTATTTCATTGACGGCCATTTCCCACTAAACAATGTAATATTTTTCAATAAAAAAATTACTGAAAGTTCTTCAAGATGTGTTCTTTAAGATGGTATATTGACCGATTAAAAAAGTTTTGTAGTTTTCTTTAAAAAAATTCATGAAAAAGGCCTTTTTTGCGCTACAAGTGGGGGTAACGCCTTAAGTGTAACAACTTTTATATCAACATCTATAATATAAAACTATCAAAAAAAATCATGAAAATGGCGTTTTTTAGCGTCTAAAGTGGGAAGACCCCTTAAAATTGGAAGAAAAATAGTTCAAGACATGAAGTATAAGGTTCTAATGAGAAATAATGGATTCAGCCACATCTATCCATTTTTCGCGTAGTTGCCTAGATGTAATTATACATATTAGGTGGTTGCATATGAAACCGCCCATTTTTGAGCATTTTTGATCCCCAGTGATGCTTCCGACAGTTTTAGCAGCTCGTAATACACGACGCCCCGCTTTTAGGTGCAAACACCCAAAAGCGTCGTCACATTTTCGGCAAGTTATAGTTCGCCATGTTCGACAAGCTAGAGTAGTTTCGCCGCTTCCAAAGTGGTGATTTCGGTATGGAAAACATAGACCGCGGAAAACTCCGCGGTCCTTGTTGTCCATTCCATAACCACCACTTTGGAAGCGGCGAAACCACTCTTTGCACGTTGTAGGTACGCAATGGAGCATGTTCGGCTTATGCTTTCTCTAGCAAACGACGCGTTTCCGCAGCCGATTTCTTTGCCAGGGAATATTGGAGCATAACTTGCCGAGAATGTGACTTGTTTGGAATACAACTTGCTATTGGAAACACAATTAAGGCGGGACACCACTGTGACGGGTAAAAAAATCGACTTTTTGCATTTTCTCAAAGTATACATATTCAAGAATATGTGAAAAAAAATCCAAGTTGAAATATTGAAAATGGACCAAGTTACGGACGATTTAGTGACAGCAGGTAGCGCAATGATTTACGTATACTAAAACTGTTGACCGCAAGTTTTGTCGAAACGATGTTTTCTCGACCTGGCCGGAACCATAACTCTAGCTATAATTGTCCGATTTTCAATTTAAGAAAAAACAAAACTTCGTCATTGCAGTAGCTATCGTTGTGCGCAGCGGTTTTTTTTTCTTTCATTTAGTATTTTTCAAGCCCTCGAATATAAGTAAAAATGTCGCCAAAATTACCCTTTTTTTAATACCCGCTATTTTGTGATTTTTTTTGAAAAACTTCCACGTACAGCGTTAACTACATTTATATTGAATTAAAGATGATAAAACTTTTTTATTTTTATTTTTCGGACCAACCATTGGTAAACTCTATAGCTATTATACCTCAATAACGTTGTTATTTTTTAAATAAAGATTTACACGAAACAGTTACGACGTATACTTAATATCATACCTTTTTCCAAATCCAAAATAAATAATCTTATGGAAAAAAAAATCGGAAACAACGACCTCTTTTCGGCGCGTCACAGTGGTGTCCTCCCTTACAACCGATGATGTTAACGCCTCGCACAAATGTCACCTATGGCGTTTTAGAAGGCCTCCATGTGTATTGCCGACTTTTAATTCGAGAAAATAGTGTACCCAACTGTACACTAGTACTAATAGTGTATATATATATATATATATATATATATATATATATATATATAAATTACATGATTGTATATCGACCATTGGATTCTTACTTATTGATATATGTTTATGCTCATGTGGTGTGAATCTTTCGCAGATACGTCAATCTCGTTCAGAATATATTCAACAATACGTTGCTGCTACAATTCGGTACGAGCCTCTTAGTCATCACTATGGCTGGTTTTCAAATATTAGGTGTAAGTCTCCTCACCTGTACACAGCCAATTACGTAAATTTCATATACAACGTACCTTGCCTCGAAATATGACGATCAATTAGGGAAAAACGGAACACAAAATCCAAAAAAATTAATTTCCATGAAGGATCGGGAATTGAGCGGGAACGAGTTGGTCGACACCCTGAACTTTTTAATGTGCGCCCTCTTTCAACTTTTTCTTTACTGCTGGTTCGGCACGGATATCATTTCAAAGGTGAGACAAAGACGAAGATCGATCGTGAATCAATAATCGATCAAATGGATAAAAATGATGGAATTAATTCTAAGTTAGCACTGGTCTGACTAACGTGCGGATCGAAGCTAAGCCGGTAGTTTTATCGGCCAATAGAAAGTTGACGTGGATGCGTCAAAATTGCATTACATTTCAAATTCTGTAAAAAAACTCAATTCGATTAAATTTCTAATTTTGTAAAAATCGCAATTCGCTCAAATTTCTCATTTTATTTTTTAAAAATCAATTCGATAAAATTTCTAATTCTGTAAAAAAATGTCAATTCGATAAAAATTTTAATTCTCTTTAAAAAATCTCAATTCGATCAAATCTCGATGTAAGAAAATCTCAATTCGAACTTAATCCATTTATTCGTTTGCAGAGCGAGACCATCAGCTATTCCGGATATTACTCGAAATGGTACGAGGCTGACGTCCCATACAAGCAGTCTCTGAGGATTATTCTTCAGCGCGGCCAAATACCCATCGTATTCCGAGCTGGTTACATTTGCGAATTATCCTCGCAGACCTTTTTGAATGCAAGTACACCTGTCATCTCGTAGCACCATTTTTTATAACAACGCGGGTTTGAGCGAATCACATTGATCAACGAGTGTGCAAGTTCGATCCAAGTGAAACTTTCGATGATGTATCTCCGCAGATAATAAGCAAGTGTTACTCGTGCATGGCTCTTTTGAATCAAGTCAACGAGTGATCCAAACGCGAGGCGTCCGTGGAAAAAGAGGAAAATAGTGCAAACCAACGGGTATGGAAAGCAGATTCAATTTGATAACGAGCAGGAGGCTCCCCGTTTATAAATTCATTAAGTATTTATTTTTAAAAATGTCTATTCGAAAATGTGTTAATAAAATAATTTGAACTTATATTTTGCCGTTAATTATATCCAAATGTATATGTTATTATAATACATTGCTTTTTTAATTATTATTAATCGTTTTTTAATAATTAATTAATTATTAATTAAACTTATCAAAAAAAATTATGAAATTTGATTAGAAATTATACATATACTCAAATGCATATATATTTCTATGGATACATGCTTGTTACAAAATATATAAAAATTTTATATAATTATATATATGATTATTTTAATAATCATAATTATAAAATGAAGTTCGTAAGATTATGACCTTTATAACACTTTATTCCAAATATAAAATTTGATCGAATTACCAAGTATATATAATAATATGTATTTATTTGTTTAATCTTAATAAAAAAAACCTTACATCAGAAAAAGATTTGTTGTCCGTTAAGGGGGAAGATCGCTTTATAACGTAAACAAGAGCTTATGGCCGAAAATTAACTCCACGAGGAAACTGAGAGACTACTTCAGGGCCCCGAAATCGCAGATTGATCGGTAGGTCTATTTAGTCACAAAATTGTTGAGTCTTAAAACTTTAAACGCGTTTCCCTGAATACCACTCTAGCGTGAACCTCGTACACGATAACTCAAAACGTAATTGATCGGCCATTTCTCAATTTTGCACACTTTTAGAGAACACAATCACCGTCTATATGAACCAAAAGTTCCTAGAAAATTATTTTCAAAAACTACTTTTTCATTTACAAATAATATAGTAAAAATTTCATGAAAAATAAAACATTTTTTCAAACACGTACCGTATTTTGAATTTTCACTTTCCTTTAGATTTTTTAGGTTCACATAGAGCGCATGGGCCTTGAAAATCTAAAACTTTTTAGCTCTGACGTTTCAGATCAATGCACGAGACGCTAGGTTGTACGCCGTGAACCAACTCAGGCCGCAGTCATCTCTAAAGCAAATACCCAGCGCTAATGTTTAAATATTTTTTAAAAAATTGGAAATTTAAAGATGTATGTAAAATTTGAATTACGTAGAATAAATAGTTTTGACACAAACAATCTTGAATATTCGCTTATTTTCGGTTGTCTAAAGGGATCTCCCCCCTTAAAGTCACCGGAACGATTCATACCATTTAGTCAATTTAGCGTATCCCAAGTTGTCAATATCGCTTCGATCGCCTCTCGATGACGACTTCGTTCGACTGCCAGATGGAAAGCAAAAAAAAGACGAACTCGATAAAAGTTACGAAAAGTTTCGCAAGGGAAAAAAATGTCCTGGGGACATATTACAATCGCCTACTGTAATTTTTTTCCAGAGGCAGTACAATCGGGAAGAGGTCGTCGTCGAAGATTAGCCGCGAAAAACGAGTACGTCAAGCGGGGTGCAATATACATGTCGATGCATAAAGTAGCGTCATGAAATAGTCACGCAACGCACATATGGTTTAGCTCCGAGCGTTTTTCTATCTGCGGCGCGCGGTAATAATTTATCGGTTATTGATAGCGAACACTACAAGCCACAATCATTTCGTTATCGCGTGCTATGACAATTTCCAAACTCCTGCGACGGTCTCCCTCCGATTATCCTGTCCCGGCATTATTCGAACAAAGTTGGACGCGCCGACGCAATAAATCGACGGTGCGTCATTCGTTGTCATCACATACTCGAGTACGCATACGGGTTTTGGATTTCGCCGCGTTAGGAACTTCCAGTAACTCTTGAGAACAGAAAACCGACGTGTAAAAGTTAAAATGAAAGTGTTGCGACTGGACGACAATTACTTGGAGTTCAATATTCGAATTTTGACAATATTGGGTGAGATTTTGTATTAAAAATAAATAAGGCGAAATACGGAGATTAAAGAAAAACGTGAATAAAGAAAAAAATGAGTAAATTGAAACAAAACGTTAATGAAAAAAACATAAATTTAAAAAATACGTAAATAAAAAAAACATGAATTTGAAAAAACGAGTAAATTAAAACAAAATGTACATTTAATTAATTTTTTTTTCAAATGCGTAAATAAAAAAATGTAATTTAAGAAAAATGACGAATTCATAAATACGCAAGAAAAATTAAAGACTACAATAAAACGGATACGTAACTTAAGCATCACCAATTTTGAGGCTCACTAAGTTTTGTCGGGTCATAATGAAGCTTATACTTGTATTATGACGACAAGGAATGTGAAATCTTGGAATGCTGGAATCCTGGAATAAAAAGAAACATAAATTTAAAAAAGGCAAATTCATTACGATAAAAATAAAATTGAAAACTGCGATATAAAGAATACCCAACTAAAAAATCATCAACATTGAGGCTCACTGAGGTTTAACGGATTGTAATAACCCCTGTACTTGACGATAAGAAATGTGGAATCCTTGGAATCATAAAACCCTGGATTGAAAAAAAAACATAAATCAACAAAATGACGAATTTATAATGTTTGTATGTTTTTTGCTTCTTTACCTATCGCAGTTATGTCCGAAGTCATTGTTCTCCCGCAATATACAGCTATATTGAGGTATTTGAGCATTGTGATTGTTAACCCAACAAAAATAGAAACTTGTCAGTACCCGCTTTAGAAAAAAAAGAGCAGGTCGGTACACAATAGCTCAATTTTTCGATGTACACCGAGGTAAGTCTTAAAATGAATATTTTCGCGTTGTGATTTAGATAGGTTCTGGTACTACCTCATTGGGTCGGTACTCATCGTTGATTTATGTTCAATAAATGATTGTGATTGATCTCATAATGTGCTGTTTTTTTAAATTAATTTTTCAATAGATTACTGTACAATACTTCCCATTGTATAGAGAAAAGCACTCCATTACCTACAAGTGTACAGTGGATCAGGGTAATTTTCTTCAAATTTTGCTTGATTTTGAAATTTTGTTTGACCGTGAAATTAGGCATGTTCCACTGTGTACACCCCCAAGTACACAGCGGATCAAATTCCATTTTCTAAAAAATGGTCATTACCTCAATATCTGTTGGGTTAGACTGTTCAGTGTCTTTTAACAAAATGAAGCGATTGAACACACCTCGCGTTTAGTCAAGGTTTCATTGAGATTGTGTGAACGGTTGGGCAGATATAGACCTCTGGAAAAAAAATGAGCCGCTTATCCCACTCTCACCCTACTTAACGACAGAGCACGTGGAATCCTTGGAAGTCTGGAATCCTCGAATAAAAAAAAACATATAAAAAAATGAATTGAAAAATCTCCATAAATCAAAACAATGTAAGTTGAAGGCAAAATAAATATGAGAAGTAGGTAAATTAAAAAAAAATCATCTTGAAAAAAAATGACAAATTCACAAATATAAAAGTAAAATTTAAAACCACAATGAAACGAATATATAACTAAAGAGTCATCGATTTTGAGGCTCACTGAGTTTTGCCGGGTCTTAAGAAACCTTATATTTGTATTTGACGACAAGAAATGTGGAATCCTTGGAATGCTGGAATCCTGGAATGAAAAAAAAAAACAAATAATAAAAGACAAATTCATTGGTATAAAAATAAAATTGAAACTGTAATAAAACGAATACCCAACTAAAGAATCATCAACTTTGAGATTTAAAGGTTCTCAATGACCATTATACTTGTACTTGACGACAAGGAATGTGGAATCCGCATCCGGGGAACAGCGGACGAAATCCTCTGTACGCTTCGTACGCGGTCGGATTATTTTGTTTAGCCGGTATCCCGCAAACGTTGGCGGAAGTGATGCACGCGTGGAAAAGTCGCAACAACATGGTCATGTTCACCCAGCATTTCACTATCGTCACCGGGATGGTATCGACGATGATTAAAATCGTCAATCTTTGGCGACGTCGTCTCGACATCGAGAAGCTCGTTGATCTGCTCAATTACGAGAGACGATTGCCTTGCAATCGAAGATTTGGTAATTTTCACCACGTTCTTCTTGAGTTTCGCAAAATATATCGCGAATTCTCTGTTTGGGTTTGCTTGACAATGCAACGTTTTGTGAAATTTTCCCAAGCGATTCGTCGCGAGAAAATCGTCACCTCGACCATACGGGCCTGCAAATATTTCAGCCTCACTTTTATCGTCATGGTCTTTTGGTATGCGCTCTTTATTTATGGAAGAATTTTGGTCTATTACAAAGGAAACTTCGATATGTTACCATTGAGGTATGCAGCTCTTTTTTCATTGCGAAATGACAATTTTCTAGTAATTTTCATTTATTACTGAGAATACGTTACTTAATAATACAATTTATGCAATTAATTTCATATATTTCGCAATATTGTAAATAATTATAGGTACGTATGTATATATCTTCATGATTTGTTTATTCTTTGCATGGATAAGTTATAAATCTATATGATAAACTTTACGAATCAGTCCACTTGTGCCGGTACGATTGAACAATACCATCTACTATTGGTCTTTATTTGTCTACGACGAGATGACCTTTTTTTACGTCGCCGGTACCGTCGCCTCCCACGATTCCTTCTTCATGGTGTTCCTCATCCATCTTGGCACCCAGCTGGAGCTGCTCAAGGAACGATTGACGTTGTGCTCCGACCAAGCGTGCAATGTCCGCGATGAAGATTACATCGACAGGGACGAAGATTTGAGCAGCTTTGATATCGAGTACGTTCAACGAACGCAAGTGCAAGAATTGACAACGGATCCTCTCATCGAATTGCAAATTTGCATCGAGCACCACCTACACATCTTGAGGTAATCTCGCGCGAATTCCACTCAATGGAGTCACATTCAAAATGGCCGCTCACGAAGTCACGGAATGGCTGCCGCTTGGAATTCTAACCTCCAAACGGTGCAACTTAAAGCCTTAGGCCACCGTAACGGGTATAAAATCATGTGCGAATTTGACAATTTTCCTTCGTATGAAACAGTAATTCAGTCATAAAATTAATTGTACATCTATTTAGTATGAATATCAAACTGTTAGAAAATATATATTTTTTTTCTTTCGATGTACAAAATGGCCGACTACTTGAAACTTTTCGAAACAGCTTTTTCAAATTTGGGTGACAAATAACTTCAACAATTTTCACTCGATTTACTTCAAATTTAAAAGTTATGTTCCTAATTGCATTTCGCAGATAAGTACGTACGGAATTTCTGATTAATCGAAAAATTTTCATTTTATGAGCAGTTATAACGAAATTTTTCACTGAAAATTCATTTCTTAAGTTCAAATACCTACGACTTTTGAATAAAACAATATTTTTTTACTTCCGCACGTACTTCTGTAGGTATGCTAATGTAGATTGACGAGAATTTTTGTTTTTTGTTCTAGGTCACAAAAAAAAGATAAAAAAAAGAAAACATCGGCCATTTTGTACATCGGCCATTTTGTACAGCGGTCGGCCATTTTGTACATCGAAAAAAAATGCTAACGGCTTGATATTCATACTAAATAGATGTGTAATTAATTTTACGAGTGAATCACTTTTTCATACGAAAAAAATTTCTAATTCGCACATGATTTTATACCCGTTACTGTGGCCTAAAGCCTTAATGAGACGCGATTGATAAATAAGCTAACGCTGAAAGCTGAATCAAAAATGGGCTCTCTCGTTTTTTTAGTAGGTATACGGGCGATAAAATCGTGTTACTTGAATATTCTCAGATACAGCAACCTCGTACAGAATATATTCAATAATACCTTGCTGCTGCAATTTGCCTCAAGTCTCGTGATGATAACGATGATCGGTTTTCAAATAATCGATGCAAGTGGAACAAAATATATGGTGCAGTCTGAGGACCGTAGGAGGGCCGGGGAATTGATGAGGATTTTCTTTTACAAACGTAGGGAGGTCAGCTGAGCAACAACGAACTCATAGAGCATGGAACCTTACTGCTGTGTGCCTTGTTTCAGCTCTTTCTCTATTGCTGGTTCGGCACTGACATTATTTCGAAGGTACGAGTGTATATCTTTGACGAGTGCATTTTTCACGAGCTTTTTCTTTCGATGGGCTTTTTTGACCACGCGCATTTTTTTTTAGTGTTTTACTTCGCAGTGCATTCTTTGCGAAGCGGATTGTTTTCCAGTGCATTACTTCATACTGCATTTTTTTGCCGAACACTCTTTTTGTATTCACATTTCAATGCCGAGTACATTTTTTTCACCGCAACAGTTTACTAGTGTACTTTTTTGCGAAGAGCAATTTTTACGAAGTACAATTTTTACTTGGGGATTCATTGGGCAGGTGGACTTTTTTTCTAGTGCATTTAATTGCCAGGTGGATCTTAATACGAGTAGATTTTTTTCCCGGTGCATCTTTATCCTATTGCATTTTTTCACAGTTCATTCTTTTGCACTGCACTTTTATTTATTCTGCGCTTTTTGCCAAGTGCTTCTATTTATTACGAGGAACTCAAGTGTCCGCCTCAATTTTACTCAAGAGTCCGCCTTCGATTTTGTTGAAACTCATATATGTGATAAGGCAATGAAGACTATGGGCCACGTATTTGTTTTTATCGGCAGAAAATCAGTTTCGAGGGGGAAACCACCCCTCAAAGAGCCGAGAAGCACTCCACCGATCTGAATAAAACTAAAACCAAAATTCTTTTAATGTAATGAAAATCCACTATAGAAGTGTTGAAAAAAAAATTAATTAAGGGGTGACACTTATTTCCTGAAGAGATGGTTTCCCCCTTAAAACTGTTTTTCCACCGATATTAAAAATACGTGGCCAATAGTTTTCAACGCTTTATCACATACTAGCTTTCCGCCCGTGGTTTCGCACGCGCAGACTTGTGTCGAATGCTCCTTAGGGAAATGTGCTTCTGAAATGTTGCATTGAGGAGCACGTAGAATTGTGTTTAAGAGCATTGATACTAAGTTTCAAATAAATCTGACCATATATTGATTTTACCATACAAACGTTGGTACCCCCTTTTCCCCTTAAGGATTGCATTTCCAAAAACGCTGAAGTTTCATTAATCGTGCCTTGGAGCAATTATACAAAGTTTTAAGTAAATTTGACCGGTTTTTTTCGTACAAACTTTACCACCCCCTGTCGTTTAGGGGTTGAATTTCGAAAAAAGCTGAAATACGTATTTTATTAATTGTGTTGAAGAGCATGAATACTAAATTTCAAGTAAATCTTCGGACCACTTTTTTTTATTTTCCATATAAATGTTGCCACCCCTTTTTACCCCTTAGGGGTTGATTTTCTAAAAATCCCTTCTTAAATGCTGCCTACAAAATGAAATCAACATGTCCTCCAAATTTCACATCAGTCAGTCAGTCAGTCAGTCAGGACTTTGCCTTTTATATAGGTAAATAAATTTCCCATACAAACTTTACCATCTCCTTTCACCCCTTTAAGGGTTGAATTTCGAAAAACGCCGCAATACATGTTTTATTAATTTTGCCAAAGAGCATTCATACCTAGCTTCAAGTAATTTAACCATCAAAATATTATTTCCCATACAAACTCTCCCTTAAGGGTTGAATTTTGAGGAATCCCGTCTCAAACGATGTCTCCGATATAAAATCAACACCCTCTCCAAATTTCATGTTCCAACCCTCTGAGGTTTGGGCTGGGCGATGATGAGTCAGTCAGCCAGTCAGTCAGGACTCAGCCTTTTATGTATATAGATATTTAGATTAGGGTGGAATAAATTTGAACTCTATTTTTTCGTTTTTCCCACCATCCAATTAGCCACTTAAAAAAAAATTGTCGCGAAAGTTACGAGCGGTCAAAAAATATTTAGAGGTCGCTCAAACCTCCCAAAAATTAAAATTTTTACTAAAAAATCGATTTTTTTGGTTTACTTCTCACTCATGGATTTAAGCTTTATAATTTTTAAATTAAGCTCGCGAAAGCTCTAGCCGGCCAATGAATATTGAGTGGTCTCTCAAGAGCTTAGAAATTTCCAATTATCGCGACTTTTTTTCTCTTCTCACTCATGAATTTAACATTTTGTAACATTTTCAAAACCATTATTCCTCTGTTTCTTTAGAAACGTATTTTTTTAATTTACCCCAAACTTCTAACCCGATAAAACGGGCGACCTATAATTTTGTTTACGGACAAGAGCTTTAATTAATTATTTTAGAAGAACAAAGATTATAATTCTTGGGTTAGTAGTGTGAGGTCAATTTGCAAAATCTGTTTCTAAAGAAAAACTATTAATTGTTTTGAAAATTTTACAAAGCGTTAAATTTATGAGTGAGATGAGTAAAAAAAAATTGGCGAAAATTGAAAATTTCGAAGCTCTCGAGCGACGACTGAATATTCATTGAACGAAAAAAAATCGATGTTTCAATGAAAATTTAAATTTTTGGGAGGCTTAAGCGACCTCTAAATATTTTTTGACCGCTCGCAGATTTCGCAACATTTTTTCTTTCTTTAAGGGGTAAGGGCACAGTAGAATTTTCAAAAAATCGATTTTTTTCGCTAAAACGGTGCTTTATCATCATAAGAATAAGTTACTATTCGATTTATAGCAAGTCATTTTTTTCACCGACTTTGAGCGTATAACGTAAGCCCACCTCTGGCACGGCCATAGAGAACCTAAAATGTTAAACGCGTTTTTCTCGAAACAGCTTTTTTCCAATTGGCGTAACAAATAAATTCAACAATTTTCACTGGATTTACTTCAAATTTAAAAATTATGTTCCTAATTGCATTTCGCAGAGAAGTACGTACGGAATTTCTGAATAATCGAAAACTTTTCATTTTATGAGCAGTTTTATACCAAATTTTTCACTAAAAATCCATTCAAATACCTACAACTTTTGAATAAAACAATATTTTTTAAATTCCGTCCGTACTTCTCTGGGTATTCTAATGTAGATTGACGAGAATTTTTGTTTTATGTTCTAGGTAAAAAATTATGGATACTAAATGTCACGCCGCGGAGCGCCTAAAAAAAGATAACAAAAGAAAATATTAGTAGTCGGCCAGTTTGTACATCGAAAAAATATATATTTATATTTTTTCGAACAGCTTGATATTCATACTAAATAGATGTGTAATTAATTTTATGAGTGAATCACTTTTTCATACGAAAAAAAATGTTAAACTCGCACATGATTTTATACCCGTTAGCCTAACCCCTTAAAGAAGATAATTTGATGGTGAAATAAAGGAGAAAAAAATAGAGCTCAAATTTGTGCCACCCTAATATAGATAGATATGAGTTTCAACAAAATCGAAGGCGGACACTTGAGTAATGTTCGCTGCTAGTGCATTTTTTTCTCTCACCGAGGTTATTTCTTGCCGACTACATTTTTTTCCGCCCTAAAACAACAAGATCAATCAAACCCCCATCGATGTCTGCTTTCAGAGTGAAGGCGTCACTTTGTCCGCGTACCGTTCAGCGTGGTACGTCGCCGACAAACCGTTCAAAAAGACTCTGAAAATCCTCATGTGCAATGGGCAGACACCCATCAAAATCCGTGTTGGTTACGTCTTCGAAGTGTCCTCGGCCACGTTTATGAATGCGAGTAAAACTTGTCTGGCGTTGGCCAACCCTCGTATCAAATTACCCCGCGCCCAATAACTAACGATGATAAATTTCATGACAAAAAAAACATTAATTCGTTCGCAGATCGTGAGCAAATGTTACTCAGCTATGGCTCTTCTGCAACGAGTAGACGAATGAGTTCTCGAAAAAGTTACCGACGGTAAGAGTGATGGAGGTTCGAATTTTTTTGTTTCATCGATCATCGTATACCCGCAGTGCCCGTCGAATATTGAATTGCTAGTTGTAAAAATGATTCCACCATTTTCGACGATTATTTTACTTATGTAGGGCAAACCGACCAAAAAATGGACGAAAGCTCATTTATATTCAAAATAAGGAAAGAATATGAATTGTCGATAAAACCCGGATTACCATAATTTAGCAAAAAAAAAATCACACGTGTCGTTAAAACCGATTTTTGGGTTTTACCCTCCAAGGTCACCCGGGATCAAAATTACCCCAAGCGCAACTTTAGGCCAAAATTACTATAAGTTATTGGCGGCCAAGGCGACGGGCCTGCCTTCTAAGCTTTGGGGTACCCTTTTGTAAGTACAGACTAGGGTCGGACGTGAAGATATTTTTTTTTCCTTTAACTATTTCCCACTATGGAATCATTTCTTTTCCTGAACCTATCACGTCTCAAGAGTATCACCCTAAAATTTCATTTAAAAAAATTGAAAAATGTAAGAGTTATGATTTTTTAGTTAAAATAATGGCTTTTTTACGCATTGACCCCATGCTGATTTTTTTTTGCCATTTTAAAATTCGATAAAATAATGATACCGAGAATGCCACATTCTATAATATTCAAACTGATATCCTGAATTTTTATGATTCATTCGGAACGATACGGTCAATGCGGCCATCGTTTGAAGCATTGAAGGTCACAGGGGGTCATTGCGACCCCCTGTGACCAGCGTGTTACGGCCAGAACTTGTGACTGCGAAGGGCGTCTTCTCACTTTAGACGCTAAAAAAGCCTATTTTCATATTTTTTAATAGATTTATATGATAGATATTGATATAAAAGTTGTTACACTTAATAAATATACTTTCGAAATACATCTAAAATTATTTTTTAATTTATTTAAATCACTGGTTATCGACGTAAATGGTAGTTGAAAAATGTCCTAAAAAGTTTTTTTCACCGTTTTTGGCAAAAAAATAGTGTTTATCGAAATTGAAAAAATCCTTGATATGCGCGATATATATAGTTGTAAAGAATATGTGGTTAAAATTTCATAAGGATCGGTTCAGCAGTTTCGAAGATTCTATAAACAAGCCGTCGAAAAATCTTGTTTCGAAAAAAACGGATTTAAAGTTTGCTCGTGCTCGTTAAACGTGCTCAGGAAGTAAAGTAAAGGTCACACAAAAATATAGTTACACTCCTCCGATCTTCAAAAAATTTTGGTATGATACTTTTGGATAAGTATACTTTTGAAAAATGTTGTGAAAAAAAATCGATTTTTTGAAAATTGTAAAGTGAGAAGACGGCTTGATATCGAATTTTGACGACACGCGGGATTTTTCTAGCTTGTGGTCCTTGCATACCGCGCAACTTAGTTATGTGCAAAAAACAATAGTTTGTACGAATTTTGAGGGTAAGTATTACTTTCATCACTTGAGATAGAATCAATCTTCGATTTTTTGCAAATTTTCAAAATATATTCGTAATAAAAGGTTAGAATTAGACATGTTTATTCACTGGTGCTATATTCTAACCTCTTTCCAGTGAATGGACATATGGGCTCTGTTCTGACAGTTCTCAAAGCAGAGTAAAAAAATTAACTCATCCGCTGAAAATTGCCAAATTAATTACTGTTAAGAGATTACAATGTACATTTCATTAAATGTGGTCATATAATAAAATGATTTCATCAATTTTTTAAATTTTCAAATTAAACTGTTAACATTTTTTTAATCGAAATGTAGCACCTCATCCATTTTTAAAATATTCATATACAAAATAAACCAAATTTAATTTTCAATTTCTCTGCGGAAACAAAATTTGGTAGTTATTTGAGAATGTCACGTTAGGATGCAAAAAAGATTTATCTATTTTCTACGAAATCTTAATAACAAATATAATGCTTATTTGTATAAGAATATCGTAATTTTTGTGCAACACAGTGAACTCCAAATCTAGCATTTAATAAAAATAAATAATAAATCGTTATCCTTTACAGCGTTCATCTCCACTGCACGTCCATTTACTGGCCATTTCGACCATTCACTGACGATTTAGTCATTTCGCTGCTTATTTATCAATTCCTCCAATATGATTTGTTGCAATGACTTTGATTTTTTTTACTATCAGAATAATATATTCTTTCATCTATAGCAATTGAATAATTAGTTTTCATAACATTTTCATTTTACAGTCCATCTGAATCTTACAGTATCATTATTCTTCCATTTACTGGTTGGAATACTGCATATTTTTTTATTTTTTTTCAAGTTTTTCGTTTACCGGATCTCTAAGGGTTTCGCATTACTACCCGGCGCTCGTTGCCCTGGATGATGGGACTCGAGCGTTCTACGTACTGGACCAGGTGATCTATATCCACGCTACCGACCTTGTGGTTGCGATGATTATTCGCAATGATGCTGTGTCCGTCGCCACCGTGCACCAGAAAAGACACAGTGACTATCCGGTACCATTGCTCCGGATTGATCTTTTCGTATATTGGCAGATCGCATTTTTGACAGCTGGCAAAATAAATACGCATATCCATATAGACATACACATTTTAATATAGTTTTATAATACTTTAAACAATTATAAATTATATAAATTCAGCAATAATAAAATCTATTTTATGTGTAAATATATAAAATATATAAACAAATAAATATTTAAAAAAATTGTGATCAGATAAAATGTAATGTATGTATATAATGTGACGTCCAAAAGCGAGATCTAGAATCACCTCCATGCATGCAATATAGTTTCTACTATAGTTTTATTTTCGAGAAGAAAGCATTGAGGAGTCTTCTCACTTTAGACGCTAAAAAAGCCATTTTCATGAATTTTTTTATAGGTTTATATTATAGATATTGATATAAAAGTTGTTACACTTAATAAAAACATTTTTTTTTAATTATCTATTTAAGTCACTATTTATAGACGAAAATGGTACTTAAAAAACGACCAAAAAAAATGGTAGGTCTGCGCTGTTGATGAAATCTCGGAGATGGATCATTCGAAACAAAAAAATCAACCGGTTTTAGATTCAGTATGTTAAAGGCTATAGCGCATATCACACGATTTTTTGTATATGCAAAAACAACAAAACGGCGGATATTTTTCACATAAACCAAAAAAACGTATTTTTTCACCGTTTTTGGCAAAAAAAATAGGAATTATCAAAATTTAAAAAAAATCCTCGATATGCGCTATAATTATAGTTGCAAAGAATATGTGGTTAAAATTTCATCAGGATCGGTTCAGTAGTTTCGAATGTTTTATCAACAAGTCGACGAAAAACGTTGTTTCAAGAAAAACGCGTTTAACGTTAGTTTGGGTTACATACAATACATTAAAAAAAATGTTATGTATTTCGTAAGTGTATTTATTAAGGGTAACAACTTTTATATCAATATCTATAATATAAACCTATCAAAAAAATGCATGAAAATAGCAGTTTTAGCGTGTAAAGTGAGAAGACCCCTTGAAAAAATGGTGTACATACATTCATCGTGATTTTTTTAAATAGTGCTGGCATTGCAATGTTCATTGTTAAGCGATAAATAGATGATTAATGCGTTATTAACGTAAATGCCTTAGACTTTGATCGCACGTTAAAAAAATAGTTTTGAGAGGATCAGTCACCGACGTTCAGATGATAAAAGAAAATACTAATACTAGTTTAAACGACTCCCAATTGCTTTTAAAAATTTCTAAGAGGGAAGTACATCCACGAAAGGGGAAAAAATAAAATAAACATAAAAAAACTTTTTTAAAACATGCTTTTATTTAAAAGGTACTGTACTAATAAAAAGTTTAAAAAACATGTTCAATAAAATTGAAAATCAAAACAGTATACCTACAAAAAAGTCCTTTCCTTGGTTACTCGTCATAGGTGCAAGAACTCAAAACGTACATAAACGTAGATATTTTTAAAATATGAAGTATACATTTTAAAAGCTTGAGGCTTTTTCCAGATTTTTTTACGTAGTATTAGTACTTATGGCGTTTGAGACCTCAAGCTTTTGAAATATATATTTTATATTTTAAAAATATCTACGTTTATATACCATTTGAGTACTTGCACCTATGATGAGTGACCAAGGAAGGGACTTTTTGGTAGTTATACTGTTTTGATTTTCAATTTTACTGAACATTATTTTCTTACTTTTTAGTACAGTACCTTTAAAATAAAAACTTGTTTTCAATAAGTTTTTTGCGTTTATTTTATTTTATACTTTTTAGTATCAGAATTTGTTTATTTATTTGCCATGCCAGTCCCCCATGCCATTCAGACATCGGCGCAATCAAAAACCTTGCTTTAGGTTATAAAGGTTCCGCGAGAAACGTTACAATAGTGTAATTATAAATAGTGGTCAAATCAACAAAGTCAATAGGCCCAAATTCGATTTCCCTACCATTTGCCATTGGGAAATTTCAGTTCCCACCTCCCAGCACCATTATCAGACTCTCGTTATCATGTGTAAAGAAAAGTGCTCATGACAACAAAACAAATGAGCACAAACTCGACTGTCCTAGTATATGCTATTAGGCAGTTGCATTGCCCACCTCCCAACTCCATCATCAGACGAGCTCCATGGTACCATATTGTTGCATTGTCACCGAAATTACATAGGTATGCCATATTTCAGCTCAATCGGATGCCAGCAAGTGCTTGAAAAATGGATTGCAAATTTTCAACCGGACAGACAGACATACGAACGAAGCAAATCGAATAAACGCTTGTGAAAATAAAATCGTTTGCCGCAGGGAAAGTCGAAAAAAAATTAACAAAATGCTTCTTTCTCGAAAACTAAAAAATCCTAGAACGTACATGGGGCCAATACGGATAGGCGTGAAACGAGGCATCTTGATTTTCTTTTTGGACGTCACTTTTCGAGCCACCTTGCCTATATATGTACATATTGACTTGCGAATCTGCATATAGATGTATGCAATATTACGATCAAATTTAGGAACAACATTTTTTCAATTAAATTGCACGCTGCAACAATTTTGCCCGGAAAAAAAATTGGGGAAGAATATCCATAAGTCGAATTCCCATAACCAAATATCCATAAGTACGAATATCCATAAGTGCCAATATCCATAAGTGAATATCCATATCCAAACAAACCCAAACAAACAAACAAACCAAAACAAACTCACTATATTTGTCTACTTCACGCCATTTCTGGCGCTCATTTCTACTCTATACTCAGTTATGGATATTCAAGGACAGTGAAAAAAAATGTCTCACCGAACTTTCGCCTCAACGAGACGATTTCTAGGCTCTCGGCTCAAATCGAACGTCGCTCGGACACCGGACCAATGAAGAAAGCTTTTCTGCCTTGCATACAACGTCCGTAACTTTTTCTCATCTACGGTCGATTCAAGTGTCTGAAGCCGAGCAAAGAAAAGTGCATTAAAAACGAATTAACGATGTCTCGAGAAAATAAATGTGTTTACGGGTTACACAACGCTCATGGCCGGGAAAAAGAGAAATTCTCTCGATTTTTTCTGGGTTGACGAGTGCAGGTTTTTAATTTTTTAAATTGAAATTAATGCAATTTGGTCTTGAGTATCTTTCGCATTTTTTGCTTTCCAAAATATTTATAAATGTGGTAGATAGAACGGTTTGTGCAGACCGCTGTTTGCAACACGTCCTTTGCGGTGTCCACTGCTCGGAAACAAATCATCTACCTATCTATACATATGAAAGAACCTATCCTGACTGATTCATCAACGCCGAGCCAAAACCGCTGTAGCTAATTACATGAAATTAGGGACAGTAGGTTGCTTTTGTGACGTAAGCATCCACTAAGAAGGGATTTTTCGAAGTTCAACCCTTAAGGGAAGAAAAGGGGGGCAGAGTTTTTATGGAAATTTAAAAAAATCTGGTCGGATTTACTTGAAATTTGGTATTCGTGCTTCTTGACACAATTAATGAAACACGTATTTCGGCGTTTTTAGAAATTCAACCCCTAAGGGGAGAAAGGGGGTGGCAAAGTTTGTAAGTAAAATAAAAGCGATCTGGTCAGAAGATTTACTTGAAACTTAGTATTAAAGCTCTTCGACACAATTAATGAAACACGTATTTTGGCGTTTTTCGAAATTCAACCCCTAAACGAAAGGGGGTAGCAAAGTGTGTACGAAAAATTTAAAAAACCAGGTCAAAATTACTACTCCTAGTAATAATACTCCTAGACACAATTAATGAAATTTAAGCGTTTTTGAAAATTAAATCCTTAAGGGGAAAAGAGGGTAGGAAAGCTCATATGGTAAAATAAATATCTGTTCAGATTTACTTGAAACTTGGTATTAATGCTTTTCAACACAATTCTACATGTTCCTTAATGAAACATTTCTTGGACGAAAAATGTAATAAATATTGATTTTTGAAGAAATGGCCGCAGTCAAAAGCGAAAGTGTCAATTTTCGGTGACAAAACGTTCTATTTTCGTTGATAAAAAAGAAACTATGCATCGAAAAAAAAATTCCTTAGTTCGAGCACTGCTTTTTGATGTGTAAAAGAAGCTTGTAAAATTCGACGTAGATCGGTGCGGTGATTTTTGAGATATCGTGGTCACCATTTTCCACAAAGTAATTTTGAGAAAAACGCGTTCAAAGTTCACCGGTTCGCGGAACTTACCTACAAACGCCCATAACTCCCACAATTTTCAACCCATCGACTTGAAATTTTCAGAGAAATTTTTTGAAATGTTATATTTTGAGATTCCATCGAAAACGAAAAAATCGATATTCAAAAAATGTCGACTAGGTGTAAGCCCTTAATCAAACTCAAGTCTGTATGTATATATATTTATATATACCTCAATGATATCGCGACCTCGGAGTTCTATGACGTCCCAAGTGTTCTCGAACGGCATCGCGGTCATCAGATCATTGAAAGTTATTCGATCGTTGACGTGATTACCGACCGGCGTTCGAAAAGTGCCGGAATTGATACACGCGATCGCCGCGTAAGTCCAGTGCGATTTATTGTCATTTTTTCCCAACCACTATCAACAGGTAAAAAAATGCTTTATTCAAATATTTTCCGACATAAAAAAAATTGTTGGGTATTTCCGCGATTTTTTTTCATACCGAATAAATCATGGCGTCGGTGATAAGATTCGCGAGGTTGCATTCGGCGAAATGACAATCGTTGTCCAGTATCACTTTTGTAATTCCAATTTCTTTTTTGCCGATCGCGTCGACCTCCACCTTCCAAGGCTTCAAGGCCTCCAGTATCTGTGGATCTTGCATACCGATATCATCAATTTTTACGTCCTCGTAGCGAAAGCTACGTTATGGTGATTTTTACCCATATTTTAAGGGAGATGTGTGAAATGTGAATTTTAAGGATTTCTGAAAAGTGCATTTAGTAAAAACGTTAAGAGGATTCGACTTTCATCGAGCCGAAGATGTCAGAAAACATTTTTAGGCTAATAAGTTTATTAATATTCATAATGCCTTGATAAGTTTATATGCACACAGGTAAAATAAATGTTGGACCCCAATGTTGGAACCCACATCATCAAAATACCTTTGGGAGAAAAAAAATCGATTTTTTTTCGAGAAATGTAATTGCATTCGACTTACAAAGCTCCAGCTACGATGAAGCCGATTTTTCAAAATAGTCTTGCTTATCGACGAAGCTTTGTGAGCAAAATGAAATTATCAGAAAGCAATATGCTGAATTCCATGATTGGTGAAATAACATGGTGAAATAACAATAATAAGTAATAGTGTTAGCAATCATCATGTTGATTGTAACAGAAATAGCTAAACAATAATCGTCTAGATCAGCCATACTCAAAGTGTGCTCCGGGGAGCCCTGGGGCTCCGCCGAAAAAAAAAAACAACTTCAAATCTCCCAATAAATGGAAATAATTTCATCAGTTTACAGTGGAATTAACACATTGTTATGTAAAGTACCCATTTTTGTACGATTTTCGGCAAGAGTACGATATCCGAGGCGCCAAGATTTGACGGTGAATTTAGAGTTATCGAGTCAAAATAAACAAAATATGAAGAGTGGAAAAAGTTGATATTTCGCATATTTTGCGTTCAAATTAGAATTTTTCGATAGTTAGCAAAAACGACGATTTTTTCGAATTTGAAAATTTCAAGCAACATCAGGCAAGGTAACTTGGAAATTTATAGTTTCAACAGTGCCTCAGAAGCCAAAAATGTATTTTAAATAACCACTACCATGTTTCCCTAGCTTAAAGTAGTACTTTTAATCGCTGGGAGTCCGAAGAGGGATTAAAAGTGTACGGATCATCCCTCTTCGGACTTGTAAGGCTCTAACTAGGAACATCCCTCAGGTGACACCCTTCGATTTTGTTAAAATTTGGATATGTTATAAAGCACCGAAAAGTAAGCGATACGTATTTTTTTTATCGGCGGAAAAACGGTTTTACGGGGTGAAACGAACCCTCGAAAACAGGGGTGTTTTTCGTCGATAACGTTATCGTTCTCATCTCCAATGTATAGTGCACAAAAAAATAAACATTGTTGCAATTTGAATTTTTTCAATATCTCGTACCGTTAAAACGTTATCGACGAAAAACGAAAAACATCCCCATTTTTGAGGGTGCGTTTCAGCCCTTAAAACCGTTTTTCCGCCGATAAAAATACGTATCGCTTACTTTTCGGTGCTTTATAACATATCCAAATTTCAAAAAAATCGAAGGGTATCACCTGAGGGATGTTCCTTGTAAGTTTATGTAAAATATATCGTTTAGTAATTTCGTGTAGTAATTATATGAAACAATTCTTATTGTTGTAAATAAACAGGGAATATGAATAAATAAAGCATTATAATCTTGGAATTTACGTTGAAAATAATATAAATACCACGTGTAGTGGTATTTATATGATACCCCAAAACAAATCCAAACAAAAAAATACTTTTTAAAGCTCGCTCGATCAATCTCCATCATTTGCGATAAATTAAAGATCTTGTGCCCATGAGCCAACTACAATCGTTGAATTTTGGCGTATTCCCAATTACCGCTAAAAGCGCTCATAATTCCTTAGGGAAGCCAAAACGGTAATTTTTTATTCTTGAAATTCTCATTATTTTGGTTCAAACATCATTAATCAACGTTCAAAACTTGGCGCCCGGATATTGTACTATCCCCCGATTTTCATTGAAAAATAAACATAAAACCAGGTTTTGCTTATTTTAGGGCTCCGTAAAATATTTAGGGTGTCAAAAGGGTTCAAGAGGTTGCCAAGAAAGTTTGAGAACCGCTGGTCTAGATGCCAAGACGTATAATAATTATTGTAATAATTAAATAATATTGAAGTTCAAGTAATATTGCAACAATAATAGCAGCACTAATAATATTAATAATAATAGCAATAATATTAAATACCTTGTTTGACGCCTTGATCGAGTAAAATGGGATTACCTTCCCAATCAACGATCTCACCCTTCGCATCGAACCACACACTCAAATTGCCCAAATATCTGAAAACATTTTTACATTTTGTTTCCTCCTAACGTTCGATAAAATTCATAAGAAATACATTTTTGACAGAATTTTTTAAAAAGAGCCTTGTTCAGACGCAGTGTCACACCGACCGTGCGGCCATGAATGCGAGAAAGATAGCTGATGTTTAAAAAAACACCCTCCGCTCCGTTAATGGGCTACACCCCAGCTCGTGGTCGGAAAAGCAAGGAATTTTCGTGATTTTTTTCTGGACAAACGTGTGTCGGGTTCCAATATTTTTTTGACACATTAAAGAGTATGATTTTAAGTATATTTTTTTTCAAGTTTCAGTGAAGCTCAAAAAAATATTATTAAAATCCTATGGATTGAAGCCTGGCGATAGGATTGCCTTAAGGGGTTAGACCACAGTAACGAGTATAAAATCATTTGCGAATTTAACAATTTCTTTCGTATAAAAAAGTGCTTCACTCATAAAATTGATTACACATCTATTTAGTATGAATATCAAGCTGTTAGAAAATTTTTTTTTTTTCGATGTACAAAATGGCCGGCTACTGATATTTTCTTTTGTTATCTTTTTTTAGGCGCTCCGTGGCGTGACATTTAGCATCCACATTTTTTTACCTAGAACAAAAAACAAAAGTTCTCGTCAATCTACATTAGAATACCTAGAGAAGTACGTACGGAATTTAAAAAATATTGTTTTATTCAAAAGTTGTAGGTATTTGAATTGAGTTGTGGGTATTTGAATGAATTTTCAGTGAAAAATTTCGTATAAAACTGCTCATAAAATGAAAAGTTTTCGATTAAGGGGTTACCCCCACTTGCGATTTTGAAAAAAATCGATTTTTTTTATTGCATTTTTTTGAAGTATAAGTATCCGGGCCCATACTTCTGTATGGGCCCGGAATAGATGACTCTATGTAAGTTTACAAAAAAAAAATATTTTCTTCGTGTAAACTGAAATTGAAACTTTAAACGCGTTTTTCTCAAAATGGCATTTCTGAAGTCGGTGACCAAGATTACTCGAACACTAATGAACCGATCTTCTTGAAATTTTGCAGGCTTATTTAATACATAAAAATGTAGTCTTTAATCGTTCGATTTTTTTTTTCGAAAAAAATGGCCGTTTTATAGCCAAAAAACGGCCGTTTTTTTTTCGTTAAAATCGAACCATTAACTTTGACTGTCCGCCATTTTGTGAAAAATGAATATTTTTTAAAATCCTTCGATTAAAGACTAGTTTATACTTATATTTGACTAAATCCATCCGCATTTTTTTTCAGATGATCCACTTCGCCGCAATGTTGGTCACCGCAAACCGTGTATATAAAAACATTATTTCATTGACGGCCATTTGCCACTAAACAATGTAATATTTCTCAATAAAAAAATTACTGAAAGTTCTTCAAGATGTGTTCTTTAAGATGGAATATTGATCGAATAAAAAAGTTTTGTAGTTTTCTTTTTAAAAAATTCATGAAAAAGGCCTTTTTTGCGCTACAAGTGGGGGTAACGCCTTAATCGAAAATTCCGTACGTACTTCTCTGCGAAATGCAATTAGGAACATAACTTTTAAATTTGAAGTAAATCGAGTGAACATTGTTGAAGTTATATGTCACGCCAATTGGAAAAAAGCTGGTTCGAGAAAAACGCGTTTAAAGTTTTAGGTACTCTATGGCCGTGCCAGAGGTGGGCTTACGTTATACGCTCAAAGTCGGTGAAAAGAATGTCTTGCTATAAATCGAATAGTAACTTATTCTCATGATGATAAAGCACCGTTTTAGCGAGAAAAAAATCGATTTTTTCAAAATTCTACCCTTAATAATTATCTTTCGCCCTAAATATTATTCATTCTTCGAGAAATCGCTGTTCGAAAGTTTCCGCCTTCTCTGTCGATGCGCCACGTGGTAGGCCACTACCCCGCCTCAAGCGTGATCCGGAAGAACTGTGAAGCCCCGCGGTCGATAAGGCAGCGACCGCGTGTCCGAGCGTCAAAACTGGCACGCGTTTTGCGCGCCGAGCCTGGTAAGACGTCCAAATGGAGAACTTACTTGGTATAAGCGGCAGCTTGAACTATGAGAACGGTCCTGTTGGTGTCCGATTGCGTCACCACGACCGGATAATCGTCCTCTGCCGTATCGACGAAGGGCGGGGGCCCTGCAAAAAAATCAGCCGTCACATCGGTAATGGAAAATCGAGTCATTTGTGACCGAGTAATTAATTGTTGCTTTCTTTTTTTCTCTTCTTCGCGAATAAGCGTTCGTAGAACGGGAACGAGTCCAGAGCAAGTTCACAAAATATGCCGAGAATTCGAAAGTAGCGGACTTTCAACTCGCGAAAAATAGTTTCGCAACGCGCATCAGGGCGAGCGGTATGCCGAGCGGTGCCCGTCAATACGTAATAATTTCTTACGATTAATCAGCGTCCTTTGTCTAATTGAATTTTCGACGAGGCTCAAATTGACAGGAAATTTTTTCACTCGTCCATGTCACGCTCGGTAAGGGTGTTACGTTGGAACAACTATAATTATTGTTCATCGAGCAATTATGATTGCGTTATAACGCAGCGTCCGTTTTAGTAATCTGTCACCAAATCCGAGAAGACATTTTTTTCCGTCTTATAATTTTCTTTCGTGAATAACAATAATAATCGTAATGTGCGCAGCTGTAGTTGCGAGAGTGGAGAAAAACGAAACTACGGGGATGTAACATTATCGACGATTTGTCAAGTGCGATCAAAATTTTCTTTCATAAATAATGATAATAATCGTAATATGCGCAGCTTGAATTAAAGCTGATGCTTGGTTTGACGTTCGATTATTCGTATGAAATATTTTAATATTGTTATTGTCGTTGTTCTTTCATTCTTACGATAATTATCATATTTTATAATAAAACAATAATGTTTACAATAATTTTTACATAATCATATCGCATTAATATAAATTATTTTCTATCATTACTATATTATTACTATTATTTTATTACCAATTCAAAAATAATACATTATTATTATTATTAACAATTTGTTTTTAACAATAAGGGTGTTGCGCCGAAAAGGACGTACCTCTGATTAATTTGGAATTTCGTGTACCCATGTATTTTGACACGCTGATTACGAATGTTATAGTGAAAATACCCGCAAGTTTGATTTTCAAGGTCAAAACTCACAAAAACTGATTTTTTTTAAGTTTTTCTACTTTATTTTAATAAATGTTGATCTTGGAGAAAAATATTTTCCACAAAAGTTGTAGCCTATAAAAAGATCGATCTTTTATGTACTATACAGTTTTTGTCTAAAATAATTCTGTTTCGAGATAAATAGGATAATGCTCCGAATAAGAACATTTTTGCTAAACTCCATTAGTTTCGATATTATCTACTTACGCACTTTAACGCGAGAAGATTGGAGTTTGTTTGGGTTTGTTTGGGTTCGTTTGTTGTGTTGTGTGTTATTTGGGTTTGTTTATTCTTTAGGTATGCTTATAGTGTTGAAGATCAAACGACAGCCTTCCCGCGGTAAAGTGCGTAGGTAGATAATATCGAAACTAATGGAATTTAGGTAAAATTCACTTTTTGGAGCATTATCCCATTTTTCTCGAAACACATTGGTTTCAGACAAAACTTGTATAGAACATAAAAGATCAATCTTTTTATAGGCTACAACTTTTGTGGGAAACATTTTTCTCTAAGATCAACATTTATCACAATAAAATAGAAAAACTGGAAAAATCAGTTATTGCGTTTTAACCTTGAAAATCAAATTTCCGGGTATTTTCACTGTGATATTCATGATCAGCGAGTAAAATACATGGGTGCACAAAATTCCAAATTAAGAGGTTAGGCCACAGTAACGGGTATTAAATCATATGCGAATTTAACAATTTTTTTTTCGTATGAAAAAGCGATTGACCCATAAAATCAATAACATATCTATTTAATATGAATATCAAGCTGTTGGAAAATATATATATTTTTTTCGATGTACAAAATGTAACAGCTCCGTGGCGTGACATTTAGCATCCACAATTTTAGACCTAGAACAAAAAACAAAAATTCTCGTCAATCTACATGAGAAAACCTAGAGAAGTACGTACGGAATTCAAAAAATTTTTTTTTTATTCAAAAGTTGTAGGTATTTAAACGAAATTTTTCACTGCAAATTCATTTCTTAAGTTCAAATATCTACAACTTTTGAATAAAACAATATTTTTTAAATTCCGTACGTACTTCTCTAGGTATTCTGATGTAGATTGACGAGAATTTTTGTTTTTTGTTCTAGGTAAAAAAAAAAGATAACAAAAAAAATAACAGTAGTCGGCCATTTTGTACATAAAAAAAAAACAATTTTTTCTAACAGCTTGATATTCACACTAAATCGATGTGTAATTAATTTTATGAGTGAATGACTTTTTCATACGAAAAAAAATTGTTAAATTCACACATGATTATATTTATGGGGTTACCCCCACTTGCGATTAGGAAAAATCGATTTTTTTTATTGCATTTTTTTTAAAGTATAAGTATCCGGGCCCATACTTCTGTATGGGCCCGGAATAGATGACTCTATGTAAGTGTACAAAAAAAAATATTTTCTTCGTGTAAACTGAAATTGAAACTTTAAACGCGTTTTTCTCAAAATGGCATTTCTGAAGTCGGTGACCAAGATTACTCGAACACTAATGAACCGATCTTCTTGAAATTTTGCAGGCTTATTTAATACATAAAAATGTAGTCTTTAATTGTTCGATTTTTTTTTCGAAAAAAATGGACGTTTTATAGCCAAAAAACGGCCGTTTTTTTTTCGTTAAAATCGAACCATTAACTTTGACTGTCCGCCATTTTGTTAAAAATGAATATTTTTAAAAATCCTTCGATTAAAGACTAGTTTATACTTATATTTGACTAAATCCATCCACATTTTATTTTCAGATGATCCACTTCGCCGCAATGTTGGTCACCGCAAACCGTGTATATAAAAACATTATTTCATTGACGGCCATTTGCCACTAAACAATGTAATATTTTTCAATAAAAAAATTACTGAAAGTTCTTCAAGATGTGTTCTTTAAGATGGTATATTGATCGATTAAAAAAGTTTTGTAGTTTTCTTTAAAAAAATTCATGAAAAAGGCCTTTTTTTGCGCTACAAGTGGGGGTAACGCCTTAAGGATATACCCCTCAATCGGCGGTATATCCTTTTCGGAACTTTATCAAACAATAATTATCATTTGACAATGATAATAATTATCATTACTATTGTTATTATTATTATTTGTCAAGTACAATGTGATTGTGCAAGTATATTCGTCAAGTACGATAACAATTCGCTAATACTTCATTTTACGTTCGATTATTCACATGAAATATTAATATTATTGTTATTATCGTTGTTCTTTGATTTTCACAATAATTATTGTACAGCTATATTTTATTTTATAACAATTATTGTTATTCTTATTACTTTTATTGTTATTTTTACTTGCAATATTGTAAGATTTTATTGCTCCGAGCAACGCATTATTATTCAATATTATTATTATTATCATCACGCTTGATGTTATTATTTTATTTTTACAACAATAATTATTGTCATAAGTGATATTGTGGCTACGATTATGAATGCATTAAAAATATTAACAAACCGGAATAAAGGAAGCTGTGAGAATGTCCTCCGACGATGAGGTCGACCGTCGGGCATCTGGCCGCGATAATTTTGTCGACGTCAAGGCCACAGTGACTGAGCACCACGACGATGTCCACGTCCTCGTTTCTCTTGAGTTTCTCCGCCTCGAGATTCACGGTCTCGACCTCATCGAGGAACTTGAGTTTTTCAGTATTGGCGATTTCCTGCGAATTAATGACATTTCGATCAACGCTGAAACGTTGAAAAAAACGACGTAATTACGCTGACTGTGGTTCTACGTTAAAACGCTAACAATACGTACGTAAGTCGTTGAGAGGATAACTCCAATAACACCAATTTTTCTCCCGTCACGTATGATAATTGTGCTGTTCTTAGTTAGACCCTGTAAATCACGGTAGACTTCGTTTACACAAGTTTTCGTTGGATTTTCCTCGTTTATGCAAGTGTTTGTTGTTTCTTTATTATCCGGGGCTTACGCTTCAAAAAATGTTCACCTGAAACGTTGGCTCCTCACTGGCATCGATGTTCGTCACGACCACGGGGGCTTTGACGTTTCGAAGGAAAGGAACGATTCCGGCAATGCCATGGTCGAACTCGTGATTCCCGATGGTCTTGACGAGCGGAAAATGCAAAGAGCGTTACATAATTGAAGATGATAAAAAGCTGTAACATCGTAGGAGATAAATGAACTGGCCAAAAGTGGGAAAAATTTTGGAGCAGCGGAAATGAACGCAAGCTGCGACGATTCAGGGTGAGGATGATGCGAAGATCGAGCCATCGTCGTAGTAGTCATTTAAGGGGCTATACCAGTGTGACGCTTTCAAAAAATCGATTTTTTTTGCCTTTTTCGACAGTTTATACTTTCAAGAATATCTTGTAAAAATTTCAAGGCCGTATCTCTAATGATTTTATCTTGCAAAAATCGATAGTCAAATCTTTAAACGCGTTTTTCTCGAATTGAGATTTTTAAAATTTGCTGGCATTGCAACTCAAAGAGCAATTATCCGTTTGACTTGAAATTTGAACTGAGTACTCTTGAATATATTTACTCTACAATGACGTAGGATATTTTTGATCGGATGAAAATTGACGATTTGCCATTGAAAAAAACGACCATTTTATAGGCAAGAAAACAGATTTTTTTTCATAAGTACGCCATTTTGTTAGATTTTTATATTTTTCGAAAAGCCTACGTCATTGTACAGGAAATACCTTCTAGTTTAACGACATTTTTTTCCTTTTTCGGTTTCAGCTACTCAATCGGCCGGAATCATGTCAGCAGTGGAGGAACTTTTTTTTGGGGCCTCCGAAGGCAGCGCATAAGTCGCTTGGATCTCAATATTTTTCTATGAAAAAACTATGTAATATAGGTCAAATATAGCCAAATATATTCTTGATTTTTCGAAACATTTAATTGAGTACGTTACTACAAAAAATTCCCGAAAATCACCCAAATTTTCAGCGTTCACACTGGTATAGTGAACGCTTAAAGGGTTATATACAGTTAACCTTTTCGAAAAATCGATTTTTTTATTATTTTATTTTCGTAATGTAAATTTGTATTTTATTTTCGTAAATTTGTATTTGTATTTTATTTTCGTAAATTTGTATTTTATTTTCCTAATATTCAAGTACACACACAGAAAATTTCTTGTCAATCTGGCGAATATTCTCCAAGTTACACGCACATTTATAATGACGTGCCAGAGCGTTAAAAGTGCTTTTGAAACTTGAAACGCGTTTTTCTCAAAACTGTGTGTTTTAAAGTCGGTGAGCAAGATTTCTCGGAAACGGCTGAACCGATCAGTCTCAAATTTTAACACAATCTTTTCAAGTATATTTTTTAGTAATCAATCGAAGGTTTTTTCTCATCGATAAATATTTTCCATTTTATAAACAATTTAAGGCCTACATTTTTGTCAAAAATCGTTTTTTTTTAGAAGCCGCCACGGTCACAAAAAATATTATTTTGCTTATTCCTTCGACCAATTACAAGATAAGCCATTATATTAACGAAATATTTTTGGTTTTTTTATTTTAGATGATCCAGTTCAGAGATATCGTGCTCACCGTAAGGAGCCTTTTTTTAGAGGTGCTCAGCTTTCAAAGCTTTCAGCAGCTTTCAAAATAATTATTTTTACAAATAAAAAATGTTAAAATACAGTTAAAAGTTACCATAATGTGTATACAAATTTTTACGTTAATAGATTTAAAGGACATCTTTGAGCGGTCTCCGGAAACCAGGTCCCACCGGCTGAATTTCCCAAACTATTGGATGATTTTTTTTAAATATTGGTGACATTTTGCTCTTTTATGTGCTTAACATTTTGAATCAAATAATTTATATGTTATATGTTTGAAAAAATAGAGAAAACATGCTTTTTTGCTTCGAAACCCACGTAACCCCTTAAGGCCAAGTGTTCCAAGAATGGAACATGACGAAGTTATAAGGGTGCCCATCGGTTATGAAGCCTGTAGGTATCAGGATGACAACGAGATCCGCGGCATACTTGAAGATATATAAACGATTATTTTCTTGCCCCGCTTACCATGGCATCATGAGGCAGCATGTTCATAAACAACGCCGTAACGTTCCACCGATGAACGTTGTACCAGAGTGTGCCTTGATAGTGATCACCGGCATTGAGGAATATGGCGTTTGGTCTTTCATCGAGCAGTTGCTTCGTTGCTGTCAAAACCCTTGCTAAACCGCCGACGCACTTGCTTTTCGCCTCCTCATGACACGTGCCGGCGGTCGGACTAACTTCCTCGAACCTTGACACAAGAAGTAATAATAGCTACTGAGATATATGTACATAAAATGAACCGGCCTCTCGCTCACTTCCGCCTTTTGCGTCAATAATAAGTACGTGAAAACGCGACTAGATGAAAGCAGCCGGCTCGTCAACTTCTTCCGATCGTATCGCCTATCGGTAATCGTCAATCGGCCTTTAAACCCTTAAAATATTGGTCAGCAAACGTTTGTTGTGATGGCTGGACGTATATTTTTCGGCACTGTGCACATTTGCTCGCGAAACCAGAAAATATCGATCGGTCTCTGCGGCGCTTGTGTGCTTGAAATTCATCTTGTGCGATTCGTCTCAATTGACACGTTAATGGTCGAAGTGGTTCAATTGACAGGATGGAAAAGAATTCCAATTACATTTACGATGAGACACAGCCTGGGTATCAGAAATAACACGCGCGGCACAATAATAAGACCCGCACGAAATTCAAGCGCGTCAAATTGGAATGGGAGAAAAAGCCAGAAGGCACGAAAACCTTTGGTTCATTGAGAGCCTTGACTTCTCGTTGAACTGTGCACGAACAATTCACAGATCGCACGAAGAATAATTCGACGCTGAGAGCAAACGCCGTTATTCCCTTTAGGGTTGACGACTCGATAGCTGCCTAATGGCCTCATGTTATATTTACGTTGTTGTTTCAATATACCTGGCATGAAAGTCATTAAGATGAATGACCGAGAGCTCGAACAGGTCAGTCCTTCCGGGATAGAACTCGCCTCGGGCTGTGCGCCCATGGCATGTATCCAATATCAGCCAAAATATAACCACCGCAAACGTACGATCGATGATGATCATTTCGATGGATCCCGGCCAGCGAGGAGTCCGACTGAAGCAGCTGAAATATGAAAGTTGATTACATTCGTTTGGATTGTCCTCGCATCACTTCTTTCTTGATTCAGCATGGAAAACACTGCAGACAATCGCCCTTTGTTTTTTTTTATATCGCCAAGAACATTGTTCGATTGTTCTGTAATGGTGTAATTTTTTTTCATATGAATTCGTAATTAACCTAATCACGTACCCGGGGAATTATTTTCGTCGAAAACAAAACGCAAGGTCACAACCGGATCGTTCGAAAGTAATCACAATACGAACTCTCGCGAGATGTAATAATGGCTCGGGCCTCTTGTGAAAATTGATCAAAGGTGCACAATTATATTTCGTTATTTCTTGTGTGAACTTTGGACGCTGCGGACAGTTTTTTTGGACGACGATCGAAATTTGATCTCCGACAACGTGAATCGGACGAGCGGATACTCGTGAAATCCAAAAGGGCATCTACGTTGGATCACATTGATAATCTGCTTGTACACTTCCTCGCTCCATCGCAGTCTGGCGAAACAATAATTGGTCGAGCACTGAACCGTTGACCGGCGGGAAAAGAAGAATCACTGTGACGACTAGCCAGCCAAAAGCTCAAAAGATGCCCATTCGAATATCAAAGGCACGTTCCAACGCGGACTTCATCGGGGTGGGCAACCCAATTGATTCGAGAACGAATATGCGTTTGGTTTTGCCAAATGTTAAGGTTGTTATGGGGTTGAGTCAACATGTTACCACCGAGCTGAATTTTTTCTGGACCTTCATAACCTCTTTGCTGATCATCCTGTGCAGTTTGAATACGTTCCATAGTACCGTTTTTCAGAAAAAAAATCGGCAACTCGACGTATTTCGTGGGTTAATTACATTACGCTGATGGAAAATTCCCCATCGTTTTTCAGTATATTATTAATACCTGCTAGATGAATGTTACCACGGAGCTGAAAAAATAGGTACGGTTCGACTAATTATCGGACTAACCCTTGGTACCGTGAAAATGAGGATTAACAGTACCGTTATAAAATTATTAATGTTTTTGATAGCGAATTTGGGCGCAAATCAAGCAAATATTAGACTGTGCAATCATGGCAACGTCGTAGACGACACAAATGCTACCTATCTTATCCGTATTCGGTAATTATGCCCGGGAACCTCAAACTACTCGGTCAGGATACTTAAGGGGTTACCCCCACTTGCGATTTTGAAAAAATCGATTTTTTTTAATTGCATTTTTTTGAAGTGCAATTTGAAGTGCAGTTTTTTTTATGCCCGGAATAGATGACTCTATGTAAGTTTACAAAAAAAAATATTTTCTTCGTGTAAACTGAAATTGAAACTTTAAACGCGTTTTTCTCAAAATGGCATTTCTGAAGTCGGTGACCAAGATTACTCGAACACTAATGAACCGATCTTCTTGAAATTTTGCAGGCTTATTTAATACATAAAAATGTAATCTTTAATCGTTCAATTTTTTTTTCGAAAAAAATGGCCGTTTTATAGCCAAAAAACGGCCGTTTTTTTTCGTTAAAATCGAACCATTAACTTTGACTGTCCGCCATTTTGTGAAAAGTGAATATTTTTTAAAATCCTTCGATTAAAGACTAGTTTATACTTATATTTGACTAAATCCATCCGCATTTTTTTTTCAGATGATCCACTTCGCCGCAATGTTGGTCACCGCAAACCGTGTATATAAAAACATTATTTCATTGACGGCCATTTGCCACTAAACAATGAAATATTTTTCAATAAAAAAATTACTGAAAGTTCTTCAAGATGTGTTCTTTAAGATGGTATATTGATTGATTAAAAAAGTTGTGTAGTTTTCTTTAAAAAAAATTCATGAAAAAGGCCTTTTTTGCGCTACAAGTGGGGGTAACGCCTTAACAACGAATATCATTGGTACTTATTCTCTTAATTAGTAATAATTACTGAATATTAATTTGATAACTATGTAGAGAAATGATACATTTCTAGACAATTCTAGGCAAAGAAAAAAATAACGCGGTTTTTTTTCATACATAAATTTTTTTTAGAATATCGGAAAATTATTAAAGTTTTTGATTTTTTCGAGATTATAGATAGCTTTAGTACACACTTTTTCTTTCCAACGGATTTTTTTTTACTCGGACCGCTATACATTTTTGACAGCTCGTTGGGCCGATATTGAGGTTACGAACGGGGCGCATATGTCTCTAACTTCCCGACACTGCTGCCAACCTGGGCGTTATGATATACCACGATTTACGACGTTGCCAATTCGTTTCGCGTTAATTGAGCGAGAAGAAGTTATCGAAAATAATTATACAAAGTAATGAAAACACTTAATGTAATCACCGAATGTTCAAAAATGTATTATTTTACAAATAGATGTAGAAAAACAGTTCGAAAACGCACGTTTAATATGACGATTATTCGAAAGCTAACAGTTGGTAACAGTCAATCGGCTCCGTGCATAAGCATCGGACGCTCTCCTCGTACTTCACCCCCAACGGCTAAACCCCATAACAACCTTAAGGCCTCGTCGCGAAGAGCTTCCTCGCTAACCAAAATCAAGGTACCAGAACGAAAAACAAAAAGGGGTGACTTGTACCTGAAGTCATCGTCATTCCTGAGGCAACGAGAAATCTACATAAACTACCGTTTAGATCCATCTCCGCACCTACAAAATGTTGAGCTATTATACCAAAAACTACACAGCTGTAATTTGTATATTTCATTTTGAAAACAAAAGTAAAAAAACCTAAGCCAATGACCGACATGGCGGTCCATTATCATGGTCTTTAAAATCCTTACAAGTGCGATCAAAAAATATTTTAAGCAAGTACCCAAAAACCCACGTTGGAGTACTCTGAGATGACAAAAACTTGGTGTGCCAGTTTTTTTTTCAAAGTTGCCGTCATACATGATTCATCTGCGATTTTGATAGACCCGATTATGGAGGCATCGAAAAGCCTGGATTGCAACTACATTACGAGTCGTTAAAAATCCATTTTACAGCGTGATTGCTCAGATGGAGGCATACAAAATTCCCCTTCCGCTTTAAGGGGAGGGTAGGGGTTTCAGGGTGAAAAAACAACACTTTTTTGCGAATTTTTTTCATCTATATGGATAGAGTGAATTTATTGAAACCGTTTGTACATTGTTAAGTGTCATTCCAAGAACATTCCGTGAAATTTGTACGCGAAAATATCCACAAACAAGCCAGTGACAAAGCTTTTCCACGAACGCCTTTGGAAAAACACGATTTGCGGTGTTCACTGTATCTGAGCTAGAAATTATCTGATATCAAGTACCAGTAAAATTTAGTCAAAGTATCATCAAATCCTCCCCCCAACGGTCGTTGATAATTTTTTTTTTTTCATTCCAAATTTTTGGTGGTCATGTAAAGTGAAAAGTGCTATTTTTCACGAAAAATTCCGCCATTTTGGAGGTGAAAAACCCCCTCAATGTAAAAAAAACTCAACCTAACCGTTGGGGGGAGGTATTTTATGTGTAGAAAGTGTGTACCAAGTTTGAAATAAATCGGTCGTGTAGTTTTCAAATGCCAGTGAACACGGACTTTGAAAAAGTGGTTTCGAGAAAAACGCGGCACCGGTTTGTTTGTGGATATTTTCGCGTACAAATTTCACGGAATGTTCTTAAATGACACTTTACAATGCACAAAAGGTTTCAATAAATTTACTCTATCCATATAGATGAAAAAAATTCGCAAAAAAGTGTTTTTTTCACGCTGAAACCCCTATCCTCCCCTTAAGGGGTTGCCCCCACTTGCGATTTTGAAAAAATCGATTTTTTATGGCATTTTTTTGAAGTATAAGTATCCGGGCCCATACTTCTGTATGGGCCCGGAATCGATGACTCTATGTAAGTTTACAAAAAAAAATATTTTCTTCGTGTAAACTGAAATTGAAACTTTAAACGCGTTTTTCTCAAAATGGCATTTCTGAAGACGGTGACCAAGATTACTCGAACACTAATGAACCGATCTTCTTGAAATTTTGCAGGCTTATTTAATACATAAAAATGTAGTCTTTAATCGTTCGATTTTTTTCGTTAAAATCGAACCATTAACTTTGACTGTCCGCCATTTTGTGAAAAATGAATATTTTTTAAAATCCTTCGATTAAAGACTAGTTTATACTTATATTTGACTAAATCCATCCGCATTTTTTTTCTTTCAGATGATCCACTTCGCCGCAATGTTGGTCACCGCAAACCGTGTATATAAAAACATTATTTCATTGACGGCCATTTGCCACTAAACAATGTAATATTTTTCAATAAAAAAATTACTGAAAGTTCTTCAAGATGTGTTTTTTAAGATGGTATATTGATCGATTAAAAAAGTTTTGTAGTTTTCTTTAAAAAAATTCATGAAAAAGGCCTTTTTTGCGCTACAAGTGGGGGTAACGCCTTAACGCACTTGGCGTCGAGACGCCGCAGCCTTTCTTTAGATATCGATCGTGAAGACCTTACCGATCCGTGTGACAGTATTACCGACTCGACGAGGACTGATAAGCACATGCTCGCCAGAGCCCTAGAAGACGAAATCACCTGCACCATCTCCACCACCAAACAGCCACCATATTAGCATTTTTCTGCGGCCTCAAAATCGCCACACAGCCGCCATGTACGAATTTCTCTCGATACATTTTTCCGTGCTGAAAAAACGGACCGATCATGATGACGGATGGGGTTTCTCTTATCTTCGGGACTTCAGCTCTCACAGGATCTCGCTACAGCTTCGGCGTTACACGTGTTTCACCCCACCAATCGGCATATTTTTTGGGACATCGGGCGGGTGGGAAGAAGAAAAAAATCCCGCGTTTCGCGATAAGATAAGTACCGCAAGTTGATTCTACCACGGCGATAATCAAAGCTGCGCTTATCTGACTCAACATCAGAAAATATATTCAGGGCTCTCCCATCGATGTGTCGCGATAATAACGGCGCTCGTTTTTTCGTCATAGATGGCATGAGTACTTTCCTTGTCATCTTCCATTCACTATCTTCGAGTAGCAACTCGGTATCAACTAATTTAGTGATAAACATTATTGCTGATCAACTCTCTTCGCCTCTCATACTCCACAAAACTCTCCTTAAGGCCGGAGCCTGAATTGGAAGGTCCGAAAAATCGTGTTTTTTTATTGCTTAAGGAGGGAGGTCTAGTTAGAATTTTCAAAAAATCGATTTTATTTCATTTTCTAAAAGTATAATATCTTACGAGTATTTTCCGACTAATTGAATGTAAATCAGACCATTATTCGCCGAAATACATAGCATTGAAGGACGCCGTGTTTAAGTCATGCAAATCGTACTCAAAACTTTAAACTCGTTTTCTCAAAACCGTGTTTTCGAAGTCGGTGATCAATGTAACTCGAGAACGGCTTTACCGATCGGGTTGAAATTTACATCACTTCTTCCATACATAGTTTTCCTCCGGATGAACGAAGGATTTTTTTTTTGACAATTATTTTTTTTTTATAGTCAATTTTTGTAAGTGAAATTTTGGTCAAAACTTTTGACTTTCAACGTCCGCCATTTTGTGAAAAATGGACATTTTTCAAAACCCTTTGTTCAACCGGGCATTATATCATTAACTAAAGATTCCCCCCTGTTTTCTTGGTTTCAGATAATCCGTCACAGCGTGAGAGTGATCACCGCAAAACCTGTTTTTTTTTGCAGCGTCTTCGGCCATTGATACGTATCGGCTTATTTTGAAACATATTTTTTTTTTAAATTATAATGTTTACATTAAATATATATCTTTTAAACGGAAGAACTTTTGTTGTAAATTATTTTATCGTTTGGCCGAAAAAAAATCGGAAAAAAGACCTTTTTTAACGTTCCAACTAGACCTCACTCCTTAAGGCGGAATATACATTTAGACAGGCAAAAAATAAGCAATGTTGAGGGATTTTTTAAACTAAGAAATAATTATTCTACAATTATCAAACTTTAGGCATACTTAAATAATATATTCAAGTATACAAAATAATTTTTTTTAAATTCATTCGTCATCAAAATGACGGAGCTGTGGCAGAGTGTTACAGCAAGGTCGCCGCGGGAGTTGCAAATCGGCGTGCAGTCTAGCTTCCCGTAGACTTTAATTTGCAAAAAAGTTCAAACATTTTTTCAGTTAGAACATCCCAAATAGGGTTTTACAATCGGCACAGTAATGGCCCACGACTGGTTGCCAGAGAACAAACGATGGCGCGGTAATGGCTATACAAACGGGCCAGATCCGCACCATGCATGGTTGGTAATGGTAAACCAGGAATGGCTGCTAAGGCTGGGCCAACTATCATACGCCCATATTGGCCCAGCAACGGCTGCCGGATCTTCTGCCGGGAATGAAAAACAAAAAATTGACAAATTATGAATATAAAAATCCTAGTAGTATCTTTTTTGTTTTCTTATGCTTTACTTATGTCCATGTACATAGAATAATTGCATTAAAAACAGTTTCTGCATTGTTCAAATTTTTACCTTTCATCGGGATCGAACCTGCGCCTTTCGTTCTAGTGTCGAGCGCCCTACCCACTTAGCCATTTTAACACTTACAGAACCCATCGTTTGTTCGTTCCTTACTTTTATGCCGATAATTTTATTCGTGACATTAAAGTTTACCGACAGTTTTTTTAGTCCATTTAGGCTGTAAAAATAACTCGCTCGTTTTGGGTGAAGTTCCGAAAAGCATACTCCTCTGATCGAGCTGAAATTTTGCACCGAACTTCCTCTCATTATCCTAAGAGAAACCGTTAACGGATTTTTGACGACTAGCAATAGTTTTCCATACATCGCATTGTAAAGTTTATTATTTCACGCCATACGAGTATATCTATATACCCCATAGATACCCCCCACTCCTCCGGCCGCGCTGCTTCCTGGCAAACAGTGCTCGCCCGTATGTGCATATCACTTGCCATGTGGGATGGCTTTGTTTGGATTTATTTAATATAGTAGAAGCGCAGTACAATAAATAACTTTCAATATCCGATATATCGAAAACTATTGCTAGTCGCCAATATCCTTTTAAAGGTTCTCTTAAAATATTGAAAAGAAGGTCGGTGCAAAATTTCAGCTTCATCAATAGGATATGCTTTTCGAAACCTTATCCCTTGTTTTTACGTGTTACAGTTTAACGACCTGCATTTGCAAAACGCCCAAAAACAAACCATCAATGGGTGGAATAGATCTGGCAAGCCGTTCATCCGCCTACGATACGACAATGCTGATCGCCATATTATCGGTGCGATGGTATTGGCCCACCAATGGCTGGCATAGATCTGGCAAGCCGTTCATCTGCCTACGATACCCCAATGCTGATCGCCATATTATCGGTGCGATAGTATTGGCCCACGAATGGCTGGCATAGATCTGGCAAGCCGTTCATCCGCCTACAGTACCCCAATGCTGGTCGACGAATTATTGGCCGATTATCAGCAAACCGTTTAATGGCTGAATGCTGGCATTTTTGTTACGACAGGCGACCCTATATGGGATGTATAGTATCTATGTGACGGTAATTAAAATGAAGAAAATGCAAGGTTAAGAAAATGGCACGCATTTACAAAAAAAATCAACATTTCACGCAACATTTCTGTTAAATATGGATTAAAAAAGTCGTTTTTTTTTCCAATTTTTTGAAGACAATTCTCGTCAAGTAGAAGTTATCAATATTATCAATATTTCTACGAAGTTTCAACTCAATCGGCTTAATAGTTTTTGGATAATCGTGCACGCCAATTTCGATAATGCAGTTTTGAGAATAACGCGTTTGAAGTTCACGCCCGCTCCGAATCCGAGCGGTGAGGCACAGCGTTGACGGGCTGTAACGTTTGAAGTTTTTTTAATTTCGCTTTGAAACTTTAGAAAAATATTCTACATATATAGTTCTATCGTTTAAAGAAAAAAAAAAGAAATCTCTTTTCTGATCGTTTTAAATGTCTATCCCGCCTTAAATCGATAGATAAACTATCCAAGAATATATTTACAAAGCTACAGAGTTAGTATTGAGAACTTTAAAGCGCGTTTTCTCCAGTTTTCATTTTCACGCTTTTTCCAAATTAGCGGACGTGATAGCAAGAAAAAACTAAACGACCTATTGAATCCAACCAAAGTTTATTTTCTTCAGTATGAAAATCTCTTTTAAGTGAATTAAAAAAGTCGTTGAAAAATTCTTTTTAAATAATTCTTATAGCACCTTAAGGCCTGATATACGCGAAAAATCTCAAAAATTTCAAAAATAAGGTAAGATTGCATTTATAATAGATACCGGGCGGCACGCCCGACCGCTAACTTCAAAGCCGTTTCTCCACGATTCACTTTTTTTGACCTTGTGAAAGTTTTAACTCTTGAATGAAGATTCAGATCGCTTTGAAATTTTTACAATATATTCTTAGTATCATCACCTATCGTGTGAACCACAGAAACAAAAATTTCAATGATACAAAAAAATATGAAAAATTAAATACGGACAGAAAATTGAGTAAAAAAATTGTAAGTTTCGAAATTTTTATTATAGTAATTTTTTTAAATAATATTGTTGGTTCACACTGAAGATACGTTCATTATGAAATTATAAATATGTTCTTTTTTTTCAGACACCCACATCGATGCCGAGAACGTTCACCATCAACGCGCGCGCAAAAAAATACATTGCTTTATTATGTTATATATCCGCTATTTGTTAACATTTCTGATTTTTTTTACATATACTTAACCATATGCATAAGTGATATGTAAAAAAATTTTGTCAATATATGCGTCATTTTTTTAACCGCGTCTAGAAAAGTACATTCGAAAATCGGCGAAATCGCGTATATAAGGCCTTAAAATGTTATTTTTCAAACCTGAGAAAAGTTATAATTTCACGATTTTTTCAGCTTTATCTCAATTCACCCAGAAGAAAAATATATGGCAATCGAAAATTCTATTGTTTTTTTTTGTTTCCGTCAAGAATTACGAACTGCATATTTCTCGCTGATTGGGGGCTGCAGTGGCAAGACGCACATGGAAAAGGCTGCTAAATCTGCAGTAATTTATTGTTTCATGTTGAAACATTATTTTTATACATTTCAAATATACATGAAAAGATACCTCAATGTTTACTGGGCTCACTTGTTTTTTTCCCTTCTAAAGAAATTCCCGAAAAAACCCTTTTTTGGACCTTCTAATTCAGGCTTCCGCGTTTGCTCAGGAAATTTCGTGACAATTCGTGCCAATTTAGCCGACACGAATTGGCCGATTGATTTTCGGAAGTTGACTAGAATTAAAATGGACATCCGTGAATGTTGAAGGCTACTGATTCATTTCCATGCACGCTGAAATTTCCACAGGTCAGGAACATCTTTTTTACGAAAGAAAAACCAGAAAAATCGCACAAATTCGATTACTTTTCGGGCATTAAAGTAAAAACTGCAGATTCACGATATTTCATAACGATATGCATCAAGTTCCCTAGAGTAACTAAAGCCAAGTGTCGTCAGCCTTGGCGGCCTTATCATTCGACATTTTTCCTCGAAGCCGAAGCCGTTTCAATTTTCAGTGCGCCAGTGCAGCCGTTTTTCACGGAGTTTCTTATCAGTGCATCGTTGAAGACAGCTGAGACATAAAGTGGAGCATGTGGTTTTCATTCCAGTTCGAAAAAAACGTGTGATTTTTGTACATCAATCGTCGTGGACAATTATCTATGTGGCTACCAACGGTAGGGTGGTACGAGCGGGACACGCGACACTTAAGGGCTTACAGCACAGTGCACGTTTAAAATTGAGTGATTTTTCGCGTTTTTTTTGGTCCGAGAACAAGTAAGAGGAAATTAATATTCAAGGATGTTTTTAGTCGTATATTCAAGTGGACAAAAAAATTGTATTAAAAAATTATACAAAATAATGACGCTGGAGCCGTTCTCACGAGACATGTTCACTTGAAACTGGAGACATGCCAGCGAAAGTCTGTACAGATGACTATAAATTATGTAGAACGTATAACGTTGTTTAGACAAATTTCAAAATTGTCGTAAAATCACTTCTTAATAAAAAAAAAATTTTTTTAATAATTCGTCGATTTATTAAATATTTTGAAACTTTTAAAACTTCCATAGCCGAATTATTTTGACGGTGTTCAGATTTTCGGAGTTTTGGTCTTTCGTGTAAGATTCTTTCGGAGTTTTGATCTTTCGGGATAGTATATTTTCGAAGTTTTGAGCGTTCTGATCATTCAACGTTGGGAATTTCAACCCGGCCCCATTCAAATTTTCGAAGTTTTGGTCTTTCGGGTAAAATTCTTTCGGAGTAGTATTCTTTCGGAGTTTTGAGCGTTCTCATCATACAAAGTTCGGAATTTCAACCCGGCCTCTGTTTTACAATTATTCCATCACAATTGGGAAGTGGAATAATTTTTTCATGAAAGAAAACATAATTAACGTCGTTAGGCGACGGAGGAATTTATTCGAAAGCAAAACACAAGGTCACTTGCCAGACCTGCCCCGAACGTTGGTGAGTAATTACAACACGGAATCTCACGAGGTGTAGGCGACGTCTTGAGACTTTTATGTCGCGAAAATTATTCAAAGATGCGCGATTACATTTCCTGCGGAAATGGCTTATCGTGTTTTTATTTATTCTGTAAACTTTGAATTGCGGGGAACATTTTCTTGGCCAGCGATCAAAATTTGATATCCGACAAATGGCTTACCAAAAATGGATAATCGTGCTTTAATTTATTCTATAAATTTCAAATTTCGGGGAACATTTTCTTGACCAACGATCGATATTTGATATCCGACAGCCTGAATCGGACAAGCGGATACTCGTGAAATACAAAAGCGCATCTACGTTGGATCACATTGAAATTCCGCTTGTACACTTCCTCGCTCCGTCGCAGTCTCGCGAAACAATAATTGGTCGGGCACTGAACCGTTCGCCAGCGGGAAAAGAAGAATCACTGTGACGACTCGTCAGCCGAAAACTCTAAAATATGCCCATCCGAAAATCAAAGGCACGTCTTCAACGTGGTCTTCGTTAAAGAAGTTTCCGTGAATGGGACTTCATCGAGGGTGGGCGACCCCCTTAAGGGGTCTTCTCACTTTAGACGCTAAAAAAGGCTATTTTCATGAATTTTTTTGATAGGTTTATATTATAGATATTGATATAAAAGTTGTTACACTTAATAAATACACTTTCGAAATACATTTAAAAAAAAAATTATCTCTTTATGTAACCCAAACAAAGTTTAAACGCGTTTTTCTCGAAACAATGTTTTTCGACTAGTTTCCTAAAATCTTCGAAACTACTGAACCGATCCTTATGAAATATTAACCACGTATTCTTTACAACTAGAGCTATAGCGCATATCGAGGATTTTTTTTAAATTTTGGTATTCCCGTTTTTCCAAAAATGGTGAAAAAAAACGTTTTTTTTTAATTTCCGCCATTTTGTTACTTTTGCTTATATCAAAAATCGTATAATATGCGCTATAGCCATTAACATACTGAATCTAAAACCGTTTGATTTTTTTTGTTTCGGATCATCCATCTCCGAGATTTCATCAACAGTGCAGACCTACAATTTTGTAGGACATTTTTTCAACTACCATTTTCGTCTATAAATAGTGACTTAAGAAAATAATGTTCTAAATGTATTTCGCAAGTGTATTTATTAAGTGTAACAACTTTTATATCAATATCTATAATATTAACCTATCAAAAAATGCATGAAAATATCCTTTTTAGCGTCTAAAGTGAGAAGACCCCTTAAGGGGATATCCCTCTCTGGAAACTTAAAAAAATTGTTTTTTTTTGCATATTGTCGTAGTGTGGACTTTCAAGAATATTTTAAGACCAACCGGACCCTGAAATTCTAAAAATTGACGAAGTTACACCTATTTTAGTGGAGCAGTGTGCGCCGGGTTGAGGCGGGATATACATTTCAACGATAAAAAAATCGAGTTTTTTTCTTTCTTTAAACGATAGAACTATATATGTAGAATATTTTCCCAAAGTTTCAAAGCGAAGTTCGAAAACCTTCAAGCGTCACAGCCCGTCAACGCTGTGCCTCACCGCTCGAATTCGGAGCGGGCGTGAACTTCAAACGCGTTTTTCTCAAAACTGGATTTTCGAAATTGGCGTGCAGGATTACTCAAAAACTATTAAGCCGATTGAATTGAAACTTCGTAAAAATATTGATCATGTTGGTAACTTCTACTTGACGAAAATTGTTTTTGAAAAATTGGAAAATAACTACTTTTTCATCCACATTTTACAGAAATGATGTGTGCTCAAAATTGCTTATTTTTTCCTCTCCAAATGTACATCCCGCCTTAAGGATGATTCGCGTGTACCAAAAGCGGACATCAAAGCTCACTCAAAAGAGGCTCGAACTGCCAGGAGATTGCATAGATTTGGTGTGCAACACGATCTAGATGATGAGGAACGACACTTGTATGGTGCCGGAATCGCTAACTAGCGGTAAGACGACAATATTTCACAAGATCGTGTAAAATATGTACCAAAACTTTGAACGCGATTATCTCGAAACTACACTGAAAAAAAAAATTGTTCTTCCAACCAAAATTCAGTTGGTTTAACAAAATGTATCTTTAAATACGTTCAACTTGATTTTTGATTGGCATAACAAACGTTTTGTTAATCTAACCCATAGTTTTAGTGGTGTGAACTGTAGTTTATTTAGCATGTCTGAGCAACTGTTAAAACAACAAAATTTCGAGACAACAAAATGGATTTTGCACATTCAACGATTTCTTTTTCTCAATGTACGTATCTTGACACGGCGGAATTGATATCTTGAGTAACTTTCACACTATTGACTTGAATTAGCACAGTTAGAGTTCAAACAGTAGTCATTTTCGGTTCACGATCGCTTTTTTCAATTGGATGAACCATTTGTTAATAACAATGACTTCAGCATGCTGTTTTTCAAGAGAAAAATGAGGTTTTTTTCGGAGACGTCTTCATTTTACGTATTTTTCAAAATTTCGAAAAGTGGATCGTGAACTCATAGCCAGTTGGGTATATATGAAGAATTTTTTTTTTGTATTCGTTTGAGATTACATTTGAGCCTGGTAGAGATCCCGCCGTTTCAGGCCTCGCCGCTGGAGGACTGCAACGCCAACTGCAGCACCACGAACACTTTGAAAGATTTTCTTCCGAAAAAACTACATTTTAACCACAAACATGTGTACAACATGCTGGGAAAAAATAAATGCATTCCAACCGATGTGTTACTATTAAAAAATTCATCATTCTGACCCCCCAAATTGGGCTTTCAGAGAGAAATACCACGTTAATCAGGCTTCGTCGCGAAGAGTTTTCTCGCCAACTAAAATCGAGGTACTTAATCGAAAAGAACAGCCTCAGTTATACCGAACGTCGTGGTTCCCTCGGAGGCAACGAACAATCCATCAAAAATATCCTCCAATTACCACTTGCGATCAACCCCCTTAACCGATACAATATTTTACTCCAGTAGCAAAGCAACGAAATAACGTCATGAGTAGTTATCGTCAAAACCTTACCGATTTGTGTGAAAGTGTTGCCGAGTCGACGATGACTGACCAGGCGCGTTGTCGCGAGATCTACCTGGAGCTCCACGATACACGTGTTTTACGCCAACAATTTGCATCAGTCCCGGGATAATAACCTGTAGGGAAGGAAGGAAAAAGTCACGTGTGTCATGATAAGACGGCACAACGCAACTTTGTCGTACAGTGTAGCGACATTCGGTGTGGTGTTTATCTGACGTTCCATCATCACATGTCGTCAGTCTTGTACCATCGTTATGTAGCGCTGCTGATACTGCTCGTTCTTATCGTCATTGAACACTCGAGATTTTTTTTCGTTTGTTTTTGCCGTTCAATCATTCTCGGCAAGTGAAAAATCGGCGTCAACTATTTTGTCGATGGCTAACCCTGATTAGCTCTACTTCTAATTCGTTCTTCCTAATTAATTGCCTATTATTCTTGGAAAGTTTGCGATGATTCGTGAAATTTGGCCACAGCGATTTGGCGGTTGATAAAAAAAATCGGAAGCTGCTAAGAGTTAGACACACACACACACACACACACACACACACACACACACACACACACACACACATATATATATATATATATGTTATAATTTATATAATGAATTTATAATTGTCACCCTGTATGTATATATATATATATATATATATATATATATATATATATATATATATATATATATATATATATATATATATATATAAAATCGAGGGCGTACACTTAAACGACGTTCTTTGTCAGTCGCAAAATCTCCGCGCAAGACCCTCAAAAAAAACATAGGCGCCTTATAATTGTCACCCTGTATATATATACAGGGTGACAGGGTTGCGCGGAGATTTTGCGACTGACAAAGAACGTCGTTTAAGTGTACGCCCTTGATCTTTTTTAAACTCATATATGTAATAGAGGATTGAAAACTATAAGGAACTTTTTTTCGGCGAAAAAACGGTTTTAAACAGTCAAACTACCCCTCAAAGAACGGCGTGTTACCCCTTAATTTCATTTTTTTCAACACTTCTATAGAGGATTTTTCGTCACTTTATATCAAAAGAATTTTCGTTTTTGTTTCATTCAGATCGGTGGACTGCTTGCGGGTGAAACTACAAAATCACCCCTCGACACGCCTTTCTTTGAGGGGTAGTTCTTTAAGACGTTTTTTCGCCGATAAAAAAAATACGTGTCTAAAAGTTTTCAATGCATCAATCACATATGTGAGTTTCAACAAAATCGAAGGCGAACACCAAAGGGATCTTCCTTGTGAGAAAATTTCTGTACATGGTTCTTCTTTTACGGGAAAATTATATATCGTATTTTGGCGATGAGTAGTATCCGCTAGAACGAATTAAGCAGTCTGAAAAAAAATCGAAATTCCGTTTTGCGGTGAGCAGAATGAAGATAATTAAATTCCGAATATGAAACTCTTCTGAAAAACTTTTTTCGTGTATTTCGTCACAGAGAAAAAAAATTATGGAAGATGCATCTTAAAGTGGATGAATATTTTTTTTAGCGTTTCGTATTCGAAATGTAATTATCTTCATTCTGAGGAGGTCAAAATGAAATTTCGATGTTTTTCCAGAATGCTCAATTTTGTCTGACAAATAGTACTCGTCACAAAAATACGGTAGATTTTTTTATGCAAGAGGACTTGAAAAACTATTACATATCATATTTTTGTCGGTCTTATTGGATATATATATATATATATATATATATATATATATATATATATATATATATATATATATCCAATAAGTATATATATACACATATGCACCATTTTCCGTTTGAAAACAATAAAGTGTTGTTGACGTAACCTCGAAATTCCAACATTTATCGGACTACTAAAAAAACAATTATCCTCCAAGTGTCGAAACGGTCGGGACGTCGTCAAGCAGGAGCCAAATAAAATCGCGAAGACTCAGTGTTTTGATTTTATTTTGATTGAGCCTCGTAAAATGTTATCAAAGGGGACGAAAATAATTGTCAAGTTGCGCGAAGAATTTGAAGCCCGACGAATCGCGTGCACTTGGACCGAATTATCTGGCAGGAGAAGTGCCAGAACTGCACAGGAAATAAGTGTCGGGGCATCCGCCGAGCGTTACAGTGAACTTGGCAGCGCGTGAATCGTCATTTTGTCTAGAGCCGAGCTCGTGCCAACGCGAGTGCACGGTGGTGGCTGCGTCCAACGAAAGGCGATAATAAGTGTTTTTTTTCTATCTGGCATTATCTTGAATCTTTCTCGGTTATTACACGAGCGACTAATTGCTCCTGAAGCAAAGTGCGCGTCGCGTCGGCGCTCGCGAAGTCAATTTGTCGTTCGTTGCATCAGCTCGCAATGAAGTGTAAATCGTATGGAATGGAGAGAACACATAGACGGAGAAACGAGTATTGCGTAACAAGGGGATCCAAGAAGGCGAACGAAAGGAGCCGAAGTAGTGTCGTGAAGGATCCTAAGCCTCCAGCAGGCGCGGTAGAAAGACAACAAAATGGCCGGCGACGCCATTACACGCTACGAGAATCTCCGGAGGAAGAAATTTCGTTCTTTCGGCCGCAAAATAAGTAGGTGAATCAAACGAGGAGCGTTGAATTTGTTCGTTCACACGGTCTGATGAGAATGAAATCCGCGAGAACTCTGTCGAGTGAGAATTCAAAGTGCAAAGTGCCGTGGAAGTCGCGAGGTGGTCGACCTAACCTCAAGATCGTTGCGAAGCTTGCCGACTGTGCCTCCCTCGTTCGGTGGCGATTACGGCGGTGAATTCAAATCGTTTCGGCTGTGATGCAGCGTACAAAAACTTAATTACTCGATGGGAAAGGCACGCAAGACGCGTTTACAGAGTCGCGGGAGCATTCCCCCCCCCCTCTCCATATTATCCCCTTCCCTCCCTGACTGAGGTAGTCGAAAATCTACCCGCGTGCTCGATTTCCACGCGGAGTTGTTTAGCTCCACTAGTTTAGTTCCCGTGTTCGTGTATATATCTGCACTCTCGTATTCCAAGTGACTCGGGTGTCCGCAGTCGCTTCTCGTAAGTCAGCAATTTCGTTCGTCTCGCGTGTACGCGAAGGAGCGCGCGTCGTTATAGGCTCGTAATATTAAACTTTCATCGACACTTTTTGTAAGAGTGCTCAACAACACTTTTCATTCGACTTCGCAGCTCATCCTTGAACAGTTAACTAACGAAAAAAACAACAAAATCGTCCGATTTTATTCGAGTCATTTATATTAAATGTCGAGTCAATTCAAATTAAAAAATTCAACTCTTTCCGCCACGTAACTTCGAAAATTCGAAGAATCGTTACTCTCAAAATCATCTTCATTACGTTGCCCATCGCGGCAATATTTATAAATTGCTCCTTTCCGAATTGCGCACTCTGCACGTGTAAAATATGCATATTTTAATTTATTTTTCAAATTTTCAAGGATCGTCATTACGTGATCACAGAAGATACAGATTTTCAAAAATGCAGCCACATTCCGGGATCTTCGTGTTGGTCGTATTGACACTTTGCTGGACGAATGAAGCAAACGCATATCCTCTAAAAGCGGGAAAATCGAGTGACTTCACTTTGAGGATAATTCACACAAATGATATGCATTCGAGGTAAATCGTGTTGAGTCATTCATGTTTATTAATCGAAACAACTTGTCAGAACGGAAAATGCGATGCGAAAGAAAACAATATCGACTTGTTATTGAACATTCTTTGTTTTATCTTAAAGGCTGATCAATTGATCAATACATTTTATATATATATATATATATATATATATATATATATATATATATATATATATATATACATGATCATATTTTTATTAAGGTAACTATGTATAGATTAATTAATACTAATAAAAATATATCGATTAATTAAAATTAATTATATTAATATCATTATATACTAATATTATACCTCGATTAATGAATATGTTAATTCAAGGTAACAACTAATTAATATATCCATTGATGAATAATGAGCTCATGATAAGATAGTCAAAAATAATAGGACCATTCGTATAAAAAAAAGAAGAAATGCCGAACTACTCGAGATACTTCCCCCCGACCACGTACCCCATTAACTCAATTTCAGTTATCAGCTACATGTTACCTATCATATGATATGATACGAAACATATTTTTATCAAGTTACAAGTTTGGTTCGACTCGCAGCGCGGGTATCGCACCCCCTTCGCGTATCGACCGTCCCATTACTTCACACGAAAATCAACAATGATCATTTTTCCCGTGGCTTTCGCCGTATATTTACACAGTTGGTGTAACGAATTCTATTCCCATATTCGTCCAGCCACACTAGCGTACCCCCATTCCTCCGAAACTGTCAAATACTCCATGCAGAGAAATTTCGGGCAACGAGGGCCGATCGGACTCAGAGATAAATTCATTTACGTAAACTCGCTAGTTAATTGAGACAATGGAGCTTAGGGTGATATCGGAATTATCCAATTCGGAGAAACAATATAAACTTATGTATAAGACGTCATCATGACGCTTATACGCATATGTGCTTTTTCGTGTTAATTTTTAAGATAAGAAAGCAGAAATTTTGTAAAAATTTAAAAAATTTTAAATGTATATATATATATATATATATATAGTTGGATATGAAAAACCGTAGCTCGGAATTAACAATAGTTGAGCACGTCTCATAAACATGTAATATTAAAATATTTCGTATATATATATATATACATTTATTTAAACTTGGCTCGGAAATTTGAATATTTTATAAAGCGTGAAAAATAATATTATATTATTATATACAATATTAAAAATATTTTTATAAATAATCTAATATTATTCTTCGAGCTATATTCAAAAAAAATATATTTTCAGCAACGATATTTATTGAAATATTTTTATATTACATATTTATTAGATGTGCTCAAATATTTTTATTTCCGAGCTACGGTTTTTCATACTATATAAGAATATGTATGTGTATATATATATATATATATATATATATATATATAGTATAAAAAACCGTAGCTCGGAAATAAAAATATTTGATAAATATTTTGTATATATATATAGGAAAAGAATTATTAATATACAATATATTCAAATATGAGCATACTCTTCAAATATTTTAATTTTCAATCAATGATTTTTCATACTCGACTATATATAATGGCAACGTCTAATTGGGTGCGGGACGCTCGAAAGAAGTTTTCGCATGATTTTATTTTCGAGTCACATTTTTTACTATTCAAATATATACATATATATATATATATAGTCGAATATAAAATAGTTACTTCTAGTATAAAAGTATAGTTAGGTATAAAGAACCTGATTCGAAAAGACAGTGATTTAAAAACTTTTTCAGATAATTTATTTCGAAACAATGACTTTTTTGACAGTCGAATGTGCATTCTCCTTTTCTCTATTTTAATTAGAAAATGCAGCCTTTAACCCCGGGTTTTCGTCTTTTCAACCTAAATCTATAGATTCGAAGAGACTTCGGTGATGTCGACAAAATGTTTGCCCAAGGACGTGAAGTTGAAGAAATGTTACGGTGGCTTTGCGAGAATAGCGACTCTCGTACGTGAGGCGAGAAATTCGACAACGCCGTGCCTCTTCTTGAACGCGGGTGACACGTATCAGGGTAGCATATGGTTCCACGTGTACAAGTGGAAGATCGTATCGAAGTTTCTGAATATTCTCTCACCGGACGCCATTGTAAGCCAGCTTTATTTCTCTTCGAGGCGTGTATTTTCGATTTTAAGGGGGGAGATACGTTTAGGCGAGAAAAGAATTGCTGATTTTCATCATTTTTTTTAGCACGAAATATTTCTTCACTATTTTTTAGACTTAGGGTATGTTTTAGTACTACTTTTGGCTGTTGCATGCTATTTTTTCTTTATTAATCTTTAGAAATAGCGGAGGTATGTCACGGTTTTCTAAGCGGGTTGCGGCGGATGTTGTCGGACGGCGTGACATGTAGCGTCAGCGGGATTAATCTGATAAAAAATTCAACGAAGACTTTTGTTTCATTAACACTCATACGCAGAATATGAACCAAGAAAAAGTGAGAAATGTTGAAAATCGATGAAATCGTACGCTTTGAAACGTAAATATTTAATTTTTCAAAAAAAATGGCGACACTTTTGCAATATAAAAATACTATTTTTAATAAAAAAAAATGAATTTAAAAATACCGAGTAACAGCCAAAAGTAGTAAAAAAAACACCCTCTTAGAAATGGTGACGAAATCTTATCTTTAAAAAAACAAATCATTGAAATCAGCAAATTTTTTCCTCACCTAAAGGTATCTCCCCCCTTAAATTAAGCGCGATCGAACATTCGTGAGACTCGCGATAGACTCGAAAAAAATTAATGAACATGCAGCTGAGTGTAAAAATATTCACGCGCAAAAAAAAATCGTGCAGTCATTGGGCAACCACGAATTCGACAACGGGCCCGCGGGTCTCGTGCCGTTTCTCGAGGAGGCAACGTATCCCGTGGTCACGGCCAATCTCGATCTAACCAAGGAGCCCGAACTCGCGGCGACGAAGTTGCGAAACAGCACGATACTGGTGGTGAATGGTACGCGGATCGGTATAATCGGTTACCTCACACCCGACACGAAGGTCATATCGGCCAGCGGTAATGTCGAATTTCACGACGAAGTGGAGTCGATAAGACGCGAAGTCGCTGCATTATCGGCCAAAGGTGTCAGGATATTGATAGCCGTCGGTCACTCGGGTTTCGCAACGGACAAAAAAATCGCGGCCGAAGTCGATGGTATCGACTTGGTCATCGGTGGTCACACCAACACATTTCTCTACTCCGGCAAACGGCCCGATCTCGAAGTACCGGAAGGCCTCTATCCGACCGCGGTCACACAAAAAAACGGTCGAAAAGTCTACGTCGTTCAGGCTTACGCTTATACGAAATATTTGGGCAATTTGACGATCGACTTCGACGCGAATGGCGAAATCACGAGGATCCTCGGTAATCCAGTACTTGTGGACAGCAGCGTTGAACAGGTATGCTTACCACGTGCTCGCCCGATAATATCCATTGAACAAATTTGAACTTTAGAGTGATATTTCGTGGGCGGTAAAAAAAGCTCAAAGCAAAGTCCGAATCGAATGTTCAGCCCTCTCTCTCGCGATCGTATCAACAGCATCGCTTTGCAGATTCAACGTGCTATTGGTCTGATGCTAGCACTCGTAACTAGAAAGTTACCAAAATGCCGCTGCTTTTTTACGGCTAACGGCACCTCTTAGCGTTATATTTCCTTGAGCAGCGAAACCAGCACACAGTAGGAGAAAAGCCCAAAAACCTGGCCAAAACCTCAAATGACCTTTGACGGGAATGAAAATTGGCTTACAGGGGTTTTCAAGGTCGCTGATTACGAATCTGAAAGCCAAATTATCGTAAACAAAATGGCCGATCCAATATGGCTGACATGAATGTTAAAAAGTTGCCAGATATCGACAAAAATTGGTATTTACGGGTTTTCAAGGTCGCTGATTACGAATCCGCAAGCCAAATTATCGTAAAAAAAATGGCCGATCCAATATGGCCGACATAAACGTTAAAAAGTTACCAGATGTTGACAAAAATTGGTATATACGGGTTTTCAAGGTCGCTGATTACCAATCCGATATCTATTGTTTATAACTTGCAACAAAGAGCTTACAGCAAATTGTTATAAACAAAATGGCCGAGTATCCTGCTAAATAGATAAATTAATATATTTAAAAAAATCATCATAATAAAATAAACGTGAACAGTGTATTCTACGCAATTATTATTTTTATTTCCAAAATACATACGGAACGTTTCAAAAATAGAAAATTTTATTCTTAATCAAAATCGTAATCGGAGTCGGAGTCGGAGTCAGAATCATTATCCGAGTTTGTATCTATTACAACTCCCGGCACGGCTTCAATCTCGGCGCAAAATTCGTCTCTATATATATATATATATATATATATTCAAATATTTTATTTGAATGTTATAACATTTCATTCATATTTAAGAAATTTTTATGTGGTTGATTTTAATATGTATATATATATATGCACACGTATATATCATAATTAAATCACAGAAAATTTATATATATATATATATACACATACATATATATTAAAATAATTTATTTCAAGCGTATAACAGCCGTCTTGTCCGTTATGATGCTACTTCACCCATTCTCAGGTAGAGGCGCAGAGGCTGCTCAATAGTGCCGCGTGCACGCTCGGCTACCGCACGATGCGAAAAAAATCATAACGGACAAGACGCACGTTTTCCGCAGGTAACTCTTGTAAATTTCGAAAACTTATACATTAAACTAAAGGCCGAGACTAGGAGCTTTGCAAAATGTGACAAAATATATAACTTTTCGGACCGTTGAAAATATAAGTTTTCAAAATTATTCAATTTTATTTATGCCGAAGGCTATACTACATTTCAATCATTTATACATAAACTTTAGATTCAACCGATGTAAAAACATGTTCTACATACCTCCAGAAGTCGTATCCATGTTGCAGAATTAAAATTAAACCCGTCACTTTAAAGTTATGGGTTTTTGAAGTCAGCGTTATTTTCGTCTGTTCAGCGCGTGACACGTACACTCTTCACGAACACTAACTACCAACTGACGCTGCGGCGCAGGTATACACTTAAAGGGCTTTCCCTTCCACAATAGAATGCAGTTACTAGTCCTCTACCTGAATGACTACTCAACTGACCCTATTTCGAAAATTTATTTTTTGGGGTTTTGGCCAGGTTTTTGGGCTTTTCTCCTACTGTGCAGCAGTCCTCTGGTAACTTACCGGCAGAGATTTGGTGAAAAAACACGTTTTAGCGGTCTAACCCTGGTAACAACGAGTCTTTTGCCGAAAGTGAGCAATAACTCACTGAAATGATGCTGCTTTTCACTCATCGATCGTCTTTCTTAAGGCGTTACCCCCACTTGTAGCGCAAAAAAAGGCCTTTTTCATGATTTTTTTAAAGAAAACTACAAAACTTTTTTAATCGATCAATGTACCATCTTAAAGAACACGTCTTGAAGAACTTTCAGTAATTTTTTTATTGAAAAATATTACATTGTTTAGTGGCAAATGGCCGTCAATGAAATAATGTTTTCATATACACGGTTTGCGGTGACCAACATTGCGGCGAAGTGGATCATCTGAAAAAAAAATGCGGATGGATTTAGTCAAATATAAGTATACACTAGTCTTTAATCGAAGGATTTTAAAAAGTATTCATTTTTCACATAATGGCGGACAGTCAAAGTTAATGGTTCGATTTTAACGAAAAAAAACGGCCGTTTTTTGGCTATAAAACGGCCATTTTTATCGAAAAAAAAAATCGAACGACTAAAGACTACATTTTTATGTATTAAATAAGCCTGCAAAATTTCAAGAAGATCGGTTCATTAGTGTTCGAGTAATCTTGGTCACCGACTTCAGAAATACTATTTTGAGAAAAACGCGTTTAAAGTTTAAATTTCAGTTTACAGGAAGAAAATATTTTTTTTTGTAAACTTACATAGAGTCATCTATTCCGGGCCCATACAGAAGTATGGGCCCGAATACTTATACTTCAAAAAAATGCAATAAAAAAAATCGATTTTTTCAAAATCGCAATTGGGGGTAACCCCTTAAGACGGAATAACACCTCATCGCGGTCGGTATGGTAGAACAATAATAGATACCCAAAAATCTCTGAAACCGCTCTTCAGATCCCGTCGAAACTTTGCCAAACGACGTCAAATAGATAGACGAACAGCTGTCTGCCCCTCAAATTTTCTGAATTTGTGAAAAAAAACGTAGATTGGCTTATCATAAGACAATATAAGTTTTTTTTTCTCAAATTCAGAAAATTTGAGGGGCAGACATTGAGGGATAGTTCGTCTATCTATTTGACGTCGTTTGGCAAAGTTTCGACGGGATCTGAAGAGCGGTTTCAGAGATTTTTGGGTATCTATTATTGTTCTACCATACCGACCGCGATGAGGTATCATTCCGTATTAAGCTAGTACTTCACGAGCAGCAAAAAGCAACGTTTGCAGGTGGCTTTGTTACAGCCAACCACGATCCTCGCGATATTTTATCACGAAAGGCCAAAAACTTTCTTAAGGGGTTAGGCCACTCTAGAGGCCGAAAAAATAGGCTTTTTCGGGATTTTTTTTCAGAAAAACTACAAAATAAATCGAGATTACAAAAAAGGATGTTTATCATGCATATCAGTGACTGTATACAATAATTTTTTAAGCGATTAATTTCAAAATGGCCGCTGTGCAGCGTTTGTCTCAAAACTGCATTTTTTAAGTTGGCCGGAAACATAACTCAGACAATTTTCAACCGATTCCCTTGACATATTGAATATATCTTGAAAAATACATTGTCTATGGAAGTACGTAGGATTTTTTTTTATATTCCATAGTTCATTTGTTATTAACAATTATCTGACAATTTTTAGGCACATTTTTCACTTTCTCAAAATTTGCCTAAAAAATCGTTAATTACAAATGAACTATGCAATATAAAAAAAATCCTACGTACTTCCATAGACAATGTATTTTTCAAGATATATTCAACATTTCAAGTGAATCGGTTGAAAATTGTCTTAGTTATGTTTCCGGACAACTTAAAGAATGCAGTTTTGAGATAAACGCTGCACAGACGCCATTTTGAAATTAATCGCTTCAAAAAAATTATTGTATACAGTCACTGATGTGTACGATAAACACCCTCTTTTGTAATCTCGATTTATTTTGTAGTTTTTCTGAAAAAAAAATCGCCAAAAAGCCTATTTTCCGGCCTTTAGAGTGGCCTAAGGCCTTAAGGGGTCTTCTCACTTTAGACGCTAAAAAAGGCTATTTCCATGAATTTTTTGATAGGTCTATATTATAGATATTGATGTAAAAGTTGTTATACTTCATAAATACACTTTGAAATACATTTTAAAAAAACATTTATTCAAGTCACTATTTATAGACAAAAATGGTAGTTAAAAAAATGCCCTAAAAAAATTGTAGGTCTGCGCTGTTGATGAAATCTCGGAGATGGATCATCCGAAACAAAAAAATCAAACGGTTTTAGATTCAGTATGTTAATGGCTATAGCGCGTATCATGCGATTTTTTTTATATGCAGAAATAACAAAATGGCGGACATTTTTCGAAAAAAACGTGTTTTTCACCGTTTTTGGCAACAAAAAAATTTTAAAATCCTTCATATGCGCTATAGATATAGCTGTAAATAATATGTGGTTAAAATTTCATAAGGATCGGAGAGAAAAATGCGTTTAAAGTTTCTTTGGGTTACGTAAATACATTTTTTTTAAATTGTATGTACTTCGAAAGTGTATTTATTAAGTGTAACAACTTTTATATCAATATCTATAATATAAACCTATCAAAAATATGGATGAAAATAGCCTTTTTTACCATCTAAAGTGAGAAGACCCCTTAATTAGGCGCGATGCTGCTTCTTGATGCGTCCATGGGTTCGCATTGCAAGAGCATAAAAAAGCCGCATTTGGAACATCTTTATGACAGCGAGACACGACCCTCAAAATGTTCCATTCCTACAGGCCAAGGACGTCCTCGAGGAACTGGAAAAATGGCGCCCGGGGGTGGACGCCATGACGAATACCGTTATCGGTTCCACCAAAGTGTACCTCGACGGTGACAGCAAAAGTTGTCGTAAAAAGGAATGCAATCTTGGAAATCTCATAACCGACGCCATGATTGATTACGTGAGTTTGCTTAATGTCAAAAAAAAAAATTAATTACAGTCCTTATAATATGGTCAAATGGTGCTTCAAAAAAGGCCTCGTGAAAATTTTGGGTAGAACGCTATTTTTTTCCATTTCGTAGGGAGGTCGGTCATGAGTGTAAAAGTCAGTTTCCGGGACGTTAAGGGTGTTAAAACGGCCGCCATCTTGAAATTAAGGGTGAATTAGTTTTTTTTTACTTATCTCCGTAACTGTGAGGCTGACAAAAATTTTGTGGAGGGCTTTTTTGTAGCTGATACAATTATCGATAACTTTTTCCTATAACTTTTTGCGCTGATGTCAATAATAAAAAAGTTATTAACAAAAAAGCTGAAAAAGGGGGATAAAAAACTTTGAGGCAATATCATTAATTAATTTGAAATCTGACAATAAAAATGCTTCTTACCTTTTTATAGAGCATTTTGTTATAAAAAGTTAACCTATTTTTTTCGATTCCGTTTGTTTTTATTGTTTTTTCAGCGTTGTGAAGGGAGGTAGTGGAAGGTGAGTAGGTTACATCGGTAGAAAAAAAAATTGTTAATATTTTTATTTTTAGCAGTAGTTTCTTTTTTTTATTAAATTATTAAGTTTTTAAATGATTATTTCTGAATCATCGATCATCATTACTCTCAAATATCATTCGCTTCGAAGGGCCGGGTTTTTTCGTAATTTTTTCTCATTTTCTCAAATTCTCAATTAGAAACAATTTCGAATTATTAACGTTCAGTCAATTCAAATTAATTAAATGAAAAATAATTAACCTCAGCGTTAAATAATAAATTCAAATAATTCATAAGCAATGAATACTCTTTAAATTACAAACAGAAAAAATAAACTTTCAAGAGACGACACTCTTTTCTCGATTAAGAATAATTAAGAATTTAATTATCATATGATTTTTATATTTTTATAAATTTCTAAATTATTATTATCTCACGATTATGGAGATAAATTTTTTAAATCCGGCCCTTCAAAACAAATGAGATTTGAGAGTGATGATGATTGGTAATTTCGAAATGATCATTGAAAAACTTAACAATATAATAAAAAAAAGAAACTACTGCTCGAAATAAAATTATTGACAATTTTTTCAACGGGGTCGTCTAGTGTGAAAGCCGTTTTTTGGTTTTTTGGGGAATTTTTTTTGACAAACCATTAAAATAAAATAATTTATAAATTGTATATGATTTTTATTAACATTTAAACAAACTTTGTGAATTTTTTGAAGTCATCATATAGAATATAGTCGAAGATGCAACGCCCAACAGGAACACATATACTAAAAGAGTTACTCCACTGCTGCAATGATTCCGGCCGTTCTGCTTATCTGAAATAAAAAAAACGAAAGGCAATTTTAATCGTGAGACTTGGGGCTCTACATGGAACTAAAATTAGGTTAGAATTCCAAAAAAATAAATTTTGTTTTACGCTTTATAAAAAAAATTCAATTTATCGTTTTTTTGTCTATATAGCTCAGTGAATTTCAACCGGTGTGCCGCGGCACACTGGTGTGCCGTGAGTGTATTTCTTGTGTGCCGCCAAAAAATAGGCGGATGTATGTATCACATGATAATACCCGGGCATCGATCGTGACGAGTGTCGTTTCGCGGGGCGGTCGCCGCGGGGCGAAGTCCAATACGAAGTCTCGCCGTAAGAATTTTACAGAGATTCAAGTGTGCCGCCTTATAAAAAAGGTTGACAAACACTGATATAGCTGATAAAAATAAAACTAACGAAGCAATCTTAATTATTTTAGTTCAACTTATAGTTGTATATGTACTAAAGATGCTGTATAAATTTGAGCAGAATCAATCAAATAGTTTTTGAGATATCATGACAGCAGTTTGAAAAATCATGTTTTGAGAAAAACGCGTTTGAAAGTTGTTGTATATAATTCATAATAAAAAAATGGTCTCACCATCAATTTGCTATGTCTGGACCATAGAGTACACCTTCCTCTTCCTTAAAGAAGTCACGCAAGGCCGTTTTCTCTTCTTTTGATCTGACACACTAGACGACCCCTTAAGGCGTTACCCCCACTTGTAGCTCGAAAAAAGCCTTTTTCATGAATTTTTTAAAAGAAAACTACAAAACTTTTTTAATCGATCAATATACCATCTTAAAGAACACATCTTGAAGAACTTTCAGTAATTTTTTTATTGGAAAATATTACATTGTTTAGTGGCAAATGGCCGTCAATGAAATAATGTTTTTATATACACGGTTTGCGGTGACCAACATTGCGGCGAAGTGGATCATCTGAAAAAAAAAATGCGGATGGATTTCGTCAAATATAAGTATAAACTAGTCTTTAATCGAAGGATTTTAAAAAATATTCATTTTTCACAAAATGGCGGACAGTCAAAGTTAATAGTTCGATTTTAACGAAAAAAAACGGCCGTTTTTTGGCTATAAAACGGCCATTTTTTTTGGAAAAAAAATCGTACGATTAAAGACTACATTTTTATGTATTAAATAAGCCTGCAAAATTTCAAGAAGATCGGTTCATTAGTGTTCGCGTAATCTTGGTCACCGACTTCAGAAATGCCATTTTGAGAAAAACGCGTTTAAAGTTTCAATTTCAATTTACACGAAGAAAATATTTTTTTTTGTAAACTTACATAGAATCATCTATTCCTATACTCATAGAGCCATCTATTCTCAGATACTTATACTTCAAAAAAATCGATTTTTTCAAAATCGCAAGTGGGGCAACCCCTTAATACCGACTCACCTTCCACTACCTCCCTTCACAACGCTGAAAAATCAACGAAAACAAACCGAATAAAAGTACAGGTTAAATTGTTTATAACAAAATGCTCTATCAAAAAGGTAAGAAGCATTTTTATTGTCAGATTTCAAATTAATTAATAATCTTGCCTCAAAGTTTTTCTTTCCCCTTATTTTTCATCTTTTTTGTTTTTAACTTTTTTATTAATGACATTAGCGCAAACGGTTGTAAGAAAAAGTTATGGATAATTGTATCAACTACATAAAAGCTTTCTACGAAAATATTGTCAACCCCACAATTACGGAGATAAATAAAAAAAAACGAATTCACCCTATTACACGAGAAAGGAATGAGCCAAAAAATCGTGGCTCATTCATTCCCCTATACGGTTTTCCTCGCTATTTATTTTCGTTTTCTGATCGTCGCGAATCGCTGAATCGTTCGTTTGCAGAATGCGCAACAGTACGCTGCTCCCGATGGTTGGACGGACGCAGCGATCGCGATTCAAAACGGCGGCTCGATCAGGACCTCGATACGCAAAAACGAGGACGAAACGGTAATGATTTAGCGCCATCTCGAGTGTTTCTCCGTCCGCTTGTCGACAAAATGGCCGCTCTAACCTAAAATCACTCGAGAAATCAATTGCTGAACTCACATACGACAAGCACATAAAAGATCATGCATTCGCTTCGAAAACTCGACAGATCACGATGAGCGATATTCTGTCGGTACTGCCGTTCAGCAATGCCCTGCAGAAGGTCACACTGAAGGGCAGTACGTTCCGTGAAGTTTTGGAGTGGAGCGTTCGTGCGCTGAAAGCGAACGATACCGCGGACTTGGACGGAGGATTTCTTCAATTATCGGGAGTGCAGGTACGATCATTATCGGTGAAGCGAATTTTCGGAGCTTTGCAGGCTCGAATAAAAAGTGAAAGAGAAATCCCAACAAGCAGTTAGGAGGGGCTGTGCGGTCTGTTGTGTGATAAATAATAATAGATAATAAAAAGCGTTTTTTCGCCAGGTGGTTTACGATCTTTCGCAACCGGCTGGTTCGAGGGTCTCCTCGGTGGAGGTGCGTTGCGCTGAGTGCAGCATCCCGAGCTACGCTGAGCTCCGCGACAACGCAACGTACACGATCCTCTTGACGGATTTCATGCGCGGCGGAGGAGACGGCTTCTCGATGTTGATGGATCTCAACTACACTACGGCTGGTGAGTACTTGTTGTTTTTTGTTTTTGTTTTTTTTTTTCATCCCGCGTATCCTAAGATCTCCTTTGCATCGGATGCCATAAAGTCTATCGAGGACGGTCGAGCGACTGATTTTTTTCAACGTGGGTACAAAAAATTGAATTGAAGAAATTGAAAATAATTGAATCGAAGGAATTGAAAAAATTGAATCAAAGAAAATGAAAATAATTGAATTGAAGGAATTTAAAAAAATGAATTGAAGATATTTAAAATCATTGAATTGAAGGAATTGAAAAAAATCGAATTGAATAAATTGAAAATAATTGAATTGAAGGAATTTGAAAAAATTGAATTGAAGAAATTGAAAATAATTTAATTGAAGGAATCGAAAAAAATCGGATTGAATAAATTGAAAATAATTGAATTGACGGAATTTAAAAAATTGAAATGAAGAAATCGAAAAAAATTGGATTGAAGGAATTGGAAAAAAATGCATTAAAGAAGTCGAAAAAATCGAATTGAAAGAATTGAAAGAGTCGAAAAAAATTAAAGAAAATGGATTGAAGGAATTGAAGAAATTGAAAAAATGGAATTGAAGAAAACAAAGATGATCGAAAACTATGAATTGAAAAAATTAACTTTCGGTATAATGATAATCCTCTTGTATGACGGAATAGTTTTTTGAAATGTTGATACTTACAAAAATGACAAGCTGTGGAAATAAAGTTCGATTTTTTACCGAGAAAATAGCTTTGATGATTTGTCATTAACAAATGGATACACATGACGAAAAAAAAACATCAGGTCATACGATAGAAAATGTTATGAATTATTTTTTCTATTTCTTCATTCTTGTTATTATTTGAAACCTCTTCTTTGCAACTTGAGGTCGTAAATCTGCAATCAAAAGACGCAAAAACGTTCGAATAATTTCCATAGTCTAAAACGGTAAAAAAAATCTTATCAATGAAAAAGAATTAATACTCGTTGCGTTCCAACGATGTCAACTTCAAGATCATTTCGCACCCTGAGTGCAGTCAATGTCAGCGAGAGATATGAACTACAGTTGAATTAATTATTCTGCATAAGAAACTGCTAAATTGCATTCATTTTTTTCTCTCAAAAAAACGATGCAACGCAACGTTTCGGAAGTTCGAAGTTGAGCTTCCACTGGACGCATCCGCGTCTTAAGGCGGGATATACATTTAGACAGGAACAAAATAAGCAATATTGAGGGATTTTTTAAACTAACAATAATTATTCTACAATTATCAAACTTTAGGTATGCTTTAAGGTAGTACCTCCACAGAAGAGTTGAATTAAGAAATGGTTGAAATTTGACATATATGTTATTCAATACATTATCCAAACATCTATGCAATTTGAATAAGTTTGACCACCCCAAACCTGAGATATTTACACTTAAAGTTGGCTTGGTTTACACGCAACAGATGCGTTATGATTGGCAAACAGAGCATCATTAATTTTACCGTCAAAACTAAAATTAAGAAATTGATAAAAAACGAGGATAAGCTAGAGTAAGATATCACGAATAATGTGAAAAAAAATGAGAATGATTCACCATCTAGTTTCCAAGATATAACCATGAAAAGGACTCACAATTTTGGTGCAAAGCCTAGCAAAGCCTGGCAAAGCCTGGAAAAAAAACAATTGGGGGAAAAGTCTGGACAGTCCCAGCAAAAAGTTTACTGGCAATGGTAGATCAAAAACACAATATAAAATATATTTTACGGCAATAAATGATATCCATCGTATTATCTACTAGTACCGAGTCAATATTGCGTAGTTTTTAATTTTATTTATTACTATTTAAACCAATTATCAATCTTTTAAACATGAACATGGTATGTAAACTTTTGGTTGCGATTTTCGCAGAGGAACTACCTTACTAATATATTTAACTATACGAAACAATTTTTGAAAAATAACTCATCATCAAAATGGCGGAGCTGTGGCAGAGTGTTACAGCAGGGTCGCCGCGGGAGTTGCGAATCGGCGTGCAGTCTAGCTTCCCGTAGACTTTGATTTGCAAAAAAGTTCAAACATTTTTTCAGTTAGAACATGTATAGTTTCTATGTGACGGTAATTGAAATGAACAAAATGCAAATTTGAGAAAATGGCACGCAGTTACAAAAAAAATCAACATTTCACGCAACATTTCTGTAAAATGTGGATTAAAAAAGTAGTTTTTTTTTTTCCTGTTTTTCAAAACCAATTTTCGTCAAGTAGAAGGTACCAATATTATCAATATTTCTACCAAGTTTCAACTCAATCGGCTTAAGGCCTTAGGCCACTATAGAGGCCGAAAAAATAGGCTTTGTGGAGTTTTTTTTCACAAAAACTACAAAATGAATCGAGATTACAAAAAAGTGTGTTCATCATACATATCAGTGACTGTATACAATAATTTTTTTTAAGCGATTAATTTCAAAATGGCGGCTGTGCAGAGCGTTTATCTCAAAACTGCATTTTTTAAGTTGGCCGGAAGCATAACTCAGACAATTTTCAACCGATTCACTTGAAATGTTGAATATGTCTTGAAAAATACATTGTCTATGGAAGTACGTAGGATTCTTTTTACATTGCATAGTTCATTTGTTATTAACAATTATCTGACGATTTTTTAGGCAAATTTTTGGAAAGCGAAAAATTTGCCTAAAAAATCGTCAGATAATTGTTTAAAGAGAAAATCGGCGAGCGTGCGTCTCGACCGTCCCCAAAAATTCGAACCATCATGACCGCTGTGATTCGCAGGTGTGTCAACCGACGATGTGCTGGTCGATTACTTGAAAAAAAAGAGCCCCGTGTATCCGGGTGAAGAGTGGCGAATCGCTTATACGGCGGAATCTTCCGAACCGGCGGTGGTGCATCGTGCTGCCTCGGATATCGCGGAAAGCGAGGGCACTGGTCGGAACGGAGCGAACGAAGTTTCTCACCGATGGATTAATCTTGGATTCGCCGCTTCTGCGATCACCCTGCCACTCTTGTTGGTGCACTGATTAAACTGATGGTGATGAGTCTTGTGAATAAATAAAATGCCGCGTCGTCGGACGCGTAAATCGATAAAGCAGAGGGAAAATAAAACGAAACCAATGCTCACGCATGTAACAGACTCGAATACTTCCCATGCGCGACGTTGAAACGTTTGGAAATAATTTCTACGTTAATTGGCAAACCAAAAAAAAAAAACAAAAAGTATTTTTTTAATCTGTCGCAGGATTGTGGAAAATGTGAGCAGTGTGCTCACATTAAGGGGTCGGGCTACTGTGACGACCCGAAAAACGGAGTTATTTCGGAAAATTAATTTTGGAGGAATAAGTAAGATGATAGAAAAATCGTTTGGACATTGATTCGTACGTACATAAACAAAGTTGTTTGCCAAATTTCATTAAGGGGCTACATGTACCTAGAGGCCCGAAAAAAATTGCCAAATTCCGATTTTTTTCCGGTAAAAGGTTGGTGAAAAAGAATCGCATTTTTTAAACATAAAGGTACATATGTTGAGAGCATTAAAAAATACAGAAAAAAAACATGGCCGCCGGCAGATGATTTTTTTCGCGACGTTCAGCGGTGGACACTCTCCAGCTCATACGGTCCGTCTGAAATCTAAAAACCAAACGGGTTATTCAAGTTAACAATAAACACGAGTCGTTGACGATCGTCGATTTTTCAAATCATTTTTTTTACCAGCATGGCGACGAATTGAAACTCGGCATACAAAATCTGTAAAAAATGTTGTCATTTTTACGTAACTATCAAAAAATGAAAATCGGTTTTGAAAAAGTGAGATCGTCAATGAGCTTTAAATGTTTCGCACCGCATCTCCTGTAAATTTGGGGACAATCCATCCAGTGGTTCTCGAGATATCGTGTCCACCGATTTTGAAAACAGTGTTTCGCGAAAGACGCGTTTAGGGGGGACTGTCTTTTTTTTTCGCAAAATTTACCGCTTTTTGGGAATTTTTTTGTGAAGAAAGTATACAACGGAAAACTTGTGAAACTTGGCATATAGTTTTATTGATCTGTTTACTACATACAAAAAAATTTTTAAACAATTTCATCAAAAAATCCGCCTCCCACCCCCCTCGACGCGCGATGGTCCTTTTTTGATGGTGTGCACGATTACAGCCTTCACGTTCATCCTGCAACAAAAACCCAAAAAGCATTTTACTTTAGACACATATAGCTATCGTCCGATGAAGGGGGAAAAAAAATTGACGATTTGGTGACGTTTTGAACTTGAAGTATCGATTTTTCGAAAAAAATTGATCGATTTTTTGTTATAAATAAAAAACTATTAAACGTATTGCTTTTTTGCTTCATCAAACGATAAAAGGATGTCAGCTGAGCATTCTGTCCAAATTTGAAGGCAATCGGTTGAATAGTTTTTGAGAAATCGTGCACACCATCAAAAAAGGACCATCGCGCGTCGAGGGGGGTGGGAGGCGGATTTTTTGATGAAATTGTTTAAAAAATTTTTTGTATGTAGTAAACAGATCAATAAAACTATATGCCAAGTTTCACAAGTTTTCCGTTGTATACTTTCTTCACAAAAAAAATTCCCAAAAAGCGGTAAATTTTGCGAAAAAAAAAGACAATCCCCCCTTAAGGCAGTGGTCTGGTCTAGAGCGAGATTTCTGACCTCATTTTTGGGTTGGAATAACTTTTAAACCGTTGAAGTTGTCTTAATGAAATTTTACATGTGTATTTGTTGTTGCTTTGAGAATGTATCTACATTAAAAAAAAATTATTTCAAATGTTTTCATGTAGTTTTTTATTTTTTTACAACATGGTCCGCCGAAAAGCGCCTCAATCGGCGCCCACTCTGGGTGATGTTGTATGGATCTGAAAAATAAAATATATTCTCAATCTGTATGAGTATTCTGAGCACTGGTAGCAGAATTAGTACTTAAAAAAAATTTGTTACAAAATGGCGGCCTGTTAAACGTTGATTAGCGATATTTCATACATTTTTGAGTATGAAATACTCAAGCGAGTTATAAAATTAAAAAAAAATCGATTTTGTCAAATTTCTAGACCAGACTACTGCCTTAAAGTTTGAAGTACGGTGGCTGCCACCACCCGCCCGGAAGACTGTTAGAAGCTCATTCAATTTCACGAATATTTCAACGAAATTTTCAGGGAATATAGCTAAAAGCTGATATTATCGAATAAAAATATTTTTGAAAAATGCCATTTTTTACCTACCTAGGGCAGATGTAGCCCGTTGAAAAATATCAATGATTAAATAAGTTATAAACAATGTCGTGAAGCACCTTGAACGGGAGGGGCTCAACGGTGTACTTGATGTTGGCCACCTGGTTGATCGAAAACAAAAAAACGAGTTTTTTCTCACAAGGAACATCACTTTGGTGTCCTCCTCCGATTTTGTTGAAACTTTTTCATGTGGAAGAGTATCAAAAACTAAGGAGACACGTATTTTTTTTTCATCGACGGAAAAACGGTTTTAAGGGGTGAAACGCACCCTCGAATATAGGGGTGTTTTTCGTCGATAACGTTATCGTTTTTATCTCCAATGTATAGTACACAAAAAAATAAACACGGTTGCAATTTGAATTTTTTTATATCTCGTACCGTTAACGGAGACTTTGTCCTTGGAGTGCCATATTTCAGGTGTTTACATTTTATTTTCTTTAAAGGAAACGAGTAAAGCTTTTTGAGTGCGGTTTTTTTCTTGCTTTTATTCATGATATACAGAACGTTATTTTTTTTTTTTTTTTTTTTTTTTTTTAAAAAAAAAACCAAAATGGCGGCCGTTGCAGCTCCGCGAAAACAGGTCCTCAAATCGCGGGAGGTAAACGGCTGACATCACTGCCCCCTCTTTGTTGATCTGAAACACAAATTCAAAGCATATTATCAATCTGTGACCCTTTGGTCATGGAATGACGGATGGGTTTTTCGTTTAGTACAAATTTCGGAAAATGGCGGCAATTAAAAAAAAATCGAATTTTCGCGTTTTTTTCGCATAAAAAGATAAATAATACATGCAAAAATGTATCTATCGAAAAAACGATCCGTCATTCCGTGAAGACACATTTTCTGAGTATCCTCTCCAAATTTCAGGTCGATATGTTAATTACAGCGGTCAGGAGAATGTCAGCCATTTTTAAAAACGTGTTTTCGAGAAAAACGCGTTTAAAGTTTTGTAATGTGTTTACACAAATGTGTTTATAATTACCGCTAATCGGCAATGCCTGGTCCATAGAGGCATCCCTCCTTTTCTTCTAGCTGCTCGTGTTGAGCTCAAAGTGATTTTTTGAAAATTTCAAGGACAAAGTCTCCCTTAAAACGTTGTCGACGAAAAACGAAAAACATCCCCATTTTTGAGGGTGCATTTCACCTCTTAAAACCGTTTTTCCACCGATAAAAAAAATACGTGTCTCTTAGTTTTAGATACTCTTCCACATAAAAAAGTTTCAACAAAATCGGAGGAGGACCCCAAAATGATGTTCCTTGTCAGAATGGATCAAATTGTCTACGACTTGACCGAGCTAATTTTTGTTGTCGTGTTTCAATCGTCAGACAAAAATGTTTGAATTTTTTCTTCAATATTTCGAGAAAAATGCCATCATTGTGGTTAACAATGGATAAGAAAAAATGTTAAGAAGAAAAACGTCTGTCTAGCTACTATTACACAAATCGTGTCCACTGTATTAACGGGTTACAGTTCGCGGCCGGAAAAAAAGGTGTTTTCGTGATTTTTTTAAAAAATAAGTGCAGTTTTTCAACTTTTTTTGGTAGTAAAGAGTATCATTTCAAGTATCTTTGACAATGTTTTTATTGGGAGATATTTATAAACGACGGAGATACAGTAAATTGCACAGACCGCTGTGCAAGAAAGGTCCTTCGCGGTGACCACTCCTGCTCGGAAACAAATCATCTGAAATCAAAAAACCAAATGAATTTAATTTTTGTACCGTATTATCTAGTATTTAATCGAAGGATTCAACAAAATAATGATTTTTGAAAAAATGGTCGCCGATCGAAAGTGATCGTCGAAATTTCGGTGAATAAACACTCTATTTTCCTTGATGTTAAAAAAAGTATGCATTGAAAAAAAAAATCCTTCGATTAAGGACTGCCTTTTGATGTACGAAAAATGTCTGTGAAATTTAAAGCAGATCGGTTTAGTCGTTTTTGAGATATTTTGGTCACCGATTCTGAAAAAGTCATTCCGAGAAAAACGCGTTTAAAGTTTTACGTCAGGTATATACGTAGATGAAAAGTACTTTATTACCTCTAAATGGAATCATCGATGCACGGACCATGCCGCAAACCTTCTGCAGAGGTGACAGCCTCCAAAATTCCAATTTGGTGCTGCCAACTACGTGTAACCCCTTAAAGAACGTAGTTTCGAGAAAATCGCGTTTAAAGTTCTACCAGCAGTTCTATCGTTGTACTAATAAGTTTACCTTCAATCTGCGATTTCTGTACCATACGCTGGACCCTTCCTCTTCATTTTCAGTTGCTTCAAGCGACGCACGAGTGTTCGTCATTATCACGGTAGCCTAACCCCTTGAGGTGGAAGCTCCTTTAAGGAACCAAAAATGAACGATCATTCAAGTTTTTTTGTGTCGAAAGTATTTCTTCTACATAGTTAACATTTTATGCACATATTAGTACATCCGTTAATTCTTCAAACTTTTTTTTTAACAGTTAAATATTCCCATTCTATCAACTAGGCACCGCTTTTTTCGGGCTCTGGATTGGTAGTCACCCCTTAAGGTAATGTCACATTTGGCGCGATCCGGAAATAAGATTGGCATCGAAGTTTGCCGGTTGACGTGTAGCCATCGCGTCAACCCACGGGCAACCATCACTTCGTTGCGAATGAAAATGCATATATATGGGTCATTCCATGTCAAATCGACAAATTTTTTACCTGACCCCCTTTGATTTCGCTGAAAATTTTCTATCTTTTTCTACCCCCCGAAAGTTATTTTTCAGAATTTTTTCAAATTTTTTTTCCCGACTCAAAAAAAGTTATGAATTTTTGAAAAAAACCGCTCTTTTATTTTTAAATTGCCAGAACTTTTTCAAAAATTGACCGTTTGGGAACTTTTTTTTTTCAAAATTTTTGTTTTTAAATGTAGTTTTCGAAAAAAAATATGAAAAAATTTTCAGAATCCCAGATATATGAAATATTTTAGTTTTTTTGAAAAAACCGTAATTTTCTCAAAGTTCGACCGTTTTTTTTTTTTTTTGCTCTAAAAATACTTCAACTAATTCTGCAATGATCCCCGTTAATCAAAAGATGTGACGACAATCGCTTCTAATTTTTTTTCTTGATTATAAAAAAATTTTTGTTGAATTTTTGCTGATTTTATATAACTTTGTTATGAAATTTTTTTTATTTCCTCGTGAAACCTCAAAAGTTGAAAAATAAAATTTTATTGGAGAATTTCAAGTGATTATCGTCCAAGAAATTGTTATTAAAAAAAAAAAAAATAATTTTTTTCTCTCATTGACGTTATTTTGTCATGTTTCAGTACCAAAATGACGTTAAGTTGTCATATTTCAGTACCAAAAAAAAAACGTCCATAAGAGTAAAAAAATAACGTCAATGAGAGAAAAAAATTATTTTTTTTTTTAAATAACAATTTCTTGGACGATAATCACTTGAAATTCTCCAATAAAATTTTATTTTTTAACTTTTGAGGTTTCACGAGGAAATAAAAAAAATTTCATAACAAAGTTATATAAAATCAGCAAAAATTCAACAAAATTTTTTTTATAATCAAGAAAAAAAATTAGAAGCGATTGTCGTCACATCTTTTGATTAACGGGGATCATTGCAGAATTAGTTGAAGTATTTTTAGAGCAAAAAAAAAAAAAAAAAAAACGGTCGGACTTTGAGAAAATTACGGTTTTTTCAAAAAAACTAAAATATTTCATATATCTGGGATTCTGAAAATTTTTTCATATTTTTTTTCGAAAACTACATTTAAAAACAAAAATTTTGAAAAAAAAAAGTTCCCAAACGGTCAATTTTTGAAAAAGTTCTGGCAATTTAAAAATAAAAGAGCGGTTTTTTTCAAAAATTCATAACTTTTTTTGAGTCGGGAAAAAAAATTTGAAAAAATTCTGAAAAATAACTTTCGGGGGGTAGAAAAAGATAGAAAATTTTCAGCGAAATCAAAGGGGGTCAGGTAAAAAATTTGTCGATTTGACATGGAATGACCCATATACACACACACACACACACACATACATATGTACCAGAAATGAATTTAAATATACTGTGTACAACGGTGCATTTCCGTTTGGCTGAATTCGTGTGCAAAATTCTTATCTCAAAAATGAAGCGCCTCGAAGAAATGTCAGCGACGAAGCCTTCAGTCCCACCCACGTCTGAAAATTCCAACACTTTTTCCGTCGTATTTTCGAAAATATTGATTTTCGAGAAAAATGTCTCGAATGAAAAATGACGCTCTTATGAAGCCCCACAAAAAAGGTTACAAGCATTATCAACGGAAACGCAAAATCTTGGTTGTTAAATGGAAAAGTATTTATTTTTGTACCTGCAATTGCAATAAAACGTCAAAACGTGAATAAACGACGAAAGCAGGCATGACAGCAACTCTGTGCATAATCAAACCCTAAAATCAATGGAGTTGTAGCTTTTCCCTAGTCAATTTCTCGTTTCCTAAACTTCCGCAGCACCTTGGCTCGTCTTCCTTCGGCAACGATTTCTCCATTTACTCCGTTTTATCGTCGTTCCATGCGCAACTTTAATTTCTGCGCTATGACTATCTTTGGTTTTTTCTATTTCGCCTTATCTTCCGAATGTCTGGACGAGAAAATATGAATCGTCGTCTACGCCCGAAGCTGAACGTCGTTACAGTTTATAAGCAAACAGCGGGCAGCATCTGCCTCACGACCCAATGGCACTTTCGTACCCAACAGCATTTGTCCGAATCATTAATTACGTTTCGAACTAAAAGTGATGAAACCTGAACACGAAGCAGCATCATGGAAAATGACACTGTGAATCATGATGAAAAACTTAGGGTCTTAAAGAACAAAAAGTTACTCCGAAATTAATTTTTTTGTCTTCGGGGAAAGGAATTTGTTTTTTCCTAACGTCGAAATTTGCTGTAATTTTTTTTAAATATTTTTTATTCAATTAGTTGAGTCTGTTAATCGACTTTTTGACATGTGACTACGCGCGTGGGACACGGTGCCCCCCCCCCCCCATATATTTATCGGGGGTTACCTCTCGAGCCATGTGAGTTTGGCAGAATCGACGTATCTGATATTGAGACACGTTTTCGCAGGAATTCACTAGAGCTTGGACGACACAGGTGTTGCAGGCTACTAATCAGCATATGTCTCGGCAATATCTATCTCTAAGAAATAAAGCAAAATAGCCGTCGCCGTAGAGCGGTACAGCGGTTAATAAAATAAACGAGGCGCTTGTCTGACGCACGATTTTTACAAGTTACAAGGTTTTATTTAACTTGACTTGGTGTGAGATGCAAAACAGAAAATCGATATTTCACCCACTTCCCGACTACTTAGAGTTCTGAAAGTTTGCAAACATGCATCTAAGAGGTGACAATGCATGATTCAACTTTAAACAAAATAATAATAATAAATTTAAAAAACGACTTTCTGTGAGATGCAAAACAGAAAATCGATATTTCACCCACTTCCCGACTACTTAGAGCTCTGAAACTTTGCAAACATGCATCTAAGCGGTGACAATGCACAAATCAACTTTTTTTAAATAATAATAATAAATTTAAAAAACGACTTTCTGTGAGTTGAAAAACGGAAAATCGATATTTCACCCACTTCCCGACTACTTAGAGCTCTGAAGTTTTGCAAACATGCATCTAAGAGGTGACAATACATGGAAAGTGCATGAGAACATATGAATTGGCTCTAAGTGCTCTCGGATCGCACAATCGTTAAAAGGGTCCAATAGGTAAAATGGGTTAAAAGGTAAGGACCGATAGGTGGTGAGCCAATATCTATGACAGATTCCACCTGTCGGAGTTCTCCAGGATTTCTCCTAACAATCAACCAATAATAACACCGGTTCGGTTGGAAGGATTAATACATCTTTGCAAAAATTTCAGAGCTCTAGTCAAATCAATTAAAGACTAAAAAGTAGAAAATAATTTATATGTAATTTTTTTTCAACAAGCTTTTATTTAACGCGGTCCTCTAGTTTCTCGGCTGTTTTTTTACAGCTATTTCAATAATTTTTTACGGGCAAAGCATCGAAATAATCAATCTCATTGTTTTCGCATAATCTTTATTAACATTTAAATAAGCTTTACAAATTTTTGGAAGTCAAAATATATAATAGAATAAAAGTTATAGTGGCCGACAGGAAGACATCAAGTAAAAGAGGTGCTTGACGGTGACCAAGATTGCGGCTGTTCTGCTTATCTGAAATCAAAAAACCAAACGGCATTTTAATCTTCATATTTAAGACTAGCGATTGAACTAGAGTGAATTCTAAATTACAAAAATTGACTTTTTTATACACTTTTGAAAATTACATTCTATTTTTTACTCATTTTTTAAGTTTTTCGCTCGTACAAATAAAACTATCGAAGCAATCATGATAATCCTAGTTCAATCGCTGGCTTATAATATATTAAAGATGCTGTATAAATTTGAACAAGATCGGTGCAGTAGTTTCTGAAATATCGTGGTCACCGTTTCGAAAAATGGTGTTTCGAGAAAAACGCGTTTGAAAGTATACCTGTTCCGTATACCTGCTCCGTTCCAGGGCCGTAACTTGTGAACCACTTCGAATATCGAAAAATCCTTTGGCACACATTTTGTACACATGTTGTAGATGTGATTTATGAGAAAAAAAAATCGATTTTTTCGACCCGAGAAACTAGAGGACCGCCTTAATGTACTAAAAAGTAGAAAATAATTTAGTTTACCAAGTCACTATAAAATTGTGAGACTAAAAAAAACTTGGGGTGCTCAAAATTTAGATATATCTTTAATTGCCATAAATCCATTAACATATCAACTGTATTCAATTTACTGCAAAACAATCTTAGATTTCTTGAAAAAAAATCCTGAAACTGAGTATAAACGTGTGATAATAATTTCTCCGATTACTATTGTGCCAAATTACGGTTAATGAAACTGAATTGATCAAATTAATTGAATATTTAAAAAGTTCAGCGGCACAAGCTTTTATTTATAGTCACATATAGATGACGTGTTAAAAAATCATTTTCTACTCTTTAGTACATCGACCAGAAGGTGGTTAAAAAATTTACCTATAAATGTTACATATTCTTTTTTTAAATATATTAATATATTACGTATTCTATATTTATTTCGCAATGATATAAATTTTTTTCCATCCTCACAGACCGCAAACATTTTTCATGTGCTTTTACTTTATTCTCATCATCCAACTACTTATGACCTTATATTTTATGAATTATAGAGCGATTTATTTGCTTTGACTTCACAAAATACATAATGGTTTGCCCATTTACCTCGGAAATTTCGCGATCGTTCGTGAAAACGAAAAAGGTGCAAAATATTGCGAAATTTGTGGACGTATTTCTTTACGCGTTATGTGTATGTATATATACATATACAGGGTGTCCCTCTTATCTCTGCCACCCGAAATAACTCGGTAATTGTCGACGTCACAAAAAAATGTTCCAGACAAAAGTTGTATGGTGTGAAGGGGGCCATCAAACGCGACCAATTTTTTTTATTTCGGTGAAGGTGACGCACAGTGAAGGTCACCTCCACTATTTAAATGGAATAATACATATTTTTCACCCATCTTGTGGAGCACCTCAAGCCGCATAAAAAACATTCGGGAGTCAAAGTCGTTCAAGGTCATCTAAATATCTCGGATCACTGCCAAATATTTGGTAGTGATCCGAGATATTTAGATTTGTATAATCGATACTGACCTTGAATGACCTTGAACGACTTTGACTCCCGAATGTTTTTTATGCGGCTTGAGGTGCTTCACAAGATGGTTGAAAAAATATTTATTATTCCATTTAAATAGTGGAGGTGACCTTCACGGTGCGTCAGCGCCTCCACCGAAATAAAAAAAAATGGTCGCATTTGATGGCCCCCTTCACACCGTACAACTTTTGTCTGGAACATTTTTTTGTGAAGTCGATAATTACCGAGTTATTTCGGGTAGCAGAGATAAGTAGCCTGTATATATCGGGTATTCCAGCTCAACTCAGACAACTATCTTCCTCTCATGGTTGATTATAGATTTCCAGAGTGGGAAATCTCACTTCTGGTGTCGAAAAACACCTCATTTTTTCTCCCTCCCAAATCGAAAAGTCCACTCGAACCTTTTTTTACATTCGGAAGTAAATTGAGATACGTTTCAGACCTGTTATGTGCATTTTTCACCAAAGCTCAACTCGTGCTTCCGATATTTACTACTTTTTTTTCGAAATTTCGATTTTGAGGATGATTATTCGATAGTTTCGAAGTCAAAAGAGTATTTTTTCGGTCTTGCAAGCAAAAAAAACTTTTATATATCGTTTCAGATGACTTTCAATTTGGGTTGAATGCATACGTAGACTGGAAAAGTACTCTTCAGACTTTCAAACAGTCGAATAATCATCCCCAAAATCGAAATTTCACAACAACAAAAAACAGTGATTATCGGAAGCACAAGTTGAGGTTTTGCGAAAAATGCACAAAACAGGTCTAGAACGTATCCAATTTTTTTTCAGAATTTTGAAAAAGGTCCGTGTTAACTTTGCGATTTTTTCAGCCGCAGAAGGGCAAGGGCTTTAAAAAAGCGGGCGCTTTTTTGACACCAGGACTGACGTTTTTCACTATGTTAATCTATAATCAACGATGATTAAGGAAAAATATATGTCTGAGTTGAGCTGGAATACCCTATATATATATATGCCATAGAAATATTTCGCAATTGTGGTATTATAATGATGATTTTTAATCGTTTCGATCGAGGCGAGACTGGGCGGGTGAGGGGGTGCTGAATTACCTCCACTAGTTTTGCTCCACGTTCGTATATATATCGGCGCTCCAAGAGAGCCGAGCCCCTGCGGTCGCTTCTCGAAAATCGGGAAATTAAGTCTCTATCATTGTGCGAATTGAATTTTGGGTAATTTACAAACTCAAGTTTTCAAAATTTCCAAATCAATCTGTCTCCTGCTTCGCAACCAAAATCGACGAATCGCGAAAGTTAAAATCGTCGCAAATTCATATTCCTCCCGTTGTATAAGATCTGAGCAACATTTCTAAATCGCTGATTGGCTAATGTTGCACTATCCTTTTGCTTATCAATATTTCGAGGGATTTTTTTTATTCCACAGGACCGTAATTAGGTGATCATAAGAAAAAGAACAAAAAAATCGTAAAATGCAGGCACTTTCCGGAATGATCGTGCCGATCGTATTGGCAATTTATTGGACCAATGGAGCAACAGGGAATCCTCTACCGGCGGGGAAATCGAGCAGCTTGACGTTGAGGATTATTCACACGAATGATATGCACGCGAGGTAAATTGTCTCAGGTCATTCATTTTATTTATTTAATCAAATTGTCAGAACCGTCCAGTAAATGGCTCGGTAACCCTTTGTTTTAAGAGGGCACATTGGCCATATGTCATAACAGTATACCTACATTGTAGGTACATCATATACTGTATTATATCGTCCGTCACATACAGAGTTGTTAGACGTATTTTATTTTAAAGGACGTCCCCATTGTCAGACCCAAAAATGGATCTTGTCGCCTATTTCGAAATTGAGAATAGAGGACGATACTTCGTCCTTTATTTTGGGAAAAATGAACGCATGCGTATGGCAAGTACGTTGAGTCACTTCAGCGGCTGCGTGCGAAGAGTTCTGTATATTAAAGCCTCTCTTGACGAAAATAATAGAAGAAAAGAAGCGTGAAAATGTTCTTGAAAAACAGATTCAGATTCTAAAATCAACAGATAAAAACGAATATCTACCACAAATAATACAACACGTATTTTTCATCCCAGTGTCTAATGCCCAGACCGAAAGGATTTTTTCCTTGTGTACGAATATGTCGACCAAAAACCGAAATAAGTTAGATATTGACACTGTAAAAGCGGAACTACAAATAAAATCGAACTTCAACGTGCAATGTAAAGAATTTTATAATTTCATTATAGCAAAACGAAGAAGCTCTTAAGGCGTTACCCCCACTTGTAGCGCAAAAAAGGGCCTTTTTCATAATTTTTTTTTAAAGAAAACTACAAAACTTTTTTAATCGATCAATATACCATCTTAAAGAACACATCTTGAAGAACTTTCAGTAATTTTTTATTGAAAAATATTACATTGTTTAGTGGCAAATGGCCGTCAATGAAATAATGTTTTTATATACACGGTTTGCGGTGACCAACATTGCGGCGAAGTGGATCATCTGAAAAAAAAATGCGGATGGATTTAGTCAAATATAAGTATAAACTAGTCTTTAATCGAACGATTTTAAAAAATATTCATTTTTCACAAAATGGCGGTCAGTCAAAGTTAATGGTTCAATTTTAACGAAACAAAACGGCCGTTTTTTGGCTATAAAACGGCCATATTTTCGAAAAAAAATCGAACGATTAAAGACTACATTTTTATGTATTAAATAAGCCTGCAAAACTTCAAGAAGATCGGTTCATTAGTGTTCGCGTAATCTTGGTCACCGATTTCAGAAATGCCATTTTGAGAAAAACGCCTTTAAAGTTTCAATTTCAGTTTACACGAAGAAAATATTTTTTTTTGTAAACTTACATAGAGTCATCTATTCCGGGCCCATACAGAAGTATGGGCCCGGATACTTATACTTCAAAAAAATGCAATAAAAAAAAATCGAATTTTTCAAAATCGCAAGTGGGGGTAACCCCTTAAAGCAGCAAAAAGTAATACCAAGAATACTGTCGAAAAAAGGGAAATTTGTATTTGTTTTTATAATAGGTATTCTTTGCTTTTGTTAATTATTAAATAACTGAGTACTCACTATTGGCTTGAATTAACGACTACGATACGTTGCGTATTAAAATTGCTCTTTTTCTTAATAAAGTCGCTACTGATACCACAAAAGAGCATTTTATTGAAATCAACGTGATGTCCCTTAGATTCGTCCTTGGTCCTTCATTTGTCTTATAAAATCCTCTGAAACACAAAACGGGAGCTGACAACGTCCTCCGAATGCAATAATGCAATCTTAAAATGGACACACTTAAAATCCCAAGGTCGACGCTTTTTTATCAACTGGTACCACCATTCTTCCAGGTGCATTCAAAATTCCTGTTAAAAATCTTTATACCTTTCAAGTGTGCAATTGAAATGGAATACTCTGTTTATGTGTGCACATTTATTCATATAAATACACACGCATAACGTCACTATGACTCATGTACGTAACTTTTATTCAAGTTGACATTCTGGTTAGATAAAAAAATTCCGTATAGTCACCAGCTGGGCATGTCAGTCATGGGAAAAATCGTGTGGGAAAGCAGGTGAAAAATGGTCCGTAAAAAATAATTCGAAAACCAGATATTGAAACGAAAGCTCTTTTTTAATTTATTGAAACTTTGGCCTAGTCGAAAAATGTGAACGCTCACACTTGCGTTGAGCCGCAGCAAGTCGATGAACAGACGAGACAAGGAGCAATCAAAATTAAATATATTCATCTGAATTGATAGGTAAATAAAATTTGACTCGAAACAGCCATGAAGAATAATTGGTAAAAAAAATTAACTATGCGGAAAATAATGATGAGTATACATCTGTCTATAGACAGATATTTCTGTGACATTAAACGCCAGAACACCAACTGAGCCGAGTGTTGCGGCCGGCAGGAGATAACGATCCGATCAAAAATATGCGCAAATCCATTAAGTAGAGAAAAAGCCGCGAAAGAAAACGAGAGTATGCCGAATAAGGATCAATGATGAACGAATTTGAAATAATTAATTTCGGAATAATGACTATCATTTTCTCGTCATACTCGAATGCAAATGTTCGTCCTCTCCCCAAAACTCTACAGATTCGAAGAGACCTCGGCTCTGTCATCCAGATGTTTACCTAAGGACGCAGAGGCGAAGAAGTGTTACGGTGGGTTCGCAAGAATCGCGACGCTCGTACGTCAGGCCAAAAATTCGACAACCCCAACCCTCTTTTTGAACGCGGGTGACACGTATCAGGGCAGCGAATGGTTCACTGTTCACAAGTGGAAGATCGTAGCGAAGTTTCTCGATATTCTGTCACCGGACGCCATTGTAAGCCAGCGTGCAACGTTTCATTCTTTTCCATTTTTTTTTAATTTTTGGATTATTTCGCTACGTTGTTTTTTCTAAGACCCTGACAAGGGGGATATTACGATATCTGTGGCCCCTAATTCTGATCACGCAGTCTTCATATTTGACCCAAAATAAGACTTTTTTTTCAAGAGTGGTAAAAATCGAAATTCGACGTTTAAGGCACAAGGCTTAAGGACCCTTAAAAACAGGGGTTTTAAAGTTTGTCTGAGACAACATATTTTTTTGTCAAATTTGCTTGTCAGTTGGCGTAAATACTCTATAATACAAATAATTGAACAAGTATTCCAGCATTTTCTAAAATTCGACCCTTAAGAGGGTTAAACGGGGGTTTTAAAGTTTGTATGAGACAGCATTTTTGGTCAGATTTGCTTGAAACTTGGCGTAAATACTCTACAATACAAATAATCGAACACGTATTTCAGCATTTCCTAAAATTCGACCCTTAAGAGAGTAAACGGGGGTTTAGAAGTTTGTATAAAACAACATATTTTTTATCAGATTTGCTTGAAACTTGGCGTAAATACTCAACAATGCAAATGATAGAACACGTATTTCATCATTTCCTAAAAGTCGACCCTTAAGAGGGTAAACGGGGGTTTTGAAGTTTGTATGAGACAACATGTTTCTTTGCCAGATTTGCTTGAAACTTGGCGTAAATACTCTACAATACAAATAATTGAACACGTATTTCAGCATTTCCTAAAATTCGACCCTTAAGAGGGTTAAACGGGGGTTTTAAAGTTTGTATGAGACAACATATTTTTTTGTCAGATTTTCTTGAAACTTGGCATAAATACACTAAAATACAAATAAGTAAACATGGATTTCAGCAATTTCCTAAAACTCGACCCTTAAGAGGGTTAAACGGCGGTTTTAAAGTTTGTATGAGACATTTTTTTTGTCAGACTTGCTTGAAACTCGGCGTAAATACTCTACAATACAAATAATCGAACACGTATTTCAGCATTTCCTAAAACTCGACCCTTAAGAGGGTTAAACGGCGGTTTTAAAGTTTGCATGAGACAACATATTTTTTTGTCAGATTTGTTTGAAACTTGGCATAAATACACTAGAATAAAAATAATTGAACATGTATTTCAGCAATTTCCAAAATTTTACCTTTAAGGGGGTTAAACGGGACTGTTAACGTTGGTATGACAAAACACATTTTTTGGCCAGATTTACTTAAAACTGACCAAATTTATTTGATATATAACACTACATGTTTTCCTCACTGTTCGGTGTGTTTATTTAGGTTTGTTCGGGTTGGCATAACTACACCAAACAAACCCAAACAAATACATCTTTAATTATTTGTATTGGAGTGTATTTATACCAAGTTTCAAGCAAATCTGACCAAAAAATATGTTGTCTCGTATAAACTTTAAAATCCCCGTTTCACCGCCTTACGGATCGAATTTCCATTCTTACCACTCTTGAGAAAAGTCGTATTTTGGGTCAGATATGAAGACTGCGTGATCAGAATTCGGGGCCACAGTTATACTGTGGCCCCGAATTTTGGGTCTCTTAAAAGACCCAAAAATGGATGAATATGCGGTCGAAAGTGAAAATAATATTTTCGCAAAAAAAAAATCTTGCAGTCATTGGGCAACCACGAATTCGACGACGGGCCGGAAGGTCTCGTGCCGTTTTTGCAAAACGCAACGTATCCCGTGGTGACTGCCAATCTCGATCTGACCGAACAGCCCGAACTTGCGGCTACCAAATTACAAAACAGCACGATCATCGTTGTGAATGGTACGCGGATCGGTGTAATCGGTTATCTCACACCCGAGACGAAGACAATAGCGTCCACGGATAAGGTGAAATTTCTCGACGAAGTGGAGTCGATAAGACGCGAAGTAGCTGCATTATCATCCGAGGGTGTCAAGATATTGATAGCTCTCGGTCACTCGGGATTCGAAAAGGACAAAAAAATCGCTGCTGAAGTCGATGGTATCGACTTGGTCATCGGTGGTCACACCAACACATTTCTCTACTCCGGCAAACGGCCCGATCTCGAAGTACCGGAAGGCCTCTATCCGACCGCGGTCACACAAAAAAACGGTCGAAAAGTCTACGTCGTTCAGGCTTACGCTTATACGAAATATTTGGGCAATTTGACGATCGACTTCGACGCGAATGGCGAAATCACGAGGATCCTCGGTAATCCAGTACTTGTGGACAGCAGCGTTGAACAGGTATGCTTACCACATACTCGCCCGATAATATCCATTGAACAAATTTGAACTTTAGAGTGATATTTCGTGGGGGTAAAAAAGCTCAAAGCAAAGTCCGAATCGAATGTTCAGCCGTCTCTCTCGCGATCGTATCAACAGCATCGCTTTGCAGATTCAACGTGCTATTGGTCTGATGCTAGCACTCGTAACTAGAAAGTTACCAAAATGCTGCTGCTTTTTTACGGCTAACGGCACCCCTTAGCGTTATGTTTCCTTGAGCAGCGAAACCAGCAGTCCTCGCGTAACTTGCCGGCACCGATTTGGTGAAAGAACACGTTTTAGCGGTCTAACGCTGGTAACAACGCGTCTGTTACCGTAAGCTAGCAATAACTCACTGAAATGATGCTGCTTTTCACTCAATCGTCATCCTTAGGCTAGTACTTTGCGATCCGCAAAAAGCAACGTTTGCAGATGGCTTTGTGACAGTCAGACACGACCCTCACGGTATTTTATTCCCAAAGGCTAAGGACGTCCTCCAGGAACTGGAAAGATGGCGTTCTGAGGTAATCGGGTTGCAGCAAAACGTTGTCGGTTCTACCAAAGTTCATCTCGACGGTAGCATGGAAAGTTGTCGCCGAGGGGAATGCAATCTTGGAAACCTCATAACCGACGCAATGGTTGATTACGTGAGTTTTTTTTCGATAATCAATGGAATTCTATTATGCACGGCCGAAATATCTAGGCTCACTTGTTCCACGTGACCCTTGGTGTCTTCATTCCTTTCCGCTTCTGATTACCGAATCGTTCATGTGCAGCATGCGCGGGAGTACGTCAATCCCAATGCTTGGACGGACGCGGCGATCGCGATCCACAACAGCGGCACGATCAAGGAATCAATAACCAAATACAATGACGAAAAGGTAACTACAGCCCATAAACATGTTCACTTACAAGGAACATCACTTTGGTGTCCGATTTTGTTGAAACTTTTTTATGTGGAAGAGTATCAAAAACTAAGAGACACGTATTTTTCTTATCAGCGGAAAAACGGTTTTGAGGAGTGAAACGCACCCTTAAAATGGGGATGTTTTTCGTTTTTCGTCGATAACGTTTTAAAGGTACGGCATATAAAAAAATTTCAAATTGTAACAATGTTTATTTTTTTGTGTACTATACATTGGAGATGAGAACGATAACGTTATCGACGAAAAACGAAAAAAAAACCCTATTTTCGAGGGTGCGTTTTACCCCTTAAAATCGTTTTTCTGCCGATAAAAAAGTACGTGTCTCTCTTAGTTTGTGATACTCTTCCACATAAAAGAGTTTCAACAAAATCGGAGGAGGACACCAAAGTGGCGTTCCTTGTTAGACGTTGTAGTACAGTCGTGCTGTATGTTGGAATCGGAAAAAATTAAAAGAAAGCTAGTTTTTTGACAGGTAATTTTGTAGGTGCCGCACGTGCTAAATCCAAATTTGCCTAAAAATCGGGGTGTAGGGTTTTTTAGGGGATCAAGGGGTGGGGCTGGGTTAATGCCAAACTACAACCCCTACGAGGTCGGCGCCGGCAGAAAAAATGTTCGGGAAAATCCGGGCTTTATTTTTGTCCACAGTGCCGAAGTCGTGGTAGTTCATTTTGGGGGTGAAAAAGTAGCGTGAAATTTTCAAAAATCAGTTTCAATTCGATAACTCTTTAGGAAAGATTCATACAATTTTTGTTCAAATGGCAACGTTGTAGTCCTTAAAAAGATGCGTCGATCGAGTATTTGACCATCCCATTCCGATAATATCTTCACCCATAAAAAATGGTTAAAATATTTTAAAAAATTGTTTATTGAATAACCCAATAACAATCGATTTTTCGGGCATGGTTTAAATGTAGCAAATGTAGAGAATAGGTTTCTCTATATTTTCGTTTCCATGGACCACCCTTAAATTTTGCTTTTCCCACCTCCTTCAGGGGTTGAAAAGTCAAAATGAGTTCTGGGACAACTATTGACCGAAAATAAGGAGGTACGCGTTTGGCGCTGTGGACAAAAATGTAGGTAAGAGTTCAAGCTACAAATTGCTCCACGGCAGCGAATTCGTGCGGTCGATTGTTTTCGCAGAATTTCATTTTTCATTTTCAACCCCCAAGAGGGGTTGGAAAAAGCAAATTTCAAGGGTGGTTCATAGAAACGAAAATATAGAGAAAATTATTCTCTACATTTCGTACATTTAAATCATACCCGAAAAATCGATCGTTTTTTTGTTATTCAATAAACAATTTTTGTTGGTATTTCAACAATTTTTTGGGGATTGAAGATATTATCGGAGAGTGATGATCAAATACTTAATCGACGCGTCTTTTCAAGGGCTACAACGTTCCCATTTGAACAAAAAGTGTACGAATTTTTCCTGAAGAGTTGTTTAATTAAAACTGATTTTTCAAAATTTCATCCCACTTTTTCACCCCCAAAATGAACTTCCACGACTTCGGCGCTCTGGACAAAACTAAAGCCCGGATATTTCTGAACATTTTGTCTCACGGTGCCGACCTCTTAGGGGTTGTAGTTTGGCATCAATCCACCCTCATCGCTCTTCATCCCCTAAAAAAACCCTGCACCCCGATTTTTAGTCAATCTTGAATTTAACACCAGCGGCATCTACAGGATGACCTGTCAAAAAACTGTACTATTGGGTAGTACTAATATTGGGTAGGGAAGATAAAAAAAAAGCACATGAGTCTTTCGCAATTTACACGTTGGTCAAGAGATCCTTATTAATTTCATTGTTATTGTTGGCGTTATTACTTACAAGTGTGTAATTACATGTCCACGTCGACAAAAAAAAACAATCGTTATAATAATAAAAAGTATTGTTATTAATCGTTGTTGTTGATAAATAATCGGGCTTTTGTCTCGGCACTGCTGTAGATTATGAATAGTGACGTTCTGACGGTGCTGCCATTCAATAATATCCAGCTGAAGGTTATGATTAACGGAAGTACGTTTCTCGAAGCTTTGGAGTGGAGCGTACATTCGCTAGAGCCGAATAATACGGACTTGGATGGGCAATTTCTTCAATTCTCGGGAGTGAAGGTACGAAAATTGCAAATGAAACAATATGTCATCACTTCGCAGACTTGAAAAAAAAATGAAAACAAAAAAAATAGTGAATAAGGTAAATCGTTTTTTCGTCAGGTGACTTACGATATTTCGCGACCGCCGTTTTCGAGAGTTTCCTCGGTCAAGGTGCGTTGCGCAAACTGCAACGTCCCGAGCTACACTGAGCTCGAGAACAACGCGACTTACGCTGTTCTGATGCCAGATTTTCTGCACAATGATGGGGATGGCTACTCGATGTTGAAGGACCTCAAGTCGACCTCGGACAGTCAGTATTTGTGTTAATTTTGTTCCTTTTTTTTAAATTATGGATATCCTTGTTCCTCCTTGGGATGAAATGGAATGACACCCTTTCAGCCTTTCGTTCCGAGCTTTTTTATACAAAATTATAAATTTCGTCAACTTAAGGGATCTTCTCACTCTAGATGCTAAAAAAGGCTATTTTCATTAATTGTTTTGATATGTTCATATTATAGATATTGATATAAAAGTTGTTACACTTAATGGTTACACTTTCCAAACACATTTAAAAAAAAAATGTTTGAGTCATTCTTTATAGACGAAAATGGCAGCTAAGAGGCTATACCAGTGTGAACGCTGAAAATTTGGGTGGTTTTCGGGATTTTTTTTAAAGAAAAGTACTCAATTAAATGTTTCTAAAAATTAAGAATATATTTGGCTATATTTGACCTATATTACATAATTTTTTCATAGAAAAATATTGAAATCCAATCGACTTATGCGCTGCCTTCGGAGGCGCCAAAAAAAGTTCCTTCACTGCTGACATGATTCCGGCCGATTGAGTAGCTGAAACCGAGAAAGGAAAAAAATGTCGTTGAACTGGAAGGTATTTCCTGTACAATGACGTAGGATTTTCGAAAAATATCAAAATCTAACAAAATTACGTAGTTATGAAAAAAGTCTGTTTTCTTGCCTATAAAATGGTCGTTCTTTTCAATGCCAAATCGTCAATTTTCATCCAATCAAAAATACCCTACGTCATTGTAGAGTAAATATATTCAAGAATACTCGGTTCAAATTTCAAGTCAATCGGATAATTGCTCTTTGAGTTACAAGGTCAGCAAATTTGAAAAATCTCATTTCGAGAAAAACGCGTTTAAATATTTAACTATCGATTTTTGCAAGATAAAATGATAGAGATACGGCCTTGACATTTTTACAGGATATTCTTGAAAGTATAAACTGTCGAAAAAGGCAAACAAAAAAAATCGATTTTTTGAAAATGTCACACTGGTTTAGTCCCTTAAAAAAATGTCCTGAAAAATTGTAGGTCTGCGCTGTTGATAAAATCTCGGAGATGGATAGTCCGAAATGAAAAAATCAAACCGTTTTAGATTCAGTATGTCAATGGCTATAGCGCATGTCATACGAGTTTTGATATATGCAAAAATAACAAAATGACGGACTTTTTGCGAAAAAAACGTGTTATTTCACCGTTCTTGGCAAAAAAAATAGTAAATATCAAAATTTTAAAAATTCCTTAACATGCGCTATAGCTATAGTTGTAAAGAATATGTGGTTAAAATTTTATAAGGATCGATTCAGTAGTTTCGCAGATTTTATCAACAAGCCGTCGAAAAACGTTGTTTCGAGAAAAACGCGTTTAAAGTTTGTTTGGGTTACATAAATACATAAAAACATCTTTTTACTGTATTTCAAAAGTGTATTTATTAAATGTAACAACTTTTACATCAATATATATATGATATAAACCTATTTAAAAATCATAAAAATAGCCTTTTTTAGCGTCTGAAGTGAGAAGACCCCTTAACCTTCACCGGTAAAGAGCTAGACGCTCCTCAAACCCGTGGATCATCGTGACTGCTGTGATTCGCAGATATATCAACCGACAACGTAGTGATCGATTACTTGAAGAAGGGCCCCGTGCATCCGGATGTGGAGGGAAGAATTACTTTTGTCAACGAACTCTCAGGCGCCCGGACGATCCCCCGTTCACCCGAGCCAGTGGCAAAACCATAAGGAACATTGCCCACAACCGAGCTGACAAAAAATTTTCCGGATGGATCTGCAGAAAAAGACGAAACATGTTCCTAATCTGCATGAGTGTTGCGATTTTTGGTATCAGAAAAAACAAAAAATTTTTTTTACGAAATTGCGACATGCTATACTTTGATTATCAATGTTTTCTATTTCCTGACTATTCTACGAGTTATATTAAAGACAAAAAACAAAATCATTACGACTCAATTCTGCTATCAACGTTGAAAAATAGCCGCTGAAGGTGTATGCCAAATTATAATTTATGAGTATCATTAAACGGTTTTCACAGGCGTATTCAGAAAGGTCCGTAGAATATTAAAAATAAAATTGAAAAAAAAAACGATTTTTTCAGATTTCTAGACAATACTACCTTAAGGGGTAAGACCACTGTAGCGGGGAAAAAATAAGTATATTTTTGGAATTTTTTTTAGCGGGACGACGGAATAAGTAAAAATTCTGAAAAAGGTCCTTCATTGACACGGATCATATTCGTTGAAACGAACGATTATAACATAACCTCACTAATCGCGTTTGAACTTTTAAATTGTTTACATCGCCAGGCGAGAGCTCTTTCCCTCGCGCTCTCTGTGAGAAAGAAAAGGACATGACTATACTGCGAACAGCGCTTCCGCGAGAGCATGTAGCTATTCCATTTTCCGGACTTGGCTATTTTCATGCAATAAAATGAGCCAACTTTTACATGCCGAGTTCGGTCTCCTCAGTATTACTTCGTGGCCCAGACCTGTGTATACGACCGTGCCACGGTCTTACATACAGGCAGCCCCCTGACACTGGCTTACTATTCCTATAAGATAAACAAAAACGCGTTTTGTCCCGGCTTTTTAGTTCTTGAAATCACCACTGCCTAGCGTTGGCTGTTGTGTGACAGCCTTCGGCTCTAAATACTTCGATCAGCTGAACGATTCGATACTTTCGTGGCTGTCGCCTGTTATCGTTATGGCGACGTTATTTATTTTGATCAAATGGAAAATCATTAGAACGGAAAATCATTCCAAATATATCAATAGATTTTTATTCATATAAGATATTCGAAACACCGGTGCAACATACATATATCTGCATGCCTGTCACACGACTACTAGCGTCACAGTGCGGTTAGGACATTTTGCGAACAGCATTTATCTACCAGTGTCGGGGGGCTGCATACAGGTCTGACAACGGCGGTAATGGGGGTAGGCACCCTTAGCGACTTTGTTTTTTATTGCGATTTCTGCCGCTTGGTGCGTGATGGCAAGGGAAAGTAGTGTGCGACGAAGAGAGAAATAACTCTTCTGTCCTTTTCCCTCCTGACCGCGCAGCGCATGCGCCGTTTGCCCTAACTTAATGTACCGTACTATCTTGTAAACTGCATAATATACGAAACCAATCAAAAGCGATAATACGACCGTTTACATCCGTTTTTTCCAATGTCTCACAATACATCGTTCTTCGAAATGTTTTTCGCACACGGACTCTTTCAGTCCCGGAATAGCATCGAGCCATTTTTTATTTCGTTCGACGTTTCCGGGCATGCGAAACACGCTGCATTTTTGCTTAAAACTTTTGTACCCCGTTTTACAATTGCGAACCGCGCAACCCTTAACCATTTCGCATTTTTTTCGAAAACACTACCGAACAAAATTCACATTTATGCATAAAAACACGATAAAAATGTATCACGGTAAATCGCGTGGTATATGGTCGCAAATAAAGGTTATTTCGACAATTGCGCCACAAAAACATACGTAAACACCTTTGGCCTATTCGCCGGTAAGAGGTAAGGGGGAAAGAACTTCCCCCTGCTAGTGGCGACGCGTAGCGGCGCCTAGTGATTTAAAAAGTGAAGATGATAAGCGTGCCTACCCGCATCACGAAAATTTTGCTTCATTGCAGGACCTGTATATAAGACCGTGGACCAGGGAGGATAGAGTGGGAGGAGTCCGATCTCTTATGGCAGAGATTAATAGGGAGATGCACAACGCGGCCCTTTTCGGCGTGCTTCGTAAATGGCGCTAAATCGCGGCGGCGAGTTCGGGAGTATGATTTCGTGATCATCGCCTCTGTCGAGGTTGCAGATTCCCTTGTAGCCGCGCGAGTCCGTGATCACCGCTAAAGTTGGTATCGCAGCAGCGTGAACACGAATGGGTAGCTCGGTGGGGGAAAAGTCTCTGCCCCTCGCTCGCTCGACAGGCGAACGGAGCGAGGTTTTCCGTCCGATCGAGCTCGACATATATGTGTGGCCGTACTACGGATTGGAATATGCATTAAATGAATTTCAAAGTGAAAAACATGTATCGAGATCATTGTTTTCTCTCGGTTGCCCGTTTATGCCGAAAATGCGGGTTAAAAAAATTAACGACGAACCGCGTTGAAAAATAAAACGCCGAAACGACCGTGAAAGGTTCAAAAAGAAATCTTGAGCCTTTGCCGCGATCGTTTCGGCATTTTTTTTCAACAGTAAACATTATGATAAAGGGTGTATCATAAATGTTTCTTTATCTGCAATGAGCGTCGTGGCTGAGTTGTAGCGTGACGGATTACGATGCTGAAGGTCCGGGTTCAATCCTCGGTGAATGAACTTTTTTTCTTCATTTTATATTCAGAAAATTTCTACCTTACTCTCGCTTTATCTATTCTCGCCTGTCTAGGCATTATTTTTTATATTTAATTCATATATGTATAACAAAAAAAAAATGTTAGTACGGGCATCGAAGCCGCGCCGTCCATACTCAGAGCTCGGACGCAGTGCAGCCAGATCGCGCGTAAAAGTTACCCCCTCTCTAGTTTCTTACGCTCCCATCACACCATCGTAGTAGCGTGTGTCCGTGAGCGAGCGATGCTCGGACATCTTCGGAAAGAGCCGAGCAAGCCGAAGCGTCCCGACCGCGCCTTCGGCTGCTACACCAATGCATGACGCTGAGCAGCACGTTCATGTGCGGCCAAGCCGAAACGAAGGCTTCGAGGGAAAAAGCAATCTGAGCACGACTCGCGCGTGACGTCACCCGACGGCACGCGCGAGGCTTTTAGATGATTTCAATGCTAAGTTAGTTCTTGATTCTCTGCGTTATTAATGTATACAAAAAAATGTATTGCGCACTCAGGTCGCTTATTTTTTTAGTTTATACGTTAATTTAAACATAATAATATATCTAAATTACAACTTATTTATCTTATATAAAATTGTTTACGCTTTACTCACACCCATCCTTATGCCAAATAAATTATAATTCATAAAAGTAAGCGGAAATATATTTATATTCGTATTATTATATTAATTCTCATACTTTCATCAAGCGATAAAGCATTATCCCCAAAAACAAGCCAATCATCAAATCCGGCCGCGAATTGTAAGTACCGCGTATATTCTACAAGCGATGAGATGGTCCCGTTGGTAGCGTTCCTGGCTTTCTGATTTCTTATTTTTTTCCTGGAAATTTCTCCTTTTCCTATGACCTGAGTGAACGGCTGCGGAGATATTCGGAGAAAAGTTAAAGATGAAAAGAAATGAGATTTTCGTTAAAAAACTTTTTATTATTATTATTTTTTTCGGAAATTTCTTTTTTCCCTATTACCTGAGTGAACGGCTGCGGAGATATTCGGAGAAAATTTAAAGATGAAAAAAATGAGATTTTCGTAAAAAAAACTTGATATTATTTTTTTTCCGGAACTTTTTCTTTTTCCTATTGAGTTTGTTTGGGTTTGTTTGGAGTTTGAGTCATACAAACACAGATTTAAACAATCTTGAACATTCACATCTCCGAAATAGAAAGACGTGAGTATCTAATATTGGTAATACCATCTATAGCAAAAAGCCAGATATCGAGGATACAAACTTCGAAAGTTTTGATCTCAGATAGGCAAACGAGCGATGGTCCATAATAGCGAACACCGAAATAGCGAACATCAAAGAAGTGGACGAGTTGCTTCCTAATTTTCTGCCGATTTTCGCTAACACGTACGAGATTCTTTGAAAGTCTTTAAGAGGGGATATACATTTACAATGATCAAAAAATCAATTTCTTTTCTTTAAGGGATAACACCATTCTAGGAATTTGGAAAAATCGTTTTCTTTTGGCTTCAAAAATACTTTGGGGTCATAAAAACAATATGCAGTTGGTCCTGCAGCGATTTTTTTTAAGGTTGGATAAGTGTGTACAGTAGAACCTTGATTATCCGAACCTCGATCATCCGAACCCTCAATTATCCGAACCCTCAATTATCCGAACGATGACTTAGTTTATCCGGAAGCTCAATTATCCGAACGTTGGCGCGAAAGATACATGGTTGCTCGCTGCCACCACCGTGAGCAACAATAAGCAACCCAACGCAACTCCTCCTTCTCAAACAGCTGCGAGACTTAGACGCTCAAAAACGCGTTGCAGCCGTTCGTCAATTAAAATTGGACGATTTTATTTTTAAAAAATATTTTAAAAGGCACTCGACTTTTTTCAGGTGCTTAAAACACACACACACACACACACATATATAAATATACAGGGTGGGCGGAACATTGACGTCCAAAAATAAAATTTAGGTCCCTTGTATCCTGGGGTATCCGAATAACCCCCATGTATATCCCGCGACTTTTCATAGTTTTCGAGTTACGAATTTTCGACCTGACCAATTTAAAAAAATCTAAAAAAAAAGTAGAAGACTGTCGAAATTTTTTTTGCAACTGAATCTTCATGAGTAGTACTTTTATGCATAAAATAATCAGCTTCGTAACTGTGATGAAAGTTATTAAAATGTTGGTGTAAAGTGAAAAACTTATGTTCGGTAAATTATGACTTAAATTTTCAACTTTAAATTAAACATCTAAACAGGTGACTTCATGGTTCCTAATTAGGCCTCAAGAATGCGCCAGACTCTCAGCTTTCATAATCATTTTTAAAAAAAGCAGTACTTAATAGGGGTACTTTGGCTACAATTGACCTTCAAAGACAGCGAGGTGGAAAATTCTTAAAATTAGCCATCTGATTAAAAAAAATTGCCCATTTTATCATTCCCAAGGATATTTAGTTTGTTACCTAACCAAAAATGACTGCAGGAAAGCTAAGATTTAAACATTTAGAGGTTTATTTTTTTTAGTTCGATTCAAGTTTAATGAATTTTGCGCCATCCGTTCTTGTAACGAGAACGGATCGCGTAAACGAGCTTTTACCTGATCCATGAGAACGGATCGCGCAAAATTCATTAAACTTAAATTAAACTAAAAAAAATAAACCTCCAAATGTTTCAATCTTAGCTTTCCCTGCAGTCATTTTTGGTTAGTTAACAAACTAAATAGCCTTAGGAATGATAAAATGGGCAAATTTTTTTTTTAATCAGATGGGTAATTATAAGAATTTTCCACCTCGCTGTCATTGAAGGTCAATTGTAGCCAAAGTAGCCCTACCAAGTACTACTCTTTTTAATGGTTATGACAGCTGACAGTCTGGCGCATTCTTAGGGCCTAATTAGGAACCATGAAGTCACCTGTTTAGATGTTTAATTTAAAGTTGAAAATTTAAGTCATAATTTACCGAACGTAAATTTTTCACTTTAGACCAACATTTTCATAACTTTCATCACAGTTACGAAGCTGATTATTTTATGCATAAAAGTACTACTCATAAAGATTCAGTTGCAAAAAAAATCTCGATAGTCTTCTACTTTTTTTAAAGATTTTTTTTCAATTGGTCAGGTCGAAAATTCTCAAAAATGCAGTAAAAAATTCATAACTCGAAAACTATGAAAAGTCGCGCGACATACATGGGGGTTATTCGGATACCCCACGATACAAGGGACCTAAATTTTATTTTTAGACGTCAATGTTCCGGCCACCGTGTATGTATATATATATATATCAATGTTAATATGTATGTCAAATTTTAATATATATTTATGTATTTTTTTTAATGTAAAAACGTGTTGTTGATGATCTCGTCCCAAAAAACCCACGTTTCGATTATCCGAACTTTTGATTGTCCGAACTAGTCTCGGTCCCAATTGGTTCGGATAATCGAGATTCTACTGTATACGTAAGGCAGGTTTGCAGTCACAAGAGTCTCGCGGTTGAGATATGAGCGTGCGGGCTCTGAGTGTAGACGACGCGGGTTCGATCCCCGGTAGCAATGTCTTGTTTTTTTTTATTAAGCATATACGAATTAAATATCATAAATAATGCCTGAACAGGCGAGAATAGCTAAAGCGAGAGTAAGTTCGAAATTTTCTGAATATAAAATGAAGAGAAAAAAGTTTACCCACCGAGGATTGAACCCGGACGTTCAGCATCATAATCCGTCACGCTACAACTCAGCCACGACGCTCATTGCAGATAAAGAAACATTTATGATACACTCTTTTCCATAATGTTTACTGTTGAAAAAAAAATGCCGAAACGATCGCGGCAAAGGCTCAAGATTTCTTTTTGAACCTTTCACGGTCGTTTCGGCGTTTTATTTTTCAACGCGGTTCGTCGTTAATTTTTTTAACCCGCATTTTCGGCATAAACGGGCAACCGAGAGAAAACAATGATCTCGATACATGTTTTTCACTTTGAAATTCATTTAATGCATATTCCAATCCGCAGTACGGCCACACATATATGTCGAGCTCGATCGGACGGAAAACCTCGCTCCGTTCGCCTGTCGAGCGAGCGAGGGGCAGAGACTTTTCCCCCACCGAGCTACCCATTCGTGTTCACGCTGCTGCGATACCAACTTTAGCGGTGATCACGGACTCGCGCGGCTACAAGGGAATCTGCAACCTCGACAGAGGCGATGATCACGAAATCATACTCCCGAACTCGCCGCCGCGATTTAGCGCCATTTACGAAGCACGCCGAAAAGGGCCGCGTTGTGCATCTCCCCATTAATCTCTGCTTATGGAAAGACTTGAAAAAAGTAGCTACAAAAATGTGATCAAACAGGGATGGCGCCACTATTGCTAAGACCTCTAGAAGTGAGCTGCGTGTGACAGAAACGGGACAAGTAAATAATGAGAAGTGAGCTGTGCATGAGGCAGAATGATACTTGAGAAGTGGGCTGCGTGCGAGAGAGTGTAAAATGATATATACCAGAGAGAACTCCGTAAATGCGTGAAAGATAGATGAATATTTTTAATATAGCAATGCCCAATGAACAATATGCATTAGTTGGATAATTAACGGTGAAAAAGGTCGAAAATAATAATAATGCCGTGCGTAGTGATAGAAAAATATTTTTATCATCACAGTGTTTAATTGTACAATGGACGGTAGAAAATGTCTTAAATAATACTGATGCTTTTTTTTCTTGAACGAATTTTTATTTTCTCAGATATATACGACGGTAAATTAATCCCCGCTGTCAAAGAACAATGCTTTGCGATCTGCTTATATTAAAACTCGCAAACAGCCAACGGTAACGCGATTATTCTGACGATAACATAATCTAATGAAAATAAAAAGAAAATCGCACGAAAGAAATTGCAATTACTCATTGAGGTAAGAAATTTAAAAAATGTCCAGTAATTATTTTTCGATTTGAGAAAAACATCGTAAACATAATATAAAGTCGAAGGGATATTGCTTGCTTCAACGTTTTAAAGATAAAATATATGTGTTCTCTTGTCAACATTAAGGCTGATTTGGTTTAAAAATTCGATTTTAACAATTCTCAAATTGTTCCAATATTGTGTGTATTTCATTGTATTTGCTGGTACAATAGAACCTCGTTTATCCGACCTTCGATTTCTGCGTATCATCCGAGGTCTATCCTCGGATAACACGCAGAATCTCGGATAAAACAGAAGAATCTTCTATGCCTATGCGTGGAATAGTCCTATATTGCTACTGTTTTGCGTATTATCCGAGATGTCACTAATCCGAGGTACATTCTCCCCACACTACCTCGAATAAGCGGGGTTCTACTGTATTTGCCATAGAGGCTAGGATGCGTATTCGATCCTCTTCCATCTCTTTTACACGTCATCGATACTCAGCTTAGTTCTCGAGGTCTTAGAGATAGTGGCGCCGTCCCGGTTTGACCACATTTTTGTAGCCACTTTGAAATGCACAGATCGGACTCCTCCCACTCGGGCCTCCATGCCGTGGACCGTGCTCTCAATGCAATCTATAGGGAACGTGAAACTCGACTACCGCGCTTCTAGTAGTCAAAATTAAAAGCTTTTGTAGGTGGTGTAAAGTAATCGAAATATTGAAAGGCGCCTTATTTTCTAATAATAGACTAAGTTTCAATTTCGCTTTTTTTCATCAAGTTGAAAGGTATTGTTGTACAGCTATCTAAAAAAACGTTTATGGGAAATGATTTAGGATGAATACAAAATCCTTTTATGCAACAAAATAACATGTTGCATTAAAGGATACACAAATAATGCAAAAATAGTGCAGCTGTTGAAACATAAATAAAATGTTATTCTTTTCCGTCCGAGAACCCTCATGCTCCTTGGAAGCAGAAGAAATGTCAATAGTGGGTAGCAGAAGTAAAAAAAAGTACGTAAGTAATCAACGTAATTTGCAAACGAATGTAATATCTTAACCATGTTATCTTTTGGCTTATTCGATTCGAATTCATATCCTTTGATAACAGGACCATCCTTTTCAAAATTGAACTCATATAAGTATCTTTTTGCATGTACGACAAAAATTAGCGACTATCAGCTAGTAGCCGAATATATAGTGCTCATTTTTTTAGAAGTTATGTCAACTTTTTGCGCGATATCTTTTGTCTCCTCGGTATCTGTGACATATAGCCAGCCATGCACAATTGCTTGCCATGTTCTTCTACACTTTTAAGAAACGTTTAACCGGATGTGGATGAAAAACCAAACTTAATTTCACGTGCATTTTGCTACCATGCCTTATAATTGAACGCTGAACTACCAACAAAAGCTCTAGATTCATAACGGTACAGGCGCCGCATCTACTTTCGATCAGCGCTCTATCAAACCCTATACTGCAATGCTCAATATCTACGGGGTTGCAAAAATGCTAAAATAGAATCAACAATTTCGCAACACAACTTAGTGTATCAAAGTAATTTTTCATCCTCAAGGTCAAAATGCTACCACCGAGCTGATTTTTTTCTAAAAGTATATAACCCATTTGCTGATCATCCTATGCAGTTTGGATACAACCCGTAGAACCGTTTTTTAGAAAAAATAATCGAAACTCGACGTATTTCGTGGGAGATTCACAATAAGCTTATGGAAACCTCCTGATCATTTTTCAGTAAATTATTTATGCCTGATAAAAAATGCTACCACGGAGCTGAAAAAATAGATACGGTTTGACTAATTATCGTACTAACCCTTGGCACCGTGAAAATGAGGCTTCACAGCACCGTTATAAAATGATTGAGTTTTCGACCGCGAATTTGCGCGAAAATGAAGCACATGAAATGTCAGGCTGTGGAAATATCGCGACGTCGTAGACGGCACAAATGGTACTTATCGTATCCACATTTGGTAATTATGCACGGGAACCTCAAACTACTTAGACAGGATAATTAGCGAGGAATATTATTTGCTCTTATTCTCTTAATTAGTAGTAATTACTTAATATTAATTTGAAATATAAGTTCATAAATTAAACGTTTCTAGAAATGTCTAGGAAAACCCAAAAGTTAGCGGATTATTTTTCAAACACAAAGGACTTTTTTCGAATGTCGGACATTTATTAAAGTCCTTGGTTTCCTTGGAAAGGAAAGTCCTTTTCCTTTCCAGCGAAAGATTTTTTTACTCAGATCCATATTCACTGTTGACAAGTCCTCGGGAGATTGTGAGATTATGGTCGTGTTTGTTGGGTCTCATCATTTTGATACGAACAAGTGCGCAGGCTCATGATGATGCGCAACGCGCAACTGCGCAATCAAACGAGTCATGCGCAAAATGAATGACTCGTTTCATTGCGCAGTTGCGCGTTGCGCATCATTGTGCGTGTGCGCACTTGTTCGTATCAAAATGATGAGACCCAACGAACACGACCTATGAATGAGGCGCGTATGTCTTTCACTTCGCGATACTTCTGCCACCCTGACTAAGCGTTATTATATATCACGATTTACAACGTTGCCAATTCGTCTTGCATTAATTAAGGTGTTCCTTTCACGAACCCGAATATTTAACAATTAACTGATTTTCCGCTGTAATCAAATAAAATACACCCCAGTATACTGGCCAAATTTCAAGTCAAGATACCGAAATTTGAACAAAAGATTAGGATTCCAAAAATCGTCTCATTTATAAGGCACTTTATGGAGATGGCTGGCCTCATTAGTATCTAATAATTTATAAACTAAATAACTTTAGATGCCTGATCTAAACAGCTCCGGCGTGTAAGAACTTTCAGAGATTCCGTAACGAGAATAATAACGGGCGGTCACCGCATGTTCAAAGAAAATATTAATGATACAACTTAGAAAAATGTGACTAGCTAAAAAAAATCCTAGCCGCGCCGTTTCAGAGAAAACGTAAAAATGTCTAAATCTACTAAATTTGCGCGACTTTTTTCCCCCGTTCACGTTGGATATAATAATCGAGTGTGACTTATTTACATTAAGTGCCACCGTTATTTACCAATGATTCCGAAAGGGTCTCCTTATGCCTCCACAAAATACGGCCCTCGGCGAAAGATACCTTAATTGTGCTAGTGCGTTGCGTTTTCGGCAAAATTCGTCAAGAAAAATGCTAGCTTCGTTCGTTGGCCACGCGGCGCTTTTCGACCTTCCACTTTCGGCTAACTTCCCTCTCACTGTGTGCTGTTTTCGCTCCGGTCGGTTTGATAAACTCTCAAATGTCACGCGGTAAGATTACCGCTCGTCGGTTAAAGGCGGGATACACAGCAGGAAAAAATTAAGCAATTCTGAGGGGTTTTTGAAACTACGAAATAATTATTCTACAATTATTAAACTATAGGTATACTCTAACAGCATATTTCAGTATATAAAACAATTTATTTCATTCATTTATCATCAAAATGACGGAGCTGTGGCAGAATGTTACAGCAAGATTGCCGCGGGAATTGTGAATCGGCGTGCAGTCTTGCTTCCCGTAGACTTTGATTTGCCCCAAAAATTTTACCATTCGTTCAGTTAGAACATGTACGGTTTCTATTTCACAGTAATTGAAATGAGGACAATGCAAATTTAAGACTATGGTACGCATTTACAAAAAAAACAACATTTCTGTAAAATTTTAATTAAAAAGGTAGTTTTCTTTCTAATTTTTAAAAAACAATTCTCGCCAAATAGAAAGTAGCAATATTATCAATATTTCTACCAAGTTTTAAATCATTCGGCTTAATAGTTTCTGAGTAATCCTGCACGCCAATTTCGATGATGCAGTCTTGGGAAAAACGCGTTTGAAGTTTTTCGAATTTCGCTTTGAAACTTCGAGGACTTATTCGACATATAAAATTCTAGTGTTTAAAGAGAAAAAAAGAAATTAATTTTTTATCGCTTATCGAGGGCGATTTAGTTGCGACACCTGCCGCAGACGTTGTCGTTGCTGCCGCCTACGTCGCGCGGATTGGGGAGGGGGCATCACCCTCTCCCGTGTCGCGCACTCGTGACGTAACGAACATTCTGGTGTGAATTTCTCAGTGGCCATTTTGTTTTCAACCCGAGAGGCGAACCAGGTATTACACAAAGATAAATCCATCTTATTTTACGTAGACTTAACGGTCAAAACGAGCCTCTCGATCCTCTCGAACGGCAATAGGACACATCCTTTTTATCTCGCGTCGAATAAACGAGGATACTTATCCCGAGAAAATAAGAAAACGATAATCGCGTTTTTCCGCTAAGCGACACATCGGTAAGGGCTCACAGTGAAGTTTTTTTTTGCATTCTTTATTTCCTTTACGTGCGCCCTGTATGTCCATATCAAATACCTCGAGCGATAAGTAGTGACTGACAAATCCATTTTTTTTTCCGCCAATTTGACGATTTTATTGTGTCAATTCGAAGTGGGCGTTCGTGTATTGCAAAAATTCGCGAGTTTGGCACAAAGTCAATTCGCGCGAGGTCCCTCTCATTGGGCTCGTTTCAGCTCAGCTGGAAATAAGTCCAATATCCACGAGTTGTCGATTCATTGTCGCTTCCGATTGTTGCTGTTCATTTTTTTCCATGTACATCACCGTGTAAAGTATACACACATATATCTATAGACTCGTGAACTGTCTATGTCAAGTCCATTGGCGCATCGATTGCTCGCAATTTTCGCATTATCACTTCCTGTCTTTAAATTTGTCGGCAACGAGGGACAAATAAAACTGTTGATTTATGGGGGTACTCGAATCCTGGGTAATCGTCTTCAGGCGTGCCCGAAAGAAGAGATCGGGCGATGCTTCGCTCGGTTTTTCCCAACTTTCCATTGCAGTCTCGCTTGGTCCTCCGACTTTTGTCGGGTGAATTCCGGCAGGCAACGACGAGCCTCTGAATCAACAATTTTTCCCATTCGGGCAACACGCTTGCCTTTTCAATTATCAAATTCAATTCCTAGTTGTATTATTTTATTCACTCGTGAAGAACGCGCCACCGTTATCGGCTTCTGAACGTTTCTTCGATACTCAAACATATACATGGACACATATGTCGCAAAATATGGACACGTTTGAAATTTTCTCTCGGAACAGAAACTTACAGCGCTAGACTGGAAAAAAGCGCATGGGAATTGTCCTGTGACTATTGGAAAGATCAGGAAACAAGCTCCTTTGTTCTTGACGTTTTTTAAGAAAACGAAATTGCTCAAAGGTACCACGAAGCGTTGAGATTTACCTTTGATATGCCTTTGATGAAATGCTTTCCTGATTTTTCTCCGCAAGATCATTCAGCTTTTTGTGGAGCGGTGGGGTTTCGATAGTACGCTCTAAGCCGTGCTCTATGAGCCTTGGAACGAAACATCTGGAGGGTGAGCAGTTAGATGGGAATAGTATGGAAACGGATTGGAGTTTAAAAAAATTAAAAAGTAGAAAACTTGTCACAATTGTAGTTTGTATCTGAGGAAGTGCGTAAAGTGTGTCCATACTTTGCATTGTTTTTGTACACACACGTGTGTATATATATATATATATATATATATATATATATATATATATATATATATATATATATATACACACACACACACACACACACACACACACACACACACAGACACACACACACACACACACACACACACACACCTATATATATGAGGCAACCTAAACGTCCCTATTGTCTTTCCGGAAAGAATTCCTAGACCCGGAGACAGTAAAGAGAACACAGTGTCTGGAAATAAGCCTAGACATTGATACAATCCGTTTACCTTCTAGTCTCTCTCTCTCTCTCTCTCTCTCTCTCTCTCTCTCTCTCTCTCTCTCTTGATCCAAGTATCTTGCTTCATGGACTCTCTGCTAGCCATAAATGAAAAGAAAAAAAAACACTTCATACACGCAGAGAGATAAATATAGATAAAAATATGTGAAAAGAAATGAAAAAAAAAAAAAAAAGCAATGGCATACGGGAACGATGCTAGAGCCGTTTTACTTATAGAAGGTAGTTTCTTATCCTTATAGGTATCCCGAATACCGAGTGTCTCAGCCTGGCCGGTGGCGCAATAAAACCCAAGCGAACGCGATAGAAAGAGCGCGCGAAGCTCGAGACAAACAAAGAACCGGAGTAAAAAACGGGGGCACGGACAAAAGAAAGGAGGTAGTCGTCCGGCGGCGACGGCAAGAGGCAAAAGGAGGAAATCTGGCGAGATAATTGACAATGGATCGTCGGGAACGTTACGCGAGATCGGAAACGCCGCCGACGCCGCCCCCGCCGCCGAGTCTCTCGAGCTCGTCAACGAGTTACGATTACGCCGGGAGCAGGAGTCGCGTCGGAGCGCCTGCGGATCAGCGCGGTTCGGCCTCGCCATCGGGCATCCCAACCGAGCACAAGAACATCAGCGGCGGGCACAACTCTCGTAGCTCGAGGAGCGAGCGTACGTCGCAGGAGAGACGAAGCCGCAGGAGACGAAGCAACGACTCGCGTTCGTCGACAGCCTCGAATTCACGGGGCGTCGCTGCTGGCGGACACAGAAGATCGCGCTCGGTCGAACGCGAGCGCGACAACGTCGAACGTGAGAGCAAGACGAGTAAATCGTCGCACAAGCACGCGTCGAGACGCGAGAGATCGAGATCGCGCTCGCGCGGCCGTTCACGCTCGAGGGAACGGCGAAGAAGTCGAAGTCGCAATCGCAGCCGGGAAAGGCACGCCAGGCATCGCGAGGGTGGCAATCGTCATCGCAACGCCCGCGGCGCTTCGCACAATTCCGATCAAACGGACGAGACGAACGAGGCCTCCGCTGCCACCTCCAACGTCCAACAGCACTGGCAATCCAGACCCTCGCAGTCGCAATCGTATGAAATGCAGCTGCAGCTGCAGATACAACGCGGCCTCCAAGCTGCCGCGCGATCGAACGCCTTCAAAAACGACGGCAGCTTCATGGAGACGTTCAAGAAGATGCAGGAGCAGATGCAACCGCCGGCGAAAACGACGCGGCCCGTGCTCGAGGAGATGCCCGTGGTGCCGCCGCCGCTGATGGTCGGCAAGAGACGCGGCGGGAGAATCCTCAAGACCGGCATGGTCGCCAAAGCCAAGACCGAACAAACGGTCGATCAACCGAAAGACGCATGGTCCCTCTACATGGCCGAGGTCAAGAAGTACCGCGAAGTCTGTTGCCAAGAGGAGGACAACACACGGCCACTCGTCAAATAAATCTACTATCTCCATTTTCACAATGGCGCAACCGAAGAAATACCACGTACCCTGGGCTCTACCACGCGCGAAACTTCTTTATTCTCTTCCCGAAACTGTTGACACGCTCGCGTACGTCTACCTCGCGTCGGCGAAAGTGTAACGCGCACTGGAAATTAACGCCTTGGGCCACTCTGGAGGCCGAAAACGGGCTTTTCGGGGATTTTTCATCAGAAAAACTACAAAATAAATCGAGAGCACAAAAAAGGGTGTTTATCATACATATCAGTGACTATACAATAATTTTTTGAGACGGCGGCTGTGCAGCGTTTATCTCAAAACTGCATTTTTTAATGATGAAGTTTGCATCGTTGGAATGCAACGTAAATGCTTATTTTTTAATTGTTCGAATTTCTTTTGGCATATCTTTGTTACGAAAATCCCTCAATCATTTTTTAAGTCGCTTATTCGCTCTGGAATATAAATCGGCAAAAAAATATTTTCTAAGATCAATAAGGAAATAAAATATTTAAAAAAAATTTCGTTGCGTTCCAACGATGCAAACTTCAATACCATATTTTTTAAGTGGGCTGGAAACATAACTCGCAAGGAACATCCCTCAGGTGACACCTTTCGACTTTGTTGAAATTTGGATATGTTATAAAGCACCGAAAAGTAAGCCATACGTATTTTTTTTTATCGGCGGAAAAACGATTTTAAGGACTGAAACGCACCCTCGAAAATGGGGATGTTTTTCGTCGATAACGTTTTAACGGTACGAGATATCAAAAAATTTCAAATCGCATCAATGTTTATTTTTTTGGGCACTATACGTTGGAGATGAGAACGATAACGTTATCGACGAAAAACACCCCGATTTTCGAGGGTTCGTTTCACTCCTTAAAATCGCTTTTCCGCCGATAAAAAAAATACGTATCGCTTACTTTTCGGTGCTTTATAACATATCCAAATTTCAACAAAACCGAAGGGTGTCACCTGAGGGATGTTCCTTGTCAATTTTCAACCGATTCACTTGAAATGTTGAATATATCGTGAAAAATTCATTGTCTATGGAAGTACGTATGATTTTTTTGATATTGCATAGTTCATTTGTTATTAACGATTTTTTAGACAAATTTTTGGAAAGTGAAAAATTTGCCTAAAAAATCGTTAAATAATTGTTAATAACGAATGAACTATGAAATATAATCAAAAAATCCTACGTACTTTCATAGACAATGTATCTTTCAAGATATATTCAACATTTCACGTGAATCGGTTGAAAATTGTCTGAGTTACGCTTCCGGCGAACTTAAAAAATACAGTTTTGAGATAAACGCTGCGCAGCCGCCATTTTGAATCGATCGCTTTAAAAAAATTATTGTACACAGTCACTGATATGTATGATAAACATCCCTTTTTGTAATCTCGATTTATTTTGTAGTTTTTCTGAAAAAAAAATCCCCAAAAAGCCTATTTTTTCGGCCTCTAGAATGCTCTAACCCCTTAAACGAGTCCCCCGTTCTCTCTAACTCGTGCGCGTTCAACGTCTACACAGATGCGCGGAAAGAAACTCGCGAGAAATCTTTTCGAAGCTTCGTGAACTGTGGAAATTTGCTTGGGAACTTTGGGAATTTTCGACAGTCTCGTTTGAAAATCTTGAAAAGCACGGTTCTCTCGTACAATTGTCAGAATCGCTATGAAAAATTATTGGACAGCAGTCAAACGTGTACAATTCGAGAAATGTGATCGCGAAAATATCTGCTCCGCCGTTCAATTTCTTTGCTATGATTACTTGCTATTTTATTCGTGCTTCAAAGCGTCGAATTTCAATTGCGTAAATCAAGTACAGTAACTTAAGGTACCTTAAGAGCAGAGTTTTACGCGTGTACGAAGTGTGCCGCGTGCGACAAGAGAGAGGGTGGGGCAGAATTTTCAGTAAGTGGCTTATCGATAAGGAGCAATGAGAAAGAAAGAGAAGACTGTCGAGAGAGTAGAGTTTTTTTGTCTTGTGTATAGTGTTTTAGAAGTGATCTCTGAAATACCAAAAGAGAGAGAGAGAGAGAGAGAGAGAGAGGAGGATTTTTCTTCGGGATAAAGCACGCTGATTTGAGGAAAAGAAATCGAGAAAAGGGAGGCTTTGTCGTTTGATCCGTTAATTTTATGAACTTTCCATTGATATGCACACACACGTTTGGGTGTTTCGAAGAAACAAAATCAGGTTTTACTCCTTCCAACTCTATTGTTAGATGTCTCGTGCGATATTTAAGCTGACTCAAGTCTCAGTGATAGAGCGCGATTTTTTTCCATATTTAATCTACACGGGAGTCGGCTCTTCACGTTCAAACTTAAATAGCTCAAAAACTAAATACTTGTCGTATCAGAATGAAGATTCTTAAAGCTGATCCTTACGGCTTTAAAATGCTACTTTTCATTGATCTCGATGTCACTACTTTTACGCAATTTACAGGTATCCCAACAATGCATGCATTCCTGTTGAAAATTTCAAAAAAGGCATTTTAACTAAAATCGGGCTGGAAATAATTATATCAAGGCTTTTGAAAAAGATTTTCAAAGCTGTAAGGGTTTTAAAAATATTCACCGAATTTGACGAGTATCAAGTACTCGAGTTATTCAAGTTTGAAGGTAAAGAGCGACTTTTTCGTGTTAATCAGATGGGGGAAAAAATGATGTAGCCCTACTTAGGCTTAGGCTTGACCTAAAGATCTCAAATTTGACATACATTTTTTGTTCCATCTGATGCTATTGTTTGATGGGATCAGAAATTCATTTTTTCGACACACCCTAATATATGTACACACGTATGATAAGATTGCTAATGTTAATTGATATTAAGATAATTGTGAATAACTTGTTGAGCAGCGAGATTATAAACGGCACAACCATGTCTGGGAAAGTAACTAGTTCGGACCAGCTACGTACGGTGCCGTTCGATCCGAGATTCCCGAATCAAAATCAGACCAGGTAAAATATGAAGAAAACAAAAAGTAAAACAAAATATGCATTATTGTTATTATTAGTGGTGTTTTATATTATTATAAGGGAAAATATAAAAGTATGGTGGACTTTGCATTGTTGAGTCGCAATGAAAGTTCGTTCTTTGTTTGAATTTCGTTACTTTTTGTCATCTAAGATATTTTCTTTTGCAAATTCAGGATGTACATTTCTAAGAAAGGATCCTGAACAGACGTTGGGGCGATTTTCGTATCTTAAATTTGCAACAACAAAAAAATGAACTTTTCATTGGATTCCAACAACGCGAACGTCAACATCATAAAAAGAGTCGAGCAGATCGTGACCCGTGTTTTCACACGATTCCATTCCATATCTATTCTAATAATCGAGATTCGCGTGAAGCTTCAAATTCGATTGTCGAACGTTTTTATTTCGTTTATCTTTTTTTCGTCTGTTTAGAATAAGATTTCTGTGGGATTCAACGCAGAAAACAAAAATACGACGAATTAATTTTTTTTTATCGGTGAAATCCGAACATACAGGAATTGCTACCAGAATTTTTTGGACTACCATCGCTGTGTGAAGATACGCGGTGAGAAATACGAGGCGTGCAATCATTTTAAGAAAGTCTTCAACGCGCTGTGCCCCAGCGAGTGGACAGAAAAATGGACCGAAGAAATCGAGGAGGGTCGATTCCCTGGGGTGATCTAATGAAATAAATGAGGGCGAGAGAGAGTGGAGATTACGAATTTTGAATTTGTGAGGCGAGGACGAATTTCAGCTATGGCATTCAGCGAAGTCGTTCTAAAATCTAGTAAAAAATGTGTTTGTAAGAGTCGGGGATTCCAAGTCAGTAGATTCAGGTCATCTGCTTCCCTGCTGACCTGCCAAGAACCGCCTATGTTTGTAAACCTCAAACTTCGCAATACACTGTAAAAAAAAATGATAAACATGCATCTAGTCTCGTGTCATTGACAGTGTGTGTTTTCTCTACAAAACTCTACGCAGCCCTCAAAAGTTTCTCTTTCCTCTTTTATTCTTCATTAGCGTAAATTGCGTAAGAATAAATGACGCAGTGAAGAAATTTCTCTTGCTACGGTTCTCGTCGGTTTTTGCCCCTGTGGCGTATATGCATCAATAAAGGCAGCGTCTCGATCTCGAGTAATAATAAAGAAAATTTCGACGCTAACGACGAACCCGCTACGTGCTCTTTATACAGTAAAATGGCCTTTTGCTAGTCGTTTTCGAACAATCAACGTCACGCGAAAATTCATCGACGGATCGAAAATCTAATGACATTTTACTAGTGTAATGTGATTTTTTAAAAATTTTATTTAGGCTATTTTTGTGACACCGTGTGAGTGAGCAGCACACGAATTTTGTCACAATTAACAATTGGAGTAAGGTGCCCAATCATTGGCACTTAAGACCACCGTGTAGGTAGGGAGAAGTGTCAATAATTGGCGGGGTGCCAAAATAAGGTCACTTTACCCTACCTGCACGACAGTTTTCGGAACTTTTCTGTTAGTTTTTCACAGAAAGCAATGGTAGTGTCAAAATGCGCGTCGCCACAGTGGCTAGATTGAGTTGCTCTTTGTTTTGCGATTGGCTCAATCCGAATTTCATTTTCCAACCTTTTCGGTTACAGCTTCCCCGTGGTAATTTGACATAGTATTTTTATTCAACAACGCTTAAGGTGCGGCCTCATGCAGTCGCTCGTCGCTCGATTGCAGCGATAAATCTGGTCACGTGACCCTATTTTGAATTTCCCGCGACTCAAAAAAGTAGCGACAAGTCGCCGCGTCGAATAGCAACTCTCCTCTCCCCACTCTCCTTTCCCAGCGATAAAGCTCAACATTTTCAGCTTTGTCGCTACATATCACGTGACCAGATTTGTCGCTGCAAACGAGCGACGAGCGACTGCATGAGGCCGCACCTTTATATCCAGGGGACACCTGGTTGAAAAACTTCGAGTCATTTGTTTCCTGCTGCTTTTGGGAAGTTCATAAAACTTCTCATGGATTTCTTTACCGGCTGCATAGCACACACGGAGTTTTGTCAAGTTACGACGGTCAGGCAGACATCAGTTCACTACGCACCCTACGCACCACAATAAAGTCCAGCCGAAATGCGAATAATGAAGATGGCGCGTCGAACGAACAGACCCATAAATATAGTAATATATCGGTCGACGAGGTGAAAATTATCGGACAAAGTTCTAACCTCAGAACAGACCGGTCGTGAGAGTATACTACTTCGAACGACTCTATTCGTTGTTTTCAAAATGTCAAGATGAGAATTTTAAGGGCAAAACTATTTCGAAAGAAAAAAATGAGCCTATTTGGAAATTTCATCATATCTGCAGACTCAAGTTTTGTACTGTATACTCGTTTTTGTATTCCGATACATTACGTACGAGAGGAAGACACATAAATGTTTTAAATATAAAAAAAGTACGCATCTGCTTGCAGTCACTGAAAAAATTATACTGCATCATAAATACGGTATTTGTACCAATCAGCGTATCGTTTAATCGTAATTTTTATGATAACACTGACAATTAAGGTTAGATAGGTTAGTAAGTCTTCTGTCCTACCATGGAGCCTAGATACCAGGAGGTTCAGCGAGGTCTTTCAACTCGTCCCCAAAACGAGAACAATAAATGGTGGCGCTGGGGTGCTCCGGCACCTATATGTATATAGATATACGCTAAACATGGGTGCGATCTAAGACAGATCACAGATGATGTACCTAACCCTCATTAGTGTTAAGACGGAATGACACCTCATCGCGGTCGGTATGGTAGAACAATTATAGATACCCAAAAATCTCTGAAACGGCTCTTCAGATCCCGTCGAAACTTTGCCAAACGACGTCAAATAGATAGACGAACAGCTGTCTGCCCCTCAAATTTTCCAAATTTGAGAAAAAAAATGTAGATTGGCTTATGATAAGTCAATCTACTTTTTTTTCCTCAAATTCAGAAAATTTGAGGGGCAGACAGCTGTTCGTCTATCTATTTGACGTCGTTGGCCAAAGTTTCGACGGGATCTGAAGAGCCGTTTCAGAGATTTTTGAGTATCTACAATTGCTCTACCATACCGACCGCGATGAGGTGTCATTCCGTCTTAAGGGATAACACCACTCTAGGATTTTGGAAAGACGTTTTCTTTCCTAAAAATACTTTGGTGTCATAAAAACAATATGCAATTGGTCCTGTAGCAATTTTTTTTATTTAAAGGTTCAATTGTCGATTTGGCCGCAGCGCCTTGGAGCGCGCGCTGAGTTGCTCGTACAACTTTAAACGCGTTTTTCTCGAAACCACTTTTTTCGATCTCGGAAGACGAATTACTCGACCACCTTTGCATGCATCGATTTAAAATTTTGATAGCAGCTTCACAGTTATATTCTTTATGGGAGTACGTAGCCGTTTTTTGATTAAATGTAAACTTCTTTTTATAAATAATTTACTGCTTTTTTGGCAAAAAATCGATTTATTTTCTTCAAAGTGCGCTATTTTTGCAAAATTTAAAAGCAAATTTCTAGGTAGTCTCATAGCTAATAATATATGAATTATCATTTTTTTGGTTTTTGTTTCAGGTCTTATATTTTACGAGAAAACCGTTCTCCCGTGAAGCTATATGTAAAAAAAAACACGTTTTTCTAGATAGGCTGTATCGCCGCCATTTTGACTTTGAGTTTGAGATCTTTTCTCGCTTTTGCGTTTTTTTTCCGAACCGTCATGAGGAAATTATGAATCGCCGGATATTTCGACGTTTCATGCAAGAAGACTAGAGCTAAGGAGTCCGAACGCTTACGGCGATCACGATCCAAAAGCGTCCATGGAAATCCAGTTATTAGTGGTTGGTGGTTTCACCGCGTACGTCGCTGCTCATCACCGAACCGAAATGAACTGAGCGACAAGAACGCAACCGACGCCATCCCCCATCGATGATTCCCGCTTGTCACCCATGTTGGAATAAAGCGTGTGCGGACCGTGCGGACTAACGAATTTCGCGATTAATAAAAAATAATTGTGTCTCGGTGTAAAATATATTTATCGTGATCTGCGGCGAAAACTATCAAAGGAGTGTTATGTATTGTCTCATGTTTATAAATAAATTTTGTTTGTTACTGCTTCCGCAACGATAAGAAAACATATCGACTGAATTTCGGTATTTCGTTATTATTTTTTATCTGTGCTACGTATAGTATCATAATATGGGAATATGATGTGTGATCATTTGTAAAACTTTTATCTGGATTAAAAAATTATTATGAATGTCTTGTGTCTATAAATAAATTCTGTTACAGCATCCACAACGAAGAAAAACTATTGTCTCAATTTCTTTATTTCGTTATTATTCCCTATCTGTACAGCGTATCATCAGTGTGAATGTGATGTGATTCAAAATTCGTATCAATTTTCTTGTGTCTATAAATGCATTTTGTAAGTTACTGGTTCTGCAATGAAAAAAACATATATTGTCTTAATTTCTGTACTTTGTTATTATTCTCTATCTGTACAGCGTATCATCGGTGGGAATATGATTTGTGAGAATTTGCAAAACCTCAGTCGAGATTGAAAATTCTTATCAATTTTTCTTGTGTCTATAAATGCATTTTGTTAGTTACTGCTTCCACAACAAAAAAAACCATATTGACTTCATTTCTGCATTTAGTTATTATTCTTTATCTGTACAGCGTATATAATATGTGAATATGATATGTGATCATTTGTAAAAGCTTTATCTGGATTCAAAATTCTCATGAATTTTCTTGTATCTAGAAATAAATTTTGTTTGTTACTGCTTCCGCAACGAAAAAAAAACATATTGACTTAATTTTTGTAATAAGTTGTTATTCTTTGTCTGTACAGCGTATCATAATATGTGATAATTTGTAAAAGTTTTGTCTCGATTTAAAATTCTTATGAATTTTCTTGTGTTTATAAATGAATTTTGTTTGTTAGTGCTTCCGCAACGAAAACAAAAATATATTGACTTCATTTCTGTATTGCGTTATTATTATTTATCTGTACAGCGTATTGTAATGTATGAATATGATGTGCGATCATTTGTGAAAGTTTTGTCTGGATTCAAAATTCTCATGAATTTTCGTGTATCTAGAAATAAATTTTGTTTGTTACTACATCTGCAACGGAAAAAAAACATAATGACTTAATTTGTGTATTTCGTTATTATTCTTTATCTGTATAGCGTATCAAAATGAGTGATAATTTATAGAAGTTTTGTCTAGATTCAAAATTATTATGAATTTTCTTATGTCTATAAATGAATTTTGTTTGTTACTGCTTCCTCAGCGAAAAAAAACACTGACTTAATTTCTGTATTTCATTATTATTCTTTATCTGTACAGCGTATCATGATGTCTGGTCATTTGTAAAAGTTTTGTCTGGATTCAAAATTCTCATGAATTTTCTTGGGTCTATAAATAAATTTTGTTTTTTACTGCTTCTGCAATGAAAAGAAACATATTGACTAAATTTCCGCATTTCGTTGTTATTCTCCAAAACAATATATACTATCTATATAAGACTTCTATCTATCTAATATATAGAAATTTCCTGCACCAACTGGTTTGACAATTAATTTGATCAAATTACCGTTCCATATGAAGAAGCAAAGGGTGCTTTTTGCATATCGTACGGCACTGTTTTTACAATTAATTTGATCAAATTATCGCTGCATATGAAGTAGCAAAGGGTGCTTTCTGCATATTGTACGGCACTGGTTCGTTCCTGATTTCAATTCGGTTCGGTGGAGAGCAGCGCCACCCTTCTCATCTGGATTTCCATGGACGTTTCTTCAACACTGCGTTCGTACTCCTTACCTCTAGTCTTCTTGGTTTGATGTCACGATCGGTCTGTCGTGAGGTTAGAAACTCATCCGATCACTTTCCGTACGAAATATATATAGCAAATTACCTTCGAAAGACTGCAGCGCCACCCTTAATATTTCGACAGGTTGAAATGCCGTACGCAAACATACGTCCATCTCATTTTACGTAGACTCACGGGTCAAAACACGCCTCGTGTTGCTCTCGACCGACAATAGGACATCTTTTTTGCGTCGCATCGAATAAACGAGGATAGCTATCCCGAGAAAATAAAGAAAAGATAATCGCATTTTTCCGCTAAGCGATACATCGGTAAGGTCTCGCAGTGAAGTTTTTTTTATTTTTTATTTAGTCCATTTACGTGCGCCCCGGACGTCAATTGCAAAGCCCTCGAACGAGAAGAAGTAACAGAAATCCATTTTTTTTCTCCACTGACAATTTCGTTGTGTCAATACGGAGTGGGCGATCGTGTTGCAAAAATTCGCGTGTTTGGCACAAATTCGAGGTTTCTCTCATTGCGCTCCTTTCAGTTCAGTCGGAAATAAAAAGTCCCATCTCCACAAGTTGTCGATACCGTGTCGCTTTTCATATTTTTTAATGTACATCTTCCTGTAAAGTACGCACATATGTATATCTATAGTCTCGTGCACTGTCTATGTCGAGTCCGTTGGCGCATCGATTGTTCGAAATTTACGCAACATCACTTCCGATCTTTGAAATTGTCGGCAACGAGTGACAAAATTGTTGATTTATGAACTCCGATAGCTATAGATGAAAATAATTGCGCGAAACGAAGAAAAAACACTTCATACATGCAGAAATATCTCTAGATAAAAATATGTGAAAAGAAAACAAATGAATTGAATAAAATACAAGTAATGGCATACGGGAACAATGCTAGGCCGTTTTACTTATGGAAGGTAGTTTGTTATCCTTATCGGTATTCCAAATACCAAGTGTCTCAGCCAGGGCTGCGTGGCAAAAAAAGGACAAGTAAACGTCATAGAAATAGCGTCGATGCTTGAGACGAACAAAAAACGGAGTAAAAAAAGCACAGCACTGCAAGGAGAGAGTCGTCTAGCGGCAACAGCAAGAGAAGAAGAAGGAAGAAATCTGATGAGATAGGGATAGAAATAATCGCTCGAATTCTTCAATCTCCATTTCCGTAACGCCACAACCGAAGAAGAACCACACCCCCTTAGCTGTGCCTCGGGAACCTTCTTCTTTTCTTCCCATGCCGAACCTATTGACACACTCGCATCTGTTTCGCCTGCTATTGTCAAAGTGTGTAATGCGCACTCGTTCGCGTTCAACATCTACTGCATTGTGTATTTGCCTATGTTAAAAATATGGTTCATTCCCTTGTCATCCTAACAGAGTCAGGGTTGCAAAATTTGTAATGAAAAAGTAATGCATTATTCATTACTTTTTTAATGGGTAATGAAAAAAATATTTCATTACCCATTACATTACATTCAGTAATGTAAAAAAATTCCATTACTCATTACATTATATTTTGTAATGTAAACAATTGTACAATTTCCGTAATGTACAATATGCAATGTACAATTTCCGTTACATTGGATTTTGTAATGTAAAAAATGTCCATTACTCATTACATTATATTTTGTATTGTAAAAAAATTCCATGACTCATTACATCCGGATTTGTAATGGAAAAAATGTCCATTACTCATTACATTAAATTTTGTAATGTGAAACATTTTCATTACAAAATGCAATGTAATTGATAATGGAATTTTTTTACATTACAAAGTGTAATGTAATGAGTAATGGAAATTTTTTACATTACAAAATTCGGTAATTATGCAGAAGTGGAACACCACGCTAATTTTTTTTTTTTTGGTACGAACGTCGTCAGTTGGTCACTACTGGAGAATTTGAGTCGGGGGAGACAGATTTTTTTTTATTATTTCCATAAGTTATGGGGTTTTGAAGTTTTTCTGAATTTTTATGGGGTTTTGAAGTTTGAAGTTATGGGGTTTTGAAATCGCGATATACGTGATTTCAAAAACGTGCCCGACGTCATATATACACACCTAAACGCGTGAACACAACAATGATTGTGAAAATGTGAGAATGTGTTATTCTCTTGCGTTATGGCGTGTTTACGTACTTGACGGATTTGGTCCCTTACAAACTCGTGAGTTTTTTCGGGTTTGTTTGGGTAAAGAAAGTAAAGAAGAGTAACGAGTAAAGAAAGAAGGGTAACGAGTAAAGAGAAAATCACATGTTTGAAAAAAATAATTTTGATTTCAACAAACTTCAAAACCCCATAACTTATGGAAATAATAAAAAATGTCAGTCTCCTCCGACTCAAATTCACTAGTGGTGACCTATGGAAGACGTTCGTACAAAAAAAAAATGGCGCCAAAATTGGCGTGGTGCCCCACTTCTGCATAATTACCTAAAATTCAATGTAATGAGTAATGGAATTTGTTCACATTACTAATGTAATGTAAAAAAATTTCATTACTCATTACAACGTAATATGGATTATTATTTGTTTCCTATCGGGTCAAATCAACCCAGTGCAAAAACCTCTGCCCCTTATGGGAAACGAATAATAATCCTCATTACATTCAAATGAGTAATGGTGATTTTGTTCATTGCATTGCATTAGTAACCTGAAAAAATCCATTACTCATTACCTTATATTTTGTAATGTAAAAAAATTACATTGCTCATTACATTACATTTTGTAATGTAAAGGAAATCCATTAATTATTACATTACCTTTTGTAATGTAAAATATTTCCATTACTCATTGCTTTGGGCTTTGTAATGTAACAAAAATCCATTACCGATTACATTGTAACGGGTGATGAAAATATTTCACATTACAAATTCAAATGTAATGAGTAATGAAAATTGTTTACATTACAAAATTCAATGTAACGAGTAATGGCAATTGTTTACATTACTGAATGTAATGTAATGGGTAATGAAATTTTTTTTTCATTACAAATTGTAAAGTAATGAGTAATGAAAACGCTATTGCATTACAAAAAGTAATGCATTATTTGCAACCCTGAACAGAGTGTGCCGTTTAAAAAGTATTTTCTACAATTTTATCGGAAAAAATATGCATCATGTTCGTTTATTTCAATTTTTAAATTAGATAAATGCGCACGTTTGGTCACGTGAACGAAAACGCTCCAGAATTGGTTGAATCTCTAGTGACTTGACATGCCAAAATAAAGATTGTTATTACGAGTACTGTGACGAGTAATGAGCGATTTTCTACTTTATTTCAGTGTATTTCCGTGCTTCTTCTGTTCATTCATAATTATTTGTAGTGATAGTTACGATATTATCAAATTTTGAAGGCAATCCTATCGCTCCACACTAGTCATACCACTGATCGTACTTGAGACTTGTACAATTTATATTTTCAACATATGCAAAAAAAATCATTTGTAATAACTAAAATTTTCCATGTGTAAACTGTTTAATGAATGTCCACATTTAATTAGAAAAATGAAAAAATAGTTATTCCAACGATTCGCGCAGTTTTTCTAGGTTCGATGTTTGGCAACATTGGTTCTATCTCCATCTCTTTTTACTCAACCAGGCGAGTTTAACCTCCATGCTTTTCAACGTGGATCGCAAATATTGACATTTACGAAGAAAATAATGGACCATTTAAGGCGTTACCCCCACTTGTAGCGCAAAAAAAGGCCTTTTTCATGAATTTTTTAAAAGAAAACTACAAAACTTTTTTAATCGATCAATATACCATCTTAAAGAACACATCTTGAAGAACTTTCAGTAATTTTTTTATTTCAAAATATTACATTGTTTAGTGGAAAATGGCCGTCAATGAAATAATGTTTTTATATACACGGTTTGCGGTGACCAACATTGCGGCGAAGTGGATCATCTGGAAAAAAAATGCGGATGGATTTAGTCAAATATAAGTATAAACTAGTCTTTAATCGAAGGATTTTAAAAAATATTAATTTTTCTCAAAATGGCGGACAGTCAAAGTTAATGGTTCGATTTTAACGAAAAAAAACGGCCGTTTTTGGCTATAAAACGGCCATTTTTTTTCGAAAAAAAATCGAACGATTAAAGACTACATTTTTATGTATTAAATAAGCCTGCAAAATTTCAAGAAGATCGGTTCATTAGTGTTCGAGTAATCTTGGTCACCGACTTCAGAAATGCCATTTTGAGAAAAACGCGTTTAAAGTTTCAATTTCAGTTTACACGAAGAAAATATTTTTTTTGTAAACTTACATAGAGTCATCTATTCCGGGCATCAAAAAAAAACTGCACTTCAAATTGCACTTCAAAAAATGCAATAAAAAAAATCGATTTTTTCAAAATCGCAAGTGGGGGTAACCCCTTAAGATGATTTCCGTACAACAGTCGAATACCCCATTTTGAAAAGTGCATTTTTTCCACTCTCGTTTAAAAATCTTAAAAATTACGGTCCACTCGTATGATTGTCAGTATCGCTATAAAAACTATTGGACAGCAGTTAAACATGTACAATTCGAAAAAAATGGTCGCGGAAATATTCGTTCCTTCCCGTACGTCGTTCAATCTCTGCAATGATTCCTCCGTATATCAAGTAGCGTAACTTAAGTTAGCTTAAGAGTAGAGTTTAAGCATGTACGAAGTGTTTTGCGTACCAGAGACAAAATGGCGAGAGAGGGTGGGGCAGAACTTTCAGTAAGTGGCTTGTTGATAAGCAGCAATGAGAAAGGAAGAGAAGACTATCGAAAGAGTAGAACTTTTTTGTCTTATGTATAGTGTTTTAAAAGTGAGTCCTGAAATACCGAAAGAGAGAGAGAGAGAGAGAGAGAGAGAGAGAGAGAGAGGAGAATTTTTCTTTGGGATAAAGCACGCTCATTCGAGAAAAAGACATCGAGAAAGGGGATGCTTTGTCACTTGATTCGTTAATTTTATAAACTTTCCACTGATATACACAATCACATTTGGGTGTTTCGAAAAAAATCAGCACTTACTTCTTCCAGCTCTATTATTAAGTGTCTCGTGCGATATTTAAGGGGTCTTCTCCCTTTAGACGCTAAACAAGGCTATTTTCATGCATTTTTAAATAGGTTTATATTATAGATATTGATATAAAAGTTGTTACACTTAAAAAATACATTTTCGAAATACATTGTAAAAAAAATGATTTATTTGAGTCACGATTTATGGACGAAAATGGTAGTTAAAAAAATTTCCTAAAAATGGTAGGTCTGCGCTGTTGATGAAATCTCGGAGTTGGATCAGAAACAAAAAAAATTACGGTTTTAGATTCGGTATGTTAATTGCTATAGCGCATATCATACGATTTTTTATATATGCAAAAATAACAAAATGGCGGACATTTTTCGAAAAAAACAATAAAACGTGTTTTTTTACCGTTTTTGGCAAAAACATAGTGAATATCAAAATTTTTTTAAATCCTTGATACGCGCTATAGCTATAGTTGTAAAGAATATGTGGTTAAAATTCCATAAGGATCGGTTCGATAGTTTCGAAGATTTTATCAACAAGCCGTCGAAAATCGTTGTTTCGAGAAAAACGCGTTTAACCCTTTAACTGCCATTGTAGCAAATTTGCTACGTTCACTTTGACCCCGTCGGTAAAAGCGTAAGGACGCTATAGCGGACAAGCTACTACTACTACACAGTTCCATCAATCTATGCTAGATGCAGCTGCAAATGCCGGGACAGCTTGAAATTCAAACGTAAACATATGAATTATGTTAATATGGCAACAATGTTGTGAAAATTTACGACGCTTGCCCCAGCACGCGATCTGCTGCCCGTTTTTTGTCCAAAAACGTAAGTAAATGGAGATTCTTGAAATATTTGTTGATAGAATTGTGTAAAGGAAGCTTAACTGGACGAACTAGACTTTGGAGATTTTTTATTGAATTAGAATAATAGTTCGAACCGAGCGGGTAGTAGCAAATTTTCTACAGTCCGAAAATCCTACTTCCCAGGCCCTTATCGACAAAATTATAGTTGGACATTCATATTTAACCCTTCTTTAGCTATACTACAAGAGAACATGATTTTAAGCCATCCAGAAATAGGCGTGGCCGTTAAAGGGTTAAAGTTTGTTTGGGTTACATAAAAAGTTTTTTTTATGTATTTCGAAAGTGTATTTATCAAGTGTAACAACTTTTATATCAATATCTATAATATAAACCTAAAAACATGCAACTCAAGTCTAATTAATAGAGCACTGTCCATCTCCATATTTGATCTTCACGGGCAGCCAGCTCTTTACGTTTAAACTTAAATAGTTTAACGACTATTTAATATTCATACAAATCCGAGTGAAGATTCTTAAAGCTGATCTTTACGGCTTTAAAAAGCTTTTTCTTTTCATTGATCGCGACATCCCTATTTTTACGTCATTTACAGCTATTTGCATAATGCACGTGTTTCTGTTTAAAATAAAAAAAGGGCATTTTAACGTAGCTGAAATCTGTGTAGAAATAATTATATCGAAGTTTTTGAAAAAGATTTTCGAAGCTGTAAAGGTTAGCTTGCAAAGTATTCACCAGATTTGATAAATATTAATTAGCTGTTGAGTTATTCACGTTTGACGGTAAAGAGTGAGTTTTCCGTGTGAATCAGACGAGGAAAAAAATGATTTAGCCCTACTTAGGCTTAGGCTTGACCTGAAGATCTCACGATGCTGAAGTTTGCATCGTTGGACTGCAACGAATTTAATTTCTTTCGGCAGATTTCGCCTACAAAAAGCCTTCAACCATTCTTAAAGATACTTATTCAGCGATCTACATGATAAATCTATAAAAAAGATCGCCTATAACAATAAAAAGATGGAAAATAAAATATAAAACGGAATTTTCGTTGCGTTTCAATGAAACTTCAACACCATAAGATCTCAAATTTGACATACATTTTTTCCATCCGATAATATTGTTTGATGGGGTGAGAAATTATTTTTTTCGATCCACCCAAATATATATACATACGTATGATAAGATTGCTAATGTTAATTGATATTAAAATAATTGTGAGTAACTTGTTGAGCAGCCAAACGATAAACGGCACAACCATGTCTGAGAAAATCACTAGTTTGGACCAAGTTCGTACGGTGCCGTTCGATCCGAGATTCCCGAATCAAAATCAGACCAGGTAAGATATGGAAAAAAAGCTAAACAGAATCTACACCGTGAAACTACACAATTATAGTCCAGGGCCTCAACTATAGTCCAGCTACCTAGACTATATATTGAATATATAAATCCATTCTTTAGTGGGAGGAACGCAAATTTTAAAGCTGACAAATCTCGACCATAGGTGAGAAATCTGGACCATAGTTATGTAGTTTTAAGGCATTGTTATTATGATTATTATTTGTGCTATTTTGTATCGTTTCAAGGGAGAAGAGAAAAGTAAGTGGAAAAGATGATGGTGGGGTTTGCATCGTTGGGACGCACCGCAAGTTCCTTCGTTGTAACTTCTTTTTTTCATCTAAAATCCTTTTTTTGCAAATTTAGTTTTCACATTTCTAAGAACGATCCCTAAACAAACGTTAGGCCGATTTTGGTATTCTCACTGTGCCAAAGAAGTGAACTTTTCATTGCATTCCAACGATACGGAAGTCAACATCATAAGAAGAGTCAAGCAGATCGTGGCCCGTGTTTTCACACGATTCCATTGCATATCCATTCTAATTATCGGAGATTCACAAAAAGATTCGAATTTCATTATCCAACGTTCGCGCCTGTTGACATTTTCGTCGAACCCTATTATCTCGTTGTTTCTCTTTTTTGCCATCTCTTCAGAAGTAGTTACCTGTAATATCCAACGTAGAAAATGAAAAATACGTGGAATTAATTTTTTTAATCGATGACACGAATATACAGGAATTGCTACCAGAATTTTTTGGACTACCATCGCTGTGTGAAGATACACGGGGAGAACTACGAGGCGTGCAAATATTTTAAGAAAGCCTTCAACGTGCTGTGCCCCAGCGAGTGGATCGAGAGATGGACCGAAGAAATCGAGGAACACCGATTTCCTGGGGTGATCTAATGAAAAAAAGAGAGAGAGTGGAGATTGGGAATTTGGGATTTGTGAAGCGAGGACGAATTTCAGCGAAGGCCTTCTCCTAAAAAAGAAAAATGTGTTTGTGGCAAGGGTCCGGGATTGCAGATCAGTAGATTTAGGTCGTCTGCTTCCCTGCTGACCTGCCAAGAATCGTCTATGTTTGTAAACCTCAAACTTGGCTATACATTGTAAAAAAATATGATAAACATGCAGCTAGTCTGGTGTCATCATTGAAAGTGTGTTTTCTCTACAAAACTCTTCGCAGACCTCAAAATATTCTCTTTTCTTCCGCATTAGCGTTAATTGCGCAGGGCGAAATGACGCAGTGAACAAATTTCTACTCCGTGCTGCTCTCGCCACGGAACTCCATCGATTTTCGCACCTGCGGCATATACGTATCAGTGGAGACAGCGTCTAGATACGAAGGAATGAAAAGGGAAATTTCGACGCTACCGACGAACCCACCGCATACTCTTTGTACAGTAAGATGTTCTTGTACTGGTAATAAGTCGTCGTTTTTGAACTCTGCATCGACAGATCGAAATCCTAATGACATTTTACCAATGTAATGTGATTTATTACGATCAATTTTATTTGGGCTATTTTTGCAATACCGTGTGAGTAAGCAATACACGCATTACGTCACAATAGTTAACAATTACCTGCACGGTAGTTTTCGGAACTTTTTTCCGATAGTTTTTCACAGAATGCAACGATCTGAGTGTCAAAGTGCGAGTTGGCGAAAAAAAATGATTTTCTACTTTTGAGCACATTAAGGGGTGAGATGCAGTCAGAATTTTCAAAAAATCGGTTTTTGAAACATTTTCTTGAAGTATGATGTTTCGAAAATATTCCCTGGAAATTTCAAGTCAATGCGATGTATAGTTTCCGGGATATCCCACAATTAGTGAAGGGACGTCGATCCCCATGGCAGGTAGCGGCTGACAAACGCGCAAACGATAATATCCGGGAATGCAGAATGCTTCGAAGGCAACGACAAATTGATATTTTTGAAGCTTCCACATCGGCCAGGAATTGATGATTCGATGTAAGTAATTTTTTAATTAGTATTTCTATACATAAATCAAGTGTAATATTGGAAAACTCTTTCAGATATTTTTAAAAATTTATTACTCAAAAACTATGAACTTTAGCAAAATTTTATAAACAATACTTTCGTTTTGAAATTGCCCAAAATATAAAAAAAAAATCATCCCGAAAAACTGATTTTTTCAAAAATTGTTTTAACAATTGGCTATAAACAATTGAATGCTCGACTTTTCGGCAAAAAATTGTGATATTCGGATTCAGCGGATTCAAAATACATAAAAAAGTTTAGCTTCGTCCATCGAGCTTAAAATTTTACGAACATATAATACCGTATCCACATCGAAAAACTCTAAACCCGTTTTTCTCGAAACTGTTTTTCACGTCGGTGACCACTACAATTAAAAAACTCCATGGATTTTGATGAAATTTTGTGTGCTTATTGATAGCATTAAAAACTAGTCCTTAATCGAAGGATTATCAATTTTTAAAAACAATAAACGAGCGATTTTTTGGTCGAAAATCGAAAGTTATCTGTCGGAAGCCGCCATTTTGTTAATTTTTGAAAAAAAAGCTTCGATTAAGGACTAGATTTATTATTAAACTAATAATTTTTTTTTGGTTTTACAATTTTATGATGGTCACCGCGAAGCACCACATGCCGAAGGGGGTCCGACAAAGATGGCGATTTTTTTATAAACAATCAATATTTTTCTTCGAAAATTTGTACAAGTCAAGTTGAAATATAACATAAAAAGTCTGTGTAACCATTTTTGTAAAACAAACTTGACGACTATAAACAAAATTATTGACAATGCTCGTTTTTGCACACCTCTGACTGCATCTCACCCCTGAAATAAAAGCTTGTTTAAAAATTTTTTTTCATTAAAAGTTCGGTAACTTGGCATGAAATTTTATCAGTATACTGAAATTTGTTTTTACTGGATTATAGACAAAAAAATTTAATTGTTAAATATTCGGTTTCGTGAAAGGAATGCCTCAGTAATTCGGTCCTGCCACTGTTGGGAAGTTCATAAAACTTCTCATGGATTTCTTTACCAGCGGGATCGCGCGTCGTTTAATCGTCTCTATAAGTTGCTGCGAAATTCGACGGTTTTACCATGTTACGACGGTCAGGCAGACATCTAACTTACCCATGCACTACGAATCAGCTGATGCCCCGTTTAGAATGGCGCGAGCGTGACCGAAAAATTCCTGCGATGCCGTAATGCAAACAATGAAGTAAACAAAGTGCAAGCGTGAATTTGATCTACGGTAATGGCGGGACTTACCTTGATAGGAACTTATTCCTCGGATTCTGACAATGACGAGGAAGATTCGTGCGATCCACGTGATAGAGGAAAGACTGACGAACCCATGAAGAGGTAGGTTTTTTTCATGTATGCGGCGCTGACATAACCAAAAAAAAAACTTTCCAATTATCCTACGGAGGTTTTTTCTGCGAAAACGTGTGGGTATTTAAATCAATATTAACTTTTATAATAGGAATGTTGTATATTAGCAAGGATGTGAAAAATTGATAGTTTTGTTATTTATGTCCAAAGATTGCAATACTAGAGTCAAAACCGACATCTTAAGGGGGGCTGAACTACTGTGACGACCCAGAAATCAGTTATATAAAAAAAAAAATTATTAAGGAATAAGGTGATTGAAAAATCGTTCGGGCATTTATTTGTGTATACATCAACAAAGTTGTGTACCAAGTTTCATGAAAAAAAATATTAAAAAGTAAAGTTATAAACAATCTCTTGAAGGACCTTTGAACGTGAGGCGATCAACGGTGTACTTGATTTTGGCCACCTAGTTGAAACAAAAAAGTTTCTTTTTCATCTTAAAACAAATAATATTGACTGAGGCTTGACCGAGCTTTTTTGTTTCCGTGTTTTAATCATCGAAAGAAATTATTGCATTTTTTCGATTTTACGAGGAAAAGTGACATTATTGTTAATAAATAATTTATAAAAAGGTTAAGAAGAAAAACGTCGGTCAGGAGGTAGTTTGATTGATTTCGAAGGGCTGAAACAGTAGTGCCATTTGTTTCGTCACTCTAAAGGCAACGGAGATATTTGGGGTGGCCATGTTAAATGGTCCACACTGTGTGTGTGTGTGTATATATATATATTATAATAATAGGAAAGTAAATATAAAAAATCTGCCGCGTCTCTGGATACGTTTTCTACCGATGAACGCGCCGAACGCTTGCAGCGCTGCCAGATCGCTGGCTCTAGTCTGCCCTAGTCGCTCCGTAGCGTTTGCGTCGCTAGACATTGCTTAATTTAAATTGCTATATCTCTGAAACTAGACGGCCAAATTCATTATTTTTTTTACCCCCTTCGTCATATGTTCCTCTGTAATTGAGATTTTTTTAAGAATAATCTGTAGAAAAGTTTCGACGTTATTGCACGAAATGTGAATTTTTCCACCGTTCCCCATAAGGACACGTGTAAAACCGTGCAATCTTTGATTACCAATATCTCGAATACAGAACGGTGCATCCTTTTGAAATTGCGCAGTTAATCATTTAATAGTGCCTTGAATGTGTCCTCAAAATATAAAAAAAAATTATAGAAAAACGCTTTAGCGAGAGTACTACCTTAAAGAGGTGGAAATTGTGACCCATATTTGTTCTGGATATATTACATGATAGTTTGATTCATCAATAATAAACAATAATTCTAACACGGTCTTATAAGAATTGCTTCATATTTGAATGATACAGAACTTACTAGTATTTTTTATTTGAGCTGCTGTACCGTAATCCGCCTTATGCTGCGACGTGTTCTTTCATGAAACCTAATGACATTTTTTTTCTGTAACGTTTATGTTGCGAACTTATACTTTAATTTGCTCTTTATCCGAGTAAATAGGTTATGTCTTCGTTGTTGCACACGTGCTTTGTTTTGGGCTGAGTTCGATTGGCTTGCTAGTATACCCCTTTTACGGCATCGTGACAATGTGAAATCACAAGCCGGGAGTTCCTAATGATCTCACATTTTCAAACGACTGATCCGTAATGGTGGGACAAAACTCACGTAAGACGAAAGTGCGAAACGAGAATCGTAATTCGCGATTTTCACGTCCTAGAGGTGGCGCAGCGATATTTCAATATGGCCGGTCAAAGTATAGCCTCAAACGTAAACAGTTACTTCGTTCCTCTAATTTCTTGCGAGTTGGCCATTGGATTTACCTTCATGGTAGATTGTAAGGATGCTACTGCAGTGAATAATTTATTTCCCGCTCTTTTCTTAGCTCTGTCAGCTCTGGATCCAGATTTTTTAAGGTTATGAGATTCACTCCCAGGTTTCGAGTGATTTTACTTTTTAGAGCGAACTTTTTACAAGGGACGTTTGAAGATATATTTATACATTGTATATAACAGAAATAACTTTTAATATTGCTCGATTTATTATTTATAAAGATACCAACTCGGAAAGAAAAAATCTTGTGGAGTGACTACAAACTCGCCTCGATGGCCTAAAGAGTCATTTTCAGAGCCAACGACTTTTTTTTAAAAGAAGTTTATCTTTAGATGTCTTATCGAACGACAATTGACTTTTATTATCCATTTTGCACCCTGGAACACAGCATAATGTCGAGTAATTTTTGGTTTTTTAAATTTTGTCCATTGTTATCAATGTATTTTGTCCAAGTTACTATACTAGTAGAGCTTCTGCTTTAGTCCGCGAGAGGCGCCAAGACTTGTGGGGATCGCGAATAGCCCTCCCATAAGACCGTGGTCGCGGTCATAATCACTTCGTGATGCAGCTATTACTCCATTGGTCAGTCACTTGTTATCGGAGCGACCCTGGGGGTAAAATCTTATACCTGAACTTTTTCCATTCTCTCGATCGTTTTCCTTCCGTTTCCCTTGAAGAGTTTGAACTCCTGCGCCTCAAGCTCCATAGGCAGATCGCAAGACGCATAGTATAGAACTCTACCCTTTCTCCATATCTCAAACACTATGGAAAGTAGTTGATCACCGGTTTTGGTACCTCCTTAATCCGCTGTCAAACGCTACTCATGATAATATAAGCAACATCACAGTGGCGCTGTCATCAGCATATGGTGGCCGCCAAAAAGTAGATTTGAAATGAAAAAAATGAGCAATCTTTCAGCAGCCCGCTTCCTTTGCCCCAGAGCATAATAGAATTGAAGGGAGTCGCCCATCACGACGAAGTGGTCGACGATCCTATCGATCACGACGGCCGCACGCGATCCTTCAAGCACGAGCGTGGCAATTGGGCCACGCTTATCTACGCGGAATGTAAGTTTTTAAAAGCATTCCAAACGAAAAATCCAACTCCCTTCATCCCTCTCTTATCGAGATAATCCTCAATTGCATTTTCCAAATTTCCTCCCCTACGACTACTCTGATCGGTACAAGTGTCCCACGTCACAGACAAGCCCGAAGAATGCGCGAGGACGTGGATGGAAAGCGTGACTTCGGAGTTGCCGGTCCATCAGTTCGACCAGTACCACCTGAGTCTGACGAGAACGCTCGTGCTCAAGTTCCACTGGATCGAATCCTTTGTCGAGAGCGTGAAAAGTCTCTGTGGCGAAACGAAAAGATTCGCAGTCGAGTTGGGCATGGTTGAGATATACAGCAACGACGAGAGAACCCGTACTTTTCTGGCTATAGGTTGCACGTCTGTGGACAATTCGTTAACGCGGCTCGTAGACGCGTTGAACAAATTGCTCGGGGAGTACCAATTACCACCGTTTTACGAGGTAGCGTGATAATATGCCCGCGTGTAAAACGTATTTACAAAATAATGAAACATTTCCATTGCCTGGCAAAAAAAAGGATGCATCCTTTCACATCAGCTTCGCGTGGTGCAACGGCAACGTGGTGGAGTTCCTAAAGTCTCGCGCGGACTCGCTTTCGACGAGCCTCGAGCGGGTGTTGCTGGCTAATTCTGGATCTCGAATAACGATCGATCGTTTGCACTGCAAGATAGGAAACAAGATGTACGTTTTTCCATTGAAATGACGAATAACCTTCACTCGTTTCGGTACGTACAAACGATATTCGTCTTTTCTTTTATCTTTCCAACGAAAATATAAACAATTATAAATAAATAGAGATATGTGTTGAGCGGCTTCAGTGAAGGTTACCATCATCGAACAATCGGCTCGAAGGTGACGACGCTGTGCGGCAAAGTGACCGCGTTGGCACTGCCTTGCCACAATCTCAGCCAGACCTTCACCATGTCCGAGGACATGCTCACCCTCAGAGTGCACACCCTGGGATTGTCCACGCTCACCTCGCACTCCGGAGGCTCCACGATCTCCCGACAACCCGCCACGTCCACGTGCGTCAGTGACGGTTTCCTCTTCACCAACGCCTGTACGCTCTTTCGCGTCAATTTTGCGTTACCACTGGCGACGAATCTCGAGAGATTCACAGCTCGCGACAATATCTCAACGACGTCCGCGTCCGTCAAATCGCAGCATGACAATTCCAGGCTTTCCAGCGTTCGCAACGAAATCGTCGAAGCGTCCAGCAATTCGCGGGCGATCGTAGAATCGCCAGCTTCTCGGGTACTCGACAGATCGAGACTGAGCATCTGACGACGAAGCAGGTGTCGCGTCACGTCCCCGTCCAGAGGATTCGACGAGAGATCGAGATTCACGAGACTCGTCCACTCGTCCGACGAAGAGAATCTCACCAATCGGCAATAACGCAAATTCAACGTCTGCATATGACGCTGACGCGACAACAACTCGTGAAGCTTCGACTCGCATCTCTTGCCCAGCGGATTGTAACTGAGATCCAATATTCGCAGCTGACCGGGCAAACGCTCGATACACGCGAGACAATTGTGATCAACGTCGCAACCTTGCAGATGCAATTCTTGCAGGAACGGCAAACGCTTAAGGGCCCCGTTCAACGCGTTACCTGACTCGTACAACGATGCACCCGACAATTGGAGAATTTGCAACTTTTCCTGATACTCGAGGCACTTCAGCAGCGGGGTTATCTCGTTGTCCATCACCTGGCCGGGCTTAGCACGGAACGTCGACGTGTTGTCGCAAATTTTCAGGCACTTCTGTACCGTCTCACGAATTTCTGATACAACAAGGAATGTTTTATGTATATGTGGGTGTATTAAATGAACATGTATATTTCGTAAGATATAAAGAGGGAAAAGAAATTGCGCAATAAAAACCAACTTTTCATTGAAATCCAACGATACGAACTTAAGGGGTTAGGCCACAGAAACGGGTATAAAATCATGTGCGAATTTAACAATTTTTTTCGTATGAAAAAGTGATTCACTCATAAAATTAATTACACATCTTTTCAGTATGAATATCAAGCTGTTAGAATTTTTTTTTCGATGTACAAAATGGCCGACTACTAATGATTTCTTTTATCTTTTTTTTAGGCGTAGGCATAGGCGTTTTATTGGTGTAGGTTTTCCGCAGTTTCCCTACACCCGTGACATAAATGTCATGATGAATATAATACAGAGGGGGAAGTCGGCTGCGGTCGCAAGAGGGGGGAACAGTGAGGAAGATGGAGAAAAAAAGGAGTAAACAGTAGAGGAAAGAAACGGGCACAATGAGGGGAAGAATAGGTAACAAACGCGATAAGCGTGCACCTAAGGAAAAAGAAATAATATATAGTAAAAAGTTCAAACTTCTATATTTTTATTGTTCGTCAAAAAAGCTAAAAAACCGGCCGTCACACGGGGTGACTGCCTTAATTTAATATTGCATTGTGGCTAACGCTTCAACCCCCTTAAGAAAAAACTCTGTTTTGTTTTAGATCAACCGGTTGGCCAAAATCAAGTACATCGTTGAGCCCCTCACGTTCAGAGGTCCTTCGCGAGTTTGTTAATAACTTCTTTGGTTATTAACATTTTCTAACGAAATTTGGGTACATAACTTTGTTAATGCACATACAAATAAATGTTCAAACGGTTTTCCAATCATCTTACTTATTTCTCCAAAATTATCTTTTTCAAATAAAGAAATTAATTAATTTTTCAAATAATGACTTTCGGGTCGTCACAGTAGCCTAACCCCTTAACCGTTCCACGCTGACCGCGACAATTTCACTGTAAAGTACCCAATAAGGAGGCATACACAAATCACGTAACGCAAAATTTCCCAATTTTTGCCCCCCCCCCTCTCCCCCCACGTAACGGGACCGTAACGCTTGGCCAGAACCCCCCCTATTTCGTTCGTAACGGCTGCTTTGTCGTCAATAATTGCGAATTTTTTCATAGACATAACTAATTATGAAAGTATCAGGTTTATACTCATTTTACGAACTATATATTCATCTAGTTTTATACCAATTTCTATGACAAAATCTTGAAGATTAACCGAGATATATGCCTTGATTTGACGACGAAAAAAAATTCTCTTCATTCTCCCATTAATATCTTTATGAACGGTTATCTGTAAATTAGAAGTCAACAATTTATCGATATTTATACAAATGTAGCTATCGTTAAGCGTAGCCGTTTTTTTATTCTGGTTTTCTTTTACAAAATGCCGACAGTTTGAACATTTTTTTATATTTTCGAGGCCCAGTTTCTGTATTCAAGCAGTCTTCAAAACTAGTAATTATCAAATGTTAAAAACGCGAAAACGTACAGCCTTAGTCACTGCGATTACAAAAATGTTTTTAACAAAATTGTAAATCGGTTGATAAGTTTTTAAGTATTCGCTCGGACAAGGTCGAAAAAACTAGTTTCGAGAAAAACGCGTTCAAAGTTTTCGTTCCGTGTTTCTTGATGTAAAGTTACGATTTTTTCAGAATACTGATACTTACATTAAAGTATCTAGTCGTGGGCGATATGACGGTTCTTCATCTTCATGACAGTTTCCAAAATAATAAGAGCCTGTACTTTATCTATTGTAAATGATGCCCGCCTGTAGGGACTGAGGGCACTAACCGGTCGCGCTCCCCGTTCTCACTAAAGTGACTATAACTCCGTCAATTTTCGGACTTGTGAATAAAAATGTTGCCAACATATTTTTCAATACATGTACTTTCAAGAATTATTTTAAAAAATGTTCTACAAATTTTGCTTGGGGGGTGTGGGAAAGCTACTGTGCAAGTTCTTGCACAGTGATTTTCCCCCTTAACTGACATTGCGTATAGAAAGCTGTGAGCTGTCCACGGTAAAATTGCACTCGATGTTTAAATTAAAAACTCCAACATGCAGAAATTTTGCTATTTCGGCAGTTTCAAAATCATGACGTAACGCCAACGTCGACCCCTAAACGTTACATTCATTCACAATTGCGGACTTTCGAAGCAAAAGATTCGCAAGAACATAGAAAAGCAGAATTTGTACTTACGAATGTGATGACTCTTGCAAATTTTCCCGTATCTTTCGACGATCGTCGGAATTTCGGTGTCAACGATATCAGCGACGAATCGCACCACGCCATCGACGGGACGTGCGTTCCTGAGCGTATCCTCGGCCAACAGAATTTCGCCGCTCATTGTTTTCAGTGTAACCCGCACCCGGCAGCCGGTTTCGTCCTCGAATTTCTCCACCAAGTCATTGACGAGAGACTCGACCGTGGTTTCTCGTTGCTCGGGAAATCTCACTCTAAGATTGATGACCTTATCCCCAATGCGTATCTGTAATTTGACAGTTTCGCTGCTGTCCTCGTAGATTCGTTCGAATCGATTATTTTCGCGTACGTCTGGCTGATAATTGAAGATGGGCGAGGGTGTACGGGAGGGGATCGTGTCCCGTGTGAATCCCGATTTCAGCAGTGACGCTTGTTTCGACTTTTTCTTGCTCCTCCCGATGTTCCGAGCTGCGAATATGATATCGGAGGAGTCGCTGTTGTTGCTTTCGCGGCTGTCCTCGTCGTTGATTCTGGGTGTGGGTGCGTCGGTCGACGCGTGTCTCGGGCGTTTGACGATTCTCTCCTCGTCCTTCTGGTTCGTACTGAGTGATCTTCGCTTGTTGTCGGTCGTGCGTTCCTCGACGAGTGTTCTTTCTCTCACGGTGCAATTGAGATCGTCCTCGAGCCAATCGTCGATTATTTCCTCGCTGTCGACGAGAGGCGCGGGAATGGTTGCGGGCGTCATCGCGGCGACGGTGGCGGCTCGTGGTGTGTGCTGCCCGTTCGACGGTCTGTAGCGATTTTTCAAGTTCTCGATCGTGCGCCGATAGTCTTCACCGGCTGAGATTCTCTCGCATTCGGGGCTCTCCTCCCGATGGTCAGCGGGCTCCTTTGGAGCTTCGAGGGTTCTTCTTCGTGCTCGACGAGCCGGTGACATTCGGGCGGTTCTCGGCACTACGGCGGACAGCCTCGAGTGCACGTTGTCGTACTCGGCTTGTTCGCTCGGCGACAAGAGCCCGGTGCGTTCCTTCCACGCCTCGAGGCAATCGAGTACGGTGTCGCCGTCGCGAGTCTTCGCGAGCACATCAGCGCCGCTTTTCACGAGAAGACACACGATGGAGAAGTGTCCGCAGGATGCGGCGTCGTGAAGGGGCGTCACGCCGCCGCACATCGGGCCACCAGGATCGTCCACGTTCGCGCCTGATTTTATCAATAGTTCGGCTATCTCCACGTGGCCGTGATTGGCCGCCTCGTGAAGCGGCGTCCAGCCGCAATAATCACGCACGTCCGTTGGATGATTAGCCTCGAGGAGTCTCGCCACCCCGTCGATGTTTCCGGCTATACAAGCTACGTGAAGTTTCGTCTCGCCTTTCGCGTTACGCTTGATACCACGATTGCCAACGGTCTCGCGTTTGTTTCGACGCGTATTGCGCCTCGAGTTTTCGTCCCTCTTGCGCATCTCGGCCTCCACGTCCGACAAATCCTCGAGGCATATGTTGTCGCCGATGTTGGCGCTCTCGGACTCGTTCTCGCTCGTCGCGGTGTCCACCAACGGGACGTCGAGACGGCTCAATCTTTGCCTCATCTTCTCCGCCTCCTCGTAGTCACGCGTCTCCTCGAGGTAAATTATCGCGTCGCTCAGTACCGAAGCCTCGAGGCGCTCGTTGTCGCACTTACGCGCGTTCTCCGCCGCCAACTCGTACATCTCCATTACTTCGCTACGCGGGGCCCGCGTCAGATGCAACAAGTCCGCGAGATTCACCGCCGAGCGCGAGATCTCCGTTGGTTCCGTGCAAATGCTCAGCTCGCGACGAGCGTGCGGCAATGCATCCTCGTAACGCTCCACGTCGCGATACGTTTGCACGAGGCTGACCAGGGCGGCCGAAATTTGATCGATGGAATTCTCCTTCTCCGCGCAGGTCAACATGTTGCCGTAATACTCCAGGGCTTTCTCGTAAGCGCGCACCGCCGCGGCTGCGTCACCCAGACTCTCGTACAGACGCCGACGCGTCGCAGCCTCGCACTCGACCTCGAGACTCTCCTCGGCTCGACAGATCGACACGACTGAAATTTCCGAGAATAGCTATTGTTAGGTCGCAGCGCGATATCCACTGCTTGGAGGGTGTTTTTGTGAGCCGAAAGATGGCGCGGGCGTGTGCAATAACAACGTCACGAACATACATGGCTCGAGTAATGTCCGTCGTTTTTATTTTCAATCGCTGCCACGTGTGGCGCTAGTAGTGACCTGCTCGATAACTATATATGTGCCATATAACCTGTGAACCAGCCACCAAACAATGGAGAAAATGTTTATGATAATCATTATTATAATATGATTATTTCAATCGTTTGAAATTATGTAAATAGAAATGTATTTGTTTCTTGGCAGTTAGAGATCGGGAAGTAAGTGTATGCGTGCGTGTCGGTTTCTAAACAAGCATGGAAATTTCAAGAAATAAATCGATACTTATAAATACGAGGAAAAATATATTTATTTCCCTTGAATCATTTTTAAATTCAAAATATCAACATTTAATATACATTTTAATAAAATGACCGGTTTTTTCTTTATAATACATAAATGAACCTTGAATATTTGTACGTTGCACATAATTTCGAATTTTTTTTCTGCCGTTTCATTTTTTGTCAACACATTTTCTGACTGTAGCTGTTCTATCTTGGTTCACGGAAATAGCGATGGGACACTTCGTTGTTTTAAGTGAGGGATTTTGTATTTCCCCTGAAATTTGGTTTCAGTCTTAGTATAAAAAATTTATTTGTCTTGGTAAACAAAAAATACACTTCACAGATCGCGGATTGATTTTTTGATATTTAAAATGTTCTGAAAATTGTATTGCACTCACAAGCCACAAGTCACAACACAATCGTAAAACGCGTAAAACTCCAAATACTCCGAAAATATTATTATATCGAGCATGGAACGCGCATGCGTAAAAGAAAACGAGCAGATGACTACTAGCGCCACGAAGTGGACTGTAGCGCAATCAAACATACCGGAGAACACGCGAGTAATTTATTGCCACAGGAATAGTACCCAGTGTCAGAGGGCTGGGCAGGAATCAGCCCCCTGACACTGGCCTACTATTCCTACACGATAAACGAAAACGCGTTTTGCCCCGGCTTTTTAGTTTTTGAAATCGCCACTACTTAACGTTGGCTGTTATGTGACAGCCTTCGGCTCTGAATACTCCGATCAGCTGTACGATTCGATACTTTCGTTTCGTGCTGTCATCGTTATTGCGATAACAGCACGAACAGTTACAGCGATAACAAAATCCATCATACACGCGAATATTGGTCATAAATTTATCTACACTAGACGTCATGTAAAACATTCGAAAGACCGGTGCAACATACTTATATATGCATGCCTGTCACACGACTACTAGCGCCACAGTGCGGCAAAGACATTTTGCGAACAGCATTTATCTACCAGTGTCAGCCCCCTGGGAGGTATATAGCCACGGTCCTACATACAGGGGGTCAATTTCTTAACTGAAGTGAGACCACTTTTTACATTTTTATTTCACGTATATATGCTCGCGTGATTCTGTAGTGTCGCAGTGAAAATACGAGATCGCTAGACCTAAGATGATAGGAGAAATTGCTTTCTCGAGCTGTACTAGCTGAAAAACGACTCTCCAGAGGAAATAAAATATAAACGTCAACGAGATTTTAAAGACTGCGACATTTGGTTTGTGTTTGTTCAATTTTTTGAGGTGAAAGTGCATGTGATAGTCAAACAAAAACAACAATTGATACATTTTATGTACACCGACCCGGAGTTTGGTCGAGGGAGATTGCCGTATAATCGAGAAAATAAAATAAAATATTAGTAAGTGATTATGTGCGTTGTTTGTTTTATAAATATTAAATCTATAATTTATTTCTTCCAAATGTTAGATCATAAATGATTCGACCTCTTATTACAGGACAAATTATGAAGAATGAGCTAATATAAGCATATAGTGTATAGTATGTTAAGTAATATTTTTTGATACTGCTAAATACTTAGGTGTTAATTAATATTTACTACTTAAATTACGCAATTTGGCACAAAAAGATGCTAAGTTACCGAGTAGTTCACTCGCCGTCCGCATATGGACAGCGAGCGGATGATGCTACAGAGTTGACAAGTGAGTGCATATGTATGGAAAGTCCCTATAAGAAATGACAACCGCTCGAGACTGGGCTGATAAGTGAGCGACGACCTTTCCCCCCCACTACCGTCGTTTCAAGACCTGTATGTAAGACCGTGGATGGAGCATCACAAAGATCAGGTGCACATTTCTCACGAAATCCTTTTAAATATCGTTCTCACATATATTGACATTACATTATTTAATATTCGCCTATTATTTGATATCCATAATTGAAATTAGAAATATCAAACTGAACAAATATTAAAGGGGGTAGCCGGTTAAGGGGGGTCTGACGGCCCCCACCGAGTTTGATCGAATCGACCCAAAAACCTGAAAGAGGGCTGAAAAACAAAATTTTAGAGATATTTTTTAACCCCCTAAACCCTTATGAAAACACCATAATCGCAAAAAATGCGTTTTTTTTATGTTTAATTTTTTTTCGAGCTTTCAAATGCATTTTAAAGCGGTTTTAACACAACCAAAATTTTGTTTCAGATGTGTAGACATGCCCTGAATTTTTCCAGATTTTTTCGTAAAGTTAAATCATGTGCAACATAATTTTAATGGCATAAAAACCGTAAAAAAACGTCATTTTTTGTATTTAATGCTATGGTTTTTATTGACGTATTAATGGTAAAAAATCGTGCACCATAGCATAGAAAGCTACTATCTTCCTCTACAAAATGACGCTAATTGGGCTCAATTCGGTCGTCTCTAGCGTCCGAAAATCAAACTTGAATAAATTCCGTTTTTATAATTTGAGCATTTTCAGTTACGAAAATGACACAAAATCATATTTTTCAATTATTTTACTTAATAAAAGTACATTTTGGGGTTTCTGAGGTCGCCGATTACAAATTTGATGTCAAACAGCTAACAAAAAAAAAAAATTACACATGTCATCAAATGAAAATGGTATTTGCTATTTCGGTTTTTTCAATAATTAAAAGTCATTGTATTTTAAAAAATCTATTTATTTATAATAATATTACATACATTCATCTAATATATACATTAAACAGACACAAGTAATACATACATTGCAACATGATTGTTATGTTGTTAATCTTCGTCACTGTGTTCTTCAATAACAGGTTCGACATTATCAACGTGAAATAGATTCGTTAGAATTTGAGCTGGGCGGATGATTTTGGACAAATACCGTGCATGACTTAAAAAGTAAATGATTGTTGCAACGTGGGCACAGCAACCAACAGTTCTTAGCCCATTTGCACAATCACATACGTAGTTTTTTATACCGTTATATCCAATACTGTTAGGGTCGTACTGAACGTAACATCTGTATACTTTCTTGTTTATATGTCTTGATTTAACTTCACATTTCAAAATGGTATCGTCCTCCAACAAGTATTGCATATTCAAAAGTCCTTCTTCGGTATACATTTCAGCTAAGTATGAAACAGTTTGCGATAACTGGTACGAGCCAGTGAAAAGGATCTTCAAATCTTGCTCTGTCATTTCCGGAAAGTCTAATACGTCATTTGATGTTAACGGTTTGAAGATCCTTTTCTTCCTATTCCAGTTTTGTTCTTCCACAACTTTCGCTAAAGAATTGTCAACGTCTTTTCTTTTCAACATTTGCTCGGCAATTTGATCTTGTAAATCGGTATCGCAATTCAGTCTTTTTCCAAACTCATTAACCAAAAAATTCGCTACTTTGCAATAAAGCATCGCTGAATCCAACATGTTGTTGTTAAACTGATTATGCAAGAGTTTGAATTTACTACCGATTATACCGTGGACAGCCTCTACCACCCACCTCAATTTCGTAACAAATCGACATTCGTTTGCTTCATTTGTTGGAAGTTGCTTTCTTTTGCCTTTCAACGCTGGCATCAACACAACGAACCCTTGAGATTCTAACCAATCTTTGACGTCTCTGAACCCCCTGTCAAGTATAAAAACATCCCCTTTTTTGAGGATTGATCTCAAGCCGTTCGGATCACTTAGTACATGTTGTAAGATTTTCGCATCATTCACAATTGCTTCGTACGGTCCGTAAACATCTATTACATATCCATCTGTGGCACAAACTGTGAAGGGTTTACAGAGTGGACACTTTTTCTGACCAGAGAAAGATTTTTTTTGGTAACAATTATTACTACTTTTTTGGTGTCGAAGGTATGAACCATCAGCAATCAAGAGCAGGCGATCTTCAAATCCGTGTAATTTTTTTACGTAAGGCGACGTGTGATTAGCAATTAAATCTTCGCGAGAACATGCCCGAGCTCCGAAACGAAGTGGAAAGACGTCTTTCGCGAATGAATCCAAAACCGATTTGCAATAAGCAGATACTAGTTGTTCAGATTTGATATCGAAAATTGACGCAGTGATTGTGTTGGAATTTCCAGTTCTTAATTTAAAAAGGAATATTAAAAGAGCTTGATTAATACTGTGATTTTGAGAATTTCGCAAAGTGACCAACATGTTTTTTAGAGTCTTGATTTCTGCAACTGTGTATCCAGTTAGCGATTTTATGCGCTCTGCCGATAAATTGTAATCATCTACTCTGTCTAAAATACTGTTGTCGCATTTTTTGGACAGTGCATCCAAAAATAATGCCAACTCTTGAGAACTGATAGTACAAGTATTCGAAAATATTTTCAAGTTTGAAATTTCGTCAACGTACATACGTTCACTGATAAGATGTACAGGACAACAGCGATTGCCTTTTGGAATGAAAATTCGTGAACTTATAAATACCTGTAACCTCGTTTTAAACGGAACAACCGGAGATGTCGTAATTGGAGTAAGACATACGCAACAACATTTGTGAGTCGCGGTAACTCTGTTGAAAGGCATCTCGATCATTTCATAGTCCGGTTCTCTTGGATGAAGAACGTAAGGAGGGTCCTTAGAAGATTGTGATGACTGTCCTGTGGAAGATCCAGACTCCGACCGTGACAATTGTTGCGAAGACTGTTCCGAAGATTGTTCTGTGTCATCTGATACTGTCAAATTGGAGAGTGTTGATGAATGTCTCTCTACAGGATCGACAGAATTTTGTTCGCGATCAACATCTGGCAGAGGATTTTCCTCGGGATTGACGTTTGGCAGAGGATTTTCTTCGGGATTAAAATCCAACTGAAGATTTTCTTCAGGATCAGAATCACTGCTCGTCGATGGTGAAACCGTTCGGGATTTAGCGATTGCGGAACGACACAGATGACATAAAACGTCACCTTTCTCTACTCGTTTACCTAGTAGTTTAGTATATAAGTGTACGTCATCATCTGAAGAAATGGACTTCTGTTTTCCGGTATCATAACGCAACAATCTGTTGCATCTTATGCACCTTTCACCAGCCGTACATTTTCGTTTTTTCGGTGGCATCGCACAGTTTTTCCTAAAGAAAAAAAAAGAACATTGTTATTTTTTTTATTATGATTAACAAATTATTTTTTTTTTTTTGAAAAAAATGAAAAAAGTAACTGAAACCCGGAATAAAAAAAAACCATAATTAAAAAAACAAATAGAACAAAAGTAACGAAAATCGAAAGTACATTAAAAATTGTAAATCAAAACAAAAAAAATGTTGAAAACATCGGTAAACAAAACAGAAATAAATTATTGTATTCCAAATCATTTTTTTATTGAAATATCGTTTCGTCTTAGTTTTGTTTTTTTTTTGCTTTTTTTTAATTCTTTTCATGTGAGTGAACTAAACAACAACTGGAAGTTGACGGCCACCTTCTGTACGATTTCAAGTCGACTATGAGGCAAACGATTGTAGATTGAGGTTATGATTATAAATCAATTTTTATGTTGATTGATATTTAAATTGATATTCAAACTCACCTTAGAATACTGCTTCAATCACTTCGTGTTGAGATAGGCAGGTTAAACGATAAATTAAAAAAACGCTGTTAACAAAACAAATAGATTTGTTTAACGGAGCAGAGCGCGTCGCATGACGTGTGTACTGGACGGCGGCTGAACACAGAGAGAAAGAGAGACCGCGTGGAGCGGGGTTCTCGATGCGTCAGTGCGTAGTGGGCATGCGCAGTACCGTGCGGAGGGGCATACGAGCCTAAGGCCCACGTGGGTACGGTGGCCTTAGGCACTCGGGTACGTGGCTTAATAAGGTACAAGTTGGGATTTTCTCCGCCAGGTGACAGTTTAGTCGGGGAATTCCAAATTTTTTTTCTGAATAATACGTAATTTTTTGTTTGTTAATATAACTATTGACAGCTGTTACGATTAAAAATTCGTGTATAAGAATGAATTTATAATCAGCGACCTAAAAAATCCTTATTAATATCGTTCCCATAGCTTTTTTAAAAAATTTCAAAAATTAAAATATTTTTTCTTCGTTTTGACAGCTGTCATGTGACAAAACTAATTTTTGACATCAAATTTGTAATCGGCGACCTCAGAAACCCCAAAATGTACTTTTATTAAAAAAAATAATTGAAAAATATGATTTTGTGTCATTTTCGTAACTGAAAATGCTCAAATTATAAAAACGGAATTTATTCAAGTTTGATTTTCGGACGCTAGAGACGACCGAATTGAGCCCAATTAGCGTCATTTTGTAGAGGAAGATAGTAGCTTTCTATGCTATGGTGCACGATTTTTTACCATTAATACGTCAATAAAAACCATAGCATTAAATACAAAAAATGACGATTTTTTACGATTTTTTTGCCATTAAAATTATGTTGCACATGATTTAACTTTACGAAAAAATCTGGAAAAATTCAGGGCATGTCTACACATCTGAAACAAAATTTTGGTTGTGTTAAAACCGCTTTAAAATGCATTTGAAAGCTCAAAAAAAAATTAAACATAAAAAAAACGCATTTTTTGCGATTATGGTGTTTTCATAAGGGTTTAGGGGGTTAAAAAATATCTCTAAAATTTTGTTTTCAGCCCTCTTTCAGGTTTTTGGGTCGATTCGATCAAACTCGGTGGGGGCCGTCAGACCCCCCTTAACCGGCTACCCCCTTTGTTTAGTTATCGGACAATAAATATCAGACCAATTGAGTGCAGCTCTTAACTAATCAGACGAATTACAGGCGACAGTAGAATGTCTGAAACCAGTATTTTGGTAATCTCGGCAACCATACAAAGCAGTTTTTTAAATTGAGCCATCTTGCTATGCAGTTCGGATGAATATGTTGACATTTTTTTAAAATGCGCTTAGGTCAGCTGCTACGCGAAAAATGTGTGAAATCGAACATTTTAGTAATAGAATAACAAAATGTATGTACATGTTCAATATCAAACGGAATATTACGGATTAAACAAACATACGGTTCTTCTTAGCACGTTAGCACAAAGACAAATGAACTCCCCTAGCAACATAGTGAACAGTTGAGACAAAAAAGTTTCAGTTGATTTTCAACATGTGGTGACACTGGCGTGGAGTAGAGGTACTACGTAATGATTTCTTCGGAAGAGGCGCTACGTACAATTATGATGGAACGTCACGTACAGGTAAGTTCGTTTAATAATTGAATAATATCGTCTGCCAATTTATTTTTTACATAGCAGAAATGGGCCCCCACGAAGCTGCTACGTTTTCGACCGTTACTGACGGTGTTGATGTTTGCATCGTTGGAATGCAACGAAATTTCTTTTCTTTCATTTTTATTATCGTCGATATTTTCTTGCCAATTTAAGTTGTAGATTTTAAACAACTATCCTGAAAAACGTTTCAATGACATTTTAAGCCCAAATACGCCGAAAAAATGATTCCGCGATCTGAAAAGATTAATTTTCGTTGCCGTCCAACGATGCAAACTGCAACGCCATCCGTTACTGCCCACCGAGTCGGGTCTAGGGTCATCTATAGATTTTATATGGTTTTGGCTGTAAAAATGTAAGACGTGATTTTGGTGAGCTCTTGTACTATAAGCGAAGAATTTTTTTGCTTACCGATACGGAGTAATCGTTGAACTTGCTGGGACGTCGTAGCCGAGACGTCTTTCGACAGGTACAGTAGAACGAGAATTTGACGCGCCTCGGACCAGTGACCGAGGCGGAGCAACAATTCGGCCTTGGTCAATTGACCTACGGCCTTGAGGGACGAATCGTCGATGGCTATCGCCTGATCGACGTGCTTCAGTGCTAGACCGAAGTGACCCTGACGCTCGTGAAGAGCACCCAAGGCGAGGTGCGTTCGGTGAAGGTCCTCCGTGACTTTGTGCTTCTTGAAGAGCTCGGCCGCTTTCTCGATCAGCTCGACCGCCTGGAGAAATTCCTTCTGCTCCTCGAGTACAAGGCCGAGATTCAACAGGAGCCTCGCTCTCATCGTCATCATCTCGGCCAGCCCTATGTCCGTGTTCTCCAAACTGGAAGAGGGCGATAAAGAGGGATATAGAAAAAAAACGTAACCTTTTCCACTTTTCTTTGGATACACCCCTTGAACCAGCGGAGATTAAACTCACTCGTTGCACAACCTCAGGCTCTTGGAATAAGCTTTTTTGGCCGCGGCACAGGCTTCTTTTCTCTCTGCCGATTCCTCGGGAAGAGCTTGCGCCTGGCAAAAGTGCGTTCTGCCGATGGTAGCCAGAGCCCTTTGCTGTTCCAACAAGTTCTCCGCTTCTCTGGCGCCTTCTGTCCTAACAAAGCAAGATTTATCTCACCGACTGTTTCGAGCACTGCTTCTCTTTCCCCTTACCCCAAGAATTCTTGTTTGTCAGACGAAATGACACACGATTCCGCTTATTGAAAAATTCTTAACAAGTTTTTGGGATGTCGAAACGGCTTTACGTAAAAATGACGTCTGTTTACAGATTTTGTATGCTCGAGTTTCAATTCGTCGCCACGTTGTTAAAACAAATGATTTTAGAAATCGACGATCGTCAACGACTCGTATTTATTGTTAACTTGAACAATCCGCTGGGTTTTTAAATTTCGGATGGACCGTTTAAGGCCTCAGGTCACAGTAACGGGTATAAAATCGCGTGTGAATTTAACAATTTTTTTCGTATGAATAAGTGATTTACTCATAAAATTAATTACAGATCTATTCAGTATGAATATCAAGCTGTTAGAAAATATATATATTTTTTTTCGATGTACAAAATGACCGACTAATCGAAACTTCTTGAGACAGCTTTTTTCCAATTGGCGTGACAAATAACTTCAACAACTTTCACTAGATTTACTTCAACTTTAAAAGTTATGTTCCTAATTGCATTTCGCAGAGAAGTACGTACGGAATTTCTGATTAAGCGAAAACTTTTCATTTAATGAGCAGTTTATGGGCAGTTATAACGAAATTTTTCACTGAAAATTCATTCCTTAGGTTCAAATACCTACAACTTTTGAATAAAACAATATTTTTACATTCCGTACGTACATCTCTAGATATTCTAATGTAGATTGACGAGAATTTTTGTTTTTTGTTCTAGGTAAAAAAGTGTGGATGCTAAATGTCACGCCATGGAGCGCCTAAAAGAAGATAACAAAAGAAAATATTAGTAGTCGGCAGAGTTGGGCGTCATTCTATTTATAAATACGAATACGAATTTATTCACATCGTGATTTTCATGTGAATATAAATACAAATTTATACTTCACTTATTGTAAATACGAAAGCAAATAAATTCGTATTCACAAGTGTGAATGCGAATGTATTTATATTCACATGCATGCATACAAATACAATTGAATTCACAAATATTCTGAACATACAAATAAATTCACAGAAAAAACATTGTGAATATTCACAAAAAATCCTGCGAATTAAAAAAAATTAACATCAAAATCTGTGAATGCAAATGTATTCACAAATAATTGTAAACACAAAAAAATTCACAAAATAAGTTGTGATTTTTTTCGTATTTAAGACAAATTAAAATCAAATTCACAATGATTAGATTATATTAGATTATATTACATTATAAATATGAAAAAATTCACAAAGTGAGTTGCGAATTTCCTCAAGTCGAAGAAAATTGAAATCGAATTCACGACAACTACTTTGTAAATAGTATTTACAAAGTAATATTTGAAACTCACTACTTTTTGTGCAAAAATTTCTTTGCCTCAACACAATGTTTACTCTCAAAATACGTAAGAACTCACTTGTGGTGTAAATTTTAATATAATTGTCGTGAATTCGATTTTAATTTTCTTCAACTTGAGAAAATTTACAACTCATTTTGTGGATTTTTCATATTAATAATGTAATATATGAAACACAACTTTTTTTGCAAACATTTCTTTACCTCAACGCAATGTTTTCTCTCAAAATACGTAAGAACTCACTTTTGGTGTAAATTTTAATCTAATAATTGTGAACTTGATTTTAATTTATCTTAAATACGAAAAAATTCACAACTTATTTTGCGAATTTTTTTTGTATTTATAATTTTATGCGAATTCACAGATTTGTATGTGAATTTTTTTTTATTCACAGGATTTTTTTCAAATATTCACATTTTTTGTGAATATTCACAATTTTTTCTGTGAATTTATTCAATATTTGTGAATACAATTGAACTTGTATGCATGCATGTGAATACAAATAAGTGAAGTATGAATCAATTTGTATTTATATTCACATGAAAATCACCAAGTGAATAAATTCATATTCGTATTTATAAATAGAATTACGCCCAACCCTGGTAGGCGGCCATTCTGTACATCGAAAAAAAAAAATTATTTTATAACAGCTTGATATTCATACTAAATAGATGTGTAATTAATTTTATGAGTGAATCACTTTTCCATACAAAAAAAGATTGTCCAATAGCGAAAAGAATTTCACCTGCCAGTGGCCATGTTTTTATTTTTCTGTATTTTTTAGTTACTACATTAAAAAGCTCTCAATATCAACATTGTGTTGAGAAAAAATGCGTTTCTTTTTGACCAAACATTTCCCAGGAAAGAAATTCGGAATTCGGCCATTTTTTTCGGGCCTCTAGATAGATGTAGCCCCTTAATTTATCAGCATTGTAATTTCGCTCAAAGGAGTAGCCTTTGAAAAAAATGAGAGATCAAGGGCGATAAGCCAGTTGGCTGGAAACTGTTCTTCGTTTACCCAGGTGCAGCATCTGATGAGTGAGCGCGTCGTCATAGTCGCCCAAACTGGCGTGGACCTCGCCAATCATTCGGTGCGCTATGGCGCAATTCAGCCTCTCGTTCAAGACTTCGCACGCCGTCAGCTGGTCGTTGTATTCCAGCAGAGCGTCCTTCAGGCGACCAGTCTCGAAATACATGTCTCCGAGTTCTTTGGAGACCTGCGCCATTTGAGCCATGTTGCCGTCCCGCTTAGCTTTTTGCTTCCGCTTGACCAATCCTGATTCCGAGTACGAATAGAAATCGAACAAAATCACGTCGTTTAGTGTCGATGGATACGATATTAGAGGTTAGGTTGCAATTTGCATATTTGTCGAGCAAATACGCGATTTCCTCGCGGAAGCGTTACGAAAAGGATTTTACTTTCGTTCTAACTTACTGTCCTCGTCCATGTTGCCTTTTTCCCGCAAACAGCTCGCGATATTTACAAAGGAAAAAATCAGCGCTTATCTGGCGAACGATCGGCGGATTTCACCGCGAGAGCACGAAAGTTGCAAAATCCTTGATATGCACATGGAACAGGTGTCTCGCGAGCTCGGTGTCAAAACAATCAGCGATAACGGGAGATTCATCTTCAATAAACGGATTCGTTAATGCCGCGGCGCATCGAGTCAACTGACTCTACGTGACGTGCCAATCGAGGTCACAAAAATTCGCATGTTTTAAAACTAAATATCACGCGTTACGTGAACAGGAGCACAAGGCAAAAGTGATGTAAAAGAAACAGAACGAGGATAGGAATTATTCGCAACTATGCGCACGCGATGCAGTTTTGCGCGGGCGAATGACGCGCCGCCAGCGCTATCTTGCGTTGGAAAACGGAAACGTTCGACAGTCGATCCAATGTATATCGATTTTTTTTTCGCGCGCCGGCGCTTTCCAAAAATTGCGTCAAAATGGAGTTTTCTCGTCGCTTGGCGATCTGTCAACGACAATAAACAAAAGTCGAGCAATTCTTCAGTAGTGAGATACTTGACGGAAGTTGCACTGGTGACTCCGTAAGCATGTGCGCGATTGCAGTTCACTCATTGGCAAAGCGAACATAAACTGTTTATATATAGCGGTCAAAATGACACTGTACTTTGACACTCGGGTGCAAAATCCTGAAACCGCTTCGATAAGTACACTCGCGACTTGGCACGCGAATTTTCCGCTTCTCGCTGTCGCCGCGTACTCCCAGGACAAGGGCGGCTTCGTTACGATCTACGACGATCAGGGTGAACCCCTCCAGGACGTCGAGTCGCCGAGGCACTCTGTCGCTCAGGTTACAGCCCTAGGTTGGCATCCGGAGAGACGATGGCTCGTCGCCGGATGGGAAACCGGCGAGATCAGGGTTCGTAAAGATAATCTGCATGAGATTTTGAAGTGCCTTCACACTCGAGTGAGAAGGTCAATAAAAAAATTAGGCACGCTGAGAAATTTTCATACTATGTTTTGATATGACATTGAAGTTTGCATCGTTGGAATGCAACGAAAGTTAATTTTTATACTACCGCTTACATTTTTTTTCGTCCACTTAGGGCACGAAAATCACTTGAACAGTTTTTGTTTATCATATCAAGAGATCCACGTTCTTTATAAAAGAAATAACATTTAACATTCTAATAAAAATGAAAAAATTAAAGAAATTAATAAGAAGTTTCGTTGCATTCCAATGATGAAAACTTCAACACCTAGTTTTGATAGGGTACAAGGATTTTTAAGGACGTAATGCATACGTGTATATCTCCGTGCGAGCAGGGAACGCACACGCATTGTCGGAACCTTCAACCTGCGTGATAGCTTTTGCAAATTTTCTTTGCCATTTTTCCACGGAATGCAACAATCGAAGCGTCAAAATGTGCATTTATGTCATAGCAAGGTCAAGTCACTCTTGGGTTTGAAATTAGCTTAAGGGGTAACACAACTAGAATTTTCAAAAAATGGATTTTTTCCAAATTGGCTTAAGGCGAAGTAGAAGATCTACCATGTGACGTGCGTGCGAGAGAGATAGCTGAAGTTTTTGAACAGAGATTTCTCAGAGATGATTAATATTTAGGGCAAAAGGAAATCATCAAGCTCTGCATCAGGGAATTCTCTAAAGCCTAATGCTTTGTTTTTCCTAAAAAACTTAACCATCAATGAGAAAATTGAGTTGGAAAATTTGTGAGGTTATGTTGACCTTGTAGATGTCCTTAAGGGGAGATATACACTTAAGAGGCGGAAAAGAGGTCATTTTTGTGAATGTTTTCAAGGAAAACTATTTGAAATTTCGGATTGGGGTTTTAATTATCTAAAAGTATATACATTCAAAAATATGTTTAATTTTTTTTTTTTTTTAATATCAAAAATATACAAGGATATCGTATGATCCTTGGAGCGTAGTAAAAAAATCTACATATACGGTATCCACTGGTGTTTCTTCAAAAATCATCTGAAAAAAAACCAAAAAGATTATTAAATAAGATACTATAATCTGGCACTTGTCACAGCCGATTTTAAAAATATCGATTTATGACAAAATGGCGGACGTTTGAACATAAATAGTGATTTTTGGGCCAAAAATTAGTTATTATTTTGCCTATAAAACAAAAACTAAGTAACGGAAAAAAGAATCCTATGACAAGTACTAGATAATGATGTATTGAATAACCACAAAAAACCTCAAGGTAATCGGTTCATTGGTTTTCGAGAAATTTTGTGTACCGATTTGAAAAAAGTGGTTTTGAAAAAAACGCGTTTGAAAATTTGGGAATGAATAAATCATGAAATTTGTGAACTTACATGGAATCATCGATACCAGGCCCATAGTGTAGGTCTTCTACAGTAGACGCAATGTTCGTAGCTTCTAAATCCTTGACCTCGACCATCTAGGTGTATATCTCCCGTTAAGAGATGTTTTGAACCATCTAGAATAAGGGGAAAAAAGTTTGGTACCTGTAAAACAATGGTCCGGAGGCCCATGTGGGTCTGCGGCGGCAGTTGCTGGCCCATGTGCGTGACGTCGACCGTTTTTCTCAGAACACAATTTTTCAAAACGGCACACAGCTTAGCTCCAACAATTTTCATTCTTCGCCCTCCAAATTTTGAGCACATCTTTAAAATAACACTCCGAAGAGAAATGCGTACAGGATTTTCCATGAGTTAATTATAACATTAGTTATTAACAAATGATTGTCTGTTTCTTCTGGCGAAAATTGAGTTTCTACTTTAAATGCTTGCCAATTACACAAAATTCATATTTTCGAAATCCCCTACGTATTTCTCTAGCTATACTCATGCAAATTAATAGATATTTTTTATTTTTTTCTCAATTCAATTTTGCGTCAGTTATACCGCACCGCAGAGCGTCTTAAATTCAATATGCCTCGCGCGAATGGCTCCAGCATCGCCATTTTGAATAATTTTTAAAAATAATTTTTTTTTTGTTCTAAACACATGACTAATAATATCCTCGAATATTATCCTCTTACTTGTGCTTCCACCAAAAAAAAAATTGCGAAAAATCACTTAATTTTAGATGTTTATGATGGTGTAAGCTCTTAAGCAAAATGATTTCCAAAGCTTTTTCGCGTACAGCATCCTGCGATAAATCGACCTGTAATTTTAGCTTCCAAATCCCGAATCACTGAGTCGAACAAATTTTCATAAAAGTTCCTAGGACCGTTTTCGTTTTGAAACGTTTTCTAAAACCTTTGGGGATAAATTCCAGTGAATCTCATATCCCGCCAAAAAAGCATTTTGCGTTACTGCGCAGAAAAAACGTAAAACATTGTTTTTTATCATTAGAACTACGTTGGAACGTTGTCCAATTTATTTATTTTTGTCGTCATAGAGTTTTTACTCCATTTTTATTGATTCAGAAAGCCTCCATGGCTCGGTTACTGGCTCCGATGGCTCGGGTAAAGTCGTCAATCGCTTCAATTCAATACATTGGTTGACGGGGGAGACGAGACTGGAGGAATGTCCGTAGTAGACGTTGAGGCTCTTGACCGAGCAGGAGAGAAGATCGCTTTCGACGCTGGCCGCCCAGGTCCTTAGATGCAAGACGGTGGAAACGGAGTTCGGTCTGTGCTTCAGATACAGCTCGGCCCTAACCTGGTGAAGAAAGAGTGAAATGCGAGATGCGGAATTCTGTTTGACCCGTAGACGTTTGCGGGTTGTTGGGATAATTGCTCTTTTATTGGGAAAAGTATGGGAATTATAGTGTATGGTTTAGAAGAGTATTTGTTTTCTTCGCATTTCTACTCACTGCTCTGAGACAGCGGAGAATCGAAGTGTCAGTGCCAGTTGCGTCTGGAGTCAAACATTTCACTGCTCTTTCCCTGTAGACGTTCAACTCGTCCAGTCCGTTTCTTATAGACTTTTGAACTTCGGTGATATTTCCGGAGACCGCTTCCATCTGCGCGTCTATGCATGTTCTTACTGTGTCTATCGCTTCTTGCGCCTTTTCGTTCAGGTCGTCCATGAAGGGCAAGCAATCACGGAGGTCGCCATTCAAGACGCTTGCGACCATCTGGTTGAACTCGCTGCGTCTCTGCGTGACGAGAAGTTTTCGTTTTGTAATTAATATACACGATGGAGAATTCATTGAATAATTCCATTCGAACGGATCTACTCGACGAAATGTAAATTCGTCTTCTCACTTTTTCTAAATCTGCTGCGATTTCCTTGGGCTTCTCGAGCCTGAAGTCCCGCACTTTTTGCAAGATGGTCGTGAAGATTCCATCGGTCGTGTATCTCGTGTTATTGTAGACAGTCGCAAACTCATTTATTCTGAATGCTATTCTGTCGTCGATCCAATTTCGGGTGATATTGAACGAGCTGGAGGTCAAGCTCGCACTGGCCGTCTTCAAATTTTTATCACATTTGATTATTGACAGTCGCAATTTGCTCGAGCAGAATTTTCGTAGTTATTGTATTGCGCGATTCGGGTCAAAAGTCATTTACTTTTTAAAATTTATTGTTAGTGTCCCCACGTATGTCGAAAAAGGTACCGAATTTTATTTTTTATTTTAAATGTTTAGACAATAATATTGGGTGTAAAATTTATATGTGAAAAAAATATTTTTTAAACAAGCTTATATTTAATGTACTAAAAAGTAGAAAATATTTTTTTTACCAAGTCACCTATATGTAACTATAAATAAAAGCTCGGCGCGCTTTTAAATGTTTAATAAATTTTATCAATTCAGTTTCATTAACCGTATTTAATATGGCACAATAGTAATTAGAGAAATGATTATCACGTTCATACTCAGATTCACGATTTTCATTTAAGAAATCTAAGGTTGTTTTACAGTAAATTGAATACAGTTGATTTGTGAACGGATTTATGTAAATTAAAAATTATATGTCTAAATTTTCAGCGCCCCAAGCTTTTATTTGTAGTCACATATATGTGACTTGGTAAGAAAAATTATTTTCTACTTTTTAGTACATTAAATAAAAGCTTGTTTTATAAAAATATTTTTTTACACATAAATTATTTTCTACTTTTTAGTCTTTGATTGATTTGGCTAGTTAGTTGTTACTAGTAATTTACTAGTTTACGAGTTTGTACGTTAGGAACATGGAATGCATGTAAAAATAAGAAAGACTGTAATTGGGATTGAACTTACGACTAATTTCTGCATATAAATTTTTCACAAACAAACACAGTCGGATACGAATTTGTTTGTATGTGTTGGTGAGATTTTATATGGATCATTGAATATAGCTAATTTTACATGGAAAATTGAAAATCTTATATATATATACACACATATTTCTTTTAAAGTTGAATCATGCATTGTCCCCTTTTATATGCATGTTTGCCAAATTTCGCACCGCCAAGTAGTCGGGAAGTGAGGATATTGAACTTTGCATCGTTGGAATGCAACGAAAATGATTTTTTTTTTCAATTACCCAAATTTGTTTGAGCCGATTTGAGCTAGGAAAATGACGCAAACATTTTTTAGGTTTCTTATTTAGCGATCTACAACAAATTTGCAAAATATGTAATTTGGATAATGATGGAAATAAGAAATTGAAAAGAAATTTCGTTACGTTCCAATGATGCAAACGTCAACCCCATGGAAAGTGGGTGAAATATCGATTTTCCGTTTTGCATCACACAGAAAGTCGAGTTAAATAAAAGCTTGGAAAAGTTGTGTCGAATTTTAGCTCTCCAATTCAAGATGAGTATCGCTCGATTGTGCTTTCTTCCCATTTCTTTTACGAGGAATAGTCACTCTTCACATTCAAACTGATCAACTCATTGAGGCGGGATATACATTTAGTCGCGAAGTATTAAGAATTTTGAGGGCTTTTTAAAACTAATAAATAATTATTCTACATTTATCAAACTGTAGGGATACTTTAATAGTATATTTAAGTATACGAGACGAATTTTAAAAACTCATTTATCTCCAAAATAGCGGGTGTGTTACAGCAGGGTTGCAGCAGGAGTTGCGAATCGGCGTGCAGTATACATTCCCACAGGCTTTTATTTGCAAAAAAAATAAAAAATGTTTTCAGTTAGAACATGTATAGTTGTTATTCGACAGTAATTAAAATGAAGCAAATGGCAAATTTAAGAGAATGGCACGCATTTACAAGAATAAATCAAAATTTCTGTCAAATTTGAATTTAAAAAGTAGTTTTTTTTCTTCTGTTTTCAAAAAGAAGATTTCTGTTCTCGTCAAGAAGAAGGTAGCAATATTATCAATATTTCTACCAAGTTTCAACTCAATCGGCTTAATAGTTTTTGAGTAATCCTGCACGCCAATTTCGATAATGCAGTTTTGAAAAAAACGCGTTTGAAGTTCACGCCCGCTCCGAATTCGAGCGGTGAGGCACAGCGTTGACGGGCTGTAACGTTTGAAATTTTCCGAGTTTCGCTTTGAAACTTTGGCAAAATATTCTACATATATAGTTTTATCATTTAAAGAAGAAAAAAAAAGAAATCGATTTTTTGATCGTTGTAAATGTATATCCCGTCTTAACGAGCTCAAATTTCCGAATTCATTTTATACCAATCCTGATGGAGGTGAATTTAATTAGTCGCAAAATTCTGCGCTGCGAGTAAAAATAATACAAGTTGGCTACTTCGAAATTAAGAAAAAGAAAAACCGCCCCTAATCGTCCGAATACTTACAGAGGCGAGGATGAAAACGACGCACAGACTGATTTGGAATCTCGACATTTCGCACAATTTTTTGCTGCTTTCGAATCTGAATTAGTAATAATTGCCGAGAAGGCTTTCGTCCATATTTATATGAACGAAAACCATAGCTCGAGTCTTATTGGTTCGCGCGTGGGGATTAACAAATCAAACAACGGTTGATCCATTTACGTAAATAAAAAACATGACCCACTTAATGTGGGTACGCGACAGGAGAGGCGGATAGTCAGTCCGGGGCTAAACAAACGGGCCAAATTAGGACGGATTTTTTAAATCTAAACTCAAACATAACAATCAAACAATGTTCTTGACGATTTGCCGCACGCCCGAAATTTTCGAGTCATAAAAATTAAATCATCCAACGTTACCTCAATTCCGTAGGATCTCTTCTAAGAGAGATGGTTCTGAAAAAGTGGAACGTTTCACGTACTTCGTATCTGGAGAAACATCAAACGCTATCAGGACAATAAATCACTCCCAAACTCAAAAGCCTTGACCTAGTTCAAATGGGTTCCAATTTTTGTCAATCCCTGACCTGGCGCATGGTCATCGCCGCATTCAATAAGGGACCAATAATTAGTTGATAGTGGTAAAGGTGGACATGAGAAAGATGCCATGGAAGATTCACGAGTACACATTTAAATAAAAGTAGAACATAATTAGATATTTTTAAATTGATTTTTACCGTCGAATAATGTGGGAACTGTGAACGGTGGAATATAGTCCTCGCTACTAGCCCCACGGAGAAATTGCAATACATTTGTATTCAATTAAAAAAGCAAGAGCTGATTTTTTTACTCAGATGGGTGACCGCCTCGCCGTGCACTAACTTACGGGTCACTGGATTTCAAAAGCCTGAAGGGCGATATAAAGGAACAGTGGGGATGAGTAAAGGAATATATAAATAGAGAAATAAATATTTGTCAATTTTTTTATGAAGGTGCATTAGGTTTTTGATTGGGAAAATCCTTTAAGAGTTTAGGCTACTGTGACGATCGGAATATTAAGGTTATTTTAAAAAGTTATTAAAGATTGGAAGATCGTTTGGACATTCATTTGCACGTACATTAACAAAATTGCGAACCAAATTTCTCAAAAAATATGAATAATTACAGAAGTTATAAATAATGAAGGGCCTTCGAACTTTAGGGGCTCAACTCTACTTGATTTTGGCCACCATGTTGATCTGAAACAAAAAAAGATTGATTATTTTTTTAGGTAAAATAACATTGTTAATATAAAAATTAATGTAAAAATGTAATAAATGCACCAAATTTCAAGTCATTTCGTTCATTAGATGTCGAGAAATCGTGTACACCGTTTTGAAAAACATTGTTTGGAGAAAAACTCGTTTAACCCTTGTCACACTTCTGTCGAATCACGTACTTGCCACACTGGGGGTAATTCACACCCCAGCGACAAAAATTATTATAACAAATAAACAATTGAATACTTTTATTCGGAAACTTTGTCAGATCACCTAAGGAGTTCAATTTAAAAGACCATCTAGGTTATTTAGCCGAAAATCAAAATTAACCCTTACTTGCCACACTTCTGTCCAATACACATTTATACATTTTCGCATAAGAAAAAATATGGGTGAGGTGTTTCGAACCCCATTACCGCAAGTAAGGGTTAAGGTTTTACTAGCAGTTCTATCGTTGTAATCATAAGTTCATCTTCAATCTCTGATTCCTACACCATATATTGGGACTTGCTCTTCAACTTGAGTTGCCTCAAGCGACGAACGAGTGTTGGTCATTTTCACACTAGCTTATCCCCTTAAGAGCATTAACCAACCAGATTCATTTGTACGAACCCATAATCTACTAATAATAATATTGATTTGTTTTACGCTATCAATGTTGACAGTTTCGACTCAGTAATTCAACCTTTAAAAATAACACAGCAAAGTATGAAAACTATGTTCTCAGCTCCCCTTAAGGGATAACACCACTCTAGCGGCAGAAAATCAGGCCTAACTTTGACAATTTATTTTGGGAGTATGAAAAAAGGAATAGGATTTCTTTTGAGAGGGTTTATTTAACACATATTAAAATGTAAAGAAAAATGTTTATTGCAATTTTCATACAAAATGGCGGCGACAGAGCCCATTTTGAAAAACGTGTTTTTTTTACAAATAGCTCACGGGAGGATGGTTTTCTCGTAAAGTATAAGACCTGGAACAAAAACAAAAAAATATATAATCTATATATTATTAGCTATGGAACTACGTAGGGATTTTTTTAAATCAAATTTTGAAAAATTGACGCTCTGAAAGAAATAAATCGATTTTTTGCCCAAAAATAAGCAGTAAATTGTTTATTAAAAAAAGGTTACATTTAATAAGAAAAACGGCGACGTACTCCCATAGAGAATGTAATTGCGAAGCTACTATCAACATTTCAAATCGACCCATGGAAAGGTGTTCGAGTAATCCGTCCTCCCAGTTTGAAAAAAAGTGGTTTCGAGAAAAACACGTTTAAAGTTGTACGAGGATGATGCTAAAGTTTGCAACGTTGGACTGCAAAGAATTTAATTTCTTCCGACAGATTTCATCTACAAAAGATCTTCAACCATTTTTTAAGATATTTATTTACGATCTACATGATCAATCTATTTTAAAAAAATCGCCTATAATAATAAAAAAATTGAAAATAAAATGTGAAACAGAATTTTCAGCGTTCCAACGATGCAAACTTCAACGCCATTGTACGAGGAGCCTGAAAGAAATCCGAGGCGTTACGGCAAATTCGATAATCAAACATTTAAAAAAAAATCGGTACAGGACCAATTGCATATTGTTTTTATGACCCCAGTTTTTTTTAAGTAACAAAAAAAACGATTTTTAAAAAATCCTAGAAAAAACAGCATTTTCTATGTACTCCAACAGGTATGGCCCGGTGATACCGGTAGCACCGAGTTCAACGTCACCGTGACACCTCACAGGGACCCCATAACGATTTTGCAATGGAGTCAGCACGGCGGTCGTTTGGTGTCTGCGGACACAGCTGGATCCGTGGTCGGTTGGAAAATCGATCCTAGGGGCCAGCTTCTCGTGACTTTCCATCATGAGCTGAAAGAATCATTCGCCCATATTGCGTTCAGACTCACACCACCAAAGCCTACAGTGGATCTAAGGTATTCGCTCCATAAAGGATCATCACAGTGTAACGGGTTGAAAAATAGCGGATTGTCGCGATTTTTTTTTCGGTGGTTAATATACGCTAATCAACCTGATTTTTTTATGTCAAATCAAAGCACTCGTGAAGAACACAAAATAAATTTTTAAACGTTCATTTTTTATTTTCGTTTATTCATGTTACGTTTATTTTTATTTTCGTTTATTTATGTTACGTTTATTTTTATTTTCGTTTATTTCGTTTATTTATAACGTTTATTTATATTTCTCCTATTATTTGTTGCCTTGTTCTATTTCCATTTCTACTAATAGTTGTTGCCTCTCTCGGTTTACGTATTCGACGCAGGGGTAGGGCCATCATCCACCAAAGCGGAAATGAGCGAAGCTAGAAAAAAGCGTCCAATCAACCGCTGAATTCATGTCCATCGTAGCTGAGCGAGACGATTCCATTGGTTGTTTTTTTCCCCTAGTTCCGCACATCTCCGCTTTAGTGGATGATGGCCCTAAGGCAGTGGCGTTGTGTCGGTAACGACCGGTGGAGTAGCTTAAGACCTTAGGCCACAGTAATGGGTATAAAATCATGTGCGAATTTAACAATTTTTTTCGTATGAAAAAGTTATTCACTCATAAAATTAATTACACATCTATTTAGTATGAATATCAAGCTGTTAAAAAAAAAATATATATATATATATTTATGTACAAAATAGCCGACTACTAATATTTTCTTTTATCTTTTTTTAGGCGCTCCGCGGCGTGACATTTAGCATCCACAATTTTTTACCCAGAACAAAAAACAAAAATTCTCGACAATCTACATTAGAATACCTAGAGAAGTACGTACGGAATTTGAAAAATATTGTTTTATTCAAAAGTTATAGGTATTTGAACTTAAGAAATGAATTTTCAGTGAAAAATTTGGTTATAACTGCTCATAAAATGCTCATAAAATGAAAACTTCGATTAATCAGAAATTCCGTACGTATTTCTCTGCGAAATGCAATTAGGAACATAATTTTTCAATTTGAAGTAAATCGAGTTAAAATTGTTGCAGTTATTTGTCATGCCAATTGGAAAAAAGCTGTTTGCAGAAGTTTCGAGTAGTCGGCCATTCTGTACATCGAAAAAAAATTCTAACAGCTTGATATTCATACTGAATAGATGTGTAATTAATTTTCCGAGTGAATCACTTTAACACACGAAAAAAATTTTTAACTTGGCACATGATTTTATACTCGTTACTGTGGCTTAAGGCCTTAACAAGAGAAGCACACCGTCGTCACTTTTCCCCGCTCGTATCGTTTCGTCTTAGCGTCACATTTTCCACTCGGTGAAGAACCGAATAAAATCCTACCTTTGTAACTATTCGAGTAAAACGATTCACCTTTGGAGCCCTAAGATTTTTTCTCCTGACACAATACCTTGTAAAATTGATTAGGCTGAGTTAATCAGATTCAGATAATTGAAATATTATTTTCTTCCACTTTAGCGACTTGGCAAAAGCTGCGGTCGCGGGAGACGAAAGGGCACTGGATTTGTTCAGCTCGTGGCGTCCACGAACGGCAGCACCAACGGCAATGCCCTCGCGAAGGGACGATCATTCTTTTTACATCGGCTCGACGAACGGTGTAATTTATTACATCGACGCTCAGGGTCAGTGCAAGGAAGTATTGAACACCGAAGGGCTGTCACTCCATTGCTTGCTTCATCACACGACACGAGACTCCGTGGTCGTTTTAACCGAAGGCTTGAATATCGGGCATTTTCAGGCCGACCCGGTCACCGGTCGTCTCATGGAACTGACCCGGGTACGATAAAATTCAATTACGTAAGCCCCTATTAGACGCTCCAGCAAATATAGTTCCGGCCAAGCTACTAGTGCGCTGGTTAGTATTCAAGGGATTAGGCTTTAATCTGACGGCGCTAAAATTAGGGCTTTAAAAAAAATTGACGGAATAAGTAAGATTACTGAAACATCGTTTGGACATTTATTCGTACGTTAACTGCCGACCAAAAGTTTTCGGACACTTCAGATAAACTTTTGTATATATATATATATATATATATATATAATGTTTTTTATGTGGCTTGAGGTGCTCCACAAGATGGTTGAAGAAAAAATGTACCATTCCATTTTAAAAAGTGGCGTTGACCTTGACGTAGCTTTAGCGCCTCCACCGATAAAAAAATAGGGTGGTCCAGTATGACAGCCTTCTCCAACACTACAACTTTTGTCTGAAACACTTTTGGATATGATCAATAGTTTGAGTGCTATTGCTCTGTAACACTTTATGTACCTCACCTTGTATAATGAATTAAATTATGCCAATATAATTTTGGCAAAATTACTTTTTGTTAAGGGGAGGGTAGGGGTTTCAGCGTGAAAAAAAACACTTATTTGCGAATTTTTTTCATCTATATGGATAGAGTAAATTTATTGAAACCTTTTGTACATTGTTAAGTGTCATTTCAAGAACATTCCGTGAAATTTCTACGCGAAAATGTTCACAAACAAGCCAGTGACAAAGCTTTTCCAAGAACGCCTTTGGAAAAACACGATTTGCGGTGTTCACTGTATCTCAGCTAGAAATTATCAGAAATCAAGTACCATTGAAATTTAGTCAAAGTGTCATCAAATCCTCTCCCCAACGGTCTTTGATAATCTTTTTTTTTTCATTTCTAAATTTTTGGTGGTCATGTAAAGTGGAAAGTGCTATTTTTCACGAAAAATTCCGCCATTTTGGGGGTGTAAAACCCCCTCGATTTAAAAAAAAATCTCAATCTAACCGTTGGGGGGAGGTATTTTATATGCAGAAAGTGTGTACCAAGTTTGAAATAAATCGGTCATGTAGTTTTCAAATGGCAGCGAACACGGACTTTGAAAAAGTGGTTTCGAGCAAAACGCGACACCGGCTTGTTTGTGGATATTTTCGCGTACAAATTTCACGGAATGTTCTTGAAATGACACTTAACAATGTACAAAAGGTTTCAATAAATTTATCCTATCCATATAGATGAAAAAAATTCGCAAAAAAGTGTTTTTTTTTTGCACGCTGAAACCTCTGCCCTACCCTAAATATAACTTGCTGTTTTTACATTTTGAATATCAATTTAATAAAGAAAAAAAAATCCTTGACAACGAATTGTTATTTTTTAAATAGTATTTATTTACACTTCCGCTTCCGCCGCTGTTTCTGTTTCCGCTTCCGCTAAAATTTACTTTTGACATCAGCTTCTGCTTCTGTTATGACACTTCCGTTGCATTACTACTTCGAAGCCCTCACGGTGTTACCCTCGAGTGTCAACCAAAAGTAGACACGTCGAACGATTATTTCGTGCCATGCATTCATCATTGCGCTCACAGTGTGAGATAATATTTGGGTCTTGTTTGTTTCGCGAAACGCGTTCAGGTAAAATTGAGCGGGAAGAGCGACATGGCTCGAACGGGTCCGGCGTTGTGCTGGGTCGGCGGGAACACGTTGGCCGTACTGACCGGTGAATTGAGCGTTAGGTGTTGGGATTTGCAGACGGGCGACACGTACGTTCTTACTCCGGCTGAGCCGTCCAATGGGAATATGGCAACTCCACAGGAAATATGCACGAGCCTCTCTTTTTGCAAAAATAACGGTAAGTTATGCTTTGCCGAATTTTCATGGCACGAAAAAGGTGAATTTTCAGTTGTCTACATTTCCCAGCGTCATTTTTTAATTATCCGCCTTACAATTCTGTGCAAAAAGTAACAGACGATAACTCTGCATTCCTCGCGATTCGATCACTTCCCAGCAGGGTTCGCATCATATACAGTTACATGAAAAAGTGTCCGGCCAAAGATAATTTTATGCTGGTGTTGCGTTTAAAGGATGCAAAATGGAAACAAAAATATATCACCCTAAAGTTCTTTTATTGTGCAATCGAAACGTGTTATTGAAAAATTATATACAACTATTCATAATTATTTATAACCAAAATAACAATTTTCGCTTTTTCATAACTATTCGGCCAAGTACGAATTACGCACTATATACAAAGAAAAAATATAGTAACTCAAGAAAAAAAAATTTTAACGGTAATAAATGTAAGATTTTTATCAATACTTGGTAGCCATGCCCTTCGAAGCTATCCCGGCAGCACATCGCTGAGGCATCGATTCAATAAGTTTGATGATTCCATCTTGAGAGATATTTTTCCACTCTTCTTGAACTTTTCCCCACAAAGCAGCTTTATTGGTACAATGTTCAGTTCCTACTTTTAGTTTTAACTCTTGCCATAAATGTTCTATGGGATTCGAGTCCGGAGGTTGACTCGGCCACTCTGAAACTCGAATATTTTTCTTGCTAAAAACCTGTTGAAGGAGCTGTGATCGATGTTTTGGATCATTATCTTGCTGAAAAATCCATCCTCGTGGCATATTCTGACGAGCATAAGGCAGCATTTCTTTTAATACAATATCTCTATACATAGCAGAGTTCATAGTGCCTTCAATTTTGAAGATTGGACCGACGCCTAAGAGAATCCACCCCATAGAATAATGCTACCTCCACCGTATTTCACAGTTGGTGTTTGATATCGCGAATCATTTCTAGTTCCTTTTGGTCGTCGAACGTACCTTCTCCTATCATTTCCAAACAAATTAATTTTAGTTTCGTCTGAGAACAGCACTTTTTTCCAATTTTCAACAGACCAGCTCTGGTATTTTTTTCGAGAATTCTAATCTGGTCTTCTTATTTTTTTTTACTGATGAGCGGTTTTTTTTAACTCCAGCACGTCCAAAAAGTGCCACTTCTGCCAGTCTACGTGGAACAGTACTTTGGCTAATGTCAGCTAAATTTTCTTCCCGCAATTCACGTGCGATGATTGCAGCATTCTTTTTTACGTCTGCGACTTTGTTTGCTGCCTTCCTTTTGATCACTTCATCGACACGATTAGTTGTTTCCCTAGGTCTCCCAGGACAGCATTTATCTTCTAGATTACCTGTAGTCTTGAATTTATTCATTATATCGTTAACAGTCGATTTTCCAATCGCCAAAATTTTAGCTATTTCACGTGAAACTTTTCCTTCGTTGTGCAACTTGATAACCACATTACGTATATCTAAAGACGTGCGTTTCGACATGTTGACTGCCCGTTACTGATCGTACAATGCAAAAGGAATAGAGCTCTCAATGTTCACATGATTTCGCGACTGATCACGTAAACAAAGCGAAGCAAATTATATCTTGGAATTTGGCCGGACATTTATGAAGCATGTTATTTTTCTTACAAATAATTATTAATCGTTATGAACAATTTTTGAATAACATATTTTGATTGCATAATAAAAGAACTTTACGATTATATATATGTGTTTCCATTTTGCATCCTTTAAACGTGACTCAATTATAAAATTATCTTTGGCCGGACACTTTTGCATGCAACTGTATATCAAAATATCGGATATTTTTTATATTTATAATAAATATCGGATTTTTACGAACCTTGCTTTCCAGACACATTGGCGGCAGGGACAAACCTGGGCACGATATATCTCTGGAAGCGTCGACCAATAACGGAATCGGACGAGACCGGTTGGCCGGTGATACCGAAATTTTGCAGCGTTCACGGCACGGTGAAGCAGCTGACGTGGGGTGGCTCGTTGCTGCGAAATCCGTTACTCGCCGTGAATTGCATCACGAACGTGTTCGTTTTGCATCAGCAGCCGATGTGCGCCGTTTTCAACGACGACACTTGCGTCACGCAATTGACACCGACCCAATTGCTCGTGGAGTTCGAGAGCAACGACAAGTTGCACTCTTGCACGTTGAAGACCGAGTTACAGGTGCAGATATTGGCAGCTAGTCGGGATCACGTGGTTGTCTCGTCGGGCCGTCTCGTGACGAGTTACAGGATCAATCGTGACTCGACTACGGCGACGACGTTGATGGCTCCAACGTCGATAGGCTCGTTCGCCTGTGACAACGAGAAAATCCTCATTTACGACGATACGTTGATCGTTCTGACCCCGACGATAATACAGCTGAGATCGATGGACGGCACGATCGTGCAGAGCTTGCCCACGCTCCCGGAAGAGGGCGAACCCATCACGATGGAGCTGACCGGGCAATACTTGACGGTCGGCTCGTTGAACGGTATCCTAAAGATATGGGACATCGGAAAACGCGAGGCAAAGTTGCACACTCGAGCTATGGCCGCTTACGAGGCCATTGCCGATTTCGCCGAGATAATCGAGGCCAGATGCAACGCCGATTGCCGCTGCGTATCTATAACCGTCGCCATGTCCAATCTACTACCCAGCTCCATACTCTACGTCTGGGATATCGAGGGCGATCAGATACACGAGTTCGACTTTGCCAGCATGAACGAGGCCAACGACGAACGCAGGCACGTGCCAGCTTTTTTCACCTTTTTCGGTAGAATTCGGTTTTAACCCTTATGTACACCCAACATTTACCTCGTTACACACCCAGGGTACCCGGGTGCCCACCCCTAGTTTTTCTTAAGCCCTTGAGCGGCGAGACAAATTTTACGCTGAGTGCCCAAAACGCGGCACAGAAGTATTTGGTTTTTCGCAAAATTTAGTACCCCGGGGTTTTCGAGGTCGCTGATTACGGATCTGCTCTCAAAATGCATAAATTCAAAATGGCGGACAAAATGCAAAAATTGATTTGAATCGGATGAAACTTGGTACTCGCGGTTTTCGCGGTCGCTGATTACGAATCTGCCCTCAAAATGCAGAAATTCAAAATGGCGGATCCAATGTGGCGGACTGAAATGTAAAAATTAGGTCGAATCGAATGAGATTGGTACTCGGGGGTTTTCGTGGCCGCTGATTACGAATTTGGCGTCAGAATGAATAAATTTAAATTTTTCGACAAAAATGGTGGATTTGAAAAAAAAAGTAAATGGACTGTAAAGTCCTTTTGTTATATTGCACAGTTCATTTGTTATTAACAATTATCTGACGATTTTTTAGGCAAATTTTTCACATTCCAAAGATGCAGTTTTGCGATAAACACTGCTCAGCCGCCATTTTGAAATTAATCGCTTAAAAAAAATTATTTTACACAGTCACTGATATGTATGATAAACACCCTTTTTTGTAATCTCGATTCATTCTGTAGTTTTTCTGAAAAAAAACCCCAAAAAGCCTATTTTTCGGCCTCTAGAGTGGCCTTAATTTCTCTTGGTCTGAGATAGGTAGATGGTCGGTGGAATGGTTTGCGAAAGAGTTGTTCGAGTGCTTCGCAAAACCACGGCGTTACAATATTCTTTTTTACAGTTGCGCAACGCGTTTTATACACAGATTCATTGACTCAAAATATATATTTTGGCAATTCTAATATTTGCGTAATTGTTTTTGACTAATTGAATTACCTTAGTCAAGAGTCAACACTGACGTAGAGGCCCAGAAAAAATGGCCAAATACCGATTTTTTCCCCTGTGGAACGGGTTTTAAACACAAATGTACAAATATTGAGAGCCTTAACAAAAATCACAAAACAATGCAGAAAAACAACAAAAACATGGCCGCCGGCAGATGATGACATTTTTTTTCGCGACGTTGGCGGTGGACACACTCCAGCTTAAACGGTCTATCTGAAATAAAAAAACCAACCGGGTTATTGAAGTTAACAATAAATACGAATCGTTGACGATCGTCGATTTTCAAAATCCGTTTGTTTTAAAACGCGGCGACGAATCGAAACTCGAACATACAAAATCTATGAAAAAAAGTCGGCATTTTTACACAACTATTAAAAAATGAAGATCGATTTTGAAAAAGTGAGATCGTCAACGATCTTTGAATGATTCTTATCGTATCTCCTGTAAATTTGGAAACAATCGATCAAGTTGTTTTCGAGATATCGTGTCCACCGTCTTCGAAAACAGTGTTTTGGGAAAACGCGTTTAAAGTTTGAAGTTTGAGTTCGAAGTTTAAATTTGAAGTTTGAGTTTGAAGTTTAAAGTTTGAGTTTGAAGTTTAAAGTTTTAGTTTGTTTGTTGTTTGAGTTGTTGAGTTTCAGTTTGTTTGAGTTGTTGAGTTTGAAGTTTAAAGTTTAAAGTTTGAAGTTTGAATATAGAAGGTGATATTATCCGATAAAAATATTTGTGAAAAATGCAATTTTTTTACCCACCTAGGTAGACGTAGCCCGTTAAGTTGCCACGGTCTGGCGCTTTGCAGGATAGATTTGTTAATATTCGATTAAGCGAATGTTCCGACTAATGGTAAGAGATTTGTGATGATTACTTTGCGCAGAAATGTCAAATCTCGAGGCAGACTCGTGACCGCCCACTGTTGGGATACGAGTGATCCGAGAGTGCTCGTCTGTCGCGCTCAAAAGATCGAGGGAAGGAGCAGTAAGAACAAAATATTGACAAGCGAGGAACAGGCGAGTTTTGTACACAATTAATTTTTGTTCACAGCGTACTCTGTTGTATAGTCTGAGAAAACAATTATCGCATATTATAAGTCACGTATAAAGACCCCTGTCGAGCAGCGTTGGCTTGGGCCAATACTTGGACGCAAGTTCCCGGCAAAGTGAGAGGAACATTAAGGAGATTGGAGAGTCATCCACAAGCCAAGATTAAAAATATATACAGGGCGTCCTGTTATGAATGGATAATCCTGCAACTGTCGATAGGTCGGAGCATGTCCTACTATATGCTGGAATTTCAGTTTAGTAATAGTCCCGTGGTTTTCGAGATTTTGGGCTTTATGTTATTTTTTTTAAACCATCTGCTTTTGGTTTTTCGCATGCCATTTCCACAAATGATATGAATCGACAATAATTAAGCAACTTTCTAAAGTAAGTGGAAAATATGCGTAGTACATTTTTCTTACTCCGCAGGCTATCAAAGTCAGATGTTCGAATTGGTTTGTACGAAAATTCTGCATAAGATCTTTTTTCATAAACTTTCCTTAACATTTAAGGTTGAAAAGAAGACTTTTCTAGATAAAACAAATAACCAAGAGTATTTAAAAAAAAACCGGGAAAAAAAAAGTTTTCATTTGTAGAAATGGCCTGCGAAAAACTAAAACGAGATGATTTTTATCTCGAAAACCGTGAGACTTTTACTAATGTGAAATTGCAGCATATAGTAGGACATGATCTGACCTATCCACAGTTGCATTCATAACAGGACACCCGATATATATATATATATGTTATTGTCTAGACTATACTGAGTCTTTGCGAAGTTTTAAAATGTCCTTACCACAAAACATCAGAGATAAAAATATATAAATGCATTATTTTGCGCTTCAATTATCATAGTAGTAAGAAGTTTTATTTGCATAGCCTTTTCGGCTTTTTACAAAGCTGTTACACCGTTAAACATCGTTCTCTTACACTCTAACTTCTATCTTTCCTCTTTTATTGTTTTTAATTTTCGTCACATCCTGCATTCTCACTTTCCATTACCACCGTTTCGCTTTTGTTACTCTCTCTATTTCCCTAAAAAAATTACACTTATTTACATCTATCTCCCCTGTCAGCAACCCTATTCATTTATCTTCTATACCCTCCTTGTCCTTTTCCCCCTTTACCCACTTCTCTACATATGTTTTCGCTTCCTTAGATATTACTCTTCTTCCTTTTTTTACACGTAATTAGATGCTCCATTGTTTCTCTTTCTTCTTTACATATCCTACAAGTCCCTTCCACTCCCCCCTTTTTTCCATCCCTCCCTATAGGAAATCCTCCCCATGTTTCCTTATCCCTTCATTTAATATCCTTTAACGCCCAATACTTCCACGGTGCTTCGTCGTTTTCTCTTATCGCATTGCGTAAACTATCATACGTCGATACGAATAATAATTGATTATCGACGAATAATAATCGACAATTCGAAGTATTCGTATCGATTTTTGAATCTGTTTCTTTCCTCTCTCTGTCTCTCTACGATCTCTCTTTTTAAGTTTTTCAATCCCCTTTCTATCAAATTCTCTATTATTTTTATTTCTTTCATCTCTTTTATCATATCTATTATTTCCTCAATTTCTAATTCCCTTGCTATTTTCATAAAGTCTTTTCTCCATTTCGGAGGCTTCATGTTCTAGATTCCTCTTATTTCCTCTAAAAAAATATTCGGCCATCCATTGCTTTCCATTCTTATTACTAATTTTATACAACGCAGCCCTTTGATTATATATTTTATGAATAATTCATATTTCAATTACTAAAAATTCACAAACCGTCACTTGACTCAACCGCTCCAACCTCCTTAAAAATATCAAAGATTATAATATCCCCTTATCTTTCACGTTTTACACATTAAAAAAATCGAATTCCGCGAAACTCCATTCGACTCTATTAAGGCGGGATATACATTTCCAACGATAAAAAAAATCGATTCCTTTTTTTCCTGTCTAAATGTATATCCCGCCTGAATTAATTAAAAAAAAATTGTTTCGTAAACTTAAATATACTATTAAAGTATACCTAAAGTTTGATAATTGTAGAATAATTATTTCTTAGTTTAAAAAATCCCTCAATATTGCTCATTTTCTTCCGGTCTAAATGACTTTCGTTTCGCAGGAGACGAGTGCCGCGGTAGTCCTGGTCTCGATGTTCGCCACACCGGACAACGGTATAGCGATACAGGACGTGCGTCCAATCGACGACGTGAATTGTCGCCTCCTGGGTGTAAAATCACCCCACGTGATTATTCTGAATCCCGACAGCCCGAGCGGCAGCAAGATAACCCGGCAGCTGATGAGAGAATTCGAGGAGCTCGGCGCGTGCGACACGCCCACGAAAAAGGCCATTCTCGACTTCAGCTTCCACATAAGTATGGCCAATATGGACGAGGCCTTCAAGTCCATCAAAGCCATAAAGAACGAGGCCGTTTGGAAGAGCCTCGCGAGAATGTGCGTCAAGACGAAGCAACTCGACATGGCAGTCTTGTGTCTCGGACACATGAAACACGCGAGAGGCGCGAGAGCCCTCCGGGAAGCCATCCAAGACGATTCACTCACAGTCGAGGCTAAAGTTGGCATTTTAGCGGTTGAGTTGGGTCTTCACGTGAGAATAATTTTTGTTTCTTTTTCATTGGAAAATATTGCGCGATAAAAATGCACATAATCGCGATAGGAAAGCCAAGCTGTATCGATTGTCGGCTTAGTTTCATTAGAGATTTTATGTTTATGATTTTATTTGAAGAATTTCAATTCAGTTCAATTACTTTAATTAGCATTATTCGTATAACTATTATCCTTAACCCTCCCTTGACACACTGGGTCATTTTGACCCGGACGAATTTGAAATAAAATGCTCACTTGCCCAAAATCGAAAGTTCCAATTCCAATAATGTTCTACAACGATTGAATAATATATTTTCCAAATTTCACTTATGCAGGCATATTAAGAAATGTTTAAAGTGCATGCTGGATTTTTTTTCAATTCAAACCGACCGAAGGGTTGTTAAGGTAATCCTATCGCTTCACACTAGTCATACCACTGATTATACTTGAGACTTGTACAATTTATATATTTAACATATGCAAAAAAAATTATCTGTAATAACTAAAATTTTCCATGTGCAAACTGTTCAATGACTGTTCACATTTAATTTGAAAAATGAAAAAAATAGTTATTCCAACGATTCGCGCAGTATTTCTAGGTTTGATACTTGGCAACATTGGTTCTATCTCCATCTCTTTTTACTCAACCAGGCAAAGCCGTGACCAAATACAAGTGTGTCGAGGAAGCGTTAAAAAGTTGTCATTTTTGTTAAAAAGTTTCGTAGCTGTCATGAAAAACGATTCATATCATTATTATCAATACTTCTGCATTATTATTATTATCAGTAGTATTATCGTAATTGCCATTAGTTCTGCGGTATAATTATTATTAAAAACAACCACACAATGATAGACAGATAATAATAATTATTATTATTTATGGTTATTCCCTCCTTTTATTCCTAGTCTTTGTTAAAAATCTAAAATAATTCATGAATATTGGATGAACGGGTCACACCTACCTCGTGACCGGAAAAAAGAATTTTCGTGTTTTTTTACTCGGAAAGCGGGTGCAGCGTTTCCTTAAAAAAATGTTTTCCATTAAAACGTATAGATTGTGGTATCTTTTACAATTTTTGTCAAAAAATCAATCGCATTCAGGTTTTGCACGAAATTATCTAGCGCCTGGTTTTGATAAAGTATTTATTTTTGAAACAATGGCCGCAGTCCAAACTGAAAATATAGATTTTCGGTGGAAGAAACACTGTATTTTCGTTGATAAAAATAACTATGCTTGGAAAAAAAAAATTCCTTCGTTCAAGCACCGATTTTTGATACGTAAAAGACACTTGTAAAATTTGAAGTTGATAGGTGGAGTGATTTTTGGGATGCCGTGATCAACGATCTTGAAAAAGTCATTTTGAGAAAAACGCGGATCGCGGAGCCTACCTGTAAACTCCCTAAATAACTCCTAAATAACTCCCTTAATTTTGAACGAATCGAAATTTTCGAAGAATATTTTTGGAATGTTGTATGTTGAGAATCCGTCGAAACCCAAAAATCGATATTTTCCAAAATTTAAATTAGGTGTAACCCCTTAATGCTGTACTTCCGACAGTACTCGCTTACTTTTGCAATATTATAATTATCACTATTGTCTTCGTTCCGCACTATTATTATCATATTTTTTTTATTTTTTATTTTTTTATATATTATTATTTTTTTTTATAATAGATATTTATAAATATATTTTTATATAAGGAGTACAACTTTGCAGTGACCGTTTTTTTTCAAAAGTTTAAGGCTTTATTATAAAAAAGTGGCTACACATTTTTTAATCAAAGTACTGCCCGTCGCTAGCTACGACCTCGGCCCATCTTTCAGGTAGCATTCGAATCCCGCGTCGATAAAAGTCTTGGTCCTTGGAGGCAATCCAGGAATCGACCCAATTTTTGACTTCTTCGTAAGTACCGAAGTGCTGGTCAGCCAAATCGTGTGCCATTGACCGGAACAAGTGATAGTCGTAAGGGGCAATATCTGGAGAGTACGGCGGGTGGGATAAAACCTCCCATTTCAGCGTTTCCAAGTACTTTTTCACGACATTTGCAACATGGGGTCGGGCATTGTCATGCTGCAGTATCACCTTGTCATATCTTTCGTTGAATTGTGGCCGTTTCTCTTTGAGTGCCTTACTCAAGCGCATCAACTGACGTCGGTAGAGTTCCCCTGTGATGGTTTCGGATGGTTTGAGCAGCTCATAGTACACAACGCCCAGCTGTCAGCCCGTCATCAAAAACTTTCTGCCTTCCGCCACCATGCTTGTTCTCGACCTCAAAATCTCCACTTTTGAAGCGTTGAAACCACCGCCGACACGTTTTCTCACTAATAGAATCCTCCCCGTAAGCATCTACAAGCAAACGGTGGGCCTCAGCCGCAGATTTCTTGATGTTGAAGAAGTAAATCATAACCTCCCGCAAATGCTGAGAATTCGGTTCGTAGGTTGCCATGTTTGAGTGCCTATAACTTTATAATGCATACACGTATCCGTTAGCTTTTTTAAATTGTTTACATTGGCAGAGCCTCTAGTTTAAAATGCCACTTTTTTATTGAGCTAGGGCCACTACTTCGGCCGCAGTGGCTCTCTAAGTAAAACGGTCACTGCAAAGTTGTACTCCTAATATATTATTATTTTTTTTATATTATTATTATTATTATTATTATTATCAATTTTGTAGAAGGATCCCGATCATTCTCGTTTTGCAGAACGACGCCGAGCGCCTGTTCCGCGAGGCAGGCAGATTGGATCTCCTCGGTGGGCTTTTGGAAGCGCGCGACAAATATCCCGAGGCGATAAAGCTCATGTCGAGCGAGAACAAAATAAGGGAAAAAGTGACGTGTTACAATTACGCGAGAGCCCTGGAGAGCGAGGGAAAGATTGAGAAAGCCATTGATATGTATACGAGAGCGGATTGTCACAAGTTCGAAGTGCCGAGAATGTTGCTCTCGCGACAACGAGATCTTCAAGCTTATCTCACCAGTTCCGATGATCCGTGAGAATTTCTTTTTTCCCGTTGGAAAATGAAAAAATAAAATCATTCACACGCAACGCTAGTTTGAGGGGCTACATCCACCTAGAAGACCGAAAAAAATGGCCAAGTTCCGATTTTTTTCTGGTAAACGGTTTCTGAAAAAGAAACGCATTTTTTTAAACACAAAGGTCCATATATTCAGAGCCTTTAAAAAAAGTCACTGAAAAACAAAGAAAAACAACAAAAACTTGTAAATGTATATCCCGCCTTAAGGGATCATCACATTGTAACGGGTCGAAAAATAGCTGATTTTCGCGATTTATTTTTCGATCGTTAAAATACGCTTATCAGTCTAATTTTTTTATGTCAAATCAAAGCACTCATGAAGAACAGAAAATACATTTTTTAACATTTATTTTTATTTTTTTACTTTTTTTTTAACGATTGAAAACGTCTTCGAAAAAAAAAGAAGTCCTGACGGTGTACACGGTTATGGCCGTAAATATTATCTGAAACAAAATTTGTAAAAAGATTATTAATCAGTATGAAAGCCGCGATCTTGCTATGGAGGTTTTTTGAAATATCAAAATTGACAAAATGGCGGCGGTTTGAAAAGAAAGTATCGAATTTAGACTATTTATCGACAGTTTTTCGCTTAACAAAATATGAAGATTTAAAAAAAGCTTGCATAGCAAGATAAATAATGACGTGAAGAATGTTGTGTCCAAATTTGAGACGGATAGCTTGAAGACTCTTCCTTTGAGAGTGTCATTTCAAGAAAAACGCGTTTAAAGTTTTGAGTGCGGAATTTGCATATAAATCGTCTACTTACGATCAATCGGCGATGTCAGGTCCATGTTTAAAACCATCTATGTTATCGGCTAGAGCAAAAAAAAATAGATTTTTTGAAAATTTAACACTGCTGATCCCATAAAAAAATGAATATCGATTTTTTAACCTTTAATAGTCACACAGCTAGAATCACGTTATAGTCATTCTGGGTCCATGGGACCCAGGCGTTTTTAAATTGTTAAAAATAATGAAATAATGCATTGAGCGATATGAAAAAAAAATAGTGAGGTATAATTTGAACCTCGTTTAATACAAACATATTGGTTAGGAATCAAAAATTAAATTTTAAATATGCAAAAAAAACGTGAAAAATGACTTTTTTTACAAAAATTGCTGTAACTCTTCTAATTATTGACAAAAAAAATGGTTTTATAATCTGGAAACAACGTACTTTGGAATAGATATAGCGGTTTCTGTGGACTTTTCAAAAAGTATATTTATTTCATCCAACGCAGGTGCGATTTAGAAGGAAAGAATGAAACGCTTACGGATTTAAAAAAGTGTATGTTTTATTGGAAAAAAAAGTTGTACGGCATCAAAATAATATGTTTGGGTCCCGTAGACCCAGTGTGGCTATTAAGGGTTAAAGAGCCAATTTTTTACCCACCTAGGTAGATGTAGCCCGTTAACGGTGCGTTAGATTCGATCGATTGAGTTATGGCTGATGAAATGTAATAATTTCTTTCAATTCCAGAGCCATAAAAAATTGGCACGCTCAGTACACCGAATCGACGGGCGACATGGAGGGCGCTTTGCGCCTTTACGAAGCAGCCAACGACACACTCGCTGTGACGAGATTACTCTGTTACCTCGGTCGCGATGACGAAGTTAGCGATCTCGTTATGAGAACGAATCACGCCGCTTCGGCTTATCATTTGGCCGCGCATTACGAGTCGATGAACCTCGTCTCGCAGGCCGTACACTTTTATACGATGGCTAAAGCATATACGAATGCCATCAGATTGTGCAAGGTAAATATCGCTTTGTAGTCGAAGGGTTACAAGAGTGAAGGGAGAGGGCTTCTGCGATGTATGGACGAACTTCACGAAGTTGTGAGAATCTAACAAACAAAAAAGAAGTAGGACCATTTTGGGAAATTGATGGTAAAAATAATAATAATTAAATGATTATCATGATAATAATAGTACAAATATTATTATACCGTGCGAGGCAACAACTGTTAGCAGTAAAAATATTTTCTAACCTATCGTACTTAGGAGAAAACTTTTTCTTCAAAAGTTGCATAGTTCGGAGGCGGTCATCGCTTCGCAGGCGTTTCGGAGATTTCAAACTCGCTTCCATTTTTTAAAAATGGAACCACTATTTTTTGTCCAGAATTTCATGAAGGAACCAAAAATAAGTTCACACCAAATTTAAAGATTTAGTATAAAAAGCGATAAAAACGAAAAATCAATGTTTTGAGCCTTGAATCGATTGAAAAAACGCCGCAAACACTTACTCCTATAAGTGGCTCAAAGTGATGGCCACCACTTTTAACGAACACTTGCAATCTTATTCCCATTGATTGTATTGTCTTATTAAGGGGTCTTCTCACTTTAGACGCTAAAAAAGGCTATTTTCATGACTTTATATTATAGATATTGATATAAAAGTTGTTACACTTAATAAATACGCGTTCGAAATACATTTTTTTTAAATATATTTATTTAAGTCACTATTTATAGACGAAAATCGTAGTTAAATGTTGTAAAAAAAATTGTCTGCGCTGTTGATGAAATCTCGGAGATGGATCATCCGAAACGAAAAAATCAAACGGTTTTAAATTCAGTATGTTAATGGCTATAGCGCATATCATACAATTTTTCGTATATGCAAAAATAAGAAAATGGCGGACTTTTTTAGAAAAAAAAAACGTTTTTTTTCACCGTTTTTGGCAAAAAAATAGTAAATATCAAAATAAAAAAAACCTTGATATGCGCTATAGCTATAGTTGTAAAGAATATGGGGTTAAAAATTCATAAGGATCGGTTCAGTACTTTAGAAGATTTTATCAACAAGCCGTCGAAAAACGTTTCGAGAAAAACGCGTTTAATGTTTGTTTGGGTTACATTAATACATAAAAAAATTGTTTTTACGTATTTCAATAGTGTATTTATTAAATGTAACAACTTTTATATCAATAGATATTGATATAAAAGTTGTTACATTTAATAAATACACTATTGAAATACGTCTATAAAACGATCAAAAAAATCCATGAAAATGGCATTTTTTAGCGTCTAAAGTAAGAAGACCCCTTAATCACGTCAGTCTGTACCAACGAACGGGCTCTAATTAAGGTTTCAATAGTTCACTACTAAGCAAAATCCATCTAAGAATCTTATCAACTTGTTTTGGAAAGGACTGAGAAGTTTGTCATTTCCATAATAATGTGTCTTCTCTTCAATGAAGAGTACTACGACAAAACTTCCTTTCGTCAGTAGAGAATTGAATTTGCCGCAAAATGTTTCCTTATCAAGAGCAAATTGGCATGATCTTAATATACGGAGAATGTCACAAAAATTCAACGCAAGCGACAATTCTGTATCAGCGGGCGAATCAGATTGCAATCGTGTCTTGAAAGTGGTGGCTATCACTTCGAGCACGTTTATACGAGTTTGCACCGTTTTTTCAATCAATTCTAGACTCAAAACATTGCATTTTTTGGTCGATTTTTTAGACTGGAAATATTGTTGGCTCGTTTCGAAATGTAGCGTATGAACTCAATTTAAGTTTCTTGATAAAATTATGAAAAAAAATAGTAATCCCATTTTAAAAAATGGATGACTGAAATTTCCAAAGTACCTCCACCTGGATGAACCTCGTAGCCACCACTCGATGACTCTTCGAACTATGCAACTTTTGTAGGAAAAGTTTGCTCCCATGTCTCCCAATAGTTGTTGCCTCACCTGGTGTAGTAAATTTCTATTGTTCTTTTCCCTGATTAAGGGGCTATACCAGTGTGAACGCTGAAAATTTGGGTGACTTTCGGGAATTTTATTGGAAGAAAATCACTCAATTAAATGTTTCGGAAAATTAAGAATATATTTGGCTATATTTGACTTATATTACATAATTTTTTCGTAGAAAAATATTGAGATCCAAACGACTTATGCGCTGCGTTAGGAGGCGCAAAAAAAAAGAAACCGAAAAAGGAACAAATGTCGTTAAACTGGAAGGTATTTCCTGTACAACGACGTAGGATTTTCGAAAAATATCAAAATCTAACAAAGTGGCGTAGTTATGAAAAAAAAATTCTGTTTTCTTGCCTATAAAATGGTCGTTTTTTTCAATGCCAAATCGTCAATTTTCATCCAATCAAAAATATCCTACGTCATTGTAGAGTGAATATACATTGAAGAGTACTCAGTTCAAATTTCAAGTCAATCGGATAATTGCTCTTTGAGTCACAATGTCAGCAAATTTGAAAAATCTCATTTCGAGAAAAACGCGTTTAAAGATCTAACTATCGATTTTTGCAAGATAAAATGATATGAGATACGGCCTTGAAATGTTTACAGGATATTCTTGAAAGTATAAACTGTCGAAAAAGGCAAAAAAAATCGATTTTTTGTAAACGTCGCACTGGTATAGCCCCTTAAGTTTCAGGGTTCCGTAGCTATAATAATAATAATAGCCAGTATCGCCTGAAAGTTAACCAGGCCAAAAAAACATGACAAATTTAATATACAATGATCATATTTTTATCAGTATTATTATCACGATCATTACTTCTGCGGTTTTATTTTTGGCCGTATCGTTATTATAGTTAATAATTCTCTATTATCATAATTATCCTAACGTTTTAGAGTTCCATTACTATAATAATAATAATGTCCAAGAAATTCTAAAAGTGTTCAAAGATTATTATCATAACGATACCTGAGGACTCTTGAAAATGGACCAGGGCAAAAAAAAACATTTTAAATTTTGGCCAAGCCTCCTTACGAACAATGCGTTTACGTTGAGCAAATTGTCACCAGGAGAATGATATGGCCGAGGAACTTTGGCCTCTCTCGATGCTGGCACCGAGACAGACAAAAATCGACGTGGCCAAGTACTACGAGAGCAACGATCAGCCGGACAAGGCTGTCCTCTTGTACCACAAGGCCGGCTTGCTCTCGAAGGCTCTGGATCTCGCATTCGAGACGCAACAGTACAACGCACTTCAGTTGATAACCATGGACGTCAACGCCGATTCCGATCCGGCGTTGATAAAGCGTTGCGCCGATTTCTTCGTCAGCAACGAACAGATCGACAAAGCGGTCGATCTTCTGGCGACCGGCAAAAAAAACATCGAAGCGTTGGAACTCGTGCAACAGTACAGCATCAACATGACCGAGGAATTGGCGGAAAAGCTCACGATACAGAAGCTCGACGAAAACACGAACAACGAGAGTTTGAGAATCGCAACGTTGGAACGAATCGGCGAAATTGCATTCGAGCAGGGCAATTATCATTTGGCGACGAAAAAATTCACACAAGCTGGGAACAAAATGAGAGCGATGAAGGCGCTGTTGAAGTCCGGCGATACGGAGAAAATATGTTTCTTCGCGCAGGTCTCGCGCCAACGCGAGATTTACATAATGGCGGGCAATTATTTGCAATCTCTCGATTGGCAAAATCAACCGGAAGTTCTCAAGAATATCATTAACTTCTATTCGAAGGGCAAAGCGATGGATCTTCTGGCTAATTTTTACGTAGCTTGCGCACAAGTGGAGGTCGACGAGTATCAAAACTATGAGAAAGCTCTGGACGCTCTCGGTCAGGCTAATCGATGCTTGACCAAGGTCAACGCACCCAGAGATTCCGATGTACAGAAAAAGGCCATCGACGTCGTCAACAACAGAATGGCCACCATCAAAAGATACCTCGACATAAAGAAGTAAGCATTTCTGGACTCGATCTAAGGGGTTAGGCCACAGTAACGGGTATAAAAACATGTGCGAATTTAACAATTTTTTTTCGCATGAAAAAGCGATTCACTTATAAAATTAATTACACATCTATTCAGTATGAATATCAAGCTGTTAGAAGGAATATATATATATTTTTCTATGTACAAAATGGCCGACTACTAATATTTTCTTTTGTTAGCTTTTTTAGGCGCTCCGCGGCGTGACATTTAGCATCCACAATTTTTGACCTAGAACAAAAAACAAAAATTCTCGTCAATCTACATTAGAATACCTAGAGAAGTACTTACCGAATTTAAAAAAATATTGTTTTATTCAAAAGTTGTAGGTATTTTAATTGAGTTGTAAGTATTTGAATGAATTTTCAGTGAAAAATTTCGTATAAAACTGCTGAAAAATGAAAAGTTTTCGATTAACCAGAAATTCCGTACGTACTTCTCTGCAAAATGCAATTAGGAACATGACTTTTAAATTTGAAGTAAATCGAGTGGAAATTGTTGAAGTTATTTGTGACGCGAATTCGGAAAAAAAGCTGTTTCGAGAAAAACGCGTTTAAAGTTTTAGGTACTCTATGGCCGTGCCAGAGGTGGGCTTACGTTATACGCTCAAAGTCGGTGAAAAAAAAATGTTCTTGCTATAAATCGAATAGTAACTTATTCTTGTGATGATAAAGCACCGTTTTAGCGGAAAAAAATCGATTTTTTGAAAATTTCACTGTGGTCTTACCCCTTAAGAAACCCATGAATCCTTTTCTCGAACTTTTCCCAAAAAATGGGAAAAGCCTTTTGGTCGAGCTAAGGCGCCGTCCATAAATTACGTAACGCAATATTTCCAAATTTTACCCCCCCCCCCCCGCCTCCCCGAACGTAACGGGACCGTAACGCTTAGCCACGCTAAGCTAAAACGCTTAGTAAATGATGCCACACCTGTAGGGACTGAGGCCACTAACCGGTCGCGCTACCTGTTCTCACTAAAGTCACTATAACTCCGTCAATTTTCGGACTTGTGAATAAAAATGTTGCCAACATAGTTTTCAATACATGTACTTTCAAGAATTATTTTTAAAAAATGTCTTTCAAATTTTGCTCGGGGGATGTGGGAAAGCTACTGTGCAACTTCTTGCACAGTGATTTTCCCCCTTAATTGACATTGCGTATAGAAAGCTGTGAGCTGGCCACGGTAAAATAGCACTCGAGGTTTAAATTAAAAACTTGAACATGCAGAAATTTTGCTATTTCTGGAAGTTTTAAAATCGTGACGTAACGCAAACCTTGACCCCCCCCCCCCCCTCCAATTGCGTTACGTAATTTATGGACGGCCCCTAATCGCAAATCGAACAGTAACTCGACTTAGCCACGACAGAAACACGCGTTTTGACATTCGAACCATTGCAATTTGTGTTTAAAAAAACTGAGATAAGTTGCGAAAACGTAATCGATCGTGACAAAATTTGTTTTACCTCACGCAGTGACATTTCATCTTACAAAATTGATATTTTTCCGATAAACTTTTCGCAAATATAAAAATACTTTTTACCGACCGAGGCTTGAGGAGTCTTGCCATCTTTGTTACAACCGATCGAAGCAATTATTTTTCACGTTTTTCGCAGGTCTTTCGAGCGGGGCGAAACGGAAATGGCGATAACGCAGGTGCGCCAGCTCCTCGATTCTTACGGTGCCGATTTGGAGCAATCGGTGAGACGTGGCGATTTGTTCGCGACGATAACGCAACATTACGCGAATATGGGGGATACGGAGAAGGCGCGCGCCACGGTCGAAGAGCTCAAACGTCTCGTGCCTGGGATCAACCTCAGCTATTACTACAACGTCAATTTGCTCGAGGCTTTGGGCTACAAGATAAATGTCCAGAGGGAAGACAGTCTCGACAAAGATGACGTAATCGAGGAACTTTTGGGAGAATAATTCCAATTCGGTCCTGGTTTCTTTTAAGTGTCTCGAAGTTTCGCTGCTCGCGGTACCCGAAAATCAGCGAATATCGAGTGACGATTGTCTTTAGGGTATTTCAATTCCGTCCAAAAGATACACGACTGCACGTAAAAAAAAACACTTCGTTTGCGTCGTGCTATCGCACTGTTAGGTTTTTAAGACGAAATATCACGCTTACTTGTTTGCACGTCCGTTTTCGGAACTTTTCTCAGTTTTTTTGTCACGTTTTTTACACGATTTGCGAGTAGCTCAACCGATAGTTAATTTCCCAACCTTTTCAGTGCTTAAATTTTTTTTAACGAATATCCCGGAGGCCCAGATACTTTCTCCAACAATTAAACGTTGACCGTGAAAATTTCAAGTTATTAACCCCCCACCCCGTTTTTAACAAAAGTGCCGGAAAGCGTCATGGATTTCTTCGCCCGGTGGAATCGTGCACCGTTTTCTCTCGAAACAACCGCACGTTCAAAAATGTTCCTAGGACTGAAGTCGACTCCTAGGATAAACTTCCGAAAAGCTGTTACCCCCGATTCGGCTGAAATTTTGCACAGATGTTCCATTTAATATATAAAGACATCGGCCAAAGAGATTTTTGGCACGTTCCAATAGGTCACGAGAAATCGAATTTTGAAGTTTATTTTTTAGCCCGCACGAGTATATCTATATCGTTCGCCACGGCCGATCGATATCCTCACTCCTCCGACTTCACTGGTGGCTAGCGTGCCGCGCTTGCCCCTGCAAGTATATCTATACTGCAGGGGTAACCCAAACAAACAAAAAAGAAAACAAAAACAAACCCAAACAAATTCGGTATCTCGTAAACTATTGGAATGCGCCCAAAATCCTTTCGGAAGATGACTTTATACATTAAATCTGTGCAAAATTGCAGCCAAATCGGAGGTAACATCTATTCGGAAGGACAGCCCCTAGTTTAAGGGGTTAGACCACTCTAGAGGCTGAAAAAATAGGCTTTTAAGGGATTTTTTTCTCAGAAAAACTACAAAATTAATCGAGATTACAAAAAAGGGTGTTCATCATACATATCACTGACTGTATACAATAATTTTTTTGAAGCGATTAATTTCAAAATGGCGGCTGTGCAGCGTTTATCTCAAAACTGTATTTTTTAAGTTGGCCGGAAACATAACTCAGACAATTTTCAACCGATTCACTTGAAATGTTGAATATATCTTGAAAAATACATTGTCTTCGGAAGTACGTAGGATTTTTTTTAAATATTGCATAGTTTATTCTTTATTAACAATTATCTGACGAAATTTTTCACTTTCCAAAAATTTGCCTAAGCGTAACAACTTTTATCTCAATATCTATAATATAAACCTATCAAAAAATAATAAACATAGCCTTTTTAGCGTCTAAAGTGAGAAGACCCCTTAAAGTGAAGTTTATGTGCGAAAAAATGAAAAGTTTCATACTTACACATAATCTGCTATGCCAAGACCATGGAGCACCTTCCTCTTGGCTCTTTCCGATACAACGAAAACAAAGAATTTTTTGCCCAACAAAGTAGAAACCTCCCTTAAGGGATCATGAGGGTACAATTTTCAAAAAATCTATTTTTTCGCATTATCCGATAGTATAGACGGTTATAAACAGGCCTTTACATTTTTCGGACGAACTTCGAATCATTACAGCCTTTCTTAGAGGAAGTGATTCGAGCAGCGGCGTGAGAACTCTAAACTTTAAACGCGTTTTTCTCGACATGTTTTTCAAAACGGTGTACACTCTCAAAGGAAGAGTTTTCAAGCTATCAGTCTCAAATTTTGACACAAATTTCTTCACGCCATTCTTTATCTTGCTAGGAAGCTTTTTTCCGTTGCTTAAAATCTTCATATTTTTTGTAACGAAAAACTCGAAAAAATAGGCTAAATTGGATACCTTTTTTTCAAACCGCCGCCATTTTTTGAATTCTGATAGAAATAACCTCCATAGCAAGATGGCAGCTTGTGTACTGATTAATAATCTTGGTAATTATGCACAATCGGGGCACCACCCTAATTTCAATGGCAACATTTTGTTTTGGCCTAACCTGCTGTAATTGGTCACCGTTAATGATATTTTGGCGGGGGAGGCTGACATTTTTCATTAATTGCATAAGTTATGGGGATTTTGAAGTTTCCGGAAACACGTGGTGTCCGGTATTCTATTACGTGTCGGAGGGTATGACCACGAATAGAACACACACACACACGAGCACAGCAGTTTTTCACACGCTATGCAGGTGAAAAATTGCTGTGTGTGTTTGGGTTGGTTTGGGTTATGTGTGCTCTGTGTGTGTTTGGGTATTCGGGAAGGCTTTTTCTATGAATCCCCAACCCCCACTCCCAGCATAGGCGTTGAAATGTTGGAAAATGCCCTATCTCATCACGTGTTTCCGGGAACTTCAAAACTTCATAATTTATGGAATTAATAGAAAATGACAGCCTCCCCCAACGTAATATCACTTACTATAATGGAATCAACAACTTCATGGCGAAAAAAAAATGTTGCCATCGAAAGCAACCTCGGAGCACCACCATTAGGGTGGTGCTCCGATTATGCATAATTACCATAATCTTGTTACAAATTTTGTTTCAAATAATATTTACGGCCACACCGTGAGGACTCCTTTTTTTCGAAGACATTTTCAACCGTTAAAAACATGTAAAAAATAAACGTTTAAAAATATATTTTCTGTTCTTCGAGTGCTGTTTTGAAAAAAAAAAATCAGACTGATTTTTCGACCCGTTACACTGTGATGATCCCTTAAGCTATTCTTTCTACCAATATGTGATTGGTCGAAACATCTTACGCTACGTTATATTATGCTAAGCGAAAGCGTACGTGATCGCCTCGACGCGTACAAAACCGAACAAATTCCGTCCATGAGCGTGACTTTACACCGTAATGCAAATAAATTAGAAATAAACAAAGAAAAACCACAAAATAAAGAAAACGACGAACGATTTTTTAAAAAATGCCACCAGTTAAATATTTATTTCAAAGAAGAAAAGGAAGCGAGGCCCGCGCGTTACAATCTTCTCGCAATTGTTCGCGAGTCTCTCGCTCTCGACTTAGGACTAAAAAAATACACGAAGCCGCGTGGTACGAGCCTGCGGGGTACGACTCTCCCTCGGTCGCTCGTCAATGATAAACTAAATAAATAACGCAGTAAACGTGAATACAATAGAGATATAATAATGACGAAAATAAAAATGCTTACGGCTAAGAGAGTTTTCGCGAAGGAGAACGACTTTACAACAAAAGAACACAAGATGGGACGAAAAAAAAAAAAAACGTAAGTGATCAAAAGGTAAAAGAAAAGGATCTCGAGACTCGGCCGATCGTGTTTTTCTTCCTCGTGTCTGGGCGCCTTCACGCGCTTGTTTTGCAGTTTGTATTTTTGGATTTTCCTCTTTTTCAAGTCTTAAATATTACGATAAAAATATGATCTTTGCGTTCGTTGGATTTCAGGGTGTGGGTTTTTTGCACGGCGATAGTACTTGTTCGTCGTTATCGTTCTCGTGTTTGCGTTTTTTTCTGACGAGATGAGAAATGTCACTGGCCAGTTTGGCGTTGGTGTTGCTGGTTGCCGGGGGTTGTTCGTTGGAGCCGGACGCTCCATCGGTAGAGGCGGAAGATCCGTTGGTGCAACTGCCTCCGGCGACTTTGTTTTTGATGCCCTCGATGACCAATCGACAGGCCTCCTCCTTGAAGTCCTTCATGTCGATTATTTTTTCCTGTATGGCTGGCAACAGTTCGCGCAATTCTTTGATCTCGCCCTCGATCGAGTAGAAGGGATCGTCGCTCTTGTTGGCGCTTTCGGGCGTTTCCTCGAGTTCTTTGATCCTCGCTTCGAGGAGGCTCGTAGCCTCGGCGAACTGTTTTATGCTGGCGTCAAAGTCGTTGGCGAGGGAGTGAGCGAGGCCAAGCTGGTAGTGAATATCGGCAAGGGCGCGAGGCTCGCGGGGCTCGATTTTTTCCAGGAGTTCAAGGGCACCTTCGAGATCGGTTATGGCACCCTGGTGGTTGTCGCTCTCCATGGCGACCTCCCCGAGCAACCTGTGAGTCTCGGCTAGATGTTTGAGGCCTGGCTCGCCACGCTTCGCGAACACAATTTTTGCGAGTTCGAGAACTTCCCAGGCGACTTGAAGATCGATACCGCGACCGGGATCCTCCTCGTCCTCTTCCTTGTTCACGTCGTCCGAGTCGTCCGCCGCTCCGGATGGTCCGGCAGTGCCGTTGCAGTTGCTCGATTTGCCAGCCTCGGGAACGCTCTTCGGGGCGTCTTTGCTCGGGCCTGGAGCAACGTTCTCGGCATCTTTGCTACTCGCGCCTTCCATTTTGGCCTCCTCGAGCTTCTTGTCGTCCGTTTTGTTGGAGGCTGTAGTTTGTTCTTCCTTCTTATTCTCCTTGGACACGGTTACTTTTTTCTCCTCGTCTTTTTTCTCCTCGTTTTTTTTCTCCTTGTTTTTTTTCTCCTCGTCGAGGACGGCGACGCTTTTCTCGTTCGTTTCCTGCTGCTCGTCATCCCTCGCGTCGGTCTCGCTGGCCTTGTCGTCCTCCTCCTCGTTCTCCTCGTCGTCCTCGTCCTCGTCCTCGTCCTCGGCTTCCTCGGAGCCGGGCACACCCTCGCCCAGCACGCCTACCTCCTCGCGCGCGAGACCCAACAGCGCCCGACCGTACAGCAGATAAGGCTCGCCCAATGCGTCGTCGCAGTCACCCAGCTTCTGCGACATCATCTCGAGACCCTCGGCCAACGCGGCCACCGCCGCTGTGTAATCCTGCACGAGGAGGTGACGCTTACCCTGAGATATCGCCGTTGCCGCGTCCGTGTACTTCGCGTGCTCCGCTACGTCCGCCATCTGCAAGATCACGCAAAGTCCGATATCAAACAACAATTGGACACTTCCGGATGCTGGGCGCATTTTTTTGTTCATCACGTTTAAGGCGGGAGGCTACTGTGGAGATTTGAGAATTCTCAGTCGTCGCTTGAGGGCAACTTGAATCGAAGGGGAAGGTCCAACGTATGGTGCAGGAATCGGATTCAAGGTTAAATTTTGATTACAACGATAGAACTGCTGGTAAAAGTTTAGAGGTTCGGGCGGCCCAATTGAGTCAAATGACGGTTTATGCATTTTATTTTTCGATGAACATAGAAGAAATGCACACGAGGTTTGCACACGAGGTTAAAAAAAAATCGATTGTTTTGCCTTTTTCGACAGTTTATACTTTCATGAATATGAAATGAGATTTTTCAAATTTGCTGACATTGTAACTCAAGAAGCAATTATCCGATTGACTTGAAATTTGAACTGAGTACTCTTGTATATATTCACTCTACAATGACGTAGGATATTTTTGATTGGATGAAAATTGACGATTTGGCATTGAAAAAAACGACCATTTTTTAGGCAAGAAAACAGACTTTTTTTCATAACTACGCCATTTTGTTAGATTTTGATATTTTTCGAAAATCCTACGTCATTGTACAGGAAATACTTTCCAGTTTAACGACTTTTTTCCTTTTTCGGTTTCAGCTACTCAATCGGCCGGAATCATGTCAGCAGTGGAGAAACTATTTTTTTTTGGCGCCTCCGAAGGCAGCGCATAAGTCGCTTGGATCTCAATATTTTTCTATAAAAAAATTATGTAATATAGATCAAATATAGCCAAATATATTCTTAATTTTCCGAAACATTTAATTGAGTACTTTTCTTCCAAAAAATTCCCGAAAATCACCCAAATTTTCAGCGTTCACACGGGTATAGCCCCTTAATAAATACACTTTCGAAATACAAAAAATGTTTGTTATGTATTTATGTAATCCAAACAAACTTTAAGGCAGTTCTGTAGTTTTGGTAAAATCTTAGGAATTGGCTGAAATCTAAGTATGGTGTAGATATGACCTTCATGGACTGATTCCCAAAAATTGAATTCGATTCACTGTTTAGTTCATGGGATAATTGCAATTGAATATGGGTATTTTTTTACGCGATCCCTATACGTAACACGTAAACCGATAGGAGTTTGCTCGCATTTCTCGATTTAGGTTCCAAACGGATCGTAGGATTTCGAAATAAAAACACACGTGTACGCAGTACTATTGTGAGATTTTTTTTTAAATGACAAACTTTGACCGTTTAGTTTCGGAGATATCGACTTATGAAAAGTGGTAATTTATTCCACAGCCAGCTGATCGGCGCATGGCCTGGGAACTCAAAGCGTGTTGTTTTTTCCCGAGTTCTAGTAATTCTGAGACGGATGTGAAATAAATTTTCTCTGCAAACAAACTTAATTTGTTCATTTTATGCTTGTATTTGTCTTTGTTACAGCGAATACAATTTAAACGGTTGGCAAGATGTTGTAAATCCACGATCCGAAGTCCTTCGACAGCGAATTTTTGTTGCTGATCGTTGAGGTTATGTTTATTCTCATCGTTATGTTTATTATGTTTATTCTCGTTTAGCCGCATTTGCTTGACACGTGGCTGCCACAGCTTTCAGTCTTTTAGCAAGCGCCTTTTTTCTTGTAAACTTTCCTTTGTATCGCATTTAGGTTGACATTTTCACGTTTTTTTTTTTGTATAAAATATTTCGCGAAAGACGGATCGTAGGAACATGGAGCCTAGATACCAGGAGGTTCAGCGGCAATGCAAAGGCGCTGAAAAAAGCGTCCCCGAAAATGTCCCGAAGTGATGGCGCTGGGGTGCAGCGGCACATACATATATAGTAATATATTGGTCAACGAGGTGAAAGTGATCGGATGAGTTTCTAACCTCACGACAGACCGATCGTGACATCAAACGTCGAAATATCCGCCGATTCATAATTTCCTCATGACGGTTCGGAAAAAAAACGCAAAAGCGAGAAAAGATCTCAAACTCAAACTCAAAATGGCGGCGATACAGCCCATCTAGAAAAATGTGTTTTTTTTACATATAGCTTCACGGGAGAACGGTTTTCTCGTAAAATATAAGACCTGAAACAAAAACCAAAAAAAATGATAATTTATATATTATTAGCTATGAGACTACCTAAAAATTTGCTTTCAAATTTTGCAACAATGGCGCACTTTGAAGGAAATAAATCGATTTTTTTGCCAAAAAAGCAGTAAATTGTTTATAAAAAGAAATTTACATTTAATAAAAAAACGGCTACGTACTCCCATGAAGAATATGATTGTGAAGCTGCTATCAAAATTTCAAATCGATGCATGCAAAGGTGGTCGAGTAATCCGTCTTCCGAGATCGAAAAAAGTGGTTTCGAGAAAAACGCGTTTAAAGTTGTACGAGCAGCTCAGCGCGCGTTCCAAGGCTCTGCGGCCAAATCGATAATTGAACCTTTAAATAAAAAAAATTGCTACAGGACCAATTGCATATTGTTTTTATGACACCAAAGTATTTTTAGGAAAGAAAACGTCTTTCCAAAATCCTAGAGTGGTGTTATCCCTTGACACTAATGAGGGTTAGGTACATCATCTGTGATCTGTCTTAGATCGCACCCATGTTTAGCGTATATCTATATACATATAGGTGCCGGAGCATCCCAGCGCCATCATTTCTTGTTCCCGTTTTGGGGACGAGTTGAAAGGCCTCGGTGAACCTCCTGGTATCTAGGCTCCATGCGTAGGAAGCTCAACGCTATGACTGCAGAAAAATCGCACTGTTGCCACGATTACAGCGCCGCTCTCTATACGAGTATGAGACCTATCTATCATGAGGTGCAAATGTGTGGGACATATAGAGGGTACAAGCTCTGTCAAAAATTTACAACCAACATCACCGTACAGACATTGGATGTTACTATACGCTTCGACCGAAACTTTTGGCTCATACATGTACCTACAGAACTACCTTAAACGAGTTTTTCTCGAAACAACGTTTTGCGACGGCTTGTTGATAAAATCTTCGAAACTACTGACCGATCCTTATAAAATTTTAACCACGTATTCTTTACAGCTATAGCTATAGAGCGCGTGTCAAGGTTTTAATTTTTTTTGATATTTACTTTTTTTTGTCAAAAACGGTGAAAAAAACACTTTTTTTTTTTTTCCGAAAAATGTCCAACATTTTGTTATTTTTGCATATATCAAAAATCGTATGATACGCGCTATAGCCATTAACGTACTGAATCTGAAACCGTTTGATTTTTGGTCTCGGATTATCCATCTCCGAGATTTCATTTCAACAGCGCAGACCTACAATTTTTTTATGACATTTTTTTACTTACTATTTTCGTCTATAAATAGTGACTTAAATGAATATTTTTTTTAAACGTATTTCGAAAGTATATTTATTAAGTGTAACAACTTTTATATCAATATCTATAATATAAACCTATCAAAAAATTCATAAAAATAGCCTTTTTTAGCGTCGAAAGTGAGAAGACCCCTTAAGTATGTTGTAAAAAGTCGACAAAGAAATGATGTTCCCTCAGTTGGAAAGACCCTGGTTCTGAGAATTTGGAACGGGAAGATCGTTCCTCACAACGTTTTAGGGCATGTACCTTACAAATTGCCGAACAGTTTTCCCATAGATGATCAAGCTTTTTTAGAAGTAAAGCATAAAGCTCTGCAAAATTCACCGACGCAGGGCTTTACGATTTCCTTTTGCCGTAATATTTATTCAATTGGAAGAAAAGTCTGTACGAAAATTTCAGCTATCTCGTATTCATATTGTACGAATATTCATGAACCGAAAAAACGCGAGCTGAGAAAACGTCGTGGTGCTTGCAATGGTACTCCGTCAGATTTGACCGACAGAACGATACTGCGTACCGCTGGTTGGCACCCCCACGGCAGATATCGTGCAATACTCTACGTGAGCACACACGCATTTTTCAACTTCAACGCAACTTTTCTCAGTCATTTTTTCACAGAGTGCAATGGTTTAGGTGTCAAAATATGTGTTTCTCAACTGGCGAGGTCGAGTTTCTTTTCGATTTGCGATCAGCTCAACCGGAATGTTATCCCCTAGATTTTTCTCGATCATTGATTCTCGTGTCCCTAGTTCCTTTCCCCTAGTTTATTTTCTTTTCCCCTAGTTCCTTTTCCTTGCCCCGAGTACGTCTTCCTTCGCACTAGTTGTTTTCAATTTCCCTAGTCCCCTTACCCTAGTTTTTTCCTTGCCCTAGTTCCTTTTCATTTTCTTTTTCCCCAGTTTCTCTTACTTTTCCCTACTTCCTTTTCTTTTTTCCATCGTTTCTTTTCCTTTTCCCCAGTTCTTTTTCGATTTCTCTAGTTCCTTTCGCCCACTAATCGGACGTGGACTGTGAAAACTCCGAGTCATTCGGTCCAACCGTTTCACAGAAAAGTTCCACAAACTCATCATAGATCTCTCTACCGGCGGTGTGTCTCTTCGCCTTGAACAGATCTTTTTATCGATTTCCCAGCCGTCAATTGCGGATCGAATCGCTCGCTTGCTCGCCGCAGAAGCTCAAAAATAGTTTCCCGCGTCGCAATGACTTCAGGAGCGGGTTGAAAGATTCGGGACGACGGTATC
>OX101787.1:12956447-13141194 GCA_944452715.1 Ophion slaviceki | reverse complement strand
ATATATTTTTGTTCTGGGTGAATTAAGAAAAAGCTGAAAAAATCGTGAAATTATAACTTTTCTCAGGTTTGAACAAAATGTGTTTAAAAAACCACTTTAACGTGCTATAAAAATTATTTAAAAAGACTTTTTCAACGACTTTTTTAATTCACTTAGAAGAGATTCTCATACTGAAGAAAATAAACTTTGGCTTGATTCAATAGGTCGTTTAGTTTCTTTTGCTATCACGCCCGCCAATTTGGAAAAATCGCGAAAATGAAAACTGAAAAAACGCGCTTTAGTTTTCAATAGGAGGAAATATAAATCGCTTCTCTGCTTTTGGTCTTGTATCTTTGTAAATATATTCTTGGATAGTTTATCTATCGACTATAGCAATAATTAAAAAAAAAACTATTTTTCGGACCTTCTAATTCAGGCTCCGAGGGGTAAGGCTACTGTAACGACCCGAAAATCGGGGTTATTTAAACAAATTCATTTTGAAGGAATAATTAAGATTGAAAAATCGTTTAGGCATTCATTTGTATGTACATTAACGAAGTTGTGTATGATCTTGAAGTTCGCATCGTTGGAACGCAACGGAAAATAATTCTTTTTCATTGATGGAATTTCTTTTTGGCCGATTCAGGCTATGAAAATCTTCGAACGTTTTTACGTATTTTTATTAAGGACAATACGACTTCAAGTTGCAAAATAATGCTTCGAATAATAATAAAAATGACAAATCAACCAAAAATGTTGCAAACTTCAACGTCATAGCTGTGTACTAAATTTCATTAAAATATTGTTAATTAAAAGAGTTATAAACAATCTCGTGAAGGACCTTTGAACGTGGGGGGTTCAACGGTGTACTTGATTTTGGCCACCCGGTTGATCTGGGGCGAAAAAACGATTTTTTTTTAAGTAGACAATGTTGGGTAATACTTGACCGAGCTTTTTTTGTTAACGTGTTTTATTCATAAAAAAAATTACGATTTTTTCGATCTTTCGACGAAAAATGACATTATTGTTAATAACAAATGGGAAAAAAATGTTAAAAAGAAAACCGTCGGTCAAGACTAAACTACTATGACAGTGAATAAGTATACCAAATTTCAAGTCAATTGGTTCATTAGATCTTGACAAATCGTGTACACCATTTTCAAGAACATAATTTCGAGAAAAACGCTTTCAAAGTTTTACCAACAGATCTATCGTTGTAATCATAAGTTTACCTTCAATCTGCGATTCCTGTACCGTATGTTGGACCTGTCTCTTTAACTTGGGTTGCCCCAAGCGAAGAACGATTTATTGAAATTTTGCACAGTAGCCTGATCCCTTAAAATAAAATGCAAATCATTCACTCTACCAATTACGATCCTACGAATAATTTTCGCACTAATTATTTTGTCTTTTTTTGTTTTCTCTTTCTCTCCCTCTCTGTCTCTGTCTATCTCTCTCTCTCATTTCGATCTTTGACGGCTCGCAAAAACGGCCCAATGAGAGAAAAAAAAACAAACACCCACACACAGTCGGACACGAAAAGTTGGAGATTGTGAGATTTTGAAGCCGGCGGAAGTTCCGATAAATCGGGAATATGACGCGGGCAATGAGTCACTTGACGCGGATGTTTAGTGGACGAACGAGGCGACGAGGGGGTGGCTCGAGTGGCGGCAGAACGATCACCGGTGGTTTAAGAGTATTGTCCACTTTGCAAAGATGCACAAGCTCGAAATTGGTCGTACTGCACGTCGCTATCGTACTCTCTGTCGCAGGTAAACCCAATCCAACCAAGACCAAAATAAAAAGAATGAAAAAGACTAAAATCAGACCATGGTTATTACGCATTAGTGACTCAGAATTTCCCTGAGACTTTTTCAGGTTCTCCACACAGATTTTGCAAATATTCCAGGGAGATTGGCGTCAAATGAAGAGCATAATCTTTTTTTAAATCAAATATAGGAAAATGTTCAATAGTAAAATAAAAAAAAAAACAAAAACTGAAATTCGAAAAATAATTTAAACACTGAAAGTTGAAAAAAAATACATTAAAAGCAAAAAAACAGAACCTGTTCTTTATTATAAAGAGAATTTTCTTTGTGGGTGCCAATAAATAAAAAATAAAGATAAACATTCATCTACAATAATATTTGTATAGTTGTGTATCGAAAAATCGAACGCAAAGAAAGATTTAGAGTAAATTAGTTTTTTAGTTTTTGAAATTTTCCATGTTTGGCACTGACATAACTTTTTTGTATATACTGAAGAACAAAATAAATATTAAAAATGTACAAAAATATTTGTACACCTTTCATTTTCTTTTTCAAGTAGTTTTTCATCCGTCGTAATTTTTGCAAAAAGTAAATTCTGGAGAAATTTCAGAGAATTTTCCAAATTCTCTGACGTTTCCCTGATTATTACAGTAGGAAAAAAATTCCCTGAGTTTTCGCGGTTTTCCATATGCGTAACAGCCATGCGGACAGTCGTAGGCAGTGTTGGGCGTTAATCAAATTTTTAATTAGTTCATTAATTGGCTAAAAAAGTAATTGCATTTAATTTAATTGCAATTATACTATTAATTGTATGTTGCAATTAATTTATTTGGATGAATCTATGTTAATTGCAACTCACAATTAAAACATTTCCAACTAACTTTTTTTTATTGTTCTGAGAAACAATTAAAACTAACAACTAACCTTATATACGTATTTTGATAACTTACATATTTTTTTCTGACGCCGCTGCGCGCCCTATACAATGATCAGTTTTAATTGTTAGTTTTTGATCGAATACTTTAAAAAGATTGAAAATTGATTAGTTTCTAATTGTGGAAAGTCACGATTAACAATCGGTTAACTGTTAATCGTGAGTTTTCACAAGTACAATTAATTAATTGTTAATGGTTATAGTCGTGATTAACAATTCATTAATTGTCAATCTTTAGTTACCCAAGCAATTGAATTTTGCCCAACACTGGTCGTAGGGCGGCTCGAGCCGGGGTTTGATGTGCCTAGAATAGGCTCGCGAGTTATTAGAGATTAGACAACTGTGCGATAGAACATAGAGCATAACATCACGGTGCACTCATTAGTGGAACATTTTTCCGATCCGGTTCAGTCGGACTCAAATTTCTCGAATTTTTACAAAGCGAATTATTTTCGCGGTGCAAAAATCCAAAGATCACCCAAACTTGTAAAGACATTATTTTCAGCACTCAATCCTTTATGCGTTCAGGCTGTTCGCTATTTTTTTAAATATCAGACGGGCCATTAGCGGCCCTTTAGTTGCCGGGGAATCCGAGCGTACCACCGGAAAATTAGGACGATTAATTGTTGAGCAAACGGATCAATTGTTGGATTTGTAGGCTAATAGTGGTAGTCATTTTTAAATTGTAAGAAAAACCCGCAAATGCATTTTTTATACGGTGATGAAGTTTGCAGCCTTGGAATGCAACGGGAATTGCTTTTTCCTTCATTTTCATTGTTATCGAAAATATTTACTTGCCAATTTAAGCTGTAGCTTTTTAATGCGGATACTGAAAAACGTTTTAGTGATTTTTTTTACCAAATAAGCAAAAAAAATTTGGCACTCTGAAAAAATGAATCTTCGATGCGTTTTCGATGGAAACTTCAACACCATATTTTTATTCGTTAGTTACTGCTGACCTATCTACTTTCAATCGATAGTCTCATTTATGTAATGCTGTTGACGTTTGCAACGTTCCAATGCAACGATGTTTTTTCTCATTTTTTTGTTTCTTTATTTTTATCATTATTCAGGGTTTTTTTGCGAATTGAGGTCGTGAAAAAAAATGAGTAATTAAAGAGAATCAATTTTCGTTGCAATCGAACGAGGCAAACTTCAACATCGTCTGATTTATACTTTACTCGAATTGTCATCGCTTATCGATGATTTTGCCATGAGGCGGTTATAAGCAATAACAATAAATTAACTTTAAAAAATTGTTAGTGCTTTTTCGCCATCGGTATAAAACAATCAATAATTTATAATATCAATTAATATAGTTATTCTACGTTTTTGAGTCTGTGTAATTAATTATTATTAGACTCGAATCTTCGTTGCGTATCAATGATTTTGCAGTATGGTGTTGAAGTTTGTACTGTTAGAATGCAACAAAAATTATTTCAAATTTGGTTTATTCCTTCACTTTTTTCATCATCCAAAGCCTTGTCCTGAAAATTTGCGCTGCATATTTACGATGAAGATCCTTAAAAACGGCTGGGTGACTTTTGTGTCCAAAATTAGCCAAAAAAGTTCGCGCTTCCGAACTTTCGTTGCGTTCTGACTATGCAAACTTCAATATCGTTTTACAGTAACTAAATTCGTAAACTGTTATCGCCGACAAATTTGTTTTCGATTATCGCAGAACGCAATAGCAATTTTTGTCATCATTATTAAAAAAAATCTACAATTTTATCCTAGATTTATAAATTCGGAATGAAATAAAAATTTGAAGTCTATGGCTATTTTTTTAGAAATTTCATTTCTAGAATTTATTTAGAAATTTCATTTCTAGAATTTATTTAGAAATTTCATTTCTAGAATTTATTTAGAAATTTCATTTCTAGAATTTATTTAGAAGTGTTATTTAGAAATTTCATTCCTAAATGTTGTTTAGAAATTTTATTTCTGAATTTTATTTACAAGTGTTATTTCGAATTTTTTTTAGAAATTTTATTTCGAATTTTATCTAGAAATAAAAATTTGTAGCAATAAAATAAGAAACAAATGCTTATAAAAATTTTTTCAAGTCTAAATTTCATTTCTAATTTCCTCATACGACGAGTCTCCATCAATTTATTGCATGCTTGATTCGTCGCTACGCAACGATGATTTTATAATAACCGAGTGAACGAATCTCGATTAATAGAGAATTCGCACGATCAACGTAGATTGGCAATGGATTTTTCGACGATTTGCAGCCACGGGCTTGTTATGCGGCGCAATAATGTCGGATCATTGGGAAGAGGTCGGCTGGGATCGCGATGCTCTAAATCGGGCGAATATCAGTCCTACGTGGTATTTGGATGGACAGGTTGTCATGCTGAATCCACCACAGGCTGATCGGAAAAGAGGCTATGTACATCGCAAACCGATCTTTCTCGTTCCAATGCACGGTGGCATTTGGACTATGTGTGTCTCTCTCACGGGTGAGTGCATTTTTCAAATAAATCGACAAAATCGTCATGCTCTTCGAAATATAGAAATGAATGTTGGAGAGTAGTGGACGCGGTTGGTGTGCAACTTCGGCAACCCACGATAGGCAGCGGTCGCATGGACCAATACTTGGATAGGTGACCACTCGACCGCGCGCCGATTAAAAAATATATAAAAATAGAAAAAATATGTAAATGACTTATAAAATATTTTTATGAAATTTTCTACAAAATTTGCAGCGAATTTTGGGGTGGCGTTCCGAAAAAACCATACCGCCAATTAATTTGGAATTTCGTGAACCCATGTATTTTTACTCGCTGATCACGAATATGATAGTGAAAATACCCGCAAGTTTGATTTTCAAGGTCAAAGCTCAGATAAACTGATTTGTCAAAAAAAAATGCTATTTTATTTTTATAAATGTTGATCTTAGAGAAAAAATGTTTTCTACAAAAGTTGCAGCCTATAAAAAAGATTGATTTTTTAAGGTTCCATATAGTTTTTGTCTAAAACCATTCTGTTTCGAGAAAAATGGGATAATGCTCCCAAAAGTACATTTTGCTAAACTCCATTAGTTCGAGTATTGTCTACTGAGGCACTTTACCGCGGGAAGGTTAAAGTTTAGTCTTTAAAGTGCATGTTTATTTTTTGCTTTTTTTTATTTCATTTTTTTTTGTATTTTTTTTTTTCATTTTTTATTTTAGGCTTTTTTGAATATTATTTTATTTTTTGCTTTTTTATTTGGGTTTGTTTGGGTTTAAAGACTAAACTTCAACCTTCCCGCGGTAAAGTGCGCAAGTAGATAATATCGAAACTATTGGAGTTTAGCAAAATGTACTATTTTGGCTTTTTCCGCATTTTTCTCGAAACAGAATGGTTTTAGACAAAACCTGTATACAAGATAGAAGATCAATCTTTTTATAGGCTACAACTTTTGTAGGAAACATTTTTCTCTAAGATCAACATTGATTAAAACGAAATAGAAAAACTTGGAAAAAACCAGTTTTTGTGAGTTTTGACCTTGAAAAACAAATTTGCGGGTATTTTCACTATCATATTCGTGATCAGCGAGGCAATATACACGAGTGCACGAAATTCCAAATGAACCGGCAATATGGGCCTTTCAGAACTTTAATCGCATTTTTCTACCAAAATTTCTCAGGAGACAAAATACAATTATTTGAGAAATTGCTAAAATTTTCATTTTTATAAGAATTTTCACATTTATTACAAATTTTCAATTTCTCACATTTATGAGAATAGAAAACCGGTGGAGCTTTGGTAAAAAAAACAAAAATACGTTATTTTTGGTAACATTTTTGTACATGAGTTTTATACAATAAATGTAATAAATTGTATAGTATTTTTATTTAATAAATTGAATAATATTTTAATATCATAACTGTTTTTTATTTAATTTATTAAATAATATTTCAATTTAATAAATAAATATTCGTGAATAAAAATCACGTAATTTTAGTGAAAATGGAAAAATTCCGTGGGTTTTTGTATGGCCACAGAGCGAGGTGGGGGTATATACGTATGGAGATGCAGAATCAAATCGTATCGACCGCGAGTATAAGTTTCGCTTCGCCAATCCTGAGACAGGAATCTTGGCAATTTGCCCAACGGAGTACACACGTCGATCGTGAGAGGGACGCATACACATACACGGGGCGTTACTCTCCACCCCCTAGGTGGTCGTACCAAGGAATGAAATCGTTCCGAAGCACCTTAATCGCGTCTTCAGCCTTTTTTCATCCGTAAATCCCGAAGGAGCGGTTGTAAAATTTCCGGCCCATTTACATTCGCTCTATTACGGCGAATCATCCACCGTAAAATAGAAAACGCGAGAGACACCCTTCCAGGCTCCATCGGTGCACGATGGATGGCTCTTATTTATTTATTTCTGGGCCTCGTAATTTTCCTGTCAGCATAGTCTTGAAAATATCACTAAAATATTTTCGAAGGTGCTCATTAAGGAATCAAAACCCAAACCCCAACAAAAAAATAATAGTTTAGATTCCAGCGATGCAAACTTCAACGCCATTAAGGCGTACCCCCACTTGTAGCGCAAACAAAGGCCTTTTTCATGAATTTTTTTAAAGAAAACTACAAAACTTTTTTAATCGATCAATATACCATCTTAAAGAACACATCTTGAAGAACTTTCAGTAATTTTTTTATTGAAAAATATTACATTGTTTAGTGGCAAATGGCCGTGAATGAAATAATGTTTTTATATACACGGTTTGCGGTGACCAACATTGCGGCGAAGTGGATCATGTGAAAAAAAAAAATGCGGATGGATTTAGTCAAATATAAGTATAAACTAGTCTTTAATCGAAGGATTTTAAAAAATATTCATTTTTCACAAAATGGCGGACAGTCAAAGTTAATGGTTCGATTTTAACGAAAAAAAAAACGGCTGTTTTTTGCTACAAAACGGCCATTTTTTTCGAAAAAAATTCGAACGATTAAAGACTACATTTTTATGTATTAAATAAGCCTGCAAAATTTCAAGAAGATCGGTTCATTAGTGTTCGAGTAATCTTGGTCACCGACTTCAGAAATGCCATTTTGAGAAAAACGCGTTTAAAGTTTCAATTTCAGTTTCCACGAAGAAAATATTTTTTTTTGTAAACTTACATACAGTCATCTATTCCGGGCATAAAAAAAAAACTGCACTTCAAATTGCACTTCAAAAAAATGCAAAAAAAATCGATTTTTTCAAAATCGCAAGTAGGGGTAACCCCTTAATAATCGCATTTCGGAGCGAGACGCGCATCCTCATCATCCATCCAAGTATTGAACCAGGCCGTCGTCGAGTGTCACCAATCGCACGGACTTAAAGTTTGCATCGTTGGAATGGAATGAAAAACGATTTTAGACCTAATTTTATCTACGGTAATCATTGTAACGATTTTTTAGGATTGAGATGAAGTTTGCATCTTCAGAACGCAACGAAGGTTTTTATTTATATTTTCTTATCTTTATTGAAAGGCAAATTTTTTGCACATTTCGATTGTGGATTTTTAAATAAGCATAGAGAAAAAGATTTACAGATTTTCATCGCTAAAATTTGCAAAAAGTACGTTGGGCACGGTGTAAAAAAAAATGTATTGCTTTCGAAGGATGCTAACTTCAATCTCATTTTTTAGGGTCCCCTAATGAGGTGAGATGAGATTGAAGTTTGCACCGTTGGAATGCAACGAAGGTTCTTATTTGTATATACTTTTTTATGAAAAAAAAAAAAAAAAAAAAATGTTTTCTTGCCCATTTCGATTGTAGATCTTCCAGCATAAAAAAAGATTCAGCGATGTGTACAGCTAAAATTTGCAGAAAGTGAGTTGAGCACAGTGGAAAAAGTTTTTTATTGCATTCCAAGGATGCAAACTTCAATCTCATCTTTTAGGGTCCCTTTATGAGGTGAGATGAGATTAGAGTTTGCATCGTTGGAATGAAACGAAGATTCTTATTTATATATTTTTTTTATTGAAAAAAAGAAAACAATTTTTTTTTCTTGCAAATTTCGATTGTAGATCTTCAAATAAGCGTAAAAAAAAGATTCAGCGATGTGTATAGCTAAAATTTGCAGAAAGTAATTTGAGCATAGTGGAAAAAAAATTTAATTGCATTCCAAGGATGCAAACTTCAATCTCATTTTTAAGGGTCCTCTAATGAGGTGCAATGGGGTCGAAGTTTGCATCGTTGGAGTGCACCGAAGATTCCTACTTATATGTTGGTTTATTTGAATTGAAAAAAAAAAAAATTCTTGCACATTTCCATTGTACATCTTCGAATAAGCATAAAAATAGATTCAGCGATTTCCATAGCTCAAATTTGCAAAGACCAAGTTGAGGACCCGGGAAACAAAATTTTCAACTGCATTCCCACGACGCAAACTTCAATGTAATTTTATAGGGTCCTCTAACGGGGTCGACAAGGGTCTCAAATGAGATCGAAAAGATTATTTTAGGGTCTCTGAACAAGTATATTCAAGCTCTCCAATGAGACCGACGCGATAAATCTGAAGAAAAGATTTCAAATACAGAAAATAAAATTTCGAAACAACTTCTCGTTGCCTTCTAACGTGGCAAACTTCGCGACGATCTACAATTGCAAAAATATTCTCCCTTTGCGAAAACATTTGCGCCATTTTTCGGTACAGGATGATCGGGCGTACTAGCATTATGTGGGAGAGGATTTTATCACCTTGACTCTGACCGAGCTATCGTGCGAATCGATTGTGATCTAAATCGACGGGGAGATACTCGATTTTTATACAGCATGCATATAGCTGAGAAATGTATTGCGTGACCGCACACGTCTATCATTCTCGTCCTCGGATGTTCCTTTCTCCGTTACACGAACTCCTGAGACGACCGAGTTTTTCTCCGACCTTCTCCCTACCGGCTCTAAGGGTGGATTTCGCCCCGATCGCTCCTACGTGCAACCGGATATACATAACAACCGGAAGCGCGAGAGAGGGAGAGAGAGAGAGAGAGAGAGAGAGAGAGAGAGAAGGGGAGGGGAGACTTCAAAACTTCGACGTTCCGAACGGGATTTGAATTTACCTTGACCTTGAATAAATGCCATCCAGGTCACTGGAGCAATTTCTGTTATCGATATTTAACACGATTTCGTCTTTTTTTTCTTAAAAAATTCGAAACCAGTACGTTTTGGATTCTCAGCATCTAACTTAGACTTTTACAGGTTTTGCAAATACTCAAGGAAAATTGGGGTCAAATAAAGAACCTCATATTTTTTAAGATCAAATATATGAAAATGTTGAATATGTTCAAAATAATTGAAAAAAAAAACTGAAATTCGTAAAATAAATTGAACAATGTAAAGTAACAAAAAATCATTAAAGGCAAATACAGAATCTGTTTATTATTATGAGCAGACATTTTTATGTCAATGCCAATAATTGAAAAATAAATATAAAGACTTATCTACACTGATAATTGTGTGGTTGTGTATCGACGAATTAAATACAAATGTGTGGAGCTTGGGGATAAATTAGTTTTTCGTTTTTAAAATTTTCAATACGTGGCACTCACATAACGTTTTTTGTATATAATGAAGAATAATATAAATATTAAAAATATACAAGAATATTTATTTTCATATATTTCAGTTTTCTTTTCAAGTCGGTTCCTTTTTTTGTAATTCTCGCAAAAAGTAAATTCATTCCCTGAGTTTTTCCTGTTTTCCATAGGCGTGACAGCCGTGCAAATCGAAATTTTGAACGAGGCCGTTGAAATTCGAAAAGAATTATTTTCTTTCGTAATGTAATTTTGTGGAATTGTTTACGGAGAGCAAAAGTTATGGATTTTTTTTGCGGAATTTCAGTGACAGTCGCGAATAAATTCTCTTTATTCCACGGAAATTGGAAAATCGCTAGACCGACGAAGCGCGGGTTGAAAGGTCACAGGGGGTGGGTCACAGAAGAGCGGGCTGTATTGCGGAGAGCAATTACTCGTTTGAGTTGAAGGGTGAGGGGAGGAGAGAGGGGATAATCCGACGTCGAGATTTTACGATGCCAAGCATGTTTCCGCTTCCTCCTCTTCCTGCTCGATTGTCATGCACAGTTTTTTTATACGCTCTTTTTCTTTTACTTCGGGTTTTGTACTTCAACGACAATCAATAATTGAGCTATTACTCTATGGTAATGAAAAATTAGTTACACGAAAACAATAATGCGGGCGTAATTAATGTGAACAAAAAAATATCCTTATCGGGTCCGCATAATTTTTCTATAAATAAAATACCCCGAAATACTCTTGAAATATAGTTCAAATATTTAAAAACAAAAAACAAAAAATAAGCTAGAAAATTATATATTTACATTAATATTATTTTATTTATTTGATTATTATTCGGAACTTAATTAAATGTTCTTTAACTTTATTTTTTTAATCATACTTGTTCCAACATTATTTTAATTTAATCTTTGAAAAATTCAATTTATTTGCAATATTATTTTATTCCAAAATTTAATGAATTCATACTTTTTTCAACACTCTTCGCCTTGAATATTTTTAAAATTAAAATTCTGTCAACATAATTTTACTTGAATATTTGATAAATACGAACTTGTGTCCACATTATTTTACTCTAATAATTAAGAAATTGGAACTCATTTTAACATTACTCTACTTTGATATTAAAAACATTTAATCATCAATATTATATCACTTAAGGCGTTACCCCCACTTGTAGCGCAAAAAAGGCCTTTTTCATGAATTTTTTAAAAGACAACTACAAAACTTTTTTAATCGATCAATATACCATCTTAAAGAACACATCTTGAAGAACTTTCAGTAATTTTTTTATTGAAAAATATTACATTGTTTAGCGGCAAATGGCCGTCAATGAAATAATGTCTTTATATACACGGTTTGCGGTGACCAACATTGCGGCGAAGTGGATCATCTAAAAAAAAAAAAAATGCGGATGGATTTAGTCAAATATAAGTATAAACTAGTCTTTAATAGAAAGATTTTAAAAAATATTCATTTTTCACAAAATGGCGGACAGTCAAAGTTAATGGTTCGATTTAAACGAAAAAAAACGGCCGTTTTTTGCTATAAAACGGCCATTTTTTTCGAAAAAAAATCGAACGATTAAAGACTACATTTTTATGTATTAAATAAGCCTGCAAAATTTCAAGAAGATCGGTTCATTAGTGTTCGAGTAATCTTGGTCACCGACTTCAGAAATGCCATTTTGAGAAAAACGCGTTTAAAGTTTCAATTTCAGTTTACACGAAGAAAATATTTTTTTTTGTAAACTTACATAGAGTCATCTATTCCGGGCATCAAAAAAAAACTGCACTTCAAATTGCACTACAAGAAAATGCAATAAAAAAAAATCGATTTTTTCAAAATCGCAAGTGGGGGTAACCCCTTAAATATTTAAAAAAATCAAACTTGCCTCAACATTTCACTCTAACATTAAACAAAAAAAACATTATTTTACTCTAATATTTTAAAAACTCAACATTTTATCAATATTTTTTTTATTTTATGAAAACAATACGTGAAAATGAATAACGAACTTACTTTTCTCACCAAAAGGGCCCGTCTATGGTAACAGTTCTCAGCAATGGGAAACACTGTTTCCACTACCCTTTTTCCCAGGACTGCACGGTACTTTGCCACCCTCAACTCCACAAAACGCGTTTGTAGAATTCGTAAAAAAAAAAAGAGAGTGAAAAAAGAACCAAACCCAGTCGTTATCTGGATTCTGCAGAGCATTGCAGTTTTTGACGAATGAAGTGCTCTTGGTTCCGTTGCCCGTGGCAACAGGAAGCGGGTATAATGTGGTTGCTAAAGTCACTAACGAATAGTGCTACTTCGAGGGTCCTTGAGCAGCAAGCAGCAGGGCAAGCTTCATACTTCACGGCTTAATAGACATTTAAGCCTGTCCCTTGTGACGACAATATCAAAATGCAGAAGCCAACGAGGTTTTACCTTAATTAGAAAGAAACATTCCGCTCCGTCAATATTTTTCAAATATATATATACATACAGTCGTTCCGTCGAGGCACAATATTTTCACTCCATTTCGTGGATCCAGCTGCACAAATTTCATCCTTGATGAGATTTTTTTCTTCGCGTTCGCGACAGGATTTTTTCTCACTCAAAGGCGTTGTCGTCGTCCTGACGGGTGACAGGAAGATAAAAAGTGGTAAAAGAGTCGAACAGGACGACGCGGGCCCTTCCGTGAGGCAGGAAATGACATTTCCGTACCGGCGGGGGGGGGGAGCAATAAAGCAGAAGAAAGCGAGAGGAAGAATGGAAATGGGAAAAACAAAGAGGCGCAAAGGCGGACCGAAGAGTAGGATCTTTTTTCGCGTGTAGGACCGTAAAAAATAGATTCCCACTTCCGGAGGGCAATGGCAGCGGTTTTAACGAGGAAGACCGTGAGGTGGTAAAAATAATAAAAAAAATATTGAGGCTAAATGAGAAGAGCGAGGGCGGGGGGCGGTTCTGCAGCGATGATGAAACGAATTTTCCACAAATTCAATGTTAAGCTCCTCGCTCAGTGCATATAATTTTAGAAAACTTTTTTACCGCGGCCTTTATCACCGCCGATGAAAAAGTTCAAAGGTAAATAACAATGGAGAATCAATAACAAAACCTTATGATTGATAATCATCGCATGAATCCCATTTCAAACTTGAGGACGTTGCGGGAAGACACGAACATTGAAAAAATTAAAGCAACATAAAAAACGCAAACACTTTCTGACTGGAAAAAGCTAGCCGCTTGTTATTTCTTTCGAATAAAATTGTTTTGTGCGACTGTGTAGAGCGCGCTTTTTTTTACGATTTTTTCCAAATGGTAGAAGAGACGAGCAGGAGGCGGGGTAAGCTCGCGCCGTTGCAACTTAAATGACGCGGGCACAACATCATTAGTATTTACAAGGTGCGAGCAACGCAGGTAGGTCGAGTGGATCGTTTTGCCGCGCGCGTTTGTGACTCTGGAAAATGATTCTGCCCTTAACAAGTGCTTGCCGATATGCATAGATGGGATACACGTGTAAAGAAAATGTGTAATTACGATAATGAAAAATTATTATTGTAGTAGTAGTAGTATTTATTCCTTGTATACCCTTTTGAGGGTGTTAACATTAGTGCCCTTCCCTTCACTTTTACCTACGTGTTTACATCGGGTTTCTCATTATTTATATTGATTTTCTTATTTTCTTACATTTATGTCAATATTCCAGTTTCTCAAATTGCCTTTAGTACCTCGTGATTGAGTCGACACTGGCAAATGTGTCAAATTTTCATTCACCTCTGCGAATTCTACACTTGGATTCTACATACCCTTTGTTTCCGTCCCTCCCGCTATTACCACATCTTATCCTTGCCCATTTTTATTTTATTTCTTCGCTGATTGTCTTGTCTTCCCAATATCTTTCCATGTGTATTCCTGTTTTCCTTTGCTTGTATTCCTTTTAGAAAAGGGTGTCACGAAATGACCTAACATATTTATGTATTAATAAAACTTATTATTTATTTGACAAGTCCGAATATTTTTATTTTGATGTAAGTTACAAGCATGGAGGTTATGGGTGGAACACAATATCCGATAAATGGCATGTGCCGCGACGATGTGAATTGGCCACCAAGATCGTGCGATTTCCGCCATTGGGCTTCTTTCTTTGGGGTTTTCTTAAAGTGCATGCTCATGATCCAAACAGCATTCCAGAGCTCAAGGAAGCAATTGGACGCACCATTAATGAAATGGGTCCGCAATTATGCGAAATCGTTATTGAAAATTTTGTCAAAAGAGTGAACACTTGCAAACAGGGACGAGACGGCCATTTATCGCATATTGTGTTCCCACACATAACCTCCATCTTTGTCCCTTATATTAAAATAAAAATATTCGTACTTTTCAAATAAATAATACGTTTTATCAATCAATTAAAATGTCAGTTCATTTTGAGACACCCTATATGTAGACACGTCAAACTAGCTCCAATCATATTAAATTTTATGTACAATTTTAATTTTTATGCCCCTGAAAAATTATTATAATAATTTAATTTTAAGAATGTAATTATTAAAATAATTGAAAATTAAATAATTATTACAAATTTTCCACATACAAGGACATTTTTAAAAATGATTATTTAATTTTTAATTATTACAATAATTACACTTCGTAATGAATTAGAAAAAATTAAATTATCACAATTTTTCATAATTATTCATTATAAATGAGAAATTCGATTATGAAATAAATGATAATCTTCCCCCTTTGACGCTACACTCAGAATATCCGGAAAGTCCGCCATTTCCGTATTGGCGATTTTTTCATGACATTGAAATGTAACGAAAGTGATGTTCTTTTTTATTCCCAAATTTCCTTTGACAGATTCAAGCCACGAAAATCACGCAAGCTTTTCTAAGAATTCTTGTTTAGCGATCTACAAAAAATCTGCGAAATATGATTTTGGACAACATTGAAAATAAGACGAAAAAAAATGGTCACATTCCAACGCTGTAAACTTAACTCCATATTTTTCGCGCAAACAATGACTTTAAGCTCCGTAACACCGGTGTCTGGCACAAATTTTGCCAACGGTGGGAACATTTTTCACAATCTACAACGAACCGACAGGATCGAAAGACGAGGAAGAAACACACGGGGATGGAATTATTTTTTATAGCCGTCAGTCACGCCAAGCACGGGCGATCACCGCCCCCTACCCTTGTTCGAATCCGACAATATTTGGATGGGCTGTGGTTAACTTTTTTCGAGCCCTCCTCTCGCGCTAGCATTGCTGATAGGAAATTCCTCGGCTGGGAACAAAAAAATCCCGGGGAAAGGCAGCAAGGATGATTGAATAATGAAACTCAATGCTGAATGGCATCTCGAAGATCCGGTAGGGACGTAAAGAAGAGATTTGTTTGCCTTCTACATTGAGAGACAAACAAACATGACGGTAGAAAGAGAGAGAGAGAAAAAACGAAGAAAAAAAACGGGAAGACAAAATCCGAAGGGATAAGTTTGCGAAGGACAATTTAGGGATGGGTTGATCGATTTACGAATTTAGGCTGTTTGTACACACGCTCCTGAGGGGCTGACCAACTGGTGTATATATGGTCGTCATGTAATTCGGTCCTAGTATACATGTCTTCATATATAGTAGACACTACTATATACGTCTTCATATATATTAGTAAATATCTACGAGGACATATATAGTAGTATTTATTCAGCCATTCTTGTCCCTTGAGCGGACATTACCGTTCTATTAAGGCAGCACATGCGCAGTAGCAAATTGAAGGCGAAATTCACCATGGAACTTTTCAAACACGCCTATTTTAATGTGGCAAAAATCGTACATTATGAATTACGATTATGATATTGAAGTTCGCGTCTCTGGAATGCAATGCACTTTTTTTTTAATTGCAACTTTTTTTTTGTCAGGTAAAAACTAAGATAACTTTTTTTTTGATATCTCCATTGGAGACCTACAACATAAAGCCTATCCAAAAATATTTTGGAAAACCATAAAAAGTGGAGAAAAAGAAAAGAAAGAATTTCCGTTGCCTTCTAACGATGCAAACTTCAACAGCATTTATCATTTTACTCGTGCATAAAATTTCTCGCTTCACAATCTGTAAAAACAATAATCGACCTCCAATACAGAGTCCAGATTCATATTTTACCTCAGCAGCATATAAAAGTGCTTGCCTAAGAAACCCTTAAATATTATAGAAGTAAATTTTCCTATACAAATCTTTAGCCCCTATTCTGCACCCTTGACGGCTGTTTATCGAAAAACGATTTTGCAGGTATTTAATCGTTTGAAATAATTAACCCAAATCCATATTCACCTCTCTCTAGCTTCTGAAACATGGGACTTCCATACAAACTTTCACCGCCCATTTCCCCATTGTTAAAAGTGCGGTGCTATACGGGAATGAAGTATGGGGGTGGAAGAGGCGGTAATTAGTGGAAAGACTCCAAGGAGGTTATGTAAAAATGGCCATGGGCCTCAATAGATAAGATGCCGGGCTATATATGGCGGATGGAAGCGGGATGTAGGGGTATAACGGCAGAAGTATGGAAGAGAGCGGTGAACTATTTGGTAGAGATAATGAAAATGGAGGAGGAATGGTGGACGAATAAATGCCTCAAACAGAAGGCGAGAGGAGTATTGAATGGAAACCCAACAAAATGGGGAGAGGAAGTCAAAGAGGCAATGTAGGAAATAGGAGAGGGAAACGCATGGAAAGCCATAGCAAACGACGATACTATGGGACGAACAGGATTAGAATAAAATTGAAAAATCGACATATTGCTCACAGCACAAAAGCACAAAGTATACCACAGGGACAAGTGGTACTGGGAGGATGATAAATATTATGGACGAAACAAAAGAAACTTGGGTGAGACTCAGATGTGGGAATGTGGGGAAGGAAGGACATAAGCGATATAGTGACAACAAATGCAGGGTTTGTGAAAAGGAAGTACAACATTTAGTGCATATATGTACGTGCGAGAAAGCCAACAAAAAATAAATAGTAGAACATCTGGAAAAATGGATAGAGAAATAAAGGAGAACAAATCGATAAAAAGATACAGACGGTGGTGAAAAGAAAACCTGCAACTGAACTATGTATGTACATAAAACACTTCGAGAAAGTAATTGGAAAAATAGTAAACGAGAAAGCGAATGCGAGACGAACCGAAAGGCAAAAGGACAATAGAATATAAGTTAGAAATAAGAAAATGGTGTGAGGGGAACGTGTATGTAGTGTGTAAACACCCTGTGACAACAACCTGTGTAAACACACATGTGTAAACAACCTGAGGGGTATACCCGAAATAATGAATACTGCTACATTTTGTGCCTATTTTTTTAATTATTTGAAAACTATTTGAAAGTTTATTAAAAATAATTTTTTTTTACGGTTAACAGAGGAAGAAATACGTCTTCTCGGGCAGGTTGGCTTTCCTCAAGAGCGATGCATCAATTATTTGACGCCTGACGAGGCACACGAGGAGATCAGGACCGCGTGGCAAAGTCGTAAGTATATACTTGAGTTTGCGTCGAATGAAAGTGACAGCTTGAACTTTTTTTTATACGAACAAGTTTTTGTAGAAATAATTTTTCTATAAATCTCATTTGATCTATCGTCGAAGAGCCCATAATAAATATTTGCTTTAATACATAAACATTAGTGATAAATATTTCTTCGCGCCACATCGTGAAATAAATGTCACGAGTGAAAATTCTCGAAAAATCATAAGTTTCGTGGCCCGTACTTCTCGTCATAGCAGAGCGAAGAGAAGCCGAGAAAAAAATTCAAACAAATGAAGAAATCAACAAGCGTGGAATCGTTAGGGCGGAATAAAAGGTCGAATTGCAATTTTTATCCCGGAATATCCTCATAAAAGTTGTCGAAACAAAGGGGAATTTTTATTCGCCGTGGCGCGAGAAACAAATACCCGAGAGGGAGCGAAAAATATTATACGTGGGCCGCGCGCGTGTTCCAGGAGGAAAAGGTAATCGTGGAGAGAAATAAAGGAAAGGAAAAAAGAAGAAAGAAAAGATCGTGGCAGACGTACAAAGTGGTTTTTCTCTCTATTTCTACTTGTGCACTCCTATTCTCGTTCGCACGTACGTTGTAATATCGACTACTCACGTACACTCGAACGTACTTTGTTTTTCGAGCCTCGGCCACAAAGAGAAGCTTCTCCGTCCATTTTATTTTTTTCAGGTCACAGTGAGAGTCCGAAAGACAAATATATGTGCCATCGTAGTGGTAAAATAATGCATGGGCTACTTTTTGCCAGTCCGATTTTTTTGGGACGCGATAATGGCGAAAGGAAGCTTTATTATTATTATTAGTTACGAATAAAGCTTCTTTTGACCTTTTGTTGCGTCCTAAAAATCGGGAACAAAGGATGCCGTTGGAATGCAAAGGAACTGATTCTTTTTCCAATTTCACTATTTCGTTTTGGCCAATTTAGGCTGTGAAAATCAATCATCTGTTTTTGCGTATTCTTATTGGAGATTTACGGCCTCAATTTGCCAAAAAAATCTTTCGATAATGATAAAAATAAAGAAATGAAAAATGTAGAAAAATATCGTGGGCTTTCAACGATGCAATCCGCGACGTCGCAATGAAGGGACCTCTGTACTGTTTTTTTTATTCCACAGAATATTGGCTGTACCGGAAAAAGAATTCTCGATAAAACGCGAGTCTGATAAAGGGCAATAAATTCGTAGGGACAAAGGTAACGGGTATGAGTTCATTGTAAACTGGAAACGTCAGATCTCTGTGGAATCCGGAGAGTCTAGTTACGACGTCGATCAATAATTCGTTCACCGGATCACGATTGTCGCGTCCAGAATGCTCTAGTATCCGCGAAATTGCCGAGATCAAAGGTCATTCGTCAGAGTGAACAGACGTTTTGTAATGAAAAATCTTTGATGCGAAATTCGTTTGTCATTCACATCGTTCGAACCGAGCATTGCAAATGTTATTTGACGTTAGAAACTTTCATTGACGTTGCGAAAAGATCTTATACATCGAATATACACAATAATGTACATATGGCGTTTTGCCATTTTTCTTAGAATTTTCTTTAGAAAAGATATTATACAAGATGTTTTTTCATAGATTTATATAGGGCATCGCAAAATAAGTATTCAGAACAATTACTGCGGGAATTTTTAAGGCGAAATATGCAAAAATAAATTAAAGGAATACAGACATATTCATTTTCATTGCATTCCAACGATGCAAAGTTCAACCTCATATGAATAAATGGTGTTGAAGTTTGCATCGTTGGAATGCAACGAAAGTTCTTCTGTTCTGATTTCCTTATTTTTATTGTTAAGCGAAATTCTTTTTCACATATTCATGTAATAGAACTTTGAATAATTGTCGTTAAAAATAATTAAGCATTTTTTGTAGGCAAATTTCGTAGGTAAACAAACCCAAACAAACTTCATCCTTATATATAGATTCGATTTTTAGGGGGCGAAGTATCAGCGTTATTTTTGTTTTTATGTAACGTTCCTTTTTCTCGTAATATATTATTATTTTTAACACTGACAGTATTAACAATATAATGATTATGTTATTATCATCAAGTGGCTAAATTTTAGCGATATCTTTATACTTAATGTTATAGTTATTTTTTTCTCAAAATATACAATTATTATTATTATCATTATTATAAGTATTATGCGAAGATTCATATTGGACAGCCTACTGAAAATAATTCGGGGAGCACTTTTTCTTTTGTATTGCAATCGATGATTGATCGAATTTTTTCTGGTTGTTGCAATTACCGCAGGTATGCAAAATTTGAGCATCTCGTGCTCGCTGGTCTGTCTGATTATACTGGGAAGTGCGGTGCTCGTAGGCTTTTTCGGCCTTTGCAGACACCAGATATCGGCGGTCCTCGTGACCGGTGTAATGTATCTTTTGGCAGGTGAGCATACACAACGAAATTCCGATGGACGAAAAAAAAAAAAACATTTTTTTTTAACGTTAATAGAAATTGTAATAAAATGTACTGATTTCTAAAATTTGGCCGCAATAACGTAGCGAAATTGCAAACTTGTTTTGTAGAAATTTATGGCACATTTTTAAAAAAGCGACACATGCAAACAAATGTTAACTAATTTTTTTGTTGTGTATACTGTTGTTGCAGTTTGCATCGTTGGAACGCAACGAAAATTAATCTTTTCAGATGTTTTCAAAGGTCATTAAAACGTTTTTCCGAATACTTATTAAAAATCTACAACTTAAATTGGCAAGAAAATATTTTCGATAATAAAAATAAAAGAAAAGAAAAGAATTTTCCTTGTATTGCAACGATGCAAACTTCAACACCGTTATACGGGGTATATGCAAATAGAATAGAAATAAATTACGATCAACGTAACGATGAGTAACGTGTTTTCTCTTTTTTCCCTTCATCTACAGTTCGGTTATTAAATGATTTTTTTTATTGTAACGATCATGTGCGGTCTTTAAGGGACAGTATAAGTTACCCGAGCACTCTGTGACGTCACCGTTCGAAAGCCGGTATACGAACTACTCGTGTAATACGGGGATTCTGTCAACGATGGCAACGACAAAATCGTATAAGGCTTGTTTCGTTCCTCTTTGTATAAATACAAAGAAAAGTGCCCCTAATAAGGTATCTCTAAATGTGCCTCAAGGTGTAAAACGTCGAAATCTGTGGTTCGATGCAGCACGACTAGGCCAGTCGGAGTAGCCGAAATTTGGACCGACTTCTATTCAGAGATATAAGAGCAGCGCCAATTTTTTTAAGGTTGTTTGGGTCATCAGTCATCAAGTTTTCGTAAAAATCCTAGTGGTTTTTTAGCAATTAAAAATTATTAAAAATTAAAAAGTAAATTTTTTAGTTTTTTTTTGGAACGCGTTTTATCGAAAAATGCTTCCTAGACAAGTTGTGCGTCATAATATTCTCTATAAAATAGGTCCTATACAAAATAGGTCCTATACAAAGATCCTTGATGACAGGATCATGTCATCAAGTTTTCGTAAAAATCCTAGTGGTTTTTTTAGCAATTAAAAATTAAAAAGTCAATTTTTTAGTTTTTTTTTTTGGAATGAGTTTTATCGAAAAATGCTTCCTAGACAAGTTGTGCGTCATAATATCCTCTATAAAATAGGTCCTATACAAAAATGACCTAACATTATTAGTTAAGCAGTTAATTGCAATTAAAAAAAGTCCTCATTTTGCTTTTTGCATCCGTTATCGGTTATTTATCAACATGTCATTTCAAAACTCATCCATCATCTAGGGAACACCCTCCCCAAGAGATACGTGGAAGATTTATCGATCAACGTTGTATAGTCAAGCAACAATCTCCGATCTACGAAAATCCGGAGTTTTCAAATTTCCATCTCCGAGAAAAGCTCACAGAGTAGAAAAAAATTCAGAAGCTTCGTTTCATCGAAGCTCCTGAACGAATTTGTGAATTCAGTGAATGAACGAAAGCTGATTTATATTCAAGATAAGTAAAGATGAGAATTGTTGAAACAAACTCGAATTACTATAATTTAGAAGAAAAAAAAAGTTCATTCTCGATTTTAAAAAAATAACATTTTCGTTAAAAAAAAACACCGTTTTTCAACGATTTAAAATGTTTGCTTATAAACAAATAGAAATAACTCTTTAAATTATGTAGATATTTGAAGTATTCTTCAAGATTCTGGATGCGTTTTTGTAAGACGAGCAATAAAAAAAAAATCCGCAATATCTTGATTGCAACCCGAGATATCGATGTTTATACGTTTTTGCAATTTACCATTGATGTAATCAAGATGTTAGCAAAATTCAAATTCGTGAGCCTTCTCTGCACTTTTGGGCATGAGATTCAATATAATACCAACCCAAGACGTGTCAACCCGAAATCATCGTCCACTTATTTTTGCTGTGAAGACCACTTAGATGAAAGTGTAAACGTGTTATAACATAAATTGTAGTGAAATATTTTTTTTTAAACGTTCTCAATATGCTCATGATACGTAGCGACAATAACCCAAACAAACTCGAATTTGCTTTCACAAATCCATCTTCACACATCGTTGCACGAAAATTAAACTAGTTTTCGACTTTTTCAGAATGCTCGAGATGTTTTCCGATGTAAAATGACACCAAATTTCACATTTGTGTACACTCGCCTGTAAGCCGTATACATAGCCTATTCGGTCGCGTTCGAGCGGTGACGTCCCTACAATTTGAATTACCGTGATATAAAAACAATTAATAATAATCTTTAGAATTGTTTCAAAGAAAAAACCTTTTGACATTGTGTTTTATTGTCACAAAAGATCAATTGTAAAAAAAATCGAACATTTTTTTCAACCCAATTTCCAGCGACCTTCGCGCTGTTCACCCTGACGATAATATACTTCAAGAGGGCGCAGGATCGCGGGGCAAGGATAATCGACGGTCCCGAGGACGGCGTCGTGGGCGGTCCAGCCCCGAAAAGGGTTTTGAACGCTCGTCGCTTCACCACCGCCTGGAGCATGGACTTCGGCTGGGGTGGCGTGACACTTTGCGCCCTCGCCTCGGTCGCGTGGATTTTGCTCAGCAAGATCATGAGATTCAGCCCGATATCGACGATGATAGCGTAGCAGTGGGACGCCTTCGAGGTATAGACGTAAAATGAACGTTTATTCGGCATTCCTCAATTCTAACCCTCCCATGTAAACAAAAAACACATCCAAGACCGAATTGTGCGCAGAGAGCAGCGGCGCACGTGTCCCATTATTTTCTCGCAACGTGGCCAGTGCGAAAATATTTGTATTTTGTATGCCGGTACAACGTAATCTTACGTACATCTCGAGGGCGACGAAAATATAAATGAAGATAATAGGGTAAATCGACCAGTGAATGAACGAAAGCTGATTTATATTTAAGATAAGTAAAGATGTGAATTGTCGATAAAAACTCGAATCACTATAATTTAGCACAAAAAATCACAGGTGTCGTTGAAACTGATTTCTCAGATTAACCCTTCAATTTGACCCGGGTAGAACTTCATACACTTGCCCTTAACAACCTTTCGGTCGGTTTTTGTTGAAAAAAATCCGGGATACCCTTTAAACATTTCTTAATATGTCTGCAGAATTAAAATTCGGAAAGTATGAAATTGAATTGTTGTAAAAAATTATTGAAAACTTTCAGTTTTGGGAAAGGGAACATTTTATTCCAAATTCGTCCGGGTCAAAATGACCCAGAGTGTCAAGGAAGGGGTAATATCGAAATTTGACGGCAGATGGAATTTTTCTAGTTTGTGGTACTTGCACACGGCGGAACATCACTTAGGTGTCCGCCGTCGATTTTGTTGAAACTCATATATGTGACAAAGCATGGAAAACTATTAGACACGTATTTATTTTTATCCGCGGAAAAACGGTTCAAGGGGGGAAACCACCCCTCAAAGAAAGGCGTGTCCGGGGGTGGGTTTGCGGTTTCACCCGCAAGCAGTCCACCGATCTGAATAAAACAAAAGACAAAGTTCTTCTAATCTAAAACGATGAAAAATGCACTATCGATGAACAATTCACTATTGATAAAATTACTTCAAGGGATGAAACGCCTATGAGGGAAGAGACGAGAACAATAGTTTTTATGAGTTTTTAGGGTGAGTATTACTTTCATTACTTGAGATAGAATCAGTCTTTAATTTTTTTGCAAAATTTTTAAAAATATTCTTAATAATAGGTCAGAATTAGGCATGTTTATTTACTGGTGCTATATTCTAACCTCTTTCCAGTGAATGAAGGTATGGGCTCTGCTCTGATAATTCTCAGCGAAGAGTAAAAAAATTAGCTCATTTGCTGAAAATTGCAAAATTAGTGTTGAGAGAGGACAAAATACGTTTCATTAAATGATATTATAAAATCATTATACTCGTTTTTTAAATTTTGACAAGATTTTATTTTTTATTTCTCCGTCGAAACAAACTCTGGTAGTTTTTTGAGAATGTCACGTTGAGATGCAAAAAAGGTTTGTGTATTTTCTACGAATTCGTAATAATAAATATAATACTCGTATGTATAAGAATGTTAAAATTGTTGTGCAACACAGTGATCTCCAAATCTAGCATTTATTAAAAATGAATAATGAATTGTTATCCTTTACTGATAATTTCGCCCATTGACTGACGATTTAGTGATTCGCTACTTATTTATGAATTCCTCCAACATTATTTGTTGGAATTACTTCGAATGTTTTTTCGATTATCGAAATAATAACTTTTGTTAGTAGCTACAGCTATTAAAATATTAGTCTCCATAATATTTTCATTTTACAGTCCATCTATGATATTGAAGTTTGCATCGTTGGAACGCAACTAAAGTACAGTAGCCCGATCTTTTTTTTCGCAAAATTTGGGCTATGAAAAACACTTAAACGTTTTTTTAGGATCCTCATAAGTAATCTGGAGCCCAAATTTGCTGAACGAAATTGTGCATGATGAAGAAAATGAAGAGATACAATTAATAAAAAAGAAAAACGTTTCGTTGCATATCAACGATGCAAACTTCAACATCGTGTTTATCTGAATCCTACAGTAAAGGACCTGCGAAGGTCAACTTCAAAGTTTTCAATAAAAATCCACGGTTTATCGAATATTCTTCCAACTCATCACGAGAGCTTTCCAAAACACTGCCAATAAGTATTCCTTTTTCAACTGACAAGGAACATCACTTTGGTGTCCTCCTCCAATTTTGTTGAAACTTTTTTATGTCGAAGAGCATAGAAAACTAAGAGACACGTATTTTTTTATCGGCGGAAAAACTATTTTAAAGAATGAAACTCCCCCTTAAAAATTGGGATGTTTTTCGATTTTCGTCGATAATGCTTTAACGGTACGAGATACTGCAAAAATTCAAATTGCAAGAATGTTTCTTTTTTTGTGTACTATACATTGGAGATGAGAACGATAACGTTATCGACGAAAAACACCCCTATTTTCGAGGGTGCGTTTAACCCGTTAAAACCGTTTTTTCGCCCATAAAAAAATACGTGTCTCTTAGTTTATGATACGCTTCCACATTAAAAAGTTTCAACAAAACGGGAGGAGGACAGTGACGGCCAAAATCAAGCTAAGAATCCAATCTTTCCTCCAAACAAGAGTCTATCTTTCCTTTACTTGAGAACCAAACAACTTTTATACAAGACTTTTTTTTAGCACAACGTGCACTTTCCGAGACAGCTTGTAACACATGGTGTTCAAGTTCGCATCGTTGAAACGCAACGAAAGTTCCGTTTTACATTTTATTTTCCGTATTTTTATTATTATAAGCGATCTTTTTTATAGATTTATAATGAAGATCGTCGATGAAAAATCTTAAAAAATCGTTGAAGGACTTTTGTAGGCAAAATCGGCCGAAAAAAATTAAATTCGTTGCAGTCCAACGATGCAAACTTCATCGTTTGTAACACTTCAAATAACCGGATTTAAGTTTGCACCGTTGGAGTGCAAAAAATTAATTCGTTTTTCTTCCTCAAATTCCTTCTAGCAGGTTTTAGCCACGAAAATCCCTCAACCATTTTCTAACATGCTTATTCGGAGATCATAAATTGAAATTTGCAAAAAATATTTGGTATCATAATAAAAAATAAGAATATAAATGTTCGTTGTATTCCAATGCGACGCTAACTTCGATACTATTTCAAATGTATGTACATATATTAGGCGTGCGTGTGTATATACATCACATTTTTCGTTTTTTCTATGCGAGCGGCTTGGTAATTGCTCATTTTAGATAAGCCTGAGGCGTTTTTTTTTCTTCGGAAGAGATAAAACAAAAATGCAAATATTGACTATAATTTTGCGTGCTCAATGATAATAACGATAATAATAACGAGAAAGTGCATTCCACGGAGCACTAAAGTCTTATAATAATAATAGTAGTAATAATAAGTTAGTATAATAATGAATATATAAATATAACGATGACCGAACCGATTTTTGCATAGACTTTTTGCTACGACGACGTCCGAGAAATAAAAATAAGGCGAGACACGCGGCAAAACGAAGAATTTCGTCCGCGAGGGATTTTTCATGTTGCCCGAACAGGCTTTACGAGCTAATCCGCCAATGTACATTCACGGCCGATAAGAAGAATGACAGAATCGCCTAGAGCGTTGCGCAATTCTTTACGTATTCTTGTTTGTTACAGCGACGAAAAAAGAAAATAAATAATGAAATCGAATAAAGAAATGAGAAAAAACCAAGAGCGAATACGCGTTTGGGGGATTGTAAGAAAGTGTATCCGATTGTTCCCGAATCCTGAGCGGGGCGGAGAATAAAGCGAAGATCGAACGTGTATTCGAGAAAAAACAAAACCGTATCGTTTATCGCTGACGTGGGTTACGAAGTTGCGTTATCGTAGTACGGTAGTCTCGCGGAAACACTACCATAGAATGCTCTTGAAGCTTGCATCGTTTGGAGAGCAACGCACATTTTTCTTCATATTTTTACAAGCCTTCTTTTAACTTGCTTTGTTCGTATGTCTTTCCTGTTCAAAATATGTAATCCATTTTTCAAGCCCTTGCTGCCATCCGATTTGGCTGAAATTTCGCATACCCACGTAACCTCGGTGACAATGCAATAATATGATCCATGGGGCGATAAAATAAACAATATGTAACATACGCGCCCCGCTCGTAACCTCAATATCAAGGAGCTGTCAAAAATGAATATCGGTCCGAGTAAAAAAAATTCCGCGGGAAAGAAAAAGTGTGTACTAAAGCTGTCTATAATCTCGAAGAAATCAAAAACTTTAATAACTTTCCGATATTCTAAAAAAAAATGTTGTGAAAAGAAATCCGCGTTATTTCGTCTTTGCCTGGAAATGTCTAAAAATGTATAATTTCTGAACATAGTTATCAAATTAATATTGAGTAATTGTTACTAATTAAGAGAATAAGTACCAATAATATTCGTTGTTAATTATCCTGACCGGGTAGCTTGAGGTTCCCGGGCGTAATTACCGAATACCGATAAGATAGATAGCTTTGTGCCGTCTACGACGTTGCCATGATTGCACAGTCTAATATTTTGGGTGCTTGATTTTAGCACAAATTCGCTATAAAAACATTAATAATTTTATAACGGTACTGTGGATCCTCATTTTCACGGTGCCAAGGGTTGTCCGATAATTAGTCGAACCGTATTTTTTTAGCTCCGTGGTACCATTCACTTAGCAGATGTTAATAATATACCGAAAAATGATCGGGACTTTTTCATAAGCGTAATGTAATTAGCCCACGAAATACGTCGAGTTGCCGATTTTTTTCTCTAAAAAACGGTATTGTGCATCGTGTTCAAACTGCACAGGATGATCAGCAAAGAAGTTATAAAGGTCCAGGAAAAATTCGGCTCGGCGGTAACATGTTGACTCAACCCCAAAACAACCTTACGGGGCTATTTTTCGACAGTTTATACTTTTAAGAATATGAAATGAGATTTTTATACTTTCAAGAATATGAAATGAGATTTTTCAAATTTGCTGACATTGTAACTCAAAGAGCAATTATTCGATTGACTTGAAATTTGAACTGAGTACTCTTGAATATATTTGCTCTACAATGACGTAGGATATTTTTGATTGGATGAAAATTGACGATTTGGCATTGAAAAAAAGCGACCATTTTATAGGCAAGAACACAGACCTTTTTTCATAACTACGCCATTTTGTTAGATTTTGATATTTTTTCGAAAATCCTACGTCATTGTACAGGAAATACTTTCCAGTTCAACATTTTTTCCTTTTTCGGTTTCAGGTACTCAATCGGCCGGAATCATGTCAGTGGAGGAACTTTTTTTTTGGCGCCTCCGAAGGCAGCACATAAATCTCGGATCTCAATATTTTTCTATGAAAAAATAGCTAAATATATTCTTAATTTTCTGAAACATTTAATTGAGTACGTTTCTTCAAAAAAATTCCCGAAAATCACCCAAATGTTCAGCGTTCACACTGGTATAGCCCCTTAATTTCCCTTGTAGTATACTTTTTTTTCCTTCAATAAGTATCGATATGTCTCATGGTCGAACATAGGGCTGCCATCCGTCCGGATTTCCCCGGATTTGTCCTAGTTTGGGTGTGCATCCGGGGACGTCCGGGGGGGTCCCGAAGAAGCGTCCGGGTGAAACCCGGACGTCTGCCGCGTTGGTAGTTTCGTATAATTCTATTTCATTTGCATGCACTATCCCTTTCGCGCCAACGCTACTATCATGTTCGGGGATCTGCGGTCTGATTTGAAAGAAACTGTAGGACTGCCGTCGAGCCGGTGAGCTCGATCTGTAGAGGGCACATACAATGTTGCTGCGCGCAGGCAAAGCCAACGGAAGCAAAGGCTAACAGAAAATAACGATGAACGAATGTTGATGTCGGCATTCGTTCCCTAGCCTCCATTCGTTGGTTTTGTCTGTAACCATCATAACACCCGCCCGACTATCGTACTGGGAAGTAGTACACACTTCGCTCAGTTGCACACGAACCGCGGTCAAACGCAGTTTTACGTAGCCGAGCTGCGAAATTTGTATACTGTGGCCGCTGATTTACGTAAGTTTATTATAATTATTCACTGAGCAAGAATAACATTATTCATAATCGTATTGTTCATCGATGCCTTAACTTTATTGTTTCAATTTCAGATTCAAAATGCCCAAACGTAAATGTACCTTCAACAGCGCATTACAAAACAAATATCCGATGTTGAAAAAAGGGAAATACGACTGGGAAGTAGTGTGCACTGTTTGTTCAACGAACATCTCAATTGCAAATAAGGGTTCTGCCGACATCAACGAACACTTAAATACCCAGAAACATCAAACTAATGCGAAAGATCAAGCCAGCAGTGCAAACATTGTCTCATACTTTGAGAAAGCAAGACCTAGCTCCGCAGAAAATCTTATTCGAGCAGCCGAAGGTGCAATGGCTTACCACACAGTTTCGCATCACATGTCATTCGCTTCATTGGATTGTACCAATTCTCTCAACCGGGTACTGTTTCCTGAGTCCGATACAGCAAGAAATATAACATGCAATCGCACGAAAGCTACGGCTATCGTGAACAACGTATTAAACCCATTATCGACTGCAGAACTCAAAAGTGATTTGAAGGATATACCATTCATAAGCGTATCTACTGATGCAAGTAACCACGGAAACACGAAGTTATTCCCCATCGTAATCCAGTATTTTGACCACCGAAAGAACGGCATTACATCAAAACTGCTTGAAATCGAACATACACCAAACGAGACATCTGACACAATCGTTGAGATTATTCTGAAACAGCTGCGGGAGCATGATCTTCTATCGAAATGCACTGCATTTTGCGGGGACAACTGCAACACGAACTTTGGCGGAATCAGTCGAGCAGGGACAAACAACGTCTTCCACAAACTAAAAGGAGAGCTCAATCCAAATATTGTTGGAGTGGGATGTTCTGCTCATGTGCTTCACAACGCTGTACACCACGGATGTGACTTACTTCCTGTCGACGTAGAATCAATAATATTGAAGATCTTCAACTTCTTCTCAATTTATACGGTTCGTACAGAAGCTCTCAAAGATTTCTGCGCAGCAGTCGAAATGGAATATAAACAGCTTTTGTTCCACTCAAAAACACGATGGCTGAGCCTCTTTCCTGCCATAGAGCGTCTTTTGAAATTGTATGAGGCATTGAAAAATTACTTTGACAGTCTGGATAGACCACCGGTTTTAATCAAAAAATTTTTCGACGATCCGCTGTCCGAAGGATACTTATTTTTCATCCACTCAGTGATGCATATTTTTCACGAAAAAATTGGGCAGTTAGAAAAAAGTGACAACTCCATCATCGAAACCAAAAATATATTGAACAACCTAAAAAAAACGCTAGAAGACAGAATAAAGGAAAACTTCGTTCCAATGAAAGTTCAAAGTATTTTGAAGAAACAACACGAAACCACAAAAGCCGAGTTCAAAAAATGCTGTATGGATTTGTACAACGAAATGAAATCCTACATAGAAAAGTGGGAAAAACCGTTGGAGCAGTTCGAAAAATTCAACTGGATGATGTTGCTGAATATTAACGAAAGCACTCCATGGTCTGTAGTCGAAGAGACAGTCGCATTCCTCCAGGAAATGGACATCGAAATTGACGACACTAAGTTGATCGACGAATAGGCAAATTTAAAAGCTTTTAGCGTAAGCCTCAGTGACGAAGATAAGCACTTGAGCGCAAATCAGTTGTGGCTCAATTTTTTTAAAACGCCAAACGCCCATTTGTACTGCGAAATGCTTAAAATTGCCCAGTATTTCTTTTGCATTCCTGCTCACAATGCTAATGTAGAAAGAATATTTTCGCTAGTGACGCAGCAGTGGACGAAAGAAAGAAACGCACTTAGTGCAGAAACCGTTTCTTCTCTGATCAAAATCAAATATAACTTCAAGGATTTAAAATGTTCTGTGTTTTACAAATTTCTGTTAAAAAAAAAGACATTCTCAAAAAAATTGGGTCCACTGCGAAATATCAAACTAAATTATAAAAGACAGTTGATCGGATAACTCAGTTTATCAGTTCTTTAGCTAAATCAGATTATGTTTTCAACTGATTACGTTGACTCATTGTGACTCATGTTGATCTCTCAGAATCACTAATAATATATCTATCACATATATTATATATCTATTACTATTGATTATTATTATAATTATGTTGATCTTTCAGACTTTATAATTGCTGTTACGCAGTACTGAAACTATATGTTTTTATTATAATTCGTCTTATAATGTGATACCAGAAGGTGAAAAGTTCCTAATTATTTGTGTTAACTGATTATCTCGAACTCAAACGGAGAATAAACGATGTAACTTGTTATTCACGGAAATGAATTTTTAATTTATTTCATAAATACTTCTAAGATAGAAATACGCTATTTTATTTTAAAAAAAGTTGTTTTTTTTATTTTCAACCTTGTCCGGGGTAAAAATATTTTTTTACTTAAATGTCCGGGGTTTTGGGAGTTTTTGTCCGCTGCCCACAATTTACGGAATGGCAGCCCTAGTCGAACATTGTCATTGTGTCCTCTATACTTTTGTCGCCGTTCTTGAGGGGTGGGGGGTAGAGACCTCACGCTATCCAATATCTTGTTAGATTCGCTGCTACGAGTATATGACTTCGTTAACGGATGCGCGCGCACGTCAACACACTCGGTTAACCGCGTAAGCACCTTTCTCGAAAGAAAGCGTGTACCGAACGCGTTCGTAAACAATAATCCACCTCTATTCGTGTTTTTCTACATCTCGTAACGGTTTTTTCTGCTGCGAAGACGATCGCGCTTCACCGTAGAAGAGCGCCCTCTACGCGTGCGGTAAACAATGCTACGAGCGAGTAACAAAGCGCGCATAACCTCAAAAAGGCATTTTTATGCGCAGGGGTCCGTAAAAAACGCCAATGCTCCCGAGCATCTGTACGTTGTAACCTCAAAAGGCCGGAAACGAATAATCCTCGAGAGAAAGTTGCTTTTGCAAGCAAAATCGGTTATCAAGCTGGCGAATATAAAATAAGACGCAAGATAAACGGTCCACGTACCTTGTATTCTCTTCCGAACAAAAAAAAACCCAAAGGCGAAAAAGTTCTCGAGGTTTTCACGATAAGCGTCGACTCGCAATTTTATTTCTCGTTCCCCTCGTGCGCCCCGCCGTTTCAACTTTCGCGAACGGTCGTTTCGTTCACCGGCCGCAGGAGTCCCACGAGAGCGAGCGAGACGGCAGACGACTGTTTCTTTTTCGCGCGCGTGCGGTGTCAATTGTCGGGATTTGGCGAATTTCCGGCAGTTAGGGCGTCTCGTGGCAACTCGTTTCACGTGTACGCGAGAAAGAAAGTACACCGAGAGAACCGACACGCTTCCTCTCCGCGTCTGATCTCTCGATCGCAATGCAAAATAACCGTTTGCAAAACACACCGAGAAGCGAACAGCGTCGAGCACGAAACGATTGCGAGACGGTCACCGGCGCGCGCGCGTGTGTGTGTGTGGCGCGTAGAGGGAAAAAACACGAGAGGTTTAGCCGGCGTGGCGCACGCGCGAAGACGGTGCGCGCGGCGATCGAGGTGCGAGCCACGCGCCACCTCGGGCGGGAAGACAGCGCGGGGAATTTGAATCGTTGCTTGCGGAAAAGTGATACAAATTTGGTATTCAAAGTCAAAGTATAGCCTTAAACGTAAACAGTTATTTTGTTCTTGATTTCCTGCGAGTTGGCAGGAATTTACCTCCATGGTAGATTGTAAAGATGATGATGCAGTGAATAATTTATTTTTCGCTCTTTTTTAGCTCTGTCAGCTCTGGATTTACATTTTTAAGGTTATGAGAGTCACTCGCAGGTTTTGAGGGGTGATTCTATTTTTCTGAACATACTTTTTACAAGGGACGTCTGAAATTATATTTATACATTATATAAAATAGAAATAATGTTTAATATTGCTCGATTTATTATTTCTGAAGATACAAACTTGGCAAGAAAAAGTCTTGTGGACTAACAACTCGCTTTGATGGCCGAAATATAGTTATTTCAGAGCCAACGATCACTTTTTAAAAAAGGCTTTATCTGTAGATGGCTTCTGGAACGACAATTTACTTTTATTATCCCTCTTGCACCCTGGAACACAGCAGAATCTCGAGTAATTTTTCGTTTTTAAATTTTGTCCATTAATATCAATATATTATGACTATATATTGGTGACTATACTATCAGAGATTCTGCCTTAGGCCGTGAGAGGCGCCAGGACTTTTGGGGATCGTGAATTTGGTTCGATATTCGATGATAATTTATGAATAATTCATATTAAGGTTAGGTGGTGACTTACCGTTAGCCGTTGGGTGTGAAGTACGAAGGGGGCGCTCTGTGCTTATGCATGGGGTCGATTGACTGTTACTAACTGTTAGCAATAAAATAATCATCATACCAAACGTACGTTTTCGAACCGTTTTTTAGACCTGTTTACAACAAAAAACGCATTTTTGGACATACGATGATTATATGAAATGTTATCATTCCTTTGTGTAATCATTTTCTATAATTTTTGGTATATGATAATGCTTAGGTCGGCAGTAGTGTTGCGAAGTTAGAGACATACGCGCCCCGTTCATAACGTCAAAATCGGACCGCGGAGCTGTCAACAATGAACATCGATCTGAGTAAAAAAAAAGCTGGGAAGGAAAAGGGTGTGCCGAAGCTGTCCATAATCCGAAACAAATAAAAAACATGAATAATTTTCGGGATATTCTGAGAAAATTCTGTCATGTTTGGAAAAAAATCATTTTTAGAATCTTATCTTTTCTGAACATAGATCTCAAATTAATATTAATTATCACTAATGAAGTGAATACGAACAAATAATATTCCTCTTTGATTATCCCGACCAAGTAGTTTGACGTCCCCGGGCTATATTACCGACTGTAGATAAGGTAGGTAGCACTTGTGCCGTCTACGACGTTGCCATGTTTCCCCAGGTAGCAATTTTCAAAAAGTTGTCCAAAAGTCGGCTAAAAGGGTGCCAAATGTCCGCCCGGAAGTTATCTTAAAGTCAACGACCATCCAAAAAGATAACTGTTGGACACATGATAACTTATAGGTAACTTCCAAGCGGACATTTGGTACCCATTTGGACAACTAATAGACAACTATTTTGAAATTGCTACCTGAGTCCACAGCCTGATAGTTTGTGTGCTGGATTTTCGTACAAATTTGCGATTAAATACGTCAATAATTTTCTAACGGTGCTGTGAATCCTCATTTTCACGGTGCCATGGATTAGTCCGATAATTCGCTAAGCCATACCTATTTTTTCGGCTCCGCAGTAGCAGTGTTTTTTAGCAGACAAAAAATCTACTGAAAAATGATCGGGAGGTTCCCATAACCATAATGTAATTAGCGCCCGAAGTACGTAGAGTTTCCGATTTCTTTCTTTTTAAAAAACGATACTGTTGATCGTACCCAAACTGCGCAGGATTATCAGCAAAGGGATTATATACTTCCAGAAAAAATCTCAGTCCGGTTGTCGCATTCGGACCTGGTCCCATAACAACCTTCATTAATAAAAATTTAAAGAATGAAAACTCTTCATAATGTACATTCGCACAAGATATTTCGACAGTCGAATTTTTCTTCAAGGCAAATAAAAACTCTAGTATATTTTTCTTTTCAACGACTGCTGCGCTTACTATTCGAACTTTTCGTCGATCTCAGTCTCGTATTCGCGTTCGAGTAAGTCGAATTAGCAATCGCAACGATATTGTCAGGGTCGACGGTCGGTTCTGTATAGTCCGTCGTGATTCTCGACCTTGCCACCGCCTGGTCAACATTATCCTTTTGCTCCTCGGCATTGCAGATTTTTTCGTTACCGTCAGTCGGTAACAAAGTCGCTGCAGCAGCTCCTGCTTTGCGTTCGTTGTATTCATCCCAGCAATTCTTCAAGCTGCCAAACACGTCGAACCAGAGACAGAGCTCTTCCACTGGAAATTTCCGAACGAACTCGTAACAAAATTCGTTCTTGCTCGTCATACAATATTGCTTTTTTTTTTAATTAGCACCCAGTGAAAAATCGTTTACCGAACAGCAGTAAGGTTATAAAGATGAACGCTCCTCCCGGGATTCCGGCATCCGGCAGCCAAACGTGGGTTAAGCCGAATAAGGCTGGTCCTTCGTAAAACATCATTCCTCTCATGGTGTTACACAGCCACGGCACGTGGAGATACGGTATGCGGTATATATCGCCAAGGGCCAACATAACGGTCGTTATCAGTCCCATCACTACGTTCGTTGTCATAATTTTTATTTTCATATCTAGAATGCGAAAATCCCTCTTTGTTTAGGGATTTTTTGTGTGTTTGTGTATATACAAGGTATTCTGTTATGAATGGTAATCCTGCAACTGTCTCTAGGTCAGATCATGTTCTACTATATGCTGACATTTTAGTTCAGTAAAAGTCCGCGGCTTGGGCTTTAGGTTATTTTTTTAAAAACATCATCTACTTTTGGTTTTTCGCATGCCTTTTCTACAAATGATATGAATCGACAAGGACTAAGCAACTTTTTTAATTAATTGGCACGATATGCGTAGTACTTTTTTCACACGCAGGTATCAAAGGCAGCTGTTCGAATTGGATTGTATGAAAATTCTGCATAAGATCTTTTTTCATGACGTTTCCTTAATATTTAAGGTTAGAAAGAAGACTGTTCTAGATAAAACAAATAACCAAGAGTATTTTTTTTAAACCGAGCAAAAAATAGTTATAATTTGTAAAAATGGCATGCGAAAAACCAAAAGCTGATGATTTTTATCGCGAAAACCGCGGGACTTTCACTAACTAAAATTACAGCATAGAGTAAGACATGATCTGACCTACGGATAGTTGCAAGATTATCCATTCACAACAGGACACCCTGTATGTATGAAATTAAAATACATTACTGTAAGCAAAATTAATTAAGCCTGCAGCGCATTTGTTCCCAATAAATTAATTTTTATAGTGGAACTTCGTTGTATATATGGGGTCCGTTCATAAATTACGTCATTTTAAAATGGTTTTATTTTAATTGATTTTAAGGGGCTGGTCGTTGGATGACGGTAACGATAATTGAATTATGACGATATAAAGGTTAGTCTGATCTCGAGAGGGGGAGGGGGGGGGGTGAAAATCAGCGAAAATCGATGGCGTAATATATGAACGGCCCCTATGTTACAGTTTAAACCAGGGTTGCAAACAATGCATTACTTTTTGTATTGCATTAACGTTTTCATTACTCATTACTTTACATTTTGTACTAAAAAAATATCTTTATCCATTACATTACATTCAGTAATGTAACAAATTTCCGTTACTTATTACATTACATTTTGTAGTGCAAACAATTGCCATTATTCATTACATTCGATTTCGTAATGTAATACAAATTCATTACTCATTACATTGGAATTTGTAATGTAAACAATTTCTATTCCTCATTACATTACATGTTGTAATGTGAAATATTTTCATTACCCATTACAATGTAATGGGTAATGGATTTTCTTTACATTACAAAATGTAATGTAATGAACAATGAATTTTTTTACACTACAAAATATAAGGTAATGAGTAATGGAATTTTTTTCACATTACTAATGCAATGCAATGTAAAAAATCTCCATTACTCATTGCAATGTAATGAGGATTATTATTCGTTACCCATTAGGGGCAGCGGTTTTTGCACTGGGTCGATCTGATCCGATGGGAAACGAATAATAATCCATATTACCTTGTAATGAGCAAAGGAGATTTTTTACATTACATTAGTAATGTGAACAAATTCCATTACTCACTACCTTATGTTTTGTAATGTAAAAAAACTCCACTACTCATTACATTAAATCTTTTAATGTAAAAAAATTCCATCACTCATTGCATTACACTTTGTAATGTAAAAAATTCCATTACCCATTACATTGCATTTTGTAATGAAAATGTTTCACATTACAAAATGCAATGTAATGAGTAATGGAAATTTTTTACATAACAAATTCCAATGTGTTGTGTAATGGAAATTTTTTACAATACAAAATATAATGTAATGAGTAATAGATTTTTTTACATAGCTGAATGTAATGTAATGGAAGATGAAATATTTTTTCATTACCGATTAAAAAAGTAACGAATAATTCATTCCTTTTTCATTACAAATTTCGCAACTCTGGTTAAAACTTGTTTTTAGCTAAATCTACTGTGAAAATGACGAATGTTCGTCGCTTGAGGCAACTTAAATTGAAGAGGTAGGTCCAACATATGGTGGAGGAACCTCAAATTAAAGGTAAGCTTGTCATTACAACGATAGAACTGCTAGGAACATTTTTAATGCATTTTTCTCGAAACTATAATTTTCACAATGGTGTACACGGTTTCTCGACATCTAATGAACGGATTGACTTGAAATTTGGTACACTCATTCAGAGTAATAGTAGTTTAGTCTTGACCGACGATTATCTTCTTAATATTTTTTTTTGATAATTGAAGCACGATATGAAAAAAAAAACTCGGTCTAGTCTTAGCCAATTTTATCCATTTTAAGAGGTTACCCCCACTTGCGATTTTGAAAAAATCGATTTTTTTTATTGCATTTTTTTGAAGGATAAGTATCCGGGCCCATACAGAAGTATGGGCCCGGAATAGATGACTCTATGTAAGTTTATAAAAAAAAATATTTTCTTCGTGTAAACTGAAATTGAAACTTTAAACGCGTTTTTCTCAAAATGGCATTTCTGAAGTCGGTGACCAAGATTACTCGAACACTAATGAACCGATCTTCTTGACATTTTGCAGGCTTATTTAATACATAAAAATGTAGTCTTTAATCGTTCGATTTTTTTTTTCGAAAAAAAATGGCCGTTTTATAGCCAAAAAACGGCCGTTTTTTTTCGTTAAAATCGAACCATTAACTTTGACTGTCCGCCATTTTGTGAAAAATGAATATTTTTTAAAATCCTTCGATTAAAGACTAGTTTATACTTATATTTGACTAAATCCATTCGCATTTTTTTTTCACATGATCCATTTCGCCGCAATGTTGGTCACCGCAAACCGTGTATATAAAAACATTATTTCATTGACGGCCATTTGCCACTAAACGATGTAATATTTTTCAATAAAAAAATTACTGAAAGTTCTTCAAGATGTGTTCTTTAAGATGATATATTGATCGATTAAAAAAGTTTTGTAGTTTTCTTTAAAAAAATTCATGAAAAAGGCCTTTTTGCGCTACAAGTGGGGGTAACGCCTTAAGAAAAAAAAAACTCGTTTTTCTTTGTTTTGGATCAACCGGGTGGCCAAAATCAAGTACACCGTTGAGCCCCTCACGTTCAAAGGTCCTTCACGCGATTGTTTATAACTTCTTCGATTATTAATATTTTCTAATGAAATTTGGCACACAACTTTGTAAATGTACATACAAATAAATGTCCAAACGATTTTTCAATCATCTTACTAATTGTTTCACATTTTTTTTATCTAACCCTGATTATCGGGTTGTCACAGTAGCCTAACCCCTTAAACGCGTATTACCTAGTAGAAACTAGTTCTGACTGAAAGCCTTCGTTACACTTAGTTTTTCCTAGGGAAAACTAGCATTTATTGATAAATGAATGTGAATGTTCGGTAAAACGGGTTTTAACCCAAACAAACCCGAACAAACCCAAACAAACTAGTTTTAACGAGGAAAAACTAGGTCTGACGAAATAAATCAGCTATAACTGCTTGGGTTTGAGGCGAGTTTTAAGTAACATTCAAATTCATTCCCACCATATTCTAGTTTTTCTTAGGGAAACTGCATTTAAATTGAAAAATGGCTTTAATTGTAACACATGGAGTTATATATATACACACTGAGAAAAGAAAATCGTTGAATGTGCAAAATGCATTTTGTTGTTTCAACAGTTGCTCAGACATGTCAAATAAGCTACAGTTCACACCACTAAAACTAGCAGTTAGATTGACAAAACGTGTTTTATGCCAACCAAAAATCAAGTTAAACGTATTTAAAGATACATTTTGTTAAACCAACTGAATTTTGGATGGATGAACGAACTTTTTTTTTCAGTGTATATATATATTAATTAGAATATGGCTGACTAATAATATAATAATTATCGACGTGTACATCCTACGGGCCTAAGCATAGGATGTAGATGTTTTACCAACCCAAAGAAACGCAAAAACCGAATATAAATAAATAAATAAATAAATAAATAAATAAAATATATATACACATATATATATATATATATATATATATATATATATATATATATATATATATATATATATATATATATATATATATATATATATATATATATATATATATATATATATATATATATATATATATATATATATATATATATATATATATGGTAACGTTGCGTTACGAATATCGAGACTATCCGAGAAAGGTGAGGTAAGCGGGCTGGCGTGTGGCTCAGTGGTCGGAGCAGTCGACCGGCAATCGAAAGGTCCCCGGTTCGAATCCCGGCCCAAAATCGCACTGCATTTTTTCTCGGATAGTTCTCTTGAAGTTTTTTCGGGGATTACAACATATATACATACATTATTTGTATATAATAAATACATTTATTATTACATTTCCCACCACTTTCCACTTCTCACCACATCCCCATATATATCTAGGGGATGAGAAGTGGAATGTGGTGGGGAATGAGAAGGGGAACGTAATAATAAATGTAATTGTTATATCTAAATAATGTAATAATAAATAAATCGTAAACCTTTGAGTGTATATATATATGTAAAATAATGTACATGTGTATGTATAATCAATTTCTATAGAGGACAATATATATAAAGTTATGTGTATAGCAATCATAATATGGCTGACTAACAATAATAATGTTCGATAGATGCACCTACAAACCCGAACAAGCCCAAATAAATTATGACTATTATGAATTTCCAGTCGATATGTATACATTCTCTCCTGCAATGGATTCAATACACCTCTGTACATAGACATGTAGTTGATATAAAAAGTGTAAGTACTAAAAAAATGTTATAAAGTGCGGATTAAATTTTTTTTTCGTCAAAACAATTCTTACTGTAACTTCGCCGAAAGATGGCATTGAAGGTAGCCGATTTGGCAACGGATTGCCCAAGCAACGATCGCGCACCCACTTCGAGAGTAATGAAGCTGAGGCAGGCAGCGGTGAAACACATCGCACCAAAGTACAAGGTCTCCGCCTGAAAAGTGAAAAAAAAATGAACGAGCGGAAAACTACGTTACGAAAGTGCGATGTTAATTTAAATTTCTCTAGAATTTTCGAGGTTTGATTCTCGATGAATAGCTTAGAAATATGCGCTCGGAAGATTCACTTACTTTCGAGCCGATTTTCTCGTCGACACAGGCGCCGATCGACGCCGACGAGACGGTACTTTTTTTACGCTTGAAGATCATTTTCTTTCGGTGTGAAGAAAAAAACTACAGCCCTTGATAATTTTTGCACGGTTTGGAATTGATTAGTGTGAGAAAAAGTATTTTTTTTTTGGTTTATGAATTTATCTGGCTTGCCATTCGGTCCTCAATTTAGTATCGTGTCAAGTTTGACAGCCATGCTCGGTGGGTGACGCGCGATGTCATTGGAGACAGAAAAAAAGAAGAACGTCATTGTTTTTGTGCTTTATTGAAGACCGTAGTTGTCCGATCTGAATCTTTATAATATTTTTACTGGAATTCGAATTCGTATGCACTTGTACGTGGGGAGAAAAAAGTGCGCGAAAAAAAAGATCGACTGTCACTGCACGGGGGGACGAGCCTGACGATGAAACAGACAGAAGACTTGCAGCCAATTGAGCACCGCGATCATCGCGCTCAATATCTCGCCGCGCTTTATGTGAAGTCCGTCGAGAAAGAGCCTCACGAAAAAGACAACGATCTCCACTATTATGACGCAAAGCTGCATCAATAGCCAGGGAGTGTGCAACATCGGGTATTCCTATTGTTTGAAAAAATATATAAATATCACAATAATTATACTAATAATTACAATATATATAATAAAATACAAAATTATATTATAGAAAATACACGTAATAACGTTAACAATGATAAAGATAATAATAACGAAAGAAAAAAAATTCAAATACAATTTTTTTATTTTTCCAACAATTTTATTGTAAAATTTTATCGTCATAACTCAAGACATTTTTTTCTCAATATTGTTCTGTTATTCTGTTTGTGTATAGAGGAATAATCAATAATTTATTAAAAAATTGTTAAAAGAATTGCTCATAGGCAAAAATCGAAAAAAATATTTGGAAAGCAATGGTTAAAAAAAATACAATTAACGAAGTGAATATTTATGGATAATTTATTTATGTCGTCTATCGACTTTGCACCTGATGAATAAAAAGATTCAAACATAAGTTTTTGTTTTTCCTACAATTTTAATGTCAAATTTAATTGTCTAGCTCGTGAGGAATTTTTTAAAATTATGTTCTGTCATTCGATTTGTGTATGGAGAAATAATAGATTATTGAGGAAAACGATTGTTACAAAAAATACCAGAAGAATGGCTCATAGATCAAAATAAAAAATGTTAGGAAGCAATGGTTGAAAAAAAATACACGCAATCAACTAAATATACACGGACCATTTCGTAATTTCATTCATCGACTATGCACCTCACGAATTAGAAATTCAAATATAAGTGTCTATTTATCCTACAATATGATTTTCAACATTCCATTATCATAAATCACGTCTAATTTTTCTTAATTTTGTTCTTTTATTTCATTTGTGCATGAAGAAATAATAAATTATTTATAAAAGTGATTGCTGAATAACGAACTATCGAAAGAATTGCTCATAGAAAAAAATAAAAAATGTTTGGGAAGTAATGGTATCACGAAAAAAAATATAAGTAATCACTTGAATATTTACGGATGACTTACAAACATAAGTTGTTATTTTTCCTAAAATTTAATTGCCATAAAATATGAGAAATTTGTCTTCATTTTGTTCTGTTATTCTATTTGTGTATAGAATAATAATAAATAATATATGAAAGCCATTGTTTAATTATAAAAACTAAAAAAAATGATTAAGGACAAAACAAAATGTTTACAAAATAATCGTTAAAAAAATATAAGTAATCAACTGAATATTTATGATTAATTTCGTAATCTTGTAATTATCTATCGACCATGCGCCTAAAAAAACTACGAATAAAAATCTATTTTCACCGTTATCGCTCCGAGCATAATCAACGTGTAATGCTCGATTCCGAGGATCGAAGTCATCAGTTTCAGGTCCCGTTCCACATCCCTCGGTACTGAAAGCAAAAAGCATAAAACGTTGCATATGCAAATGAAACATTTGAAAATTCAAATAAATCATTGAGGTTTCGAGAACAGATATGGCGTTTGAAGAAAAAATATATGACTTCATTCTAAAAAGGATAACTCACCCACTTCAGCACTTCGTACTCGCGACGAATATCGCATCGGTATTTGGTACTTCATTATACGGATGATGTCGAATGCGGTGATGACCTGAACAATAATAAACAATCGTCTTACTTACATTGTTTTACTTACTTACATTCGTATTTACATTGTTTTATTTTTTTTATAGGTCGTGGCTCGATGAAAAATTAAGGGGTTACCCCCACTTGCGATTTAGAAAAAATCGATTTTTTTATTGCATTTTTTTGAAGTATAAGTATCTGAGAATATGCCCTGAAAATTTCAAGTCGATCCGAACAAAATTGACTGAGATATGAGCGTTGAAAGAGAAGAATCCGTTGTGAAATTGAAGCTTTAAACGCGTTTTTCTCAAAATGGCATTTCTGAAGTCGGTGACCAAGATTAGTCGAACACTAATGAACCAATCTTCTTGAAATTTTGCAGGCTTATTTAATACATAAAAATGTAGTCTTTAATCGTTCGATTTTTTTTTTTCGAAAAAAAATGGCCGTTTTATACCCAAAACACGGCCGTTTTTTTTCGTTAAAATCGAACCATTAACCTTGACTGTCCGCCATTTTGTGAAAAATGAATATTTTTTAAAATCCTTCGATTAAAGACTAGTTTATACTTATATTTGACTCAATCCATCCGCATTTTTTTTTCAGATGATCCACTTCGCCGCAATGTTGGTCACCGCAAACCGTGTATATAAAAACATTATTTCTTTGACGGCCATTTGCCACTAAACAATGTAATATTTTTCAATAAAAAAATTACTGAAAGTTCTTCAAGATGTGTTCTTTAAGATGGTATACTGAACGATTAAAAAAGTTTTGTAGTTTTTTTTTTAAATTCATGAAAAAGGCCTTTTTTGCGCTACAAGTGGGGGTAACGCCTTAAATTAGTGTGAATTAACGGAAATTGATTCAAGTAAAATTCGAACTAAAAAATTATTCAATGATATTTATGTGGTAGCGCACTAACGGTCCCAATGAAGCCGATCGTTATAACGTATACTGGACTTCCCATGAGATAGTGGTCGCAGACGTTGCAAGCGAGACGTCCGACTCGCTGGAAAAAAAATTACACACCCACGCATATCTGCGTGTAAATCCAAATAAATTCATATATACATACACATTCTTCATCCCGTAAACGTTATATGTAAATTCAAAGTTTAATTAAAAAACCAAGAAGCAAAGGGAACTCAAAGTTTGCATCGTAATTACGTGGCTTCAATTATTATAAAGTTATTTTATAGTAATTATTACTTGAAATTGTAATAATGCAACTTTTTGCTTAATACGTGGTAGATAAAATTGAATCGAATTTTAGATGTCATATTGGATATTTTTTAACTATATATACATGTTTACTAGTCATTGGTCAGAATCTCGTGAAAGGGTTGTAGGACATGTTTTCCGCTATAAAATAATCACGGCATGCTTTAAGGGGAAATATACATTTAGATGGTCGAGGTCGAGGATTTAGAAGCTATGAACATTTCATCGATGGTGGAAGACCTACACTTTGGGCCTGGTATCGATGAATCCATGTAAGTTGACAAATTTCATGATTTATTCATTCCCAAATTTTCAAACGCGTTTTTCTCAAACCCTCGTTTTTCAAATCGGTACGCAAAATTTCTCGAAAACCAATGAACCAATTGCCTTGAGGTTTTTTGTAGTTATTCTATACCCCATTATCTAGTACTTGTCATAGGATTTTTTTTCCGTTACGTAGTTTTTGTTTTACAGGCAAAATAATAACTAATTTTTGGCCCAAAAATCACTATTTATGCTCAAACGTCCGCCATTTTGTCATAAATTGATATTTTCAAAATCGCCTATGACAAGTACTAGATTATAGTATCTAATTTAATAATCTTTCTGGTTTTTTTTTTCAGATGATTTTTGAAGAAACGCTAGTGGGTACCGTGTACGCAGATTTTTTTACGACGCTCCAAGGATCATACAATATCCTTGTATATTTTTGATATTTTTGAATAAAGAAAATTAAACATATTTTTGAATGTATATACTTTTAGATAATTAAAACCCCAATCCGAAATTTCAAATAGTTTTCCTTGAAAAAATTCACAAAAATGACCTTTCTTTCCAGCTCCTACGTTTATATCTCCCCTTAAGCAAAAGTGAAGCATTTTCAAGGTATTATCATTTTTTCATGTGGGGGGTAGGAAAATGTATAAATTAATTGAAAAAAAAACTGTTGTATGGAATTAAACTTTTTTATTGTTTGAGGGCACAGTAACAGAGAATTATCATCAATAAAATAAGGATAATGTGCAAACATTTTTGAATTTGGGAAAACTCTGTAAGTCTAACGAGTATTCTTATTTTATTGTTAATAATTCTTTGTTACTGTGTCCTCAAACTACAAACAATAAAAAAATTGATTCCATACAACAGTAAAAAAAATTAATTTACAACGTGGCCTACCCCTCACTTACAAAATAAATAAAAATAATATCCGGGTTATTTGATAGCGGAAAACAGGTCTTACAACTATTGCGAGGGATCGTGACCAGTAGCCGCGTATAAATATATATAAATTCAAAGTTTGATTTAAAAATCAAATTGGCTATGAAAACTCGAACTTTGCATCGTAATTACGTGACTTTTAATTAATAAAAACTTACATTATAGCAATTATTACTTTACATTGTAATAATGCAACTTTTCGCTTATTTGCGTCGTACTCAAATGTAATAACATTTTTAACTGTCGTATTGTCGTATAGTATTAGAAAAAAAAATTATTCTAACTAGATATCCACCACTGTGATCGGTCAGAGTTTTTCGTCTTCCTCGTATCCTCATCTTCCTCCGTAAAACAGCCCACTTATCAAATTATAATTCCTTCGCGACAATTCTGGTGCTTCCTTCGCTTCAATTAAAGGGCATTTGTTCAATGGGAAAGGAGAAACGTTGGTATCACTATGCCACTCGAAATTTTGTGGTTAACTCGAGGAACTTGACAGATCAGTGCTCAACTGACACTTTCATCCGCGTCGATCGGTCGACAATTTTTGACAAATAAGTACTGCGAATTTGCCCGATCGGACGACGTGAGATCAATTTTCCAATATTATTCGCGTACTCGTGCAAATGTGGAAAAGAAAATCAAGTTCCACGAGGAAACGATTGATAGTCGATAGCCGGAGTAATTAGTCGATTATTGGGGTATTAGAAAAAAAAGTGATGACAAGCAATCGACGAGGTTGACACGGGTCGAGGGGGACAAGAGGAACTCACCGATTTCTTGTTTTTCTCAAGTAACGCGAAAATACGACAAGTCAGGCATCTCCTGTGATGTCTCGGCATGATCGAAATTTCCAAAGCGCCCAGCTGCCAATCTCGGCCTCTCATTCAAGAATCATCCTCGTCCCGTTACTTTCGATTGAACTTTCGACTTGCGGATTTTAGTTCGATTTTTTTTTCGGCCGATTCAATTCCCAAATATATCGAGAAACGGAAGTAAATGTCGTTGGACGCCAAGGTGTTACGGCGTTCAGGTTAGAAATTTTTCTCGCGGTCACCTCATTTCAAGGCACTCCCCGATCTCCGTGAAATTTCTCCCGACTCGATCGAATCGGACGAAACTTTTTTCCCCTACACCGAACTTTTTTTCTACATCGGAAACCGAGTTTTTAACCTTTTTCCGTCGATTTTTTCAGCCCAGTTTTTTACCGCGATAAAATCCGGAGACAATTAATCTCCGGTGGGAAATAAATTTGGGATTTTTTTTTGACATTCTGGGGGATGAACGAGACGCTCGAACGTGCGGAAAATCATGACGGGGACGACGAGAAAATTGAAACGTCGAAAGAAAAGCGAGCAACTTCTGTAAGTCTTTTTTCTCGTTTTCGAAATTTGCAACGATCAACTGTATTTTGGAAAAATCCGAAAAGTACGAATAATACGGATGAAATGATGAAATAAAAATTTTCCATGGAATTCTACGATGAAACGTTAGTCGGGAAAAAGACGCGGAGGTACGAAAGATATCGTTGAGTCGTATTCGCGAGAAAAAATTGGCAAGCCGAGAGATCGAATTTTGCCAGCGGAGAACGAGACTTACAGAAACTTTCAAGCTCTACTGTTGGCCACTTCCGTTTTGGTGCTGAGCTATCATGGCTTTCGTTACGGTAGGACCGAGTACAGCGTTTTGGAGAACGGCAACATCGTCAATGGTTTCGTCTCGGCGAGACGTGCCGTTATCACCTTCAGCCTCGGATACTCCGTCTTTTACTCGTTCGTATCGTCCCTCGCCGCTTTCATGCTTCTCTATTCCATTTTTTCGGTGAGTTTTTATTTTTTTTTATGTGTTGATAAATTCGGGAATTTCTTTAACCCATTTTGTCGGTGAATTCTTGAATTTTTTTAACCCTTCGACTGCACACTTCCGCCACGAATCTCCAACTGCATATGGGGTCAATCTGACCCCAGAAGTTTTTCAGATCGTTGTATTTCGGTGAATATGCATTTTTTTCCAGAGACGGTTTTTGTAGTCGATGATCCTTATTTTATGGCCCAAAAAGTTTAAAAAAAGGAAGGTTTGTAGATACGAAAAAAAGACAGTGTCGAGCGTCTTTCCAAAAAGTATATTTATTCGGAGGTTTGAATTTGAGCATTTTCGGAATAGTAAACAATGGAAAAAATCCACTTCTTCGGCGGATTAATTGTTGAAAACGTATATTGTTTAAAAAATTTTAATTTAAAAATTTAAAAATTCTTAAATTTAAAAATGTTTAAAATTAAAATTACCATTTTTTTAATTAAAATTTTTTTAAATTATTTACTTATTAAACAAACCCAAACAAAAATGGGGTCGAAATGACCCAGTGTGCAGTCGAAGGGTTAAGTTAAAAAAGGTTGAAATATTTGCCAATTTTGTTTTATACATTTTTTCGGTGAGCGTTTACATTTTTTTTAATATTGAAAAATTCGGGACTTTTTCAAATCTATTTTGTCGGTGAGTTCTTGCATTTTTTTCAGTTAAAAAATGTTGATGTATTTTTGCAGTATTGGTCCAGACGTTTTATTCCAGAAGTTTTATTAATTTCTTTCAATGAATTACATTGGATCGAATGACAAAGGCATTTTTTTGACGCTTATTCATTACGATTTAAATTACATTTATTCTTACGAATTATTCGTAGAGTTGGCAAAGTCGGCGATCATTTTTGCAGATTTCTTCCGGCAGTGAAATAAATGGAGTATTCCATTTGTATCGATAAAAACATCGACTTATTTTGTTTCTTCTTTAAACGATAGAACTATTAAGTGTACAACTTAGTTCGGTCCGTTTTCAAAAGATGGCTCTAGGTGCTATAAATGGTTGACGACAACAGCTGATTTTTGCTGTATCGTGAAGTACCCGTGCGGAAAACAGGGCATCCCTAATAAAAATAAGGGCCTTTCAGGGCATTCCTTGTGCTTTCCCTAGTAGGGATTTCCACAATGGGCCCAGACTTGGCCATTATCGGGATAAACTTGTAGGGATTTCCACAATAGGCCCCGACTTGGCCATTGTGTGGATAAACCTGTAGGGATTTCCACAAAAGGATCCGACTTGGCCATTATAGGGATAAACCTGTAGGGATTTCCACAATAGGCCCAGACTTGGCCAGTATAGGGATAAACAAGTAGGGATCTCCACAATAGGCCCAGATCTGACTATTATAGCGATAAACCATTATAAATAGCTTAGGCTACATGGTTGATGGTATTTCAATTATTCAAATCGATTATATACATCGATCGAATAATATTATCGAACGCAAATTGGGAAAAAGCGTGAGGGCATTAGCAAATAAAAAATCAACGATGAACACAAATATGCAGACAAACATCAGACAGTATTTATTTATCAAATTAAAGAAACCTTTTACATAGATACGAACAATTACTCATGGTTTCACTCATACATGGAGTGATGCTAGCGCATAAGTGTGAACAGTCTCAACCGGTTTTCTCGACATTTTTATAGCAACTAATTTCCGCTCAATACTCATCATAGGGAACATTATTTCTTCTGAAGAATTCGCTGATATTTCCCATTCATAAACTTTATCTGACTGTGTAGGATAAGTAAATAAATTGGTCTTTGTTTTCCAGATCATTCCCTCAATGGAAATAGATTCTAGTGATTCAGTAGACCCATATATTTTTTTTATTTCTACTACACATCCATTCCTTAGAATGGATTATTTTTTGTATTAATTTTGTCATGGCAGTTCGTCATAAAGGCTCACATGCAAATACGCAATCACATTTCTACGCGCGCACACATACATACACATGTACTCACGCCCACACCTATGCACATGAACAATTACATAAAAACAAATACAGATATACCCTGACGCATTTAACATACACGTATATCCACCGATACGGATATTTTATGGCGCTGAAATGGTTATGATGAGGCGCCGTTGAGGCATTTTCAGGGCGCTAAAATGGTTTTGATGAGGCGCCATTGAGGCAACTTATAAGGCCCCGGTCGTTGCGCCGTTAATGGCCCTTGTTGACAAAGTGTGACCGGCCGCTAACGGCCCTCATGTGGCTTCCAAATTAGGGCCGAATAAAGTTAGGGGAATATTATTGGGGCCCGATCACAGCCCCAACTCAATTTTCGCACGGGTATCAACATCTCTTAACCAAATATCGTTTACAGACCTTTGAGTTTTGCGCGTCAAGTCTAATTTTGTTACTGCGGTGAAAATGTCGAATTTCGTCCCAAATAAGCACCATTTGCGGGAAGTGTTGATTTTCTGTTTCAATTGGAAGAAAAGTGCAGCTGAAGCCCACCGAATGCTTGTGGAAGTTTAGGGTGTACAGCTACAGGCAACAATTGATCCGTTTAAAACGAGCCATAGCCGAAAAACGTCCAGAATATGCGACCAGACACGAGACCATAATCTTTCAACATGACAACGCTCGGCCTCACGTTGCTATTGCGGTTAAAAACTATTTGGAAAATAGCGGGTGGGAAATTCTGGCTCACCCGCCTTATAGCCCAGACCTTGTTCCCCTTCCGACTGCCATCTGCTTAGATCGATGCAGAACGCTTTGACTGGAATACGCTTCACGTCACAACAGGGTATCAAAAATTGGCTCGATTCATTCTTGGCTTCAAAAGATGAACGCTTCTTCCGCGACGGAATTCATAAATTACACGGAGAGAATTTTTAAGTAATTTATACTGTGAAATCACAGTAACTTGGTGACAAATGTGCAATTCTTCAGGTTTTTAGGAAATAAATTATAAATTTTCATGGAAATGAATCAAAATTTACTTTTGCGTAACAGAAATTTAAAATATTTTCCAGAATTTTTACTGAAATTAATAGTAAAATTTCATGAAACGTAAAGATTACGACAATAAGTTTTTTTTTTCTATTGGTTTTTTCCTTAGGCACACGCTTGTCCGCGTTTGTTACCTATTCTTTCCCATCATTATGACCGTTCTTCCTCTACTGTTACTCCTTCTTTTCTCCATCTTTCTCCCTGTTCCCCCCTCTTGCGGCCGCAGCCGACTTCCCCCTCTGTATTATATTCATCATGACATTTCTGTCATGGGTATAGGGAAACTGCGGAAAACCTATACCAAATACAGCCGGTCATCGATTCGCCCCCCAGTCGTGGAACTAGTCTTATTTCGCCGCGAAATGCCGAAGAAAAACATTTCACGACGAAATGTACGCGACTGGGATTCGAACCCGGGACCTCCCGGTCCGCTGGTTTAGTGGCGAGCACGCTAACCACTAGACCATCGCACCGGTTACTACGACAATAAGTTAAAAAAGTGCTAATATAAATGAAATTTTTCAGTGGAACATTGAGAAATTTGCGTGTTTTCCATAAAAATTTAAAAAAGTAAGCCGAAATTTTCCGTGCGTCCACCGGAATTTTACGTTCTTTATAGTAAAATCAGTTAGGGCTAGGTCGCCTGACCGTACGCGTGAGCTGTGTGTGCGAGCGTGCGTATACGTGAACGCAAGCTGTGAGAGTGTGCTTGTGTATGACGCAGTATGACGAGCACGAACGACGCCGACCCGCGTTGCTTAGCAACAGCGGTACCGCGCATGCGCATTATAGTACGAAACATGGGCCAAGAAAGCCTCGTGGTCTCGTGCAGTCTAACGTGTTCTACGCAGATCTACGCAAGAAAACAAAGAAACGTGAAAAGAAACTTCGATAAAGGGCGTCTACAATGGTACGGAAAGATGATATGCTAAAATAAGTAGCAATCAAGAACACAAATGTTCAGAAACGCCGATGAATACAGTATATAGAGGATTTATTTAATCATAGGGAATACATTTTTCGCTAGGGATTTTAGAAATTTCAAGTTTGTCCAGGTTATTTTTACTGTAGAAAATTGGAATTTTTGCGGCAGCCCATTGTTAAAATTCTACATGAGAATGTGTCAGAATTTTGACTGAAATAAATGTAAAAAATTATGCTACTTGCTTAAATTTTTACATGAATGAAAGCAAAATATTAAAAGCTAGTGTCAATTTTTGACTATGTGCACATTTGTCACCGGTTTCAAATTTTTAATGTAATTTTTACGGAGATTTCACCGTAAAAAATACTTAAAAATTCTCTCCGTGTACCAGACAGATGGGGAAAAGTAGTGGCTAGCGATGGACAATATTTCGATTAATGTATTAATTCATTTTATCATTCAAATAAGTGCGTATTTTAAGCACAAAACGGACCGAATTAAGTTGTACACAAGTTGTTTTTATCAAAACTGCATTATCGAAATTGGCGTGCAGGATTACTCAAAAACTATTAAGTCGATTAGTGGAAATATTGATAATGTTGGTACTTTCTATTTGACGAGAATTGTTTTTGAAAAATTGGAGAAAAAACTACTTTTTTAATCCACATTTTACAGAAGTGTTGCGTGAAAGGTTGATTTTTTTTCGTAAATGCGTGTCATTTTCGTAAATTTGCATTTTCTTCATTTTAATTACCGTCACATAGAAACTATACATGTTCCAACTGAAAAAATGTTTGAACATTTTTGCAAATCAAAGTCTACGGGAAGCTAGACTGCACGACGATTCGCAACTCCCGCGGCGATGCTATACACTCTGTCACAGCTCCGTCATTTTGATGATGAATCAATTTGAAAACATTGTTTTGTATACTTAAATATACTATTAAAGTATACCTAAACTTTGATTATTGTAGAATAATTATTTCTTACTTTAAAAAATCCCTCAATATTGCTAATTTTTTTCCTGTCTAAATGTATATCCCGCCTTAATTAATCACGATGTGCAGAAAAAACCCCGATGGAGCCTTCCCTCGATTATCGTCTATATGACCGATCTCGTGTGTCACGTGGCCGATGCACTCGTGGCGTTTTGGCTCTTTTTCGGACACCTCAAACTCTCCACTGCTTCGCTCTACACAACGGTCACCGCTCTCGTAATAAGTACGTTTCACACGATTTGATAGCTCCTTAAGTCCTATGTAAACCACCGTTTTTTTATTGGACGTTGTGAATTGAAAAGAAAAAAAAAAAGGAAATGGAAACAATGAAAATCGTCGTAAGCTGCACTGGCGGCCGAAATATCGAAAAAAGTGTACGGGGTAATTTGAATTTAAGAGAATATAAAAAAGCAAGGATTTTCTCATTTTTGGCAAAAAATGGGTACTTACAAAATATTCGAAGATATTTACAGACGAAAGTATTTATTATTAGTTACTAAATATTTATTGTGTTTTGTTTTTTTCAAAATCGATCATTTTTTTAATGGTTCCGATAAAAATAAACCCTTTTTTTTTTAATGATCAATTAATTGCAGCTGGTGAATTGTGGATATGGTTGGGTGCGTTACGTTTGTACGAGCATCGAACATTCAAGTAACGACAAAATTCCGATAAACGATAGCGCAATGTTTTTCTGATTTTTAAAAATAATATTTTTACACGTATTATGTAGTTATGTTTTTTTGCTATACATGTACGTTTCGAATAAATAATTGTCGCGAACGTTGGTGAGGTGCTTTCCTCGTTTTTTTTTCAGCCCCAAAATCCAGTGCTACCGGTTTTGAATATAATCATTTTTGGGTCGGCAATTCCCTCGGGATAGACAGTGGGACAGTTGAGCGATTGGTTGAGTCGAAAGAAATCGTGGTGAATTTCCAGCCCTGGACACTTTCGGTGACTGTTAGAAAAATAAACAATGCAAATTTCGTGAAAAATACTTCACAATAAAAATTATTTCGTTCAATTGATAATTTTACGGTCGCTTGAATTGCAGTAATTAATTAGTGAGCGAAACATGATCGATTAATCATTTATTGAGTAGACTCAACCGATAATTTGGGTTTATTGTATTATTCATTGATACTGATAATTGCTGAAATTCTTTGAGTTATTTGATTTTTATAAATTCTGAATTAATTCATTTTTGATCAATTCGGAATTAATTCATTTTTTGGTTAATTCTGAATCGATTAATTTATTAAATCAATTCTGAATTTATACAAAAATTAATGATAAAAATTCCAAAACCTCAACTATTTAAATTCAATAGCCTAATGATCATTTTAATCGAAATAAATTAATTAGCAATTGTGAATTTGTAGAAATCTGAATAATTGATAAAAAATTATAACTGGTGTATTTGTCTATTCAAATAATTAAACTCAAATAAATTGAATCGTTCAAATAAACCTAAACAAATACACCAATTATCATTTTTTTTATTATTTAGATGAATGGAATATGATGGGAATATAATAAGGGGTAAGCCCCGTACAATGGAATTTGCTATACACCAATTATCGATATAATCGTGGAATTTATGTAATTATTGATTATTCCCAAAATCTCGTCGCAAATACCTTTTGCAAAATTTTCCTCTAGCTTCCTTCACTATGTCACGATTTTCCGAAATAGCGTTAATTGCTGCTTGACGCATCAAATAACCGAAAAAAGCGTGGCAAGGCACTGCCGAAGCTTGAAAACTTCCACGAGGATTTATCGCGGCGTTTTTCACAAAATTGCAGCCTTCCTTGCACAAGTAGACCTTCGCTTCGCGAATGTGACGAACGTCCGAAGGATCCAGAGCAATTCCGGGTGTGTTCCACACTATGTTTGCCTTTGCAGCGATTTCCAAGGTCTTCGTGTCGAGCTTGCGAAACACGTTGGCCAACATCGACCTGGATACGAGATTTCAAAATAAAATTGACACATTTTCCATGAAAAAAAAAAAATCGAAATCCAGAATTTCTCTTTAACTCGATTTGAATTTGATTAATTTATGTATATATTTTTTTCAAAGCATTCCAATAAATTGAATCTTGAAAAAATATAAACTATAGAACATGTCTAAATATTACAAGATAGAATATTTTCGACACGTTATTTTCAATAAATTCGTATTTTGAAAATGTTATTCTTCCGTGTAGTTCCCTTGGCACGCGAAGTAATGGAAAAATATTAAATAAAAAATGAAATATACCCTTTGAAAAAATCCTGCATCGTGACGTCGGCGTTTCTCACGTTGGCGTAACGCGCGCCAAGTTTCCATCGTGTTCTCGCTTCTTCTGTGACATTTGATGACAAATCGATCGAATTGTTCGCAATCTCCGAGTAAACGAGAATCGCGCTCGTGTCTCTCTTGTCGTTTGCAAATTTGCCGTAGTCCGCATTCCTCATCAGGAACAAATCATTCCTGTCTGGTAAATCGGCCAACAGATTTATCAAGAACACCTGGGATCGGGAGAAATACTTGACAACTCGTTACATCGAGAATCACGGGAGAATAAATCAATTACGATTAAAATAAGTTGAAACTAAAAAGTGTTAAAAATTCAATTAAAAATAAATCAAAGCAAAAGTAAACAAGTGGAAAAACGAAAATAAAAAATAAACGAAAGTAAAAGTAAACAAAATACCTTAATTTTGTGAGTAAGTAAAATAAAAAATAAAGGAAAGTCAAAATTAAGAAAAAATAAAGCGAAGTAAAATTTTAAATAAAGCAAAATTAAATTTGTTTGTTCATTGACTCATGAGTGTTTCTCAGAATTTTTCTTAAATTACGTTGACATCCGGGTTATCGCGTGCCGATGATTCAACGTAGCACAATTCTATTCGGGACCATGTACGATTCGTGTGTTTAACGAAATAAACGTTCGGAAATTCGGCAACATCGACGTCTCTTGCTCTTCTGAGAAAAAAATTATGAAAATATATATTAATTACAAATTCAATTTTAATTTTATTATTTAATATTATAAAAAAATAATTATAAACAGTAATTATAGAAATAAATTATTCACCCTCTCAAATTTTTCTTCCACCTGCACATGATAAATTGACCATGCATTTACAATCGTCCACTTACAATTAATTGAGAACAGCCTTTTCTTTTATCACATATCATATCTTTATTATTTATAATTATTCTAGACTTTCCTCTCGTTATATATCCCATCAAATTATTCGAATTATTATTTTACAATTACATACATTTTTATTTTCTCATGGGTATAAAAAAATTTATTAGCGTTTTCGATTATTCCGATCGAACTTAGAACGTTCCATTGTTAGCCGAGAAAAATGATTATTATTGCAACAATTTACCGGCATCCGTGTCTAGCGCTTGGGATGCAGAATAAAGTGGTGACGACTGCGAATAGAATGAAAGCCGCGAAGATGAGGCTCGCTGCGAGAAAAGCGGCGAACAGGTGAGACGGCCATTTGCCAACTTGATTACTGACACCCTTAGCTACGGCTGATTCAAATGCTGGATAACAATGGCGATGCGACACTTCGAAGCATTCCTCGTTCGCGAGCAAAGAGGCTCGTTCCTCCTCGAAATTTCCTGCACGTTGATCAGTTCCACGGAATATAATACATTTCAATGTCATCAGGAAAATGTGTATTTTGAAAGCTGTTGCAAATAAAAATATTTCTCGCAATTTTTGCAAATAAATTACAAAAGTAAATGTTATATTTCGTTGTACGTGTTTAAATTTCCAGCGAGAAGAAACTATTGTCAACATTATTTTCGAATATTGGTTAAACAATATATATATAATAATACTCCCGACAAATATATACAGACACACACACACACACACATATATATATATATAGTCTATTGTATGTATAATAGAATAATCGGCAAACATTTTTGAATTAAGGGACCAAAACTCTGCAAGCCTAATCATTATTCTCATTTTATTGTTGATAATTATTTGTTACTGTGTCCTCAGACGACAAACAATAAAAAAGTTTGATTCCATACAACAGTTTTTTTAAATTAATTTTTAAAGTTGCCTGCCCCTCACTTTAAAAAAATAACAATAATAATATCACGAAAAAGGTTTACTTGTGCATAAAGCTGTACTGGGTTTTTTGATAGCGAAAATCATGTCACACGACCCTTTTACGGGATCGTGACCAATAACTAGTAGCTCTGTATGTATGTGTATATATAAAGGGTGTTTGGCACATGGACCGACACCATTTATGGGGAGTTGGGGAGGGGGGTCATTTGCTACTTTTTTCACCCTTAGAGCCTATGTCTTAAGTGTCACGGTAATTAAGATATTATTTTCTTTCGTTTTTTTTAAATTACCCCGATATTTCGTCTCTAATTCGTCATAACTTTTTTGTTTATGGTTGTAATAGCACCAAATGACTATTGTGATATTCTGCAATGTATGTTTATTTAAAATATATCATTACTTTATAATTGGTTTCAAGAAAATGATTCATCAGCTTCCAAAGTCTTAAAAATGCGTTAAGGGGTTACCCCCACTTGCGATTTTGAAAAAATCGATTTTTTTTTATTGCATTTTTTTGAAGTGCAATTTGAAGTGCAGTTTTTTTTTTGATGCCCGGAATAGATGACTCTATGTAAGTTTACAAAAAAAAATATTTTCTTCGTGTAAACTGAAATTGCAACTTTAAACGCGTTTTTCTCAAAATGGCATTTCTGAAGTCGGTGACCAAGATTACTCGAACACTAATGAATCGATCTTCTTGAAATTTTGCAGGCTTATTTAATACATAAAAATGTAGTCTTTAATCGTTCGATTTTTTTGTTCGAAAAAAATGGCCGTTTTTATAGCCAAAAAACGGCCGTTTTTTTCGTTAAAATTGAACCATTAACTTTGACTGTCCGCCATTTTGTGAAAAAAGAATATTTTTTAAAATCCTTCGATTAAAGACTAGTTTATACTTATATTTGACTAAATCCATCCGCATTTTTTTTCAGATGATCCACTACGCCGCAATGTTGCTCACCGCAAACCGTGTATATAAAAACATTATTTCATTGACGGCCATTTACCACTAAACAATGTAATATTTTTCAATAAAAAAATTACTGAAAGTTCTTCAACATGTGTTCTTTAAGATGGTATATTGATCGATTAAAAAAAGTTTTGTAGTTTTCTTTTAAAAAATTCATCAAAAAGGCCTTTTTTGCGCTACAAGTGGGAGTAACTTTAATGTATGAAAAATGTCAACATCTAAATTCATTATGAAAAAAACTAAAAGCTATTTTGAACTTAGATTTGTTTTGAAAACTTCTCTAGTGTATACGCTTTCCCACGGTATGCCACATGTCGTAGAAATCATTCATTATGTGGTCAAAATAAAGCGAATAATTTTTTTTAAATAATTTATTTAGGAGTTGACATTTTTCATACATTCGCACATTTTTAAAACTCACTTAAGCTCAAGAGTCACATTCTTGAAACCAATTGTGTCAAATAATGATTTATTTACAATAAGCATACATTGCAGAATACAACAAAAGTTATTTCGTGCTATTACAACGAAAAATGAAAAAGTCGTGACGATTTAAAGGCGAAATCTCGGGTAATAAAAAAAACGATAAAAATAATAATATCTTAATTACCGTGCACTTTGGACATAGGGTCTAAGGGTGAAAAAAGTAACAAACAAAACCCTCCCCCCAAATTCCCAAAAAATTGTGCCGGTCCATGTGCCAAACACCCTGTTTATCTATACTCCCCTTTCCTATCATAAAAAAATGTTCAGCGTTTTTTGTGTTCTTACAAATGATTTACTCTCCTATGTTTACTGAATATTTGTGAATTTATTGCAACGCAATTATAAAATATGTCAGGAAATCAAAGACGAACATACACATTTTATCAATCAGTCAGTTCAATAAATGAATACAAAATATCGACAATATTGAAGTTTGCGTCGTTGGCACGCAACGAACATTAATAGAACGCTACGAAAATTGATTTTTTAAATTGCTCAATATTTTTAGGCGTATAAAGGCTACAAAAATCACTCAAACGGTTTGACGTATTTTTATTAGAGATTTTTCACCCCAATTCGCAAAAAAGTCTTTGAATAACGATAAAAATAAAGAAACGAAAAAAAGATCGTTGCTTTCCAACGATGCAAGCTTCAACGTCATAAATATCGATGTATTCGCGCTAATTGGAGAAATTCTGTAAAAACTTTGATCGTCAATTGCGGTACTTACGTTTTGCCATCAGCGCGGTGTTTATTCCAACGCGGTGCAACGAGTATACCCTTGTTTGCTTCTTCCGTCCTCCACCGCCTTTGCGATTAGTCCATCGTTGGCGTACGCCGAGTCAGCAGGTTTTCGTAATTGTATCACACGCAGATTCGTTTTGTCATATGTAAATACCCACACTCACATATATATCGCGTATGCATACACATTGGTAATGTGGAGCGCGATTCATCGAGTTGTAATAATGGGATATCGGCCGCGCGCAATCCCTGACAGGACCTGTCGCAATGACCACGAGGTATTTGACGTTGAGTGGAGAAAAAAATTGACTGTCACCGTGCGGCTTCGCGAAGACTAATGTATCGGCAATTCTACCTCGTTTATGTCCAATGTTGTGTCGTCTCTTTGGGAAAAACGCAATTTGTCTTTATCCTTATCTTATTTTTAATACGTATTCTTCAAACATTCGTCTCCCAGGCGTAATAATAAAAATAAAAATATTTCAACGTGAATAAATTGGAAACGTCGTCAATGGGAAAATATTCGTTTTCATTGAGTGCACGAGGTGACGGAGGACCGAGTAGACCACGTAATTTTCGTAGTAAGTAACATTTAAGAAGCGATAGAAAATGCCACTTAAGGGGTTACAGTAACGGGTATAAAATCATGCGAATTTAACTATTTTTTTGCGTATGAAAAATTGATTCACTCATAAAATGAATTACACATCTATTTAGTATAAATATTAAGCTGTTATAATATATATATATATATATATATATATATATATATATATATATATATATATATATATATATATATATATATATATATATACATATTTTTTTTCGACGTACAAAATGGTCGACTAGTAATATTTTTTTTGTTATCTTTTTTAGGCGCTCCGCGGCGTGACATTTAACATCCACAATTTTTTACCTAGAACAAAAAACAAAAATTCTCGCCAATCTACATTAGAATACATAGAGAAGTACGTACGAAATTTAAAAAATATTGTTTTATTGAAAAGTTGTAGGTATTTGAACGAAATTTCAGTGAAAATTTTCGTATAAAACTGCTCACAAAATGAAAAGTTTTCGATTAATCAGAAATTCCGTACGTTCTTCTCTGCGAAATGCAATTAGGAAAATAACTTAAAAATTTGAAGTAAATCGAGTGAATATTGTTGAAGTTATTTGTCACGCTAATTGGAAAAAAGCTGTTTCGAGAAAAACGCGTTTAAAGTTTTAGGTACTCTATGGCCGTGTCAGAGGTGGGCTCACGTTATACGCTCAAAGTTGGTGAAAAAAAGTTTTCTTGCTATAAATCGAATAGTAACTTATTCTTATGATGATGAAGAACAGTTTTAGCGAAAAAAATCGATTTTTTGAAAACTCTACTGTGCCCTTACCCCTTAAGGGAGAATTGTGGCGGGCCGAATGAAGGTAGTTTTTTCCGATTATTTGTTTTCTACTAGATTATTTATTTGAGATTTGGAAAAAAGGTGGGTTGTTAAGCATACATTAAACTTATTTCGTGTAAATTTTTAGTTAATAAAATAAAAAATTAACATTATTCAGGTATAACAGAACCCCTGTAAAAAAAATTCCCTGAAATACCCTGAAATACCCTGAAATAAACAACGATAGCTACTGCAATTACGGAAATTTTGTTTTTTTTTAATTGAAAATGGGACGATTATAGCTAGAGTCATGACTCGGCCAGGCCAAAAAAGTCACGATTGAAAGTTTTAGACCCTACACGTAAATCGTTGCGCTACCTGCTCTAACTAAGTAAGTCGACTGCAACTTGGTCAATTTTCATTACTTTAACTTGCGATTTTTTCCCCATATTCTTGAATACGTATACTTAGCGAAAAAACGGCTTTTTTACCCGTCACAGTGGTGGCCTTAAGCGGCTCCGAAACGTTAATCGATAAAAACGGAAAATCGTGATAACCGATTTTTCCAAGCGGGAACTCAATAGGGAAGGATTTTGTTCATTTACTTCACTCTCGAATCTTCGTACATTTGTATATATTTATTAAAAATAACATTTCTCATAAATAACATTCTAAGAAAAAATCACAATGTCGTCTATATCCGATGCGTTCTTTTTTTTTTCATCGCAGATAGAACGGTGTAGCGTGGTCTTCACACAAAGGTAATGTACAACGGAACAATTATCGAATACTACGTTTATAACGATGTTTTTTTTACAAATATTACAAGCTTCGCTTTTTTTCCATTTTTCATTGCTTTCTGTACTTTGATTATTAATTTTGATAGTTCAGCGGCGATCATTGAAATTCTAATATTTTACCGATGTACTTTCGATCTCGACAAATCGACTACCAATTTTTCCGAGAATCACAAAGAAAATCTGAAAATCTCGGCAAAATCTTTGAACTTCTGTGTAACGAAGATTGATCGGAAAAGCGCGCGTGCAACGCACGAGGAAAAGAATATTGGCCGTCGAGTCGATAACCGATCGAGGCTACAATTGAAATGCCAGCTATCCTCACGTATGCTCTCTTAAATAACATTGTCGTCCAATGGGACAAATCTTACGATGACCGTCCAGCAGTCAAGTAGGTTTATTATTATTATATTTGTTACAATACAATCTATCCTAGATCTAGTTAATTGTTGCATATTGGCAGATTGATCGTAGTGTCCTATTTCTTTAATTTTGTATTGCGCTTTTTTATTTTCTCGCGAGAGTTTTTCAGAGCTGTTTTTACGAATTTCGTAGTACTGTACATTTAATTCCTCCGCCAGTTCTGTTGAATTCATCGCTAAAATCACTGGATTAAACATTATTTTTTATATCGTTGCGCGGTTCCATAAAAAAAATTACCTCGTTCGACATTACCGACCGAGCACGCTTTCACAGTGTCGCGAGTGTCCGCTAGATGTCGCCGCGCAACCATTTAATACTCTCAGCCGCCATTTTGCGTCGGCACAACCGCCATTTTGATTAATCCTTTCGCAAACTTTCGCCCGGATTTCGCGCTAGTCCCAATTAAACATAAATTTCAATAGAATCGTCAAACACTGGTGTACGATATGGTATTTCTCAGTTCATTCGTCGGGTCTCTTTTTTTACGCGTGGGTTTGCTTTTCGTCCTGGCGTGATCCTTGCCAGTCGTTGACTCGCTGTCGGAGGAGCTGTCGTCGTCGCTCGACGAGCTCGTGGTGAGTGCCTCGTTGACGTCTTGCAGCTGGGCGTGCTCATAGCTGCGCCGATTTCTCGTTATCACCGAGTTCGTCGGTGAGGCAGATTCCTTCCTCACGATCTCGGGGCTGGATTGGTTGCTGCTGATCTCGGCGAAACCGGATTCGGGCGTCGTGACGGATTCGCTGGTCGTCCTTAAACCGACGAGATCACTGGGCGAGGTATCGGTGCGATTGGCATTGATGGAAATCCTCATATCCCCGTTTGATCGTTCATCACCGTTGCTGTTCTCCAATGATTCCGTGACTTCCGATATTCTACGTGATTTCTTTTCCATCTCGATCTCCAAGTGTGTGCCGTTGAAAGAATCCGGATTGTTCTCGTGTTGTCTCCTGCGCGTTCTCACTTCGGGATTCTCTTTGGATCCGATGCTGCCACCGACGTTACGCCTCATTACGTTCAGACGTTCTTTGCTACCGGTGTGACGTCGGTGGCTGCATCCAACGAGATTTTCACGACTGCCAACGTGAAGATTCTTCACGCTGCCGATCCAGCCGTCCGTTTTGTCGAGGGTCAACAGCAGGTATTTCTTGGACAAATTGCGCCTGGAATCGTTGGTCGCGTTTGTCCGCTCGTCGTCGCACGGAATCAAATTTCTGTTGCTCAAGTTTCGCCTCGAATCGTTCAGCGATCTCTTCTCGTCGTCCAGCACAGTCTGGACGCAGCCACGATTCGTCAGATTGCGCCTGGAACCGCTCAACGAACGTCTCTCCTCGTCGAGATGAGGATACCTAAGATGATTCCTTTTTGGACAGATGACAGGCCGGTGAATCGATGAGAATAGCTCGTCCCTCGTTTGATCGATGTCCCGTTGATCCTCTTCGTAAACAATCTCCCGGCTGTTCTTCAAAATCTCACGGTTCACCGCCTCGGGCAGGTGCTGAAGCTCCACATCGGCGATCACCTGTATCGCGTCAGGATCAACCTCCGTGATCTTGTATTGGCCCAATTCGCGTTGATTTTGTGGATTCGACAGCCCGGCCTGAGGATCTCGATAGACATTGCGATTGAGCAGGTGATCGTCTAGACTGTTGTCGCTCTTGGTGCTTTCGGCTCGGTTTATGGTACCCGGTGACGTCGGAGCCCGGTGGTGCACGGCGTGCGAATAGTTCTGATGGGACACATCGTGATAGGGATCCAGCAGTAGCCCGTCCTCGTCCACGAGAAAACCTGAAAAGCTCCGCTACTTAGGGCTATCCAGAGGGATAAATGGTTGCCTTATTTCGCCAAATTAGCGAGCTAGCGTAGCCAGCTTGGCCATAGTAAACTTCCATCCAGAGTGGATAACCTCGGGAAGCAGTTGGATCCGGGTCAAACCAGTTGGAGCTTGTACAAGGATCAGTTTGGACTCGTTTGGGAAATGGGAAAAGAGTTTTTCGGCCAGGAAACCGGTTGCATTGGTCTTGTTCGTTGCGCTTCTTTGCCAGGCCCCAGAGGACAACCATAGTAACGAAAAGATCTTTGAAGGGGTTTGCAGCACTCGCTGAAGATCAAATAGCAAAATCAGATACTTAATAGTCAATGGTTTCATTAATGGGAAGCTTTTAATGACGTGCAACAAGTTCTATGATCATAATCCGCAAAGAATCTCTGTCTTCGATCTCAAGTGCTCCAACACCCTCAAAAGTCACAATACCAGTTGTTAATTTCGATCCCCACATAAGACAGTACGGCTTGCCACCCAAAGGACGTAATTACAAGTTACATGCACTTCCAGAATGTCCGTTATTCCAGATCCCTTTCCCTCTCGACGGCACACAACGTGAACGACTTTTCAGAACCGAACAGCTCTTGATGCGTTTATTCGTTAGCTCCTGGCACTTTTGTTTGGTTCATGAGTTCGATTTAATTGCGAGGCTCTCGTCTCATATTTCGTTACGTTTTCTAAACTCCTTGGACGTCGTCGATCAGTGGAATGTCTATGTGAAGTTTCGGCGAGGGGGATCCCTGGGACTGTGGTCCTTGTTGGCCAGGCGGTATCAAATATCCCGAGCCGTTGCCCTGACTCAAAGTTGTCAGTACGACAGGAGCGGTTCTCGGCTCGCTAGGCACTTTCCTCAGGCTGAGTCCATCTACGATTACACCAGCACCAAATAACGATAAGACGACATGAGGGAATCAGGGTTAAGAGAACGAGGACTGAAAGCCGAAAGGAGGTAAGTCAATGTCCATTTGGTTGGAGTACTTGCGCAGGCTGTGAAAAGGTTATTGGACAGGCCTATTTATACATTGCGATAGAGCTTGTTGACGCGGTTGTAACGGCGTCGATTCGACGACCGGAAGCGATCATGCGAGTGTCAATCAAGCAAAGACGAGCATAGAGCCACACCATGGGGAAAAGGTAACAGGAGGTTAATTTCTGGGTGCACACTTGATCGGTATACTTGCTACGTTAATTGCGAACGAAGAGCAAGCAAGTGCAGCGATCTGTCGTTTTCCTCGCACGACTACGAGGCTTCGTATCGAGAGAGAGTGTGCAGCAGGCTGTGCCTGAAGTGCAAACGTACCGGTACCATGACGAAGGTCATCCTGTACCCGGTAGAACTCGGCGAGTTCGCGTCCCGAGCACAATGGCGTGTCGACCTGAACGGTACAGTTGAACAGGGAATGATCGACCTCGTAACCTTGGCGTTCCTTGGAGTAGAGTACCATCGACTCGAATCTATGACCCCAGAGTACTTCCTGGGGAAGATAGCTGGAGCGTGCCTGCGTCGTTTGGCCGGTTGATTCGATGGTCCCTTCGAGTATGACGACTACCTCGAAGCGTTCGGTCAGCATGTCCTCGGCTGACATGTTGTAGAACGGTGATTCGGCGTTGATCTTGTGTACAATCGTAGTCGGCCATATGAAGAACAAATTGCCATTTGCGCCATCCGTACCCACTGCCAACTCGTGCTGATGCTGAGACAACGTTTCGCCCTCTTTCGTCATTCTTGTTCTGATCACTTGAGCCCTCACGGTGGCGCCAATTATGTGGGATTTCCTCATATCGGCAACTCGGAACATCAGACACAGCTCACCGTCCCGTTGACATATGACCGCGTTACGGGAGAACAGAAGCGTCTGCGTCCGTTGCTTCGGACGACTCATCTTGGCGAACACGATACCGACCATCAGTGCCTGGATCATCACACCCGAGATACTCTGGATACACATTACGAAAATAGCCTCGGGACATTCCTCGGTCGTTGACCTACTGCCGTAACCGATCGTGTGCTGCGTCTCGATCGAGAAGAGGAAACAACTCGTGAAGGAGAATATATTGTAGATACAAGGCGTCCAGTCGTTCTTTATCTGCACCGGCGGCAAATGCTTCTCGTCGAAGTCACCGTGGGTAAACGCTATCAGCCACCATATCACCGCGAAACCCAACCAAGACAACAAAAAACTCAACGCGAAACACAATAGTGTCCAACGCCATTGCGTGTCGACGAGGGTCGTGAATATGTCCTGCAGGAAGCGCAACGAACGACGCGAGATCTTTGATTGCAGCACGTTGCATTCGCCGTTCTTGAGGACCGCTCGTCGACGTATCTTTCGCACCGGGCCTGCCCTGTAACGGCTCCTGCAAACGTTACGAAAAAAAGGAGATCAGCCGTTGCAGTTTTACTCTTCTTCGGTTCTGCATTCTTCAGTATTTCCAGCTTGGCTTCGTTGCCATGATCGATGCTGATTGGCAATAATCGAAGCTTTAGAGTGTTACCATCATTTGTCGCTTTCTCTTCAGGACGTTTGTCGTGATCCTATGTGGTGAGAAATTGAAAGGAATGGATAGTAGTTCTAGCGATCTTTTTTTTGGTACTTTCAGGGACGTCTGGGATTGGGAAACGTCATTGAGGTGAGTATGTGGAAGATAAACGTCATTGCGGTGAGTCTGTGATTGGTAAACGTCATTGAGGTGAGTATGTGGAAGGTAAACGTCATTGAGGTGAGTCTGTGATTGGTAAATGTCATTGAGGTGAGTCTGTGATTGGTAAACGTCATTGAGGTGAGTCTGTAGTTGGTAAACGTCATTGAGATGAGTCCGTGATTGGTAAACGTCACTGACGTGAGTGTGTGATTTTTAAACGTCATGGAGATAAGTATGTAGTTGGTAAACGTCATTGAGATGGATCAGTGATTGGAAAACGTCATTGAGGTGAGTATGTGGAAGGTAAACGTCATTGAGGTGAGTCTGTGATTGGTAAACGTCATTGAGGTGAGTCTGTGATTGGTAAACGTCATTGAGGTGAGTATCTAGTTGGTAAACGTCATTAAGATGAGTCCGTGATTGGTAAACCTCACTGACGTGAGTATGTGATTTGTAAACGTCATGGAGATAAGTATGTAGTTGGTAAACGTCATTGAGATGGATCAGTGATTGGAAAACGTCATTGAGGTGAGTATGTGGAAGGTAAACGTCATTGAGGTGAGTCTGTGATTGATAAACGTCATTCAGGTGAGTCTGCGATTGGTAAACGTCATTGAGATGAGTCCGTTATTGGTAAACGTCATTGAGGTGAGTGTGTGATTTGTAAACGTCATGGAGATGCGTATTTAGTATCGTCCTCTACATTTTTTTTCGATGTCTTGGAGCTAGCGCGAATAAAGCAATCGTCATTTCAGGAATCTTCGACGCATTGAGAAGATCACGGATCGGTATTCTCATTTTCAGGATTCAATTGCATCTTGACGTTTCGATGGCATTGTCACAAATGAGCATGGAACAGATTCCACGAAGGAATGTCTGGCGATGAGAGATTTTAATTGTCTATCTCGCACTCTTTATTTTGCCATTCCTTATGCAGATTGCCGCGAGAAAAGAGTAACAAGTGGCGCTTTGAATTGCAAATCAGACGTGTGTCGTTGCTCATTATGTGTCGCTGTACGTGCGATAAATATGGCACGGTGTTACGAAGCTATCACGCGGCTGCGTTAAATGAACAATTGCTAAATACAATGCAAGTACAAGGCGCGTCATGTTTTATTTTCCTTTTTTTCCATCTGACAATAGGTCACGTCGGTTGGAAAAATTGAGTGAGATTCGTGACGAGGTTTTTCTATATTGAGGATTTAATCGCACGAGAAGAAAATTGGGCGGTTGGAGCTGACAAACGTGAAGCAGAATTAACAACCTTAGAATGGGTTGTTTGGTGAAAAAATAGACGATTAAAATTTTCTGGCATGAATTTAACTATTGGCTACAAAAATTAGATTGCACACATTGTAATATTATTAAAAATATATATATAATGTACAAATACTATTATGAAATTTCACAAAAAAATCGAAGTTGATGGTTTTTGTTTATTCTATTTTTATTGAACACAACGACTTGCAATTACTGCCGTAAATTTATGATATACGAATATTGCAATGACTTTCGAAATAAATTACCCCGAAAGAAATTTCACGTCGGCTCTTAATAATTAAATTCGTAATCGGTCGATATTTTTCGCAGAGATCAAATGCTCTCGGCAAGTGTTTCGACTTAAAGAAATGAAAAATGAAGAGACGAAAAACGACGACATTGAAAGTGAATAAATTAAGAAATTAATAAAAAAAGAAGAAATTGAAATTAAATCAATAAAAAATAAAGAAATTAAAATTAAATCGAAAAAAAATAAAGTAATTAAAAATAAATCAGTAAAAAATCAAGAAATTAAAATTAAATCAATAAAAAATGTAGGAACAAAAAAAAATTAAGAACTTTTATAGCAAAAACGTCTCAGAACAAGGGGGAACTTTGTCATTGAAAAAAATAAGAAATTTTCCGAGGTTCGGCACTCTCCCGAATTAGATAATCGTTGTTTCAAAGTTAAGTTCCCGTCTGGAAATGCCACAAGGACGTTCCCCGAGTCTTCCCACGATACCGAGGGCACATCCTCTGATACGCGAGTTTGGCGTGAATTATACGGTCGTTGAGATAAAGTCGGGGGAGACACGTGAAACAGATATATCGTATGTATAGTATCGTACGATGCTTTACCGTACGTACACGCATACATACACGAAGATACGAGAGAGGTCTTGCTCTCCCGTACGGTATCAAGATATTCTTTGCCAGAGACACATAAGCCTTTTTATCACCTCGCGGTGACTCTCCGAGTGACACATATCGCTCAGCAAAATCTCAAATTTCACAAGACGAGCATCTGTGTGCACGTACACTTTGCGACTGCGGAGCGAATTACTCTTTTTTTTCCTCTTCCCAACAGCTACGTACTCTATGGTAATTTTTTCTCGTGTCGAGTAAGTTGGCCGAAAAAAAATTACATCGACCTCGATCCTGAGAATTTCATGTAGTAAAAATTCAATTGACGTCAATTGAAAAATTGTTTTTTTTTTGCCCAATGAAATTTACGAGTGACTCAGGATTAAATTAAGTGAATAATGTTTTTAAATAAAAATAAAAAAGTTCGCACGTGCAATTTTGCTGTAAAAATAAACAAAATGAAAGCAATTTTGCGGAAAAAATAAAACAGTTCATTGACCGTCCAGATGAAATTCGTATCCACTTAGCAAAAAAAGATTATTTTTTTAGTACTGCGATTTTTTTAGATACAGTTTTTAACAGATAGCTAATAAAATATGTCTTGTGAGTTTAGAGCTCTCGACTGAACTTGTGTGTATCTACAATTCGAGCTTCACGTCCCTGTCATTTTTTTAGACACGTCGAATTTCGAGGCCACTTTCATTACCTGAGAAATAAACATTCGTTATCATCCTTGTACATATATTCGTACTATGTATACATACATACATACATACATACATACATACATACATACATATATATGGGTCATTCCATGTCAAATCGACAAATTTTTTACCTGACCCCCTTTGATTTCGCTGAAAATTTTCTATCTTTTTCTACCCCCCGAAAGTTATTTTTCAGAATTTTTTCAAATTTTTTTTCCCGACTCAAAAAAAGTTATGAATTTTTGAAAAAAACCGCTCTTTTATTTTTAAATTGCCAGAACTTTTTCAAAAATTGACCGTTTGGGAACTTTTTTTTTTCAAAATTTTTGTTTTTAAATGTAGTTTTCGAAAAAAAATATGAAAAAATTTTCAGAATCCCAGATATATGAAATATTTTAGTTTTTTTGAAAAAACCGTAATTTTCTCAAAGTCCGACCGTTTTTTTTTTTTTTATTTTGCTCTAAAAATACTTCAACTAATTCTGCAATGATCCCCGTTAATCAAAAGATGTGACGACAATCGCTTCTAATTTTTTTTCTTGATTATAAAAAAATTTTTGTTGAATTTTTGCTGATTTTATATAACTTTGTTATGAAATTTTTTTTATTTCCTCGTGAAACCTCAAAAGTTAAAAAATAAAATTTTATTGGAGAATTTCAAGTGATTATCGTCCAAGAAATTGTTATTTAAAAAAAAAAAAAAATTTTTTTCTCTCATTGACGTTATTTTTTTACTCTTATGGACGTTTTTTTTTGGTACTGAAATATGACAACTTAACGTCATTTTGGTACTGAAACATGACAAAATAACGTCAATGAGAGAAAAAAATTATTTTTTTTTAAAAATAACAATTTCTTGGACGATAATCACTTGAAATTCTCCAATAAAATTTTATTTTTCAACTTTTGAGGTTTCACGAGGAAATAAAAAAAATTTCATAACAAAGTTATATAAAATCAGCAAAAATTCAACAAAAATTTTTTTATAATCAAGAAAAAAAATTAGAAGCGATTGTCGTCACATCTTTTGATTAACGGAGATCATTGCAGAATTAGTTGAAGTATTTTTAGAGCAAAATAAAAAATAAAAAAAACGGTCGGACTTTGAGAAAATTACGGTTTTTTCAAAAAAACTAAAATATTTCATATATCTGGGATTCTGAAAATTTTTTCATATTTTTTTTCGAAAACTACATTTAAAAACAAAAATTTTGAAAAAAAAAAGTTCCCAAACGGTCAATTTTTGAAAAAGTTCTGGCAATTTAAAAATAAAAGAGCGGTTTTTTTAAAAAATTCATAACTTTTTTTGAGTCGGGAAAAAAAATTTGAAAAAATTCTGAAAAATAACTTTCGGGGGGTAGAAAAAGATAGAAAATTTTCAGCGAAATCAAAGGGGGTCAGGTAAAAAATTTGTCGATTTGACATGGAATGACCCATATATATATATATATATATATATATATATATATATATATATATATGCCACATTTAATACGAGGTGCAAATGAATCGATAAGCCTCTTTTTTTGTTATTTTTATTCGCTGGTTACTTCGGTCGAATCTTCGTCGCAATTGAATTTCTTTTGTCCCATATCTTGAGATATCGCGCAAAAAAATGAATCACTCGAGATCGCGTTTGGCGCAAAGTTATTGAGGATTATTGCGATTTTTATTTTTCACGCCCATTTTTTCTTCATGCATCACGAAGCAATCTTGTCGCAGAAAAGACGCACGTTCGGGCTGAAAAAATTATTTGTTGATGAGTCTCGAGTACGTTGCACAGATGTCGAGCACCTGCCGATCGAGAATTTTTCAGTCAGATTTTTACCATTGAATGAGAATACGGCTCAGTGACAGGCGTAAAGCCATTTCTGCAAAGTTGCAAGCACGAAAAGTAATTTGTTTACCAAGTCATCTATTTCTGACTATAAATAAAAGCTTGGGGCGCTCAACTTTTTAAACGTTTAACAAATGTTATCAATTAATTTTTATTAACCGTATTTAATTTGGCACAATAGTAATTGGAGAAATTATTATCACACGCTTACACGCAGTTTCAGAATTTTTATTCAAGAAATGTAAGGTTGTTTTAGAGTAAATTAAATACAGTTGATATGTCAATGGATGTATGTAAATTAAGGATTATATGTCTAAATTTTGAGCGCCTCGAGATTTTATTTATAGTCACGTATAGGTATCTTGGTAAACAAAGTATTTTCTACTTTTTTGTACGTTAAATAAAAGCTTCTCAAAAAATAAAATTTCACTTGTAAAATATTCTCCACTTTTTAGTCTTCATATTTAAGTTGAATCATGGATTCTCACCTCTTAGATGCATGTTTGCAACATTTCAGAGCTCTAAGTACTCACAGAAAGTTTTTTTTTTATTTAATATTTTTTAATTTTTTAATTTTAAGTTGAATCATGCATTGTCACCTTTAAGATGCATGTTTGCAAAATTTCAGAGCTCGAAGTATTCGGGAAGTGGGTGAAATGTCGATTTTCCGTTTTGCATCTCACACCAAGTCAAGTTAAATAAAAGCTTGTAACTTGTAAAAATGGAGACACGCTTCCTAGGAGTCTAGGGGAAAAGGACTAGAATTTTAATCGAAATTATTCGTTTTCAGGGAATATTTTCTGTTTGGGAAGGGTTAAACATTTTTTTTCACTTGAGTGGCGTTCAGGTATAACGCAAGATGAGGTGAAAATGTTTTCGTTTCCGCGTCCAATAAACACGTCGATATTTCAATTTAACGTCTGACATTAATTACAATGGAAGCGAGTACTTTGCAGTTTTCCTCCGTGTGGGCTTCGCACTTACGACAACGTCACTTCGAGCGGCTATGTATGCGTACGGCCGATCTTGAAACGCAATAAGTTTATCCATGTTTCATTGCGATGACAATAATTCATGTCGAGGTGGCGTATAAAAAAAAATTCAATGAATAGTGTTAAAATGTACGAGAGCGCTACGTCGTCAGCAGGACAATTTTAAAAGCTAGTAGTCACGCCATTCGATTTTTTTTTTTAATAGAAAGATTTAAATTAATTTGACCAATTGAGGCGGTCCTCTAGTTTCTCGGGTCGAAAAAATCGATTTTTTTTCATAAATCACATCTACATGTGTAGAAAATGTGTGCCAAAGGATTTTTCGATATTCGAAGTGGTTCACAAGTTACGGCCCTGGAACGGAGCAGGTATACGGAGCAGGTATACTTTCAAACGCGTTTTTCTCGAAACACCATTTTTCGAAACGGTGACCACGATATTTCAGAAACTACTGCACCGATCTTGTTCAAATTTATACAGCATCTTCAATATGTTATAAGCCAGCGATTGAACTAGGATTATCATGATTACTTCGATAGTTTTTTTTGTACGAGCGAAAAACTTAAGAAAAAATGAGTAAAAACTAGAATGTAATTTTCAAAAGTGTATAAAAAAGTCAATTTTTGTAATTTAGAATTCACTCTAGTTCAATCGCTAGTCTTAAATATGAAGATTAAAATGCCGTTTGGTTTTTTGATTTCAGATAAGCAGAACAGCCGCAATCTTGGTCACCGTCAAGCACCTCTTTTACTTGATGTCTTCCTGTCGGCCACTATAACGTTTATTCTATTATATATTTTGACTTCAAAAAATTTGGAAAGCTTATTTAAATGTTAATAAAGATTATGCAAAAACAATGAGATTGATTATTTCGATGCTTTGCCCGTAAAAAATTATTGAAAAAGCCGTAAAAAAAACAGCCGAGAAACTAGAGGACCGCGTTAATTGAAGGCGGGACTTGCATACGTGATTAATATTATTGTATAATTGGTAAGAATAAAAAAAAACAGTAAAAAAACCTAACTGTTCAAGGCAGCATTCTAGCCTGCAAGATAAAAAAAATCGATTTTTTTACATTATTTTGATATATACACTGTTATATATATATATCCTCAAAAGGAAATTGCGAAATTTCCGATATTTACAAAGTTATAGCGATTTGAATATGGTGGGATTAAGAGGAGCTGCGAACTTCAGAAGCTTGTAAGGAAGCTATAACTGCTCGCAGGGCAGAACGAGCTTCAGAAAATAATCATTTCGGATTCAAGGGAGGCACACTTTACGAGGCAGGAATAGCCGATTAATATAACGTACGTATAACATGCTTTATTTGCTTTTATTGTATATTGTATATATTTATTTTATTGTATACATTGTATATATGCTTTTATTGTATATATTGTAAAAATTCTTTTATTATACTGCGTATATAGTTGCAGTTGTCGGAAATTGAACTCAAAACTTGAAACGCGTTTTTGTCAAAATTACTTTTTTCAACCTGGTTGACATAAAATCTCGAGTTCTATTCAACCGATTGACTTCAAATTTTCCATGAATCTTCAGTGTACCGGGTGTTTGGCGCATGGACCGACACATTTTTTTGGGGGAATTGGTAGTCATTTGCTAATTGGTTCACCCTTAGACCCTATGTCCTAATTGTCACGGTAATTGACATATGATTTTGTCGTTTTTTTTTATGAACCGAAATTTCGCTTTTGAATTGTCATAACTTTAATTTGTGGTTGTAATAGCTCGACAAATAACTTTTGTTATGTTCTGCAATGTATGTTTATTATGAATAAATCAATATTTGATACCATTGGTTTCAAGAAAGTGACTTTTGAGCTTCCAGTCTAAAAAATGTGAAAATTTATAAAAAATGTCAACTCCTAAATTCATTATAAAAAAATCTTATTCTCTTTATTTTGACCCCATGATGAATGATTTCTATGACATGTAGCATACTGTTGGAAAGGTTATAAACTAGAGAACTTTTTAAAACAAATCTAAGTTGAAAATAGCTTTTAGTTTGTTTTATAATGAATTTTTAGAAGTTGACATTTTTCATACATTTGGGCATTTTTAAGACTTTGGAAGCTCATGAGTCATTTTCTTAAAACCAATTGTATCAAATAATAATTTATTTATAATAGACATACATTGCAGAATACAACAAAGGTTACTTCCTGCTATTACAACCACGAACAAAAAAGTTATGACGATTTGAAGGCAAAATTTCGGGTAACAAAAAAAAACGAAAAAAATTATATCTTAATTACCGTGACACTTAGGACATAGGGTCTAAGGGTGAAAAAAGTGGCAAATCACCCCCCCCCCCCCCAGTTCCCCAAAAAATGATGTCGGTCCATGTGCCAAACACCCTGTATATCCCTCTATCGTCCCTACCTCGGGAATTACGAAACTAGTATTAATACTATTTTTTAAAAATCGATACTTCCGAAAAGTCAAGGCGCAAAATTAACTTGTTTTTTTTTCAGACGATCGCCATTAAATGTTTTTTCTCTTTGGTACCTACCATAATGATATTCTTATTGATCAAGAAAATTGGTTTTATTTCTGTTCAGATGAATGGGAGCTTAGAAATCATGTCAACCTCCCTCAACCCTTTTTTTCACGGACATATTTAGAGGCCCATACCATTTTCAATCTTCATTTTTTTCGCACAATTTTTTTTCTAATTTCTTGAAATATAAATAAAAAGACTGCAAAATTGACGGTAAAAAATATTTTTTTTAACAAGTTCAAAAAAAGGCCAGAAATTGAGGCCTTTAGACTGCAAAAAATCGAGAAAAAAGAAAAAGTGCGAAAAAAATCCAAACAGACCCAAACAATAAAAAAGATCCTAACTCCGTTTAAATTAGTGCGGAAGAAAAACGCGAAGCTGAGTACCTGCTCCTCATGGATGAGTTCGGGCTTTTGGGTGGCCGTGAGACGATGAAAGGTGTCGTGCCTCGGAATGGCAACAATCTTTTATCGTCACCGCTTTCCGGTGATCCCAAATTCCCATTCGTCGGACCGTTTTTCGTCCCTTCTCCGTTCATCTTAGTCGAATTTTCGACAATCGTCGTTTAAACTTATTTATCCGCGATATATTAATTTCAACACAAATCCGTATTATCCCAAATGTGTCTCGAAATCGACGAAAGATGTCCTTTCTACGACATATCGAACGTTGCACTTTTGGTTGCACAATTGTCCTTATTTTTCTCGGCATCCGCGATTTTTCAAAAATGTCCGTCTATTTAATCAGCGAAGCATTCCGTCGACGAATCGTCTATCGACAAAAGTCACTTGTTCGGCCATCCTGGCACGTCGAGTGACGGCAACGGACTGAAAAAAACCGACGGATTTATCCGATAATCGTTGATAACTCGACGAAGCTTTTGACGTTTCTCGATCGGTGGGATCGCGGGTTTGGTTCCTCGTCGCCTCGACTCGACGATTTGCAGTACGTCTCGTTTTTTTTTTCGCGTACCTCGCCTCCCCTTGAGCGGAATTGTACGCTGTATATATTTTTTTTTAATTTTCGTGCAAATTACACTTGCCAAAGATATGCGAGTGCATAGAGCGTTTGAGAGAGACTCGGTAGGAGAGCCGCGAGAATTGAGAGACGATGAGACGATTGGTGGCTCCCTTGTCATTTGTCTGACGATATATACGCTCCGTCTACTTGTGTATTCGTCCGTGCACATATCGTCGTGTGTGACGTTACACGCATACGCAACTCCACGTAAATACGTGGCTTTTATGCAAATACACGTGTGTTACATATGGGGCATTTAAGGGGTAACACCACTGTGGACATATCCAAAAATTGATTTTTTTTCTTCAAATTGTCTTAAGGGGGAACCCCTTAAGACGGGTAGTTTTTCATGAGTTTTTTTTTACGGTGATAAAATAAATGCATTATTTTAAAAGGTTGACATTATCTTATTACAACTTTAAAGTGTTGAAAATGTATTTTTTTCTTTTTTAAGGGGCAATACCAGTGTGACACTTTAAAAAAATCGATTCTTTTACCTTTTTCGACAGTTTATACTTTCAAGAATATCATTATCATTTATATCATTTATATCAATATCATTATATCTTGCAAAAATCGATAGTTAAATATTTAAACGAGTTTTTCTCGAAATGAGATTTTTCAAATTTGCTGACATTGTAACTCAAAGAGCAATTATCCGATTGACTTGAAATTTGAAAAAATTATGTAATATAGGTCAAATATAGCCAAATATATTATTAATTTTCCGAAACATTGAATTGAGCACTTTTCTTTCAAAAAATTCCCGAAAATCATCCAAATTTTCAGGGTTCACACCGGTATAATCCCTTAAACAAAACAAAATGGCGGCGTTATATTGTTTCTGGAAGGTATTCTTTTAGGCGTCTTTTGGAAAATTGCTCATGTATTTTCATGGCTCAAAAAGTTATTGATTGATCTGGTTGGAATTTTGCGAAGTTTCTCACTATAACATTATTGAAAGGATATACCTAATGTGTTAAGGTTATCGCGTAAATAGATTACTTTTTAGGGCGAAAAATTGTCGAGAAAATGCTTATGGATATGAAAATTTGATTACCAAACCTACGTAATTTTTAATTTTATACTATTTTATATTTTTATTGGTATATCCTTCCGATAATGTTGTAGTGAGAAACCTCCCGAAATTTCAGTCAGATCGATCAATAACTTTATGAGCTATACCATGAGCAGTTTTTAAAGAGACGCCTAAAGAAATTTCTTAGAACGACGCCATTTTGTTTTGTTTAAAAAATAGTTTTTTTTAACACTTGAAACGTGTGATTAGATAATGTCAAAATTGTAAAATGATGCGATTATTTTACCACCTTTAAAAAAATTCACGAATAATGACTCATTTTCGGGCGTCTAGAGGGATTTTCCCCCTTACGAGATGCTTTGAACCATCTAGAATACGGGGAGAAAAGTTTGGTACTTGTGAAAAAAGGTCCGCAGGCCCGGTGGGTCTGTGGTGGCAGTAGCTGGCCCGTGTTCGAGACGTCAACCGTTTTTCTCTATTTCTATAGAATTTTCATTCGATTCACTCCAAATTTTGTCCACATTTTCAAAATAACATTTCGAAAATAAACAATCACGGGATTCTCCGTGAGCTAATTATACCGTCAGTTATTAACAAAAGATAGTCCTTTTTTCTGTCGAAAATTGAGATTTTACTGTAAATGCTTGCCAATTACACAAAAATTCATATTTTCAAAATCCCCTACGTATTTCTCTAGCTATACTTATGTAAATAAATAGAATTTTAGAAAATTAATAGAATGTCTCTAGCGTCGCCATTTTGTATAATTTTTTAATATAATTTTTTTTGCCCCCTTCAAGATGTGTCTAAAACATCCTTGAATATTATTATCCTCTTACTTGTCCTTCCACCAAAAAAAAATCGCAAAAAATCACTTAATTTCAGACGTTGCAGTGGTGTAAGCCCTTAAGGACGAAAACGACAAATTGCCGGATCCTTGATCATTCATCTTCCCATACCTTCGAGTGACTCGAAAAAAACTTTAATTTGCAGATGCTCTCAAATGTCAGCTGGCACTTGGTCAATTAAATGTATAAACAAAGTTTAAAAATTGCCTCGTAGTGTAATTTGTTACTATTTATCTTTTGGAATAGTGTCTAGGTGTAGGTCAGCCCGGAGTATGGGTGAAGGACATTTCAAATGTTACTTTGGTTTTTGGGAATATGTGCCATGGCTCACATTGTAATTTTACTATTTTCATGATTAATGTATCGTATAAACTCGTATATACTATTTAATTTTTTCTTTTTCAAATTTTTTAGCCTGATAGAAGTCGATATAAATATAATAAATATATTAATTAGTATTTATAGAAATAATAATATATAATAGAAATGATATGAATAATACTAATAATATAAATATATTAATTGGGCACGTAAAGTGGAATATAGTGGAGAATGTAATAAGGGGGAATCCCCGTACAATGGAGTCTATGATAAAAAATATATAAATATATTATTTAGTATTCATATTTATTATAAATATAATAAATATATGAATTAGACTCATATACAAATATAAATAATACTAATAATAGAAACATAATAATAAGTATTAACGTTTATTGTGAATATAATTAATACATTTGGTATATTTATATCGATTTCCATCAGACTAGGTGATATGAAAAAGGAAGAAAATTAAATCGTCGAGGACCTTTGGATTTTTTCTAAAATGCCCCGTATGTTTCTCGGTCTCGATGGGAGCAAATGTTTTGCTTCCGATTCGTGAATTACTCTCCGGTACATCGAGCGTTTAATTCATCTGATCAGACTTATAAGCACGTGGACATATTTACATACATGAATTCAAGATTATTTTTTCTTCTCTCTCTCTCTCTCTCTCTCTCTCTCTCTCTCTCTCTCTCTCTCCCCCTCTCTCTCTCTCTCTCACTGTCAGCAGGCTGTTCAATTTTAGTCTCAAAATGATCAAATTGATCTTTCTCTATGATAAACGATACTTATAGTTATCCAAATTTGTACTTTTTAACGTTAATACATTTTTATTTTCCCATAAAGAAAATGAGTTTTCGAAATTTTCATGACGCAATCGCCTTGATCTACCACCTTAATGAAGAGAATGAACGTATTGCGAAACTTGTTTTGAAAAATTGAAAACTTTAAGATATTCAATGCGTTGTGGATCTCCTGCGACGCGGGAGATCGTGCGCGAGAAGCTATCGTTCGTAATACTGATCACCGCACACCGGGCATCTTCTCTTTATACGGTTCGATGTCTCCGCGTGGCAAACGAGCTTCATCCACTTTTATTATCAGTCACTCGCGAGAACGATGCCGGAATGTTTGCTCTAACTCTTTGCAGAAAAATAGGGTACATGGTGGAAGTGGAGGATTCGTGTGTTTGACGAATAACGTCAATCGGTTCGGTCAAGATCTCGGAGAAAAACAACTTAAGGTGTCGTCGATGATCTTGGATTTAGTGGTTTTTTTTTCATTTTTTTTAGTCGCAGGTTCCCGATGTTAGTTAGAAAATGGAATTGTTATTTGTATGATTACATTTTTTTTTAAATTCAAGTCGAATAAAATTTCATGTTAATTTAATTTGAATTGAATTTTATGTTAATTTAATTGGAACTAAATTTCACGTTAATTTAATTCGAATTCAATTGCATGTTAGTTCAATGTAAACTAAATTTCATGTTAATTTATTTTTAATTTGATTTTTGCTTTCATATTTTTTAAGAATATTTATTTCAGGTTGAGAGGACTTTTTCCGGACTTTCGTAATATTAGCTTCTTTTGAACTATAAAATTATTTTAAAAAACGATTTATTCATCCATTTGCCAATCTGCTGTCCGGTGAAAATTCCATAGGCTCCTTGTTTCGTGTTCATTTCATTCGAATTTAAAATTTTATTTTCCTTACCTCCGATGCCGATTGCAATTTAAGTTAACTTTAATTTGTTATGTTTTTTTATTTCAATTTGATATTGGTTTGGTCGAATGTAATTGTGTTCAATTTAAATTCCTAGTTCCTCTTTTAATTCTTTTTGAATATTTATTTCGGGATTAGAGACGTTGTTCCGACCTTCCGAGATTGTCGCTTCTTTTCGCAAATAAAATTATTTAAACAAACAACTCATCGATCTATTCGCCAATGCGCTTTCCGGTAAAAACTCTACGGTCTTTTCGTTTCATGCCAATATAATTTGACTTTAAATTTTGATTTAGTTTACTTCGTTGTCAATTATAATTTGATTTAATGTTAATTTGATATAATTTTCATTTTCAATTAAATTTTTGTTCGGTTTTACTAATTTTGTTTGATTGTCATTCGAGCTCTGCGTTTTAATTTTTTTTTACTTATTCCGGGATAAGAGGGTCTTTTCCGGCTTTCCGGAAATTTCGCTTCTTGTAACAGATAAATTTGTAAAAAATAAAAATTCGACTTATTTGCCAATGCTCTCTTCGGTAAAAATTCCACTGGCTCCTCGTGCCCATCGAGCGCGAGAATTTAGTTTACAAAGTAATTGTTCGTGTTACCAATCAATTATACGCCCGTTCAAAATTTCTTAAAAAACATCGTTTTTTTCCCCAATCAGGATCGCGTTTAATTAGCACCTTTTTCATTTCCGTCTCATCTTCCATTTATTTATAAACTTATTTGCTTTTTTGTGAAAAATAGAAAAACCACGAAGAGCGCGTATACTTTCGACACTAGTGTGTCGCGGGCGTTTCGTGTTTGACTCTCGTGTTATGATATCGCTGTCAATAATATCGTTGAGCACGAGTACACTTATAGACACAGACGGCCAAACCCACTGGTTGCCATCTCAATAGTGCGAGTTACGTCCGGTCGTGCTACACGCGGGCGAAATAAATTTTGTCGACGAATTATTCCCTCGCGAGTTCCATTATGGGTAGGCAAATTCGTAATTTTTTGTTTTTTTTTTCGCATGGTGAGTGAAGAATTATTTATGTTTTTTGGCTCGAGAACGCAGCGCCGATTCACTGCACATTTTTTGCGTGTACGATCCAAAATTTGTTATTTTTTAAATATTTCTGTATACATTTTTTTTTTCTTCAATATTTCTGTATACATTTTTTTTCAAAGGCGCCACAAGTCACTCTTCATTGTTCGACCGAGCGTGCAGGAAGGAGAGAAACAGATGTCAGCCCTTGACGCGATCGCGAAAATACATAATGTTGTAAAGTCACTAGAGAAAGTTTCGAAAGTCACTGGTAAAAATAGTGAAAAGTCACTAGACGAAATGTCGAAAAGTCACTATAAAAATGGTGAAAAGTCACTAGACAGAATGTCGAAAAGGCACTATACAAAATGGCGAAAAGTCACTAGACATCATTTTGAAAACTCGCCGGACAAAATTTTGAAAAGTCACTAGACAAGATTTTGAAGTCACTAGACAAAATTTTGAAAAGTTACTAGACGGAATTTGGAAAAGTTGGTCTCGAATGAACCTTCCAGAAACAATTTTTTTTTTTTTTCAAAGGCGCCACACGTCTCTTTTCATTGTTCGACCGAACGTGCGGGGAGGAGAGAAACTGATGTCAGCTCTCGACGCGATCGCGAAGATACCGACTGAGACTGACACTCCGTCGAGTGTGTTCTTATCATCTACACTACGAGGTTTGCACCCAAGCTCGTTTATCAAGATTGCTCCGCCAATCTCCGGAAAATTGCTGATTGGTTTTTTTTTTTGCGGGCACGAAGATGCGCGCGCCTGCGTGTACCTACGCACGCGACGATCCGGCGGGTTACGCTTCGCCAGAGAGATCTCCGAGGGGATGATGAAATTTCCGACGATGCAGAACCCTTTTTTTTCGCCGATTTTACGACGGGTGGGAAAACGGCACGATCCGTCGATGAATTAAACGTACTAACAGATCTTTTTTTTTAATGAGGTTTTTTGCTAACCCTTCTAAACATTCAAGGGTATCATGGCATCCATTTTTCCCGAAATATCGTTAACATTTTTTTTTAATTCTACAGCAATTTTGGCCTCAAGTATTTGAGCCCAAATATCAACTCGCAATAGTTTGGATTTTACAGGCCGCCATGTGGACCTGTGCTGTCCAGACGACGTTGAAGTTTGCATCATTGGAACGCAACGATTTTTTCTTCTTTATTTTCATCACTAATCAAAGCCTTTTTTTAAATAAATACAGCCCGTACATTTCCAACAAGAATACGTAGAAACGTTTGAGCGATTTTCATGGTCTAAATTGGCCAAAAAATATAAGTAATGAAAAAGAATTAATTTTCGTTGCATTCCAACGATGCGAATTCCAACGTCGTACTATTTAGGCGAAATCACGAAAAAAGCAAACTTCAAAAGTATTTTTCTCGAAAGGACCGTCGAAAACTGTCAACACGATTCTTTCTGCATTCTCTTTCGAATGGTACTTGCTACCGCGCAAACTGCAGTTGTTAATTTACCACCTGTTCTTTATTTTATAAACAAATATGTGCGACATGTTTGCCTATGCGCCTTTTTTCGGAACCTTTATTTCAAACTCAGTGGAAGATTCGCCAAATTGGTTTTTGAAAATTGATTTTGATACACACGATAATGACAGAAGTTTTATAATTTTGTCGATGTATATATATATATATATATATATATATATATATATATATATATATATATATATATATATATAATATCTTTGGTGTAATTGAAATGTATAAATCGAGCAGATATTTTTCCAGTGTATGCAATCGCTTTCGAAAAAAAATCGAAAAGAATTTTTCGGCCATTTCGATGCTCCCTGAATGAATTGTTATACGCGTAAAATGAATTGCACAAGAGAAATAACGGCGATATAAATATTCCCGAGCACCGGAAGGCTCTCGCGCGTAAGAAGAGATCCTAAAAGGATAAGCGTGGAAGATAAACCGGAAATAGTTGGTTAACGATTGGTATGATAAAAGTGCGATAATTCAAACGTTGTGCAATTGTGGACGGGTAGGGTGAAGGGGGACGGGCACGAGGGGGCGTTATAAATAAAGACACAAAACGGCGAATAATTTGTTTAAGAACTTATTGATTAGTAGTGTTACGACGAATATTTCCTAACATTCAATATGAAAATTCTGAAAAATCACTGGATAAAATTTCGAGACGTCGCCCGAAAAAATCTTCAAAAGTCACAAGACAAAACTTTGAAAAGTTACTAGACACAATTTAGGAAAGTCACTAGACGAAGAAGTGAAAAGTTCCCAGACAAAGTTTCTGAAGTAACTAGGCAGAATTTAGAATAGTCACTAGACAAAAGTTAAAAAATCACTAGACAAAATGTTGAAAAGTCACAAGAGAACATTTGGAAAGTCACTAGAAAAAATAGTCAAAAGTCACAAGAGAAAGTTTAGAAAGTCACTAGAAAAAATAGTCAAAAGTCACAAGAGAAAGTTTAGAAAGTCACTAGAAAAAATAGTGAAAAGTCACTAGACAAATTAGTGAGAAGTCACTACACAAAATGTTGAAAAGTCGATACACAAAATGGTGCAAAGTCATTAAACAATATTTCAAAAGTTCAAAACATTTTGAAAAGTCATTAGACAACATTTCGAAAAGTCACGAGACAAAAGAACTTGTCAAGTTTCTTTCCTCTCCTAACCATCGCTTGGTCCAATGGTGCGGCCATCCCCTGCGACAGGGGCAGTTTCCCATGAGCGCGCAATCCCTAGTGACCGTTTACTCGAACCGGAAGTGACGAAAACCTCATTTACGCGTAACCATGCCGTTTCCTCTCAACGTTGTAATTGCCAAACCTCAACTCGTTCGTTCTCATCGAAGCGAAAAACGAAGATTCCTTGCGGCCCACTTTTTATTATCGCATGACCCGCGGTTACATCTCGTGTATCTAATTGAACGTTATATCAAAACACGCGCACGTACGTGCGTGTCCTTCCGGAAATAAAAGCCGCGCGCATGCTGTTGCGACTTCCATCAGATGAAATGTATAATTCGAGCCGGAAAGGGATGATCAGTAGCGAGATGGTGTAACACGGACGCGGGCGATATGAAATAGCATCGAGCGAGCAATTATAATTTGTTCATCGTGTGTACGAGGAACGCCGCGCCGTTTTATGTATTCGTCACGACGCACCTCGAATTGCCGCGAAACGCGACGCGAGCACAAAATTTCTGCTGATCGCGTGATTTTATCTCGGCCTCGTGGCTCGTTATCTGTGTCACGTATCGAAAAAATAACACTACTTTCCACACGTCTTGATATGTCTGTTTTATTTTTCATTTTTTTTATGTATCGAGGAGTGCAAAGGGCAGAATTTGCAGAAAAATCATAATAGCTAATAAGTTTTATAAATATACATATATGTGTGTGCGTGTGTGTGTAATATTTATACAATTGTTATCCACATGCAGCGCTGATAAAACAGCAAATAAGTTTTACGATAAAAAAAGATATAGAGAGTTTACACCGAGTTACATTTTTTTAAATATCGACTTTTGGTTTTCGACGGATTCTCAAAATATAACGTTTCAAAAATATTCTCTGAAAATTTCGAGTCGATCTATTTAAAATTCAGGGATTTATGGGCGTTCATTAATAGGTTCCCGGAACCGGCGGACCGCAAACTAGCGAACTTTAAACGCGTTTTTCTAAAAATTACTTTTTCAAAATCGATGTCCGAGATATCTCGAAAATCACTGCACTGATCAACTTCATATTTTACAAGTGTCTTTTACGGATCAACAAGCAGTGCTGGAACGAAGGAATTTTTTTTCGATGCATAGTTTTTTTATCAACGAAAATAGAGCATTTTTTCACCGAAAATCGATAGTTTCATTTGGACTGCGGTAATTAAAAAAAATCAACATTTTATTAAATCCTTCGTCTAAACACTAGATAATTTCATTCAAAATCTAAATGCGTTTGATACCTTCATTTCGGATGATTTGTTTCGGAGCAGAAGTGGTTACCGCGAAGGACGTTTTTAAAAAAGTGATCTGCACAAACCATTTGATATCAATATAAACAATATGGCAATTTTAAAAGATACTTAAGGGGTTACCCCCACTTGCGATTTTGAAAAAATCGAGTTTTTTTTATTGCATTTTTTTGAAGTGCAATTTCAAGTGCAGTTTTTTTTTTATGCCCGGAATTGATGACTCTATGTAAGTTTACAAAAAAAATATTTTCTTCGTGTAAACTGAAATTGAAACTTTAAACGCGTTTTTCTCAAAATGGCATTTCTGAAGTCGGTGACCAAGATTACTCGAACACTAATGAACCGATCTTCTTGAAATTTTGCAGGCTTATTTAATACATAAAAATGTAGTCTTTAATCGTTCGATTTTTTTTTTTCGAAAAAAAATGGCCGTTTTATAGCCAAAAAACGGCCGTTTTTTTTCGTTAAAATCGAACCATTAACTTTGACTGTCCGCCATTTTGTGAAAAATGAATATTTTTTTAAAATCCTTCGATTAAAGATTAGTTTATACTTATATTTGACTAAATCCATCCGCATTTTTTTTTCAGATGATCCACTTCGCCGCCATGTTGGTCACCGCAAACCGTGTATATAAAAACATTATTTCATTGACGGCCATTTGCCACTAAAGAATGTAATATTTTTCAATAAAAAATTACTGAAAGTTCTTCAAGATGTGTTCTTTAAGATGGTATGTTGATCGATTAAAAAAGTTTTGTAGTTTTCTTTTAAAAAATTCATGAAAAAGGCCTTTTTTTGCGCTACAAGTGGGGGTAACGCCTTAAACGCAAAAAAACCAATATAACATTTTTAAAAGATACTTGAAACAATGTCCTTTGGTGTAAAAAATATTAAACCTCCACACGTTCGCCCAGACAAAATTCACGAAAATTCCTCTTTTTGCCGGCCACGAGCTAGGTGTAATCCATCGGGCTATTTTGTTCATAAATTCCACACTTGTGTGTATGTATACAGGGTGTTTGGCGCATGGACCGGCACAATTTTTTGGGAGATTGGAGAAGTCATTTGCTACTTTTTCACCCTTAGACCCTATGCCCTAAGTGTCACGGTAATTAAGATATGATTTTTTTTCGTCTTTTTTTTTAATTACCCGAAATTTCGCTTTCAAATCGTCATAACTTTTTTGTTTGTGTTTGTAATAGCACGACATAATTTTTGTTGTATTCTGCAATGTATGTTTATCATAAATATATTATTATGTGATACAATTGGTTTCAAGAAAACGATTCATAAACTTCCAACGTCTTAAAAATGCCCAAATGTATGAAAAATGTCAACTTCTAAATTCATTATAAAAAAAAAACGAAAGGCTATTTTGAACTTAGCTTTGTTTAAAAAGTTCTCTAGTTTATACCCTTTCCAACGGTATGCTACATGTCATAGAAATCATTCATCATGCGGTCAAAATAAAGAGAATAAGTTTTTTTATCATAAATATAGGAGTTGAAATTTTTCACACATTTACACTTTTTTAAGAGTGGAAGCTCAAGAGCCATTTTCTTGAAACCAATTGTATCAAATGATGATTTATTTATAATAAACATACATTTCAGAATACGCAACCCAAACAAAACGTATTTCGTGCTATCACAACAAATAAAAAAATTATGAGGATTTAAAGGCAAAATTTCGGGTAATTAAAAAAACGAGAAAAATCATATCTCAGTTACCTTGACACTTAGGACATAGGGTCTAAGAGTGAAAAAATTAGCAAATGACCCCCCCCCCCCCCAAAAATGTGTCGGTCCATATGCCAAACACCCTGTACATATATATATATACTCAGATATAAAATTTATTCAACAAAATACCTCAATGATCTTTTCAAAATATCTTAAAACTCATTCGCTGTTTTATCACCGTCGTATGTGGCTAACAAATGTACAAATATAATACACATATACATATACACTACACCAACAAGATAAAGTCCACACCTTGTCGTCCAGTTTACATTGCACCGTTCATAATTTATTTTTTCCAGTACTATATATAGAATTTATTCAACAAAAAATAGAATTGAAAAACCAACACACACCCCCACCCCCATATAAATGCATGCGCATCCATGAAATGTACGATGAAAAATGTTTGCGCAACTGTTGTTACTGAACCCATGCCAATACATCGATATATAGCACTCGCGATTAATTGCGCGTACGAGGAGCAGCAGCAGCGCGTGGGTGGAGTCAAGTAACCGATGGCCGATGCAGAAATTAACGAGAATACCGATCGGGCAGACCATGCAAGGTGAGAATGATAACTGTATCTCGATTAACCTAAAGAAATTAAAATATTCCATTTTTTTCTCTAATTAAGCACGAGTGCGTTAAAATTAGCTCTAATGAGTGAATAACGAGGTTACGCGTGTCATTCGGTGTGCGAACGATCTTGAAATTGACTTCAGCGAGTGCGAAAATAATTCGAACGGTGAGAGCCCCTACACGATAATCGACAATTCATTGATGTAATTTTTTGTTTTTCGATTGATCCTGCATTGTGAATTCTACCTTCTCTAATGAACCAACCAGCTGTCCCGAGCATTGCGGGACGATCGTCTCGAAAATGATCTACGTTGTGCAGAATTTTTTCGCCTGTCGATCGTCGATGTGGGTCTGACGACGATCGTCCTCGTCGGGGCGCCGGAATCGACCAGACAATTGTTCTCGCTATTGGCACACTTTTTTCGATTGCACGACATTTTTCACCCGAAACAAACGTTCAATTATCACGAAAAAAAAAAACAAAATTGCTCAAATTTATGTTTTTGTCGTCACACATCGTTTATTCCAGTCTCCTTTTTTTGCAACTCGCCATTCGTTATTTTCTATCATTCACGACTATTCGACAGCGCAATTGTTCTTAATGATATTTTTCACATGTCGAGGGATCGTTTTTTTTTCAACGTCTTTAATTTTTTTAAATTTTCCCGCATCCCCGTTGGTCAGTTTTCGACCAATTTATAGTTCCTGTTGAAGCACCAGGACGGTCGTCGAACGCGAACAGAGTAGCGCGCATCGTCAAGCGGCGCGTCGAGTCCCATTCATCGTGAAATTGGCCACGCGGGGCATCAACTGCTCCCACCGTATCTCGCACCGACGACAAATCATACTTAATTCGTACGAATTGGCGCGACACGAATTTCCATCATTTTCGACTATTTATCGCTACCGCTGATCGCATCAAGACTTCTCGCTCGTCGTCGATCACGCGTGACGAGCAAAATTCACTCGCACTTTTAATTCAACGGCAACTTTGAGCTGGTCAGCTTGAAACGAAGTCTAGTGAAATTCGGGCGAATTTGACGGATTTTAATCGACACTTGATCGTTTTGTTTTTCTTTTTTCGGGCGAAGTGTACGTTTTTATTATCAAAATTGCGTTTGTTTGGGAGGCAGGCCCTTTAATTTCTTCACTTTTCCCGGTTTTGTTTTTTTCTCCTCGCGCGGAGTTAAATGGAGCGGAAAAAATGGTATCTTATCTCGAGAGATTCGTGACAGACGAAAAAAAAAATCAGGGCGAAAGGAACTCTTTTCGGCACGAGAGGACGTTTCGTACTGTGTTACATCAAGTACAACGGAGCAGCCTGTAAGGTCACACCCGATAAACGCACTCGTAATGAGACTAACCACTGGTAGCAACGATTCGTCAAGTAATAGACCTCTTCTTCGAGTCTCCGTGTGTGTGTGTGTATGTGCGCGGGCGCGAGACTGGAAGAGAGATGATAATTTTTTTTCTCGTTTGCGACCGATTGCGAATACGAGAGACGTCTTCGTCATTTTTCGTCGGCTGAGCCGCCTATTTTCTTCCCCCTCCTCGAATTTTTTGATTTTTTTTTTTCAAATCAATTTCACGGCTTGCGCGTCTCCAAAAAAGACTTAAAACTTTTTCTCACCATCGAACATGACTAGACAAAAAGGCTTGACAATTTTTTGGTTCTTACAAGGTCGAAATAAAATTCCCCTGTTGACATTTGTAAACGAGGGGCGAAAAATTCGCCTGGGAAAATTGTCCTACTCGAAATTGTACGCGAAAAAAGCCTCCCAAAAATGGCCTCATGAATTTGTAGTCATGATAATGAAAAAAATCCCGAAGAATAAATCTTTCAAAGCCATCGTAGCACGTTGGCAATTATTTCACGTGGAATTTCGCAAAAGTGTAAATCTATCGCACCGGTTACAAGTGTCCACGACTGTGTCGGACGTTTCTGTCGGCGATCACCGGCTCCGAAGATAAGGAGCAAAATCGCGGGCTTTGATAACCGTCGGTGTATTCGTCTCGCGATATCGCAGCAGCGCGAAACGAAAAACAAGAGATTGCAAAATTTACGCTCGAAGAAATTGAGCCGGCGAAGTGAAAGTGAAATTCGCAAGAATAATAAATGGGAGAAAAAACATTCGTTTTGGCCATGAGACAATTTGTAAAATTTCCAACGCCAGTCTCGAAACTTCGTTTCTCGAGGGCAGACGGTTTTTTTTATTGAACAGCACATCGAAACCGATGAGGATCTCGAAAAAATTTAATATATATATATATTAAATTTTCTTATATATATATATATATATATATATATATATATATATATATATATATATATATAATACAGTACCGGTCAACATTTTTTGATCGCTTTGGATAATTTCAAAATCATATTTAAATAACATAATTAATTTTATAGAGCTGTATAGTATTTTCGTCAAATAATAAATAAGTGAATTATATTATTCTATTGTAATTTTGCAATTATCCAAAGTGATCGAAATTTTTTTGCCGGTACTGTATATATATACGTGTATATTTTTAATTGTTGATTCTCGTTGATTTCTCTTGGCTCGCTTTTTTCAACTGAAGCCGAAATGTACAATGACTCTTGAGGTCCAAGAACAATGGAGAAAAAGTGGATGTTAGAACGTGACGTTTATATAAATATCGCACTGTGTGTGTATATATATATCCATATATCTGAGTGATTTCTCTTCATCTCCGTCCCCTCTCACTCCCTGTACATGTATTCACACACATACAATCGAATATATATATATATATGTATATATATGGAGTGAGAAAGAGAACAAGTGAGAGGGAAAGAGAGTTAACGATCGGAACTGGCACATAATTATTGTATTTCCAACAGTGTGATTGTGGGTTTTCGCCTTGTTACATGCATTCCAACAAGTTAAAGCTTACCGAGCTGATGTGTTTTTAATTAAAGACCCCGAGAAACAACTTCTATATGTATATATATGCTAACTTCCGCCCGCGGCTTCACCCGTGTTGATACACGCAAGGAATACAATTTTCATACAAACTTTTACACCCCATTTCACCCTCTTAGGGGTTGATTTTCGAAAAATCCTTTCTTAGTGCACCTCTACACCTTCTAATGAACAAATCTTCCAAATTTCATGTTTCTATTTTCAGCGGTTTAGGCTGTGCGTTGTCTATATGTCAGTCAGCCATGGAACTCTTTTACGTGCGTGGGTGTATATATATATATATATATATATATATCTGTTTGATTGCGTTGTAGATTATTGCCATATATAGGTGGGAAATGATTTGGAAAAATTGAATCTTATCTAAAAATAAAAGGAACATATTTTCACTCGAGTTTTGCTCGTCGTGGAAAAAAAATGCAAATAGCGGTGATCGTGAAGAGATAGCTGATGAGTGGCGTTGAATGGATCTTGGTCGGAAAAATCACTGTTATTCCCAGACTATTATTACCGGTATGATTTTATCTAGGCGTAATTTTCTACGTAAAAATTGTGTACTTCTTACAAAGAAAATATAACATTTTTTGTGATTATAACAGTGTAAGAAAATATAACGTTTTTAGAAAATATAAACATTTTCAGAAAATAAAAACATTTTTAGGAAATATAAAGATTTTCAGAAAGTATATTTTTTAGAAAATGTATCATTTCAAAAAAATATAACATCTTCAGAAAATATAATATTTTTCAGAAAATATATTTTTCAGAAAATGTAATATTTTCCAGAAAATATATTGTTCAGAAAATATAAAATTTTTCAGAAAATATATTTTTCAAAAAATATATTTTTCACAAAATATATTTTTTGGGATAATATTTTCAGGGAATATAAACATTTTTAGAAAATATAACTTTTCCACGAACTTTAACAGAAACAAATGCACATTTGCGTGTGAAAAGAATTTTAAAAAATGTTATAAATTTTGGTCGAGTTCGCAAGAAAACTGCTACATTCGCAGTTCTCATTGAGATCGATATATCGAGAGTATACCTATTCTTGGACCTGCGAATTACCGCTTTAATATCAACGATCGAGTCGTTGGCGCTACCGATCTATCGGCCACGTCATCGAAACGCTGTCGCTTCAGCACGTGCGATTGTTATTCACATTCGAGGGAAAAGATAATTCCTAAACAGACAGTATTTTCACAATTGATATGTACATTCTTTTCTATGAATTGGCTTTAAATGTTTTACCACCATGAGTTTGAATCCGATTCTCTTTTTTTTCCTATAATTAAAAAATTCTCAAGCCCGTCATTTTAATATCGAATTAAAACTGACCGGCGGCGAATGTTTAAAAAAAATGGTACAAGCCAGAAACGTACCTGTAGGAATCCTGCCGACCAACCCCGCCGATGCTGCTGCTCTGGGTGCTAACTCTGACGAGTGTAACGTTCCTCGGCATTCCCGAGCCAGGCGAGCCGAAAACCGATTTTTGCGCCAACAGCGGTGATTCGGGCCTCGCTGGATTGCTCTCGGTGCGAATCGCGTTGTTCGCATCGGAATCGCGTTCTTCCTCTTCCTCGATCGTTCCGGGCAACCGGAAGAGCTTTTGCGGTGTCTCGTCCATCGCGTCTCCCCTCGTATTTTTTTGGCTCCTTTGTCGTTTCAACTGTCACCACCGAAATCGCTTCTTCCGAACATCGTCACTCTCGTTACTCGCGATTTTCTCATCGTTATCATCGTTTCTTGCACTCTGATATTACTATTATTGTTAATGCTATAATTACGGTTGCTATTATTACTATTACGATTATATTACCACCGGTATTATTATCGTTATTGTTTGTACGAATTTACGAGCCAGAAATCGCGACTCCTTTTTTTGGCAATTTTTCGTTTTTTCTTTCGGGCACTTTTCGAAAGCTCGAGCTTGCTGTTCGTGGCGATGGCGCCGATGGCTGAGCGGCAACGGAGAGAGATGGCGATCAGTGTCGACGGATCGAAGCTTCTTCGACGCGCATCGAAATCACCGCCTTTCTTCACGCACACATCCACTCGTCCTTTCAAACGCAAAATTGTTCTCCATAGCAGCTTTTTTCCTTCTTTGGTCCGAGTGTTTTGTTTCTTTTTTTTTCTTCGTATTTTTCGATTTTTTCGATCTCTCGAACGCGGGCCGGGAATTTTCGGGATCGCGGATCTGAAACACGAGAATTGTAATGTGAAACGTTTGAAGGATGCACCGGAATTTTGTGTGTGCTGCGGAATATTTATTTTACGCGCTACTGTGTTCTTCGCCTATTCGCTTTTCGCTGAGGCATTTTTCGCGAAAAAAGTGCTTTGTGCGGGAAATAATAATAAAAAAAGAAGCAATCAGCATTGTCGCAATAACGACTGCGTCGTTAGCAAAGGATCTCGCGTCTTCGAGTCACAGGTTGTCGCAACAGAAGTAAATAGAAAAAAAATATCTCCACGTGCCTGCAAATCTTTTCATTGGACGATGTGACATGCGGAAATCGAGAAAATACTTTGTCCCGGACTGCCGAGTGTATATGGTAAAAGATAAAACTGACAGCCGCTGCTTCGCGAGCAATAAAATCGCCTCAAGTAGCCTCCGGGAATAACAATTTTTTTTTTTTAAGAAAAGAGAATTTCGATTCACCGTGTTGGTCCGGATTTTGTGACATTGCTTGTGGCCGGAAAAAAGAGGAATTTTCGGGAATTTCTTTTCTGGGAAAGGTGTGCAGGCGTTTTATTTTTTTTAGTCTATATTAAAGACTATGGTTTTAGGTATGTTTTAGAATTTTTGTATTGAAAAGTAATGATAAATGTGGTGGATACAGTGATTTGTGCAGAGCACATTCGGAAAACGTCCTTCGCGGTAACTATCTAGGGTTTTGACGAAGAATTTAATAAAATATTGATCTTTGAAATAATTGCCGCGGTCCAAAGTCAACGAATCTTTTTTTGGCGAAAAAACGTTCTATTTTCGTTGATGAAAAAAAAATATGCATTGAAAAAAGAAATTCTTTTGGTCAAGCACTGCTTGTTGATATGTGAACGAAGCTTGTAAAAATTTGATCGGTGCAGTGATTTTTTACCTATGGTGATCACCGATTTTGAAAGAGTCATTTTGAGTACCTATAAACTCCCATAAATGCCTTAATTTTGAACAGACCGACTTGAAATTTTCAGAGAATATTTCGAAAATGTCGATACCTAGAGATCGGTATTTTCAAAAATGTCAACTAGGTGTATAGTCATCGTGGTAACCGATTTTGAATGAGTCATTTTAAGTACCTACAAACTCCCATAATTCCCTCAAATTTGAACAGGTCGACTTGAAATATTCATGGCATATTTTGAAAATATGAAAACCCGGAGATCGGTATTTTCAAAAATTTCAACTAGGTGTAAAGCTATCGTGGTCACCGATTTTGCAAGAGTAATTTTGAGTACCTATAAACTCCCACAACTCCCTCAATTTTGAAATGATCGACTTGAAATTTTCAGAGAATATTTCTAAATTGTCGAAACCCAAATATCGATATTTTCAAAAATTTCAACTAGGTGTAAAGCTATCGTGGTCACCGATTTTGCAAGTGTAATTTTGAGTACCGATAAACTCCCATAACACCCTCAATTTTGAAATGATCGACTGGAAATTTTCAGAGAATATTTCTGAAATGTCGAAACCCAAAAAACTATATTTTCAAAAATTTCAACTAGGTGTAAAGCTATCGTGGTCACCGATTTTGCAAGTGTAATTTTGAGTACCTATAAACTCCCACACCACCCTCAATTTTGAAATGATCGACTTGAAATTTTCAGAGAATATTTCGAAAATGTCGAAACCCAGAAAACTATATTTTCAAAAATGACAACTAGGTCCAAGCCTATAAAAAAACCTCATAAAAAACCACAATGGCAACCGAGGCCCGAGTAAAATGCACAAAAATCTCATTTTCATTTTAAAAAAATAAAAAACCTTCCAAAAAGCAATACCGGCTACGAGTCTCGAAAGCGACAAAATTCGGGGTCCTTTCGCGATGTGACAAAAAATGGCCAACTCACGACACTCGATCTTGATATACGTTCGTCAAAACATTATTTCAGCCCCCCGACCAGGCAACCAAGCAATTTTCTCATAAACGAAAAATCGATGCTAAAAGTTGTTTCGTTCGCTGTTCATTCGTACACCTCTGCTCAGGCAATTAAATAATATCGTACGAATGGGAATCGTTACGACGAAATGACCGGGCGATGAAAAAATGTGCAGGGCGACTGCGATTAGCGTAATGTATACCTCTTGAACAGTGATGCTGGCTCGCGAGGGCTTTTCACTACGCGGAGGAACGCGCACGATGGACTTCCCTTCGACGACTGCACGATTTGCCGTTTCAGAGATTCCCGCTTGTTCGACACGCGCGCGCTCGCGCGCACATACACACACACACGTGCGCACACGTGCGCGCGTATACGCACGAACGGTGTACGCGAGCAGTGCACAAGTGCCATGAGAGTGATCGTGTGGTCACGATTGTTGCATGCTGATTCTGCTTTTGCGTTTGCAGTGCAGCGAGGGTAAAACATTCTCTTGTACATGTGTATACCGGCAAATACATAATGGGCATTATTGTGATGCTGAACATATGGTTTAATATGTGAGGCAAATACATACTTATACAGGGTGTCCCTCTTATCTCACGGTCACCTATTAAAGGGTTATTCCATTCTAGAGGCCGAAAAATAGGCTTTTTGGGGATTTTTTTTCAGAAAAACTACAAAATAAATCGAGATTACAAAAAAGGGTGTTTATCATACATATCAGTGACTGTATACAATAATTTTTTTTGAAGCGATTAATTTCAAAATAGCGGCTGTGCAGCGTTTATCTCAAAACTGCATTTTTTAAGTTGGCCGGAAACACAACTAAGATAATTTTCAACCGATTCACTTGAAATGTTGAATATATCTTGAAAAATACATTGTCTATGGAAGTACGTAAGATTTTTTTGTTATATTGCATAGTTCGTTTGTTATTAACGATTTTTTAGGCAATTTTTTTGAAAGTGAACAATTTGCCTAAAAAATCGTCAGATAATTATTAATAACAAATGAACTATGCAATATAAAAAAAATCCCACGTACTTCCATAGACAATGTATTTTTCAAGATATATTCAACATTTCAAGTGAGTCGGTTGAAAATTGCCTGAGTTATGTTTCTGGCCAATTTAAAAAATGCAGTTTTGAGACAAACGCTGCGCAGCCGCCGTTTTGAAATTAATTGGTTCAAAAAAATTATTGTATACAGTCACTGATATGTATGATAAACACCCTTTTTTGTAATCACGATTTATTTTGTAGTTTTTCTGAAAAAAATCCCCAAAAAGCCTATTTTTTCGGCCTCTAGAATGGCTTAACCCCTTAAGCTCACCTATTAATATGAAATACAAATCTAAATATCTCGGATCACTACCAAATATTTGGTAGTGATCAGAGATATTTAGGGGGCGTACACAAATTACGGAACGCAAAATTTCCCAATTTTTACCCCCCCCCCCCCCCCTGTAACGGGACCGTAACGCTTGGCCAGATGGTCAAGCGTTACGTAACCTTGCTCCTATTCCGTTACGTAACGGGTGCTTTGTCGTCAATAATTGTGATTTTTTTTCACAGACATAACTAATTATGAAAGGATCGGGCTTATACTCATTTTATGAAGTATATATTCATCTAGTTTTGTACCAATTGTTATGGCAAAATCTTAAAAATTAACCGAGATTCGACCTTGATTCGACGACGAAAAAAAATGTCTCTTCATTGTCCCATCGATATCTTTATGAAAGGTTATCTACAAATTAAAAGTAAAAAATTTATCGATATCTATACAAATGTAGCTATCGTTATGCGTAGCCGTTTATTTATTTCGGTTTTTCTTTTTTACAAAATGCCGACGGTTTGGACATTTTTTTCTATTTGGAAGGCCCTTTTTCTGTATTCAAGCAGTCTTTAAAAATAGTAATTATCAAATGTTAAAAACGCGGATACGTACAACCTTAGTCACTGCGATTAAAAAACATCTTTTTGAAAAAATTGAAAATCGGTTGATAAGTCAAGTTCAAGTATTCGCTCGGACAAGGTCGAAAAAACTAGTTTCGAGAAAATCGCGTTCAAAGTTTTCGTTCCGTGGTTCTTGATATAAAGTTATATTTTTTTCTGGAATATTGATACTTACATTGAAGTATCTAGTCGCGGACGATATAACGCTTCTTCATCTTCATGATAGTTCACAAAATAATAAGAGCTTGTACTTTATCTATTGTAAATAATGCTACACCTGTAGGGACTGAGGGCACTAACCGGTCGCGCCACCTGTTCTCACTAAAGTGACTATAACTCCGGCAATTTTCGAACTTGTGAATAAAAATGTTGCCAACATATTTTTCAATACATGTACTTTCAAGAATTATAAAAATAAAATGTCCTTCAAATTTTGCTTGGAGGATGTGGGAAAGCTACTGTGCAAGTTCTTGCACAGTGACTTTCCCCGTTAACTGACATTGCGTATAGAAACCTGTGAGCTATCCACAATAAAATTGCACGCGAGGTTTATATTAAAAAATTGAACATGCAGAAATTTTGCTATTTCTGGCAATTTTAAAATCGTGACGTAACGCATACCTTGACCCCCCCCCCAATTGCGTTACGTAATTTGCGTACGGCCCCTTAGATTTGTATCATCGATACTGACCCTGAATGACCTTGAACGACTGTAACCCCTATAATGTTTTTTATGCGGCTTGAGGTGCCGCAACCACAAGATGGTTGAGAAAAATGTACCATTTCATTTAAAAAAGTGGAGGTGACCTCCACTGTGTGTCAGCGCCTCAACCGAAATTAAAAAAAATTGGTCGCATTTGATGGCCCCCTTCACACCGTACAACTTTTGTTTGTCATTTTTTTGTGACGTCGATAATTACTGAGTTATTTCGGGTGGCAGAGATAAAAGGGACACCCTGTATACCGGGTGAGTCAACAACTATAAGCAGTAGAAATACTTTCGAACCTAGAAGACAGGAGAAAACTATTAAGATAAAAGCTGCATACTTCGAAAGGGGTCATAGAGTAGTGGCTACGAGGTTCATCCAGGTGGAAGCGCTTCGGAGATTTCGAGGTCCCGTCCTTGTTTTTAGATCAGACCGAATTTTATCAAGGAACTAAAAACAAGCGCACACCAAATTTCAAGATGATCGATCGAGATTTAGTATGAAAAATCGGTAAAAAAATAAATTTTAATGTTTGTTGGATAGAATCGATTTAAGGGGAGGGTAGGGGTATGTACTTTTAAAAAATCGATTTTTTTTCTCTTTTCTTATAGTTAAACATTTCAAGAATATAATCCCAAAATTTCAAGTCAATCAGAGAAAAACTCTCGAAGTTATTGACTATTTAGTCCCGCTCCTCTAACACTGTAGCTCCGACTTCTCTAAACTTCAAACGCGTTTTTCTCGAAACCATTTTTTCAAAGTCCGTGTTCACTGCCATTTGAAAACTACATGACCGATTTATTTCAAACTTGGCACACACTTTCTACATATAAAGTACCTCCCCCTAACGATGAGTTTGAGATTTTTTTTACATTGAGAGGGTTTTCCACCCCCAAAATGGCGGAATTTTTCGTGAAAAATAGCACCTTTCACTTTACATGACCACCAAAAATTTGGAAATGAAAAAAAAATGATCAAAGACCATTGGGGGGAGGATTTGATGATACTTTGACTAAATTTTAATGGTACTTGATTTCAGATAATTTCTAGCTGAAATACAGTGAACACCCCGAATCGTGTTTTTCCAAAGGCGTTTTGGGAAAAGCTTTGTCACCGGCTTGTTTGTGGATATTTTCGCGTACAAATTTCACGGAATGTTCTTTAAATGACACTTAACAATGTACAAAAGGTTGCAATAAATTTACTCTATCCATATAGATGAAAAGAATTCGCAAAAAAGAGTTTTTTTTTTCACCCTGAAACCCCTACCCTCCCGTTAAAAAATGGTGCAATCACTTACTCCTATAAAAGGTGCTGAAAGTGATGACCACTACTTCCAATGCATGCTCGCAATCCGATTCGCATTGATTGTATTGTCTAATTAATCACGTCAGTCTGTATTAACGAACAGATTGGAGTTGGAGATTTAGTAGTTTAAGGCTACAGTAATGAGTAAAGAATCATGTGCGAATTTAACAGTTTTTTTTTCGTATGAAAAAGTGATTCACTCATGAAATTAATTACACATCTATTTAGTATGAATATCAAGCTGTTAGAAAAAATATATTTTTTTTTCTATGTACAAAATGGCTGACTACTCGAAACTTCTCGAAACAGCTTTTTTCCAATTGGCGTGACAAATAACTTCAACAATTTTCACTCGATTTACTCAAAATTTAAAAGTTACGTTCCTAATTGCATTTCGCGGAGAAGTACGTACGGAATATCGATTAATCGAAAACTTTTCTTTTTCTGAGCAGTTTATGCGCAGTTATAACGAAATTTTTCACTGAAAATTCATTTCTTAAGTTCAAATAACTACAACTTTTGAATAAAACAATATTTTTTTAATTCCGTACGTACTTCTCTAGGTATTCTAATGTAGATTGACGAGAATTTTTGTTTTTTTGTTCTAGGTAAAAAATTGTGGATGCTAAATGTCACGCCACGGAGCGCCTAAAAAAAGATAACAAAAGAAAATATTAGTAGTCAGCCATTTGTACATCGAAAAAAAATATATTTTCTAACAGCTTGATATTCATACTAAATAGATGTGTAATTTATTTTAGGAGTGAATCACTTTTCCATACGAAAAAAATTGTTAAATTCGCACATGATTTTATATCCGTTACTGTGGCGTAAGGCCTTAAAAGTAAGTAAATGAAAATCCAGGTAAGTCGTACCGCTTTGTTTACATTGTTCGCAACTAAGAATCTTATCAACGTATTTTGGAAAGCAGTGACAAGTTTGTGATTCGGATAATAATGTGACTTCTCTTCAATGAAAACAACTACGACAGAGTTTCCTTATCCAGAGCAAGTTGATATGATCTTAAGGAGGTTGGAGCGATACCCACAATCCAAGATTTAAAACAATATATATATATATATATTATTGTCTAGACTATACATTAAAAAAAGCCTTTACGTTTAAAAAAAATTATTTCACCACTAAGCACCAGAAATAAAAAATAGTTTAATGCATGTAATTTTCCGGGCGGTTAGATGGGCAAGACGTTCAAGCTACGGGCGATTTTTATGACTATTCAGCACCAAGATTAACATTTTTTGTAACAAAGGATTAACGTAAACTAAACCATTGTAAACATTTTTAATAAACCTTGCCCATTGAAAACCATATGTATTCAATATTGAATCACGAAGGTTTGATACAAGTTTGCGAATCTTGGCTGGCGAGTGAAGAGCATTGCTGCCAACTTGAATGTCCGCGATGTTGCCGTATGCCGGCTACGCTGAATATTAATTAATGGTAATAATAAATAATCTGGTGACGTGTCATTAATCAGGCATAATGATAAATGACTCAAAATTTCATTCTGAGTGAGTTAAATAAAACATTCACTGACACAGTTTTTAAAATAATAATAATCATCAATTAACTTATACTTTTTTAGTTGGTGGTAACAAAAAAGTTTTTATTTTCACGGTATGAAAATATAAAAATTCATAATTTTGACCTTTAATTATATATTTCATGAAAAATTAGCATCTACAGAATAAATCTATATCGCGTATGCATTTTTTTGAGGTTTGTTGAAAAAAGAAAACCATAAAGCGTCATTTGACTCAATTGGACCGCTCCAACCTGATTCATTGGTGGAAAATGTCACAAAAATGCAACGCAAGCGGCAATTGTGTATGCTGAGCGTTATCCGGCTTGTCTTCCGCCTTCGCGTTACATATTTAATGAATTTTAATAATTTCATGAAATTTAATAATTTCATGAAATTTAATAATTTTATGAAATTTAATAATTTCATAAAATTTAATAATTTCATGAAATTTAATAATTTCACGAAATTTAATAATTTCTTTGTCACCGATTTTTCACAGAAAATCTTGATCGATCGTCTTAACATTTGGTGTGTGAACTTATTTTTATTTCCGTGATAAAGTTCTGAAAGAAAAGTTGTGGTCCCTTTAAAAAGAAATGGTGGCGACCTCTATATCTCCGAAGCGCCTCCACGTGGGTGAACCTCGTAGCCACCACTCGATGACCCGTTTCGAACTATGCAACTTTTGCAGGAAAAGCTTTCTCCTAAGTCTGATAGGTTGGCAAAGGTTTATACCAGGGATTCTTAACGTGGGGTCCATGGACCTCCAGGGGGTCCATGGACCTCCAGGGGGTCCACAGGGCTCCACGGCATTATTACAATGTTTGCCAGGGTATTGGGACCTTTAACGATGTTCGGTATTTTTTTCCTACATGATAAGTAACCAACAATTGCATCATAGATTAATTACGGTTTCTGAGATTACCATGCTACAAGTGGAAACAGACAGACAGACGTACGTACATACATACGTACGGACAGACAGACGGACATTGCTAAAATGGAAAGTAAAAACCTTTATAACTCGTCAAATATGCGTTTTATCGAAAAAAAAAACCAAGAGCTCTTTTCGACGCAGAATTCGGTTTTCCATAAGAAACAATTCTCGTAAAATTATTTTTTCCGACTGGGGGGTCTCTAAATGTATTTTTCTAGTTTTATCTGCAGTTTTTTTGCCGACGAAACCAATACTTTCCTTATCACTACGCGATGAAAAGTAAAAAGATGATGTTTTTACCATACATTTCAAAAAGGTGAATAATCTTGATGCTGAAAAAAACTGTTCACTCAACCTGAAATTGAAATAAATTTTTGCGAATTAGCTTGAATTAAAAAAAATATCATTTGATTCGATTCAAATAAATTTTAGTTTAACCACGTTTTTTATATCGGTGATTTAGAATTCGAAGTCAAATTTTCAATGTTTCAAATGACGGATAATACATTTTTTCAAAACATTGTTTCGAAAGGGGTCCACAGGAAATGCGAGATGGTCCACAGAGCTCAAAAGGTTAAGAACCCCTGGTTTATACTGTTAAGAGCTGTTGCCTCACCCCAGTGGCGGATTCAGGGGGGGGGGGCGGTGCCCCGTGCCCCCAGACGGTCCAAATCGACTATACAAAAAATCCAAGGAGTCTCAGAATAATAACCCCCCCCCTTCCCTGCCGACACCCCTCCCAAAAGTTCTGTATCCGCCCTTGCCTCACCCGCTACATTTACTTACAGGGTGATTCACAACCAGCAGGCTTTCCTTTGTAGGTATGCCAGGGGGTGCCATTGCGAACAAAACGCTTTTTTTTTAAGTCCTGCGATAAGAATTGGCCGCGATAACCGCGTTTTAAGTTCAAGTAGTGAGCAATGACACGGTAGTTGCTCATGCGCGGTACATGCAAGCCGGATCGAGCGCGGCTTCGAATTCACAATCAGGCAAACTAATTTTTGTTTTTTTTTTAAATTTTTTTTTCATTAAAAAATAAGATGCACGAAGACTGGTTTTGCTAATCGATAATATGATTCAATAATTTTCTTTTCTTATTTAATACTTAGAGAAAAAAAATCTCGCGTGAGCAAGTACCGTGTTATTGTTTGCTCAGCGTCGAATTTTGATCGCGAATATCACCGTCAATTTTTGTCGCAAGACATTTAAAGAAAAAAAAACGTTTTGCTTGCAATGACGCAACCTGTATGTCAACCAGGGGAATCCTGATACAAGATACAATTGTGAATCACCCTATAGAACGACCGTGAGCTGTTTTTTTCTCGGTTGTTTTTTTACGGCTTTTTCAATAATTTTTTACGGGCAAAGCATCGAAATAATCAATCTCATTGTTTTTGTATAATCTTTATTAACATTTAAATAAGCTTTACAAATTTTTTGAAGTCAAAATATATAATAGAATAAACGTTATAGTGGCCGACAGGAAGACATCAAGTAAAAGAGGTGCTTGACGGTGACCAAGATTGCGGCTGTTCTGCTTATTTGAAATCAAAAAACCAAACGGCATTTTAATCTTCATATTTAAGACTAGCGATTGAACTAGAGTGAATTCTAAATTACGAAAATTGACTTTTTTATACACTTTTGAAAATTACATTCTATTTTTTACTCATTTTTTCTTAAGTTTTGCGCTCGTACAAAAAAAACTATCGAAGCAATCATGATAATCCTAGTTCAATCGCTGGCTTATAACATATTAAAGATGCTGTATAAATTTGAACAAGATCGGTGCAGTAGTTTCTGAAATATCGTGGTCACCGTTTCGAAAAATGGTGCTTCGAGAAAAACGCGTTTGAAAGTATAGTATACCTGCTCCGTATACCTGCTCCGTTCCAGGGCCGTAACTTGTGAACCACTTCGAATATTGAAAAATTCTTTGGCACACATTTTCTAAACATGTTGTAGATGTGATTTATGAAAGAAAAAACATCGATTTTTTCGACCAAACAAACTAGAGGACTGCCTTAAGACACGGGTGCTGTGCAGTATTTTTAGTCTTCATCCCTTACATCCCCTACAATGTTCTCATCCCTGTTATTTTCTGATAACCCGATAATCTGAGAACTTATTTCGATTGGAATGCTATCGTGGTTTCCACTCGAATAAATTTAAAATAAAAACGTGTTTTTCGATTGGAAATTCAGTCCACAAGCTTCGAGAGTGCCTTAAATTAATATTTCTACCGGTATCGTCGAGTTTCTTCGATACATCGAATCGGGGGGGGGGGGGGGGGGGGGATGTTTTCAGTATCCTCGTCTTTCCAAGCCGTTTTTTTTTTTTTCGTTTAAATGAATCAATTTGTTTGACACTGAATATGCATTTTTTCTCTCGCGAATACGATTACAATTTGCAGAAGCTATTCGATAAAAAATATCTCTAACTATACCTTACGGGAAAGGCTGTTTTTTCTTTTTTATTTTACTTTTTCGCTGGGGAGTAACGAAACGAAGCGCACGGTCTATGGGGCAAAGAGGCAACAGGTGGCCGGGGGCAATATCGTGATGTTCCCACAACCAACTGATCGATTGGTCGGATTTCTGGTGGCTTTCAGCACTCACGAGAGCTTCCCCGAGAGCGATTAGAACCGTTACGGATGGCTAACCGCAGGATTCTGTTATGTCCTGATATAAATAGCGTATACGGGCCCTTTCATATCGAATGAGCCGGAGCCTCCGAAAGCGTATTGTACTTTGCATATTTTTTTTCTTCCACCGTCTGGCATACATTGTGACGAAGCGTAAAAATTCCCACACTTCCTAACCCTCGCAATAACTATAAATCCGTAACGAATGGATGAATAAATTATTAAAAATATTAAAGAGTGTTAAGGCCACTGTAATGGCTAAAAAAATGTTTCTTTTGCATTTCCTCAAATTATACATATTCAAGAATATGTGAAAAAAAGATTTAAGTTGAAATATTGATAATTGACTAAGTTGCAGACGATTTAGTGAGAGCAGGAGCGCAACGATTTACGTATACTTAAACTTTCAATCGCGTTTTTCTCGAATCAACTTTTCTCAACTAGGCCGGAATCATAGCTCTAGCTATAAACGTCCGATGTTCAATTTTGAAAAACCAAAATTTTCATAATTACAATAGCTACCGTTGTACGTGGTTGTTTTTTTTTAAATTTAGTATCTGTTAACCCTTCCTCGACACTCTGGGTCATTTTGACCCGGATCTATTTGAAATAAAATGCTCATTGCCCAAAATTGAAAGTGTTTAATAATTTTTTACAACAATTCAAAAATGTGTATCCCGGATGTTTTTCAATAAAAACGGTCCGAAGGGTTGTTAAGGGTAGGTGGATGACGTACTATCCGAGTCAAATTGACCCAGTGTGTCACAGCCATGACCAAATATGTAAAGTGTATCAAGGAAGGCCCTCGAATATAAGTAGAAATGTCGCCAAAAATACACTTTTCTTTGAACACCCGTCATTTTGGAATTTCTTTTTTCGAAAAAAAAAACGGCTGCGCACAACGAAAACTACATTTATGTAGAATATAAAACTTGTTTATTTTTATTTTTCGGACCACCCATTGTCAAGTTATCGATACGGCCGTCGGACCACATTTCTATACAGATGCTCTATTATACGTAAAAAAACGTTATTGATTTCTAATTGTTTGAAAATAAAAATGTACACGAAATAAGCTCAATGTATGTTTAATAACATACCTTTTTTTTAAATTGCAAATAAATCATTTAGTAAATGAAAAATTCGAAAAAACAACCTTTTCTTCGGCCCAGTGGTGCCCTCCCTTAGCGAGGCTGCGATTTTCCAATTAAATCGAATAATACGAGTGAAGCATAATACTTTGAAGTTCAAGCTCCACGTCTCGTTTTGTGCCATTATGTGAGACAATCCACATTTATTACGAATATATATATATATAATAATTCTAGTTAATTTTATATATATATATATATATATATATAACAAGTGTTTTATAATCCTCGACGAGTTTATAGTTGTCTTTGTTCTTTTTTTATAGTTTCTCTTACTCTTCTTCCCCCTTAATGATCTCGTCGGGCATACTACGGAGGAAGGTGAAACACGAAGAAAAAAAAATCGTTTGTACACGGCGAAGTTCGCTGTATGCACCGTGAAGTATGTAAGGACGACGCAGACTCAGAATTGCCTAATTATAAGCTTGAGAGTTAACTTTCTCATGCGGAGGATTCAATGTGAATCATACATATACATATATTTATATTTATACTCTTATATATCAATATATTTTTTTTTTATTTCCTATATTAGAATTTTCTCTTTATATAAAATGATACAAAAAGTATATCGTGCGCATACTTCAAACTTCAACGCCCCCTTAATTTTTGGTGTCTTCGGAAGGATAGAGTGCATATGTCGAAGCACGATTCGTTCGCGTTTAAAATGAATAACGACGAGTGGAAAATACCGGACCAAGGTCCGTTAATGCATTTTTATTTCATTTTATCTCCGCGCCCTCGCTCGTGGCGTGGCGAGGATCCTCGACGTCGAGGATCTCGATCATCGCTCATCGCGCTCCACACACGCCACTCTGCATTGCAATACATCGATTAACAGTCAGGGCTTCCGCACACACGGACACGTACTTGTTCCACCATCCGTATGATGGAGGAAGCGGTATAACCACGCGTCGGGGCAAAATGAAATACCCTTGCGATGATTACTCCGGAAAAAAGAATAGTGGATGCCGATTTTTCGGGATTTATCGGGATGCTAGATTGTTTGGAATTTTGAAGTCCTGATTTGAGAAAATCGCGATCTGGGAGCTGCTAAATGGTTTTGTTTCTATGGGGGTTCCATTTTGCCCCGATATTTATTATGTATGTACATGTGTGTATATGAAACTTGAAAGTTGATCTACTTTTTTTCGACTCGTGGCATCCGACGAGTCCTGCGAGCCCTCCTTCATGTTTTAACGTCTACTTCTCCTCCTTCTTTAACCTCCTTTTCTGCTTTTATCTCTTCCTCTTTGAGGGGGAAGACACCTTTAGGCGATAGAATATTTTGCTGATTTTCATGATTTTTTTATAAGGAAAGATTTCTTTCCCATTTGAGACTTAGGGTATGTTTTATTACTACTTTTGGCTGCTACGTAGAATTAAAAAAAATTAAACTCGAAAATGGCATGACGTATAGCTAAATAACTAATGAACCAATTCTGATAAAATTTGGTAAAAATCGTTCGAACCTTATTGTCTAAAATAAGACCCTAAATATTTTTATACTGCGAAATGTACCACTTTTATTGGAATATTTAATCTTTTTGTCTCCGAGCGTACCATTTCATCAATTTTCAACTTATTTCATTTTTTCACGGTTCATATTTTGCGTATGAGTGTCAATGAAAGAAAAATCTTCTTTGTTTTTCTTTCAGATTAATCCTGCCGACGCTACGTATCACGCCGTCTAACAACCGTCGCAACCCGTTTAGAAAACCGTGCCATACCTCCGCCGTTTTCAAAGATGCATAAAAAAATGCCACGTAACAGTCAAAAGTAGTAATAAAACATACCCCAAGGGTCAAACTTGACGAAGAAATCTTCCTTTCAAAAAAATCATGAAATTGAGCAATTTTTTTCTCGCCAAAAGTTATTTCCCCCCTTAATGCTCTCAGAGATAAGATGCCACTGACTCTCGCATGAATGGAGGCATTGCCGATCGGCGGGCTCTGCATCCCCCCTCTCGCTCTCTTTCTCTCTTTCTCTCTCTGTCTCCTCGTCCTTCTATTATTAGCTCGTGCATTGCAGACGACGCGGTCGAGAATTCCCTGCGATTTTGTGCGCACGCGCGGTAGATCTCGCCCCCCCCCTCACACTCCCGAAAGACGTGAGGCGCGCGCATCGCCGCGCCTGCCTTCTGCTCGACGCGAAAAATCATTCCCGGCTCGGTATCGACCGGTTGCCGACCGGATGGAAAGACCGACGTTTCCTACGAATTTTAGCGATCGATACTCGAAGAATTCGTAATATTCGAATCACGTGCGTGGTACGACGTGCCGTCATAAAAAAAAACTCGAATATCGATAATTAAGGATGCTCGCGTTGGAATATGAATTGAGGATGGATGAAAAAAAAATCGATTTTTCTTGCTCCGGCGCCATAGCAGAAAAAAATAGTATGGGGTAGGATTTTTTTGCGTCAGACGAGCCTTATAGCGTAACTTTAAAAAAGAGCGCGAGGCATTGTTTGATCGTTTTCTGATTTTTGGTTCAAAGCATAATTTTTCACTTGTCGAGTGAAAAAAATAGTTCGAAAATGAGTTCAAAAATATTGACACGTCACGAGCTTTACGAGGAACGTAAAAAATAATGTGTTGTTGATGTGATGAGATAGGAATCGCATACCGCTGCTTTAAGAAATTCAACATTTAAAATAATTTAATTTTTAAAGATTGATATATTGCGATCTACGTCGACAATCATGCTTATTGACTGTGCAATATATTTTTAACTATTCTTTTTAATTTATGACGTGAAACATCATTATTTTGATCATAAGTTAGGAAAATACGCAATAATTGATTGCATCATATTAAAAAATTTACCCGCACCGCTCACATTTTGCAACATCTTTTGTTTGTTTATTATATACTAATATTTTTTGCTGTTGAAGTTCCGAAGAAAAAATAATATTTTTTATTACGAAGAATAAATTTTTTTTTTCGTTTTCCCTATCATTCCCATAGCAAAAAATAAGTATATAATAAAACATTTTTAAAAACTGTATAATCCTCGTAATCCTCGTAAGCAGGCTCGATAATTTTCCTTCCGTATTGTTCACTGGTTCCTTCAATGAAGATTAGAAAATCGTAATTATTTTCCTCTCCGATGATTTCGGCAAAAATAGATTAATATAAAATACCAATAATATTTTACATTACCCTAAAATGAATTTTTGCAATCGCCAATAAATCGAATTGATTTTGCATAAATCAAAATACCGTCGCAGCCATAAACAAATGGAAATAAAAATCCTTTCCATTATCCGTTGCAACTTTCCCGCACACCGCACAGGATAGAACAATTTCCCAGATGACTGCCACGATCGAGTTTGAAAAAAAAAAACGTATCCTTGGCGATCGAGCGCGCGCGCGCACGTCAGCCATCGCACTCGTAACGGTTTCTCAGAGATGAAATCGAACGGAATAAAACGATGCGAGTTCGTCCAGTGTATTTCAGTGAGAAAAATAATATCGTGCGGTCGGAATGCTTCGAATATCCTTTGGTTTTCGCAGTTATGCAATTTTCCTGTACACGAGAACCACAAACCACCGAGCGTCTCGCATCGCGCCGGTATTTTTTTCGAAGCATGCGACGCTCGAACGTTGACCCTGAGAAGTATCGCGAGTTAATAACCTCAAAGATATTACCTATAATAAGTTGTTTTTTCATACCTAATACTTTCTATTAATAATGTACTCGATGCATTTCCCCCTAAGATCATTACTGTACGTATTGCTTTTGAAAATCTTTCTAACGACGCGAACCGTCCGATCGAAACGAACTGTATAGCTATTCCTGTTTTTCCGGTATATAAATAGATACCTACATATAAATATAAATATGTGAGTATATGTATGTATATATATGTGTATATATATATATATATATATATATATATATATATATATATATGAGGTATTCCACGTGAATCCGGTGGACTTTTTCCCTGACCCCCGCCAACTTGATTAATTTTTTAAATCTGATTCCATTGACTCTAAAAGACACCCTTAATTTTTTTACACTTTCCGAAACAACGCTTAGTAAAAAAAGAAACAAAATTTCAAAAAAAAAAACGCCCCGATTTGAAAATCGGAAAAAATTCCCAAAAATGCGTCATTATATATAAAAATGTTCAGGCGATCACCAGCAGTGGAAGTATGATTTTTTCCGTGCTTTCTGAGCGATTAACGTTAAAAAAAAAAAGCCGAAAAATTCAAGAACCGCTTAATTCGGGCGGACACTTTAATATTTTGATACCCACGATGAATTTTTTGGCTTTCTTTAACGTTAATCGATCAGAAAGCACAGAAAAAAATCGTAGTTCCACTGCGGGTGATAGCTTGAAAATGTTCACATATAATCACGTATTTTTGTGAATTTTTTCAGATTTTTAAATCTGGGCGTTTTTTTCAGAGAATTTTTTTTTTATTGACTAAAAGTTGTTTTGAAAATTGTAAAAAAAATCAGGGTGTCTTTTAAAGTCAGTGGAATCAGATAAAAAAATCAAATTGGTGGGGGCCAGGGAAAAAGTCCACCGGATTCACGTGGAATACCTCATGTACAGGGTGTCCTGTTGTGAATATATAATCCTGTAACAGTCCATAGGTCAGATCACGTCCTACTATATACGCTGGGATTTCAGTTAATAAAAGTCCAATGGATTTTTAGATAAAAATCATCTGCTTTTGGTGTTTCGAATGTCATTTCTACAAATGATAACTTTTGTTACCCGGTTTAAAAAAAATACTCTTGGTTATTTGTTTTATCTAAAAAAGTCTTCTTTTTAACCTTAAATGTTGAGAAAACTTTATGAAAAAAGATCTTATGCAGAATTTTCATACAAACCAATTCGAAAGTCTGGCTTTGATAGCCTGCGGTGTAAAAAAAATGCACTACGCATATCCTGCCAATTACTTCAAAACGTTGCTTAGTTATTGTCGATTCATATTATTTGTAGAAATGACATGCGGAAAACCAAAGGCAGATGATTAAAAAAAAAAAAATAACATAAAAATAACAAAAACCGTGCGACTTTTACTAAACTGAAATTCCAGCATATAGTAGGACATGATTTGACCTATCGACAGTTGCAGGATTATCCATTCGTAAGAGGACACCCTGCATATATATATACACATATATGGGGAAAGGCGGTGTTGGAGACATTCGACTTGAAGGGCCGTTCTCAAAACAGATGGGCCGATAGCTATTATTATATAGATATAGCTGGTTCAAAATGCGTTTCCTCCATATACACAAAAATCTTCATTTCATTTATTATTATTATATAATTTCATTATTAATAAACATGCATGTGTACTAATAACGAATCAAATAAAAATGCATATACATATATATACTACACAATTTTGGACTATGGGGATCAGTGGAAACACCCCAAACTATATTTGACGAATGAAGGCGGAGGGCAGGAGAATGCAAGTTGAAGTGTAGAAAAGGGCCGCAAAGTATCTACATGAAGTAGTGAAGATGGGGAAAATAAATAATAGAAGCAAAAATGTGAGGGAGATGGAAATAAAATAGAGGCATAAAAATTAACATTGAACAAGAAATTCAATGCGATTGGAGCAAAATTGATGCGTCAACATACTGCAAGGAATATACACGTAGGAAAACAGGTATACACATGGAAAGATATTGGGAGGACAAGATGATTAGCGGATAATAAAAGAAACGTGGGTGATGAAAAGATTTGGTAATGTCGGGAAAAAGCGTATGTAGACGCCAAAAGTAAAATATTCGAGTAGGTAATTGAAAATTTGAAACATATTTGCCTCACATAAACTGGAGTAATGGTTGGAAAATAGCAGCCGGTTGAAAATTGACTGGAAAATAGAAACGCAACTAAAAATGCAACCGGCAAAGCAATTATGCAATTACATCGGACAATTTGAGAAACTACCAACCAGGATAGATATAAGAAAACCAATGTCAAATAATTGATGTTAATGAGAAAGGGGGGGCATTTATGTAAACACTCTTAAAAAGGGTATACAAGGAATAAAATACTACTGATACTACACAATTTAAAATATATATACTAATTTATTTATTTATTTAATTTCATTATTAGTACACATGCATGTTATATCTACATACATCTATATATGTATGCAAGCCTGCATACTAATAATAAAATTGTATAATAATAATACATTATATTAAATAAAAACGAAAAAAGTAGTAGATCTTTTGTGTAAACACCCCTTTGAGGGTGTTTACACAAAAGATCCCGCCCTACATATGTTTCCCCTTACAATATTTCTTGATTTCTAACTTATAATGTACTGTCATTTTGCCTTTTATTTCCTCTCGTATTCGTTTCCTCATTTGAAACTTTTTCAATCAGTTTCTCGAATTGCCTAATAAATGTACACAGTTCGATCACAGGCTCCGTTTCTAGCACTATCTGTGTCTTCATATTCATTTCTTGCCCTTCTCTGTCCCGTATCCATTTTTCCATGTTTTCTACTATTTCTGTTTTAATTATTTTCCTGGCTTCCTTCCAGTACATACATGCACTAGGTTTTTAACTTCTTTTTTACAGGCTTTGCACTTGGTGTCATTGTACCCCTTATTCCCATCTTTTCCGACATTTCCACACCTTAAGGGGAGGTACCTGAGTAAACGGCGAGAAAAACAGGTAAACTTCGGGAATTTTTATCTCAAAAACTAATGTTTCGATTGGATCCGGGTTTTTTTATTGGAAAATATGTACATTGAGGTATGTTCAGGAATTTTTAAAAATAAATTCGTTGACTGGAAGCGATTCAAACGCGATTATCTCGAAACATAGTTTTCAAAGTCGGTGCCAGATGTATCTCGAAAACGGTTTGTCCGATTTTTTCCAAATTTGGATACAATATTCTTCGATAATTTTTCTCGGTCGCCACGTAGGAATTTTTTGAAATTTTCATTTTTGACGGAATTGCGACCGTTTTAATTTAACATTCATTTTTCGTTCGCAATTTCCGACGATTTTGGATTGCATATACATTGCATAAAATAGAAATGGTTCAATCAAATGAAAAACCCCTACGTGACGAACGAGAACAACTATCGAAGAATATTGTTTCCAAATTTGAATAAAATCGGACAAGCTGTTTTCGAGATCCATCTGGCACCGACTTTGAAAACTACGTTTCGAGATGATCGCGTTTGAATCGCTTCCAGTCAACGAATTTATTTTTTGAAAATCCTAAACATACCTCAAAGTACATATTTTCCAATAAAAATATCCCGGATCCAATCGAAACATTAGTTTTTGAGATAAAAATTCTCGAAGTTCACCTGATTTTTTCGCCGTTTACTCAGGTACCTCCCCTTAATCTCGCCAAAGCGTGTTTTCTTTCTCCTGTTATGTTTACATTGTCCCAATGAAAAGTGGAAAAGTATTTAAATTGTTATATACAGTAAAATAAATATATATATTTTAATTTTAATTTTAATTTTAATTTTTTTGTTTTCACCATTCTTGCCCTGCTGGGCTTTGCATTATACTCATTGTGCATATATATATAATGATAATACATTTATATATTATATACATTATAAACATTATATATTATATAATGATTATATATATATATATATATATATATATATATATATATATATATATATATATATATATATATATATATATATATATATATATATATATATATATATATATATATAATGATAATACATTTCAAGCAACGGGACTCATTACAACCGCTTCGCAATCAATTAACTGGAAATCGGAATGCACTGTGGGGCCGGACACTTTCACGCGAACACCCAACTCCATCGAACTTCAATCCTCCCGTGCGTTCAACCATATACGACCTTCTGATTTTTATTCGACTACTGACATATTTCCCAACGAAAACACAATGGTAATGTCGAAAGCTCGTGAATACTTCAATTGGACTGTAAAATGAAGAAAAAGAAAGGAAAATGTCAACTAGATCCGTAAGAAAGTCACATATAGGGTGTCCTGTTATAAATGGATAATCCTCCATCAGTCAATAGGTCAGATCATGTCCTACTATGTGCTGGAATTTCAGTTTCGCAAAAGTCCCTCGGTTTTCTAGATTTTGGGCTTTATGTTATTTTATGAAAAACATCATCAGCTTCTGGCATTCGCATGCCATTTCTACAAATGATATGAATCGACAATAACTAAGCAACTTTTGAAAGTAATTGGCACGATATGCGTAGTACACTTTTTTCACACTGCAGACCATTAAACTCATATGTTCGAATTGGTTTGTATGAAAATTTTGCATAGGATCTTTTTTCATAAAGTTCCCTTAAGACCTCAGGCCACAGTAACGGGTATAAAATCAAGTTCGAATTTAACAATTTTTTTCGTATTAAAAAGTCATACACTCATAAAATTAATTACACATCTATTTAGTATGAGTATCAGGTTGTTAGAAAATATATATATATTTTTTTTTCGATGTACAAAATGGCCGACTACTAAAATTTTCTTTGTTATCTTTTTTTAGGCGCTCCGCAGGGTGACATTTAGCATCCACAATTTTTTATCTAGATCAAAAAACAAAAATTCTGGTCAATCTACATTAGAATACCTGGAGAAGTACGTACGGAATTTGAAAAATATTGTTTTATTCAAAAGTTGTGGGTATTTGAACTTAAGAAATGAATTTTCAGTGAAAAATTTCGTTATAGCTGCTCCTAAACTGCGCACAAAATGAAAAGTTTTCGATTAATCAGACATTCCGCACGTACTTCTCTGCGAAATGCAATTAGGAACATAACTTTTCAATTCGAAGTAAATCGAGTGAAAATTGTTGAAGTTATTCGTCACGCCAATTGGAAAAAAGCTGTTACGAGAAGTTTCGAGTAGTCGGCCATTTTGTTCATCGAAAAAAATACTCATATTTTCTAACAGCTTGATATTCATACTAAATATATGTGTAATTAATTTTATGAGTGAATCACTTTTACATACGAAAAAAAAATTGTTAAATTCGCACATGATTTTATACCCGTTATAAAAGGCCTCATCATTTTATATCCGTAAAGGTCTCAACATTTAAGGTTAAAAAGAAGATTATTCCAGATAAAACAAATGACCAAGAATATTTTTCAAAAAACCGGGTCAAAAAAAGTTATCATTTGTAGAAATGGCATGCGAAAAACCAAAAGCAGATGATTTTTATCTCGAAAACGGTGGGACTTTTACTAAACTGAAATTTCAGCATATAGTAGAACGTGATCTGACCTATTCCGGTCCGCGTTTTTATTTTTTTTTTCTTCGCGTCGAAACAAGAATGTAATTGAAATTTGACAACTGACAAAAGTGAAAAAAGAACAGGCAATTGGAGGTGTCGAAGGTTTTTTTAACTACTTGGTTATCGAGCACGAAAAAGATTTGAAAAAAAGGTAACGGAGGTCGGATGCTTCGAGACGGAACGCCCCATATACGATGTCGAAACGCCGGGGAGGAGTGACAAAGGGTGAATTTTCGGGTAAATTCAACGAATCGACTATACGAGATACACCCTTCTGAATCGGGGAGCCCTCACGCAAAACGCGAACGAGTCCCGAGCTGACTCGCCCGTGTACACGACAACACAAATATACACACCAATTATCCGATCAGCTGACAATCTTCGAGCTCCGACGCACACTTCACGATCCCCTCCTAGCACGAATTTTCGTTCGAAGTCTTCGACACGTAAAACCACACGCAAAAATCGTTTTCGAAAATTCACTAAAACTTTCACTCTAACTTAAAAAGAAAAAAAAACCCGCGAAGTTTGAATTTTTAAACGAATTCGCGCGCTTTTCACTATCCGAAGTTTTCCAAGTGTGTTGGTTTTCAGTGGCACGATTTTTTGTCTCGTAATTCTCCTTCGATCAGGACGTCCACGTGATCACTCGACGACTTTCCTCTCACTTCCTTTTCGACGAGTGGCACTCTTTGAAAACATTTTTTAACATCCTTCTTATTGTTTATCTGTCTCTCGTACGAATTGTCAATTTAGTCACCGGGCCGAAAAAATCGGGAGTAAGAAATTAGCTTTTGATTTATTTTAATTCGGCTTGATCCTAAAAGATCGATGTTCTTGCAGGCACACACACATATACTTATAGAAATTATTAATGTTTCATTTTTAATATTAACGTCAATTATGAATGCTCAATCATTATCATAAATGATTTATAATAATAATTATTAAAAAATAATCTTTTTCCATATATCCATATACATATGTATATTAATTATTATGTACACAGATGAGTGAAAATGCAATACTGTAGGTTAGAATCGGTCCGAGAGGTATATACGAGCGAAGCAAACATCCAACTCCACGTTTCAGGTCTCCACATTCATATTATACCGAAGGAGTTGTACAAAGAGTGACGTCAACTCTCGGGAGAGAAGAACGCGATGCCGAGAGCGGGGCGAACCGAGACACACTTTACAGGGGGGCAATGGCGGTTTTACCATCGCCTTTATCCCTCCCTCGAGGCTCACCGTACGAGCCGTTCTCTGTTGACTCGCTTGTACTTCATTCAGCCTCCTATCAAATATATATATATATATATATATATATATATATATATATATATATATATATATATATATATCTTCAATACTTCACTGATTCACGCGATGCAAGTTGACGAAAAGTTGGACAAACAATTTCATTTTTTAAGAGTAAATATTTTTCGTTGGTCGACTCTACGTATATTATAGAAGTACTGATATTTTTGCTGATGTCTGGAAAAAAATGAATTGCGTTGCCATAATTTAATTAAATGGTCGTAAGTAAGAAAAATAATTACATTTATATAAACAATATAAAAATGACATATTCTAGTTTTTTTTTCAATGCATGAAAAATTGTATGACTTACGTGTACAATTTTCTAAATACTTCTATAATGGTTTTGAAGATACCTTGAAAATTATATGTGATATAATAATGCTATAATAAAACGCTGCTATAACAAAATATTATAAAAGTGGCAAGTTGAATATCTTATGAGTACTGATATTAATTTGATCGGTTCTGCAAAAACTCGACGTTGCAATAATTTAATTAAATGATCTTTAGTAATAAAAATAATTCTATACATAGGGATAGGTAAAATAAAAATTGTATATTTTTTCTACGCATGAAAAATCGAATATTTACGTGAACGATTTTTTTCTAAATACTTCTATAATGGTTTTGAAGTAAATTCAAAAGTTATGCTTATACATATATATATAATAATAATAATAAAAAATTATTATATTTATAATATAGTGATAAATTATAGATATGAAATAATAATGCTATAATTAAATGCTGCTATAACAACATATTAGAAGGGCCACCGAAAATATCTTAGGAGTACTGATATTATTTTGCGGGTTCCTGGAAAAATATGAACTGCATTGCGATCACTAAATTTTATGGTCGTGAGTAATAAAAATAATTATATATATATATATAGAGGGAGATAATATAAAAAAGGTATATATATTTTCTTTCAATGCATAAAAAATTGTATTATGTTTCTCTAAATACTTCTATAATGGTTTTGAAGTAACTTTTAAAGTTATGCTCATAAAATATATATATATATATATATATATATATATATATACAATAAGCATAATATTTTTACTTGTTTCAAAACTATTATAGAAGTATATAAAAAAAACCGTTCATGCGAAGCCTTTAATTTTTCATGTATTAAAAAAGAACCTTTTCCTTTACATTCGAAAGAATTGACCGACTTAAAAATTCTTATTTCGTGTTTTGTTTTTAAATACATTTTTCATTCCACCGGCAAATTTTCAAAGTTCACTCCTATTCTTGCCCCTTTTTTATGTTTATTCTGTTTGTTGCACCGAATTTGTCATCGATCCCGTCATTTTCTCGAATACTTTGCATACGACGGGCAAAGAAACAAAAAAGACAAATAACGATAACGATGAGATAAAACGAAACGAGGGATCGTCCAAGTAGGCATCATCATCCGGAAGATGTCTGAACTCACACATGCACGTGTTTACACGTGTACACGTGTACTTGTAACTTTGTCAGTTTTTCTTTGCTTTCGGGTACTCTCGTTCGATTCCCTACCTGGAAAAGTTTCACTCACTCGCTCGCACACACATACATGTATATGCACAATTGTCTGTCAGCAGATACAACTGAGAAATCTTCGAACGTGCGATAGTCGAATACTCGTTTCATCAAGCATTGTTCATTTTTGCTCTCTCTCTCTCTCTCTCTCTCTCTCTCTCTCTCTCTCTCTCTCTCTCTTTCCCTCTCCCGCACTCTTGTAAAAATCTGCTCATGTCAGAGCTATCTGTTCCCTGGTTTGACTCGACGATTGCCCCACTCCCAACTTCCCTTCTCTTTCTCCATTTTTTTCATACCTTGTCGATTCGTTTTTCTTTTGCTTTTTTTGCCTGGGCTCATAATGATTCACGACGTTCGCTTTTTTCACTTCCAGCGAGCAAAAAAGTACGTACTCACAGTGCAAACAAACGTTATCGTGGAAAATTATATTTTAGTTTATTATTATTATTATAATTATTATTACCGTTACTATCAGCTCATCACTATCAGTTCACAGTGATACTTTATACTCGCTTTTTTTAAACGTTTAACGTGTAATACAATTATATGGGCGCAGTATGGTCGAATGTGGTCACAGAAAAAATTAGTGTCGTTTTTTATCAATATTTTCATTATTATCATTCGCATAGTGATTATTACTTTTTATCGTGGTTATTATTATTATTATTCCTGTAGGATGTACGAAAAAAATGAAAACATAATTCTCATTTGTACTAATTTATCAAGTTGGAACCTTTTCGTCTCTCTCGTACTCATTGTCTCTTTCTCTCTACCTTTCTCTCTCTCTCTCTCTCTCTCTCTCTCTCTCTCTCTCTCTCTCGCTCACACTGTTAGTCTTAGAACGTCTATTCATCGACGTCGAGGTCTTCGTACTCAATGAGGCCTCCTGCCTTTTCTACTTACATGCACGGAGAAAGAGAGAGAGAGAGAGAGAGAGAGAGAGAGAGAGAGAGAGAGAGAGATGTGCACATATAGACATAACGCGTCTAGGACGCGGTCGCGAAGTACACGAGACGAGAAGAAAAGGCTCTAAACTCGATTAAGATCGGAACACACGACTCATCTCCTCTAATCGTAGCCATTGTCAAGACGCGCGCCAAGTGAACGAGCTAAGAGGCTCTCGAGCCTCCATCAGGCTCACGGTTTGTCACGATGTCGTGGCAAAAATGTCACTGAAATTCTAGGCAACCTTCGCCATGGGTAAGAAAAATAAAGGGCAAAAATTCGATTTTCCAAGTCGAATTTCGCGTGGCAAAGTCACGACGAGCGGTAGAGGATGAAAATTCGGTTACTGAACATTTATATGGTAGGTTTCTTGATGTGTTTATTTTTTTGAGTAGAAGAACTTTTCGTGATTGGGAATATTTTTTGCCGGAAGATTTTTTTATGATTGCTCAACCTCGCGGTCATTTTTCGTAGGTTGGCGTGCAGGATTTGTTCGTTCCGAACCTTCAAGGAGGATCGTCCTTCCGAGAATCTGGGGAAACCTGTTCTAGGACCGCGAAGTGTACTTTCTAAACTGTCTCAATTCGTCTCTAGGAAATCGAGACGGACCTCGTGGTCGTATCGAATAGTTTGAAGGAGATTCTGTGACGAGGCTGATTTGTATGAAAGCGACGTTGGTGGTCGATCTTTTAAACTAAAAAAAGAAAATTAAATGGAAAAATGGAAAATCGAAAATTGATACGTCCGTCGAGTGTGGAAGCACGAAATGTTTCTGCAGTCTGCCTGATGTGGATTTGATCGGTTTTTCATCGGATCAAGGAATAGCTCTCGTTAAATCACGGCATTGTGAACCCCATTTTTATCTGGAAATTTAGGGGTTATGCCTAGCAGTAAAGTTGGAAAATTACTTTTTTCAAAACCGATGTATTTTGACAGTAAATCAGCTTATAAATGTTTCCTGAAAATTTCAAAGTGATCGGATCAAAATTGACAGGTTTATAGGCTGTTATGTTGACACCCGTCGGAAGGCTCGGAGTGTCGTTCGAAACTTGAAACCCTTTTTTCTCGAAAGTACGTTTTCAAAGTCAGAGAACAAAATATGTCGAAAAGTGGGGCAACGATTTTTTTGAAAATTTGAGCGCTTTTTCCAGATGTAACAATATAGTAGTTGATCGAAGGATTTTTTTTTCCGATGTGTAGTTTCGTATTGATAAACGAAAAGTGCCCATTTTTTTCGTAAAAGACAAGACTGTCACATTGAACATGCGCCATTTTTTAGACTAATTTTATATAATTTTGAAAAATGGTTAAATGTAGTCTTATAATTATTAAGTATTAAATATAATATTGGAATTATTAAATATTAAAAATGATATTGGAATTATTAAATATTAAATATAATATTATAATTAAATATAACGATTAAAAATAATTATTTAAATCTAAACTAATATACTAACAAAATCGGTTGGATTTTTCTGATATTAGGCAACCTGGTTCAAAAGGGCATTGCTCACCGCAAAATACGTTTTCGAGAGGTGCTTCCCGGACACCGGCTGTAAATCGATTATAAATAATACTTCGTCTGTACACCTGGGTATTTCGTGACCGAGCCAAAGCTACGTTTCTACCGTGTTGCTTCATTTATTTAACAAAAAATATATGATTAACGTTATTTTCCTATAATGTTATCATTGATATATTAAATTGAATGTTTCGAAAACTAGCATAATTTTTTTCAAAAATTTTCGAATGCACTAACTAGGTGAAGAAACGGCAGGGCTTGAGATACCCAGGTTTACAAACGGAAGGTACCGGAAAGACGTTTACAGACGAATTGTTAAATATTTTTACCCAAAAAATACTTTTCAATACTTTTTCAAATACTTAATTTTTGTGTAAATTTATGGTCACGGTTTGCTGAAAAAAATCCCGAAAATGAGCTGTTGTCGACTGTTACAGCGAGACCAATCCGTTAATATAAACATAATTGGTAATTTGATATACCTACATACCTATAGACAATTCCTTTCACTGACTTTTAAGGCGTTACCCCCACTTGTAGCGCAAAAAAGGCCTTTTTCATGAATTTTTTTAAAGAAAACTACAAAACTTTTTTAATTGATCAATATACCATCTTAAAGAACTTTCAGTAATTTTTTTATTGAAAAATATTACATTCTTTAGTGGCAAATGGCCGTCAATGAAATAATGTTTTTATATACACGGTTTGCGGTGACCAACATTGCGGCGAAGTGGATCATCTGAAAAAAATGCGCAAAAATGATTTAGTCAAATATAAGTATAAACTAGTCTTTAATCGAAGGATTTTAAAAAATATTCATTTTTCACAAAATGGCGGACAGTCAAAGTTAATGGTTCGATTTTAACGAAAAAAAACGGCCGTTTATTGGCTATAAAACGGCCATTTTTTTCGAAAAACAAAATCGAACGATCAAAGACTACATTTTTATGTATTAAATAAGCCTGCAAAATTTCAAGAAGATCGGTTCATTAGTGTTCGAGTAATCTTGGTCACCGACTTCAGAAATGCCATTTTGAGAAAAACGCGTTTAAAGTTTCAATTTCAGTTCACACGAAGAAAATATTTTTTTTTTGTAAACTTACATAGAGTCATCTATTCCGGGCATAAAAAAAACTGCACTTCAAATTGCACTTCAAAAAAATGCAATAAAAAAAAATCGATTTTTTCAAAATCGCAAGTGGGGGTAAGCCCTTAATATTTTATGACAACCCCAAAAGGGATTTTTGGCGCGCGCACTTGTTTTTGGGTTTGTTCGGGTTTTTTTGTTTGGTCAAAACGGGGAGCGCGATAACATATATAGGTATGAACGGAGACGTAGCAGATATAGATATAGTCGGCGCGCGATAAAAACAAACTTCAAAATTCAATATCTCGAAAACGATTGCGAGTCGCTAAAAATCCCTTAAGGGGTTGTCTTAAGGGGTCATATTTCATTTCATATGGATCGGTTCAGTAGTTTCGAACATTTCATCATCAAGCCGTCGAAAAACGTTGTTTCGAGAAAAACGCGTTTGAAGTTTGTTTGGGTAACATAGATACATAAACAATTTTTTTAATGCATTTCAAAAGTGTATTTATCAAGTGTAACAAATTTTATTTCAATATCTATAATATAAACATATCAAAAAAATTTATGAATATAGCCTCATTTTTTTTAGCGCCTAATATGAGAAGACCCCTTAAAATATTAAAAGGAAGGTTTGTGCAAAACTTCAGCTCGATCGGAGGGGGGGAGGTTTTCGGAACCTTGCACTTAAAAAAAAAAACTTTAAAATTCAATATCTTGAAAACTATTGCGAGTCGCGAAAAATCCCTTTACGGGTTGTCTTAAAATATTAAAAGGAAGTTTTGTGCCAAATTTCAGGTCGATCGGAGGGGGGATTTTCAGGACTTTAGTCGATTTCTTTACATTCTGCTTTTTCGACCCGGTCCTGTTCATTCGTCAATGCTGTCCACCATCGTTGTGAAAAAAATGAAATCAGGCATTACCGACATTGATAAAAATTTATTTATTTTTTTCAAATTCAACCATTCCATGACCACAGAATTTAAATATTGAATTTTTTTGACAAGTCGAAAATAAGACGAGCGAAGAAATCGGATCCGGGGAAACCAAGTCTCGAAATTCGGTAAGGATGAAGATTGCATCAAGATGGCTCAAATTACCATTCCGTTTTTCGACTCGTAGAGATCCTTTTTTTCGTTTTTTTTTTCGCGGCCTCTCACCTGTGCAACGACGTGTCTAGCCTGGGGCCCCTGGATTGTTTTCCACGGGACTGTCGCACGCTCGACGTCGATGAGTCGCATGAGTCAAAGCAAAATGCGTCAGAGCCCCACAATGAATTCTGAATAATTGTTTTTTCCTCCCGTTTTCCTCGCTCGCAGGACTTTTTAAGCCGCGAGACACACGCGAGAGCGTGTCTCAATATTTCTCGCGATTTGTTTCCGAGGATGTTGGATCGTTGCACGGATGTGAGAGCCCGTAATTTCATGACTAAAATCTCGTAGAAGCGCGAAAAACGCTTCTCGGAGATTCGACTCATCGACGAGTCTCCGCCTTGATCGATGGAGCATTCGGAATATTTTTGCCGATCGTTTGCCGCATTTGAACAGTTTTCTCACAGCGAAGCTCGAATGGAAAAATGGTGGGTGAAAAAACGACGCGAACGACGTGGACGCGAGTGTTTTAGATCGACGAGACTGATAGAACGCGACGAATTATCATACGCGTCCTGCTTCCTCGCTGTACCAGGCAGTTTGCACCGGCTGAGGTTCCGCATATTTCCATTTCAGTTACCGCACACTTCCTTCGCGCTCGCTGGTTCCGCAATTTCGTAAGAGAATTGCGGAAATAAAAAAAATTAACTGCGCCGAAATGAGTAGCGGGTAGTGAGTGCGCAGGAAGATCATTTTCAGGCTTCCGTATCCACTGGGAAAAGGGTTTTCATTCAAGAAATTATTAAGGGAGAAATTATATATATATATATATATATTAGGGTGATTCGTTTCAGGGCAACTTTTTTTTGACCCATCGTGCCCGAAAATCTTTAGTTGGTACCCAAAAACGAACTTTCGTGAAAGGACGGTGTTGTCAAAAAATATTTAGAAGTCGTGAATCAAAATTGAAGATTTCCCATTTGATTATCATTGAAAAAAAAGTTTTTCTCATTATTAGTGTTACCATTCCGCGAATTTTGATATCGCGATATTTTCCATATAGGTTCTCATAGGAAATATGATACTCCACAATAAAGTTCATTGAGCCATGCCCGTAAATTCAACCGTTTCAGCAGCATCATTATTTCAAGTGAATATTGTGCAAAATATTTATTCAAACGGCTGTAACGCCTAAGCTATTAGATATATCGAAAAAAATTCAGATGAGAACTATGTAGAGAAAGTAATTTGCTACAAAAAAGTCTTATAAGCAGAGCCCGAAAATTCAACTCTTTCTCAGCTATAGGTGAATGAAGTAAAATAAATAGATTTTTTTTAAACAAAATAAAATCTATTTATTTTTGTTTAATAATAAGTAGATTTTTATCTATTTATTAGTAACTCGCTTCATTCAGCTTCAGCACTGCCATTTCGTTGAAAAATCTTGTGAAAAAATTTGTAAAGATACTTGGAGATATGTAGAATAAAGGCCATTAAATGGAATTTTTGTTTCATCACCTTGGGACCCCATAAAAAATTGTCGAAATTAACCTGGAAGGCACTCTGTACCATTTTGACGTTTCTGCTTTTTTCAGACGTTCCATAGAATTCCATAAAAATCAAAGCTTCCTCTTCGTCATGATCTCATTCGATTTTGAATTTAGAAGTTTATCGCCTTGACAAAGTTCTCAATTTTTTAATAAAAACCACTAGGCGATGCAGAATGATCTAAAAAACGTTTTCTCTCGTCTCAACTTGACTTTTCACTCCATTTTTTTGTTATTGCTGCGCTGCCTTTAGAGACGTACGTCAAGTAAGTTTATACGGACCGGGCGAATCTTTATTCGCGAGATGCGATGCGTGCACCGGTACCAGTGTAATCAACATATTAGACCGAGGACAGAAGAGAGACGCGTATCGTATACGTTTGATGTCGCAATTCCGACAAGTTCTCAAGAGAATACACACACGTAAACGAACGCATACAATGTGGGGAACTACATCTCGAGACTGTTCCTCGAGTGTCTCACGATGCTATTCCGAGACATTCTAGACGTCACGAAATATATATATGTACGTGTATGTATATTTATATATACATATACATTCGTCTCAATTCCCTATTATCATAGCTCGCGTTTTGTCTAAGAAAATAACAATGGCTGGTCTTTTAATGGGGTGGACACGTTGCTACATCCTTTGCGGGGAATTCTCTTTTTCTCACAGACAGAAAAAGAACAAATACATTTTTTTTCTTAATCCCACCGATTTATCGATTAAGTTCATTCATTATTGTTATTCAGACTGAAATCGTTATTGCATTTTTAACATAAATCACCTTAATGAATTAATTATATTTAATATATTCATTAATAATTAATTAAAAATTAAATTTAATGTTATTAATAAATATTATTGTTGTATAACAATATTATACTATCGTTATGGGCAAGGTGGGGAAAAGATGGAGTAAGGCGGGTATGTAAAAAGGGAACTCTACCCCTTACGATAAAACTAAAAATATTAAACATTAAAAATTTAGAAAAAAAATACTACCATCATATAATGATATTTATAATAATACATTATTATTATATAACAATACAATATAATATATTTATATTATTATTTTATCAGATTTGTTCGTGTAATTTCTTTACCAAAAAATACAAAATTGAGGGAATTTGAATCGTTTTGAAAAAAGATGGCAATGTATATTTTTATTTAATCGATAACGAAGAATGAAATCATAATAATGGACAACTAAGTAATTTAGGATACGGAAAAGTCCAATTGAGCATTGCATTGTTGCAATAAACATTATTAATATTACGTAATTATAAGGGCAAAAAAAATTCATGGCTAGCTCCTCAACTTTTTTAAATATTGCTTGCAGAGTCGTTTTCTGTTTTCCAACAATAATTCGTTCAGTGGCGAAATTATTTTCGACGCTTATTCTTTCACTCGGATTAAGCGCTCGGAGTGTTTGAAGTGGAATAATATACGAGGGCATAGACGGAAATCCCTCACGGACCAGCCTCAAGAGCTCGCGAAGTTCTTGAGGTCACGATTCACTCGACCCGCCACTTAACTCACGAGTTTGAGCTTTAGCGAAAAAAAGCTCTCTACCGGACCAGGCTAGTGGCTCCGAAGAAAAGAGCATTATTTCCGGGTTTAAACGAGCGAGTGCCACTCGAGTACTCGCGAAAGAAGCCCTTTCGAGGATAATGCGAATTTCACGAGTATGACGATCTTTTTCCTCCCTTATCTTACAATTTATACTGCAGAAACTTTGTTCAACGCTCGTTCGATTTTATTATTGAAATCCGATTATTCAAGGCGGGACACCACTGAGACGGGTAAAAAATATCGATTTTTTTTTCATTTTCTCAAAGTACACATAATCTGCAATGTGTGAAAAAAATTCAAGTTAAAATATTGAAAATTGACCAAGTCACAGGCGATTTAGTGAGAACAGGTAGCGCAACTATTTACGTATACAAAAACGTTCAATTGCGTTTTTCTTGAAACGACTTTTCTTGAACTGGCCGGAATCATAACTCTAGCTATAATTGTCCAATTTTCTATTTAAAAATACCAAAATTTCCGTAATTGTATTAGCCATCGTTGTACGTAGCCTTTTTTTTTTAAATTCAGTGTTTCTTAAGGCCTTAGCCCACAGTAACGGGTATAAGATCTTGTGCAAATTTAACCATTTTTTTCGTATGAAAAAGTGATTCACTCATAAAATTAATTACACATTCATTTAGTATCAATATCAAGCTATTAGAAAATATATATATATTTTTTTTCGATTCACAAAATGGACGACCTCTCGAAACTTCTCTAAACAGATTTTTTCAATTGGCGTGACAAATAACTTCAACAATTTTCACTTGATTTACTTCAAATTTAAAAGTTATGTTCCTAATTGCATTTCGCAGAGAAGTACGTTCTGATTAATCGAAACATTTTCATTTTATGAGCAGTTATAACGAAATTTTTCACTGAAAATTCATTTCTTAAGTTTAAATACCTACAACTTTTGAATAAAACAATATTTTCTAAATTCCGTACGTCCTTCTCTAGGTATTCGAATGTAGATTGACGAGAATTTTTGTTTTGTTTCTAGGTCAATAATTGTGGATGCTAAATGTCACGCCGCGGAGCGCTTAAAAAAAGATAACAAAAGGAAATATTAGTAGTCGGCCACTTTGTACATCGAGAAAAAAAAATTTCTAACAGCTTGATACTCATACTAAATACATGAGTAATTAATTTTAGGAGTGAATCACTTATTCATACGAAAAAAATTGTTAAATTCGCACATTAAGCCCCCGAATATAAGTAAAAAGTTCGTCAAAATTACACTTGTTTTTTCGAACACCCGTCATGTTGTGAATTTTTTTTACTCGAATATCGGCTACTTCTAACGCGAACTACACTTATATAGATTATGCAACTTATTTATTTTCATTTTTAGAGCAACCATTGTCGCTTTATCGTTCCGGCTGTTGAACCGCATTTTTTATACAAAGGCTCTATTGTACCTCAATAACGTTGTTATTGATAAACAAATTTACACGAAATAATTTCAATGGGTATTTAATAAGATAACGTTTTTTCCGAATCCCAAATAGATAATCTAGTAGGAAAAAAATCGAAAAAAAAAACTACCGTTTTTAGCCCGTTAGAGTGGTGTCCTCCCTGAGAGTGTATTAGAAAAGTAAATTTTCAGTCGATCAGCAAAAACTGGTATTGCGGATAGAATGACAATTGTTATTGAGAAAATAATAATAATCATATACTATAAAATATATATACAGGGTGTCCCATTTTAATCTTACACCTGAATTTTCTCGAAAAATATTGCTCGGACGAACTATTGTGTGGAACAAAACTTCTAGGGATTGAAGGGGGACGTTTGAAAAAAATTTATTTGAGGAGCCAAAATTCAAAATGGCGGCGTTACAAAGGGTGACATGTTTTTTTCAAACGGAAACATAACTTTTTTTTATTGCCAAAAAATTTGTCAGCTGAAAACTAAAAACTTTTGTTGAAAAAATTTTTTGATAAAGTTTATAGGACAACCTCCACGTGGTGTATTCTGGGTAACGCGAATGGTCTGCAACAGACTCAGCCATGCAACCTCCTACGCTTTGGCTAACGCAAATGCCGGTGGTAGGGACAATTAGACTAAATGTCTCACGGCAAGCCGCTCAATGTTGTATTTTCGAATGTATGACCACTTGAACAAAAAAAGAATCAAATTTTTTTGTTGAAAATTTTTGTTTTTTTTTTGTTTTTTTTTTGTTTTCAAATTTGGACGATATTTCATGAGAAAATTTTGGAGGAAAATCGATGAAAAATAGTTTTTTTCCATTTTAATAGCGTTTGTGCCATTTTCAGGCCCAAAAACGTGTTTCTTTAAATCCTTGACGAACTTTGATCACGATGGGTAGGAAACACACACACACACACACACACACACACACACACACACACACACACACACACAAATCCTGGATACATCTGAAATAATTGAAAATGATGTTCTCACTTGAAAACTATGAACTTTATCAAAAAATTTTTTCAACAAAAGTTTTTAGTTTTCAGCAGACAAATTTTTTGGCAATAAAAAAAGTTATGTTTCCGTTTGAAAAAAACATGTCAGCCTTTGTAACGCCGCCATTTTGAATTTTGGCTCCTCAAATAATTTTTTTTCAAACGGCCCCCTTCAATCCCTAGAAGTTTTGTTCCACACAATATTTCGTCCGAGCAATATTTTTCGAGAAAATTCAGGTGTAAGATTAAAATGGGACATCCTGTATAATTATTATATATTATAAAATAAGTATAACAATACTTGTTTGTATATATATAAATATTATAACATAATTAAAATGATTTGTTATAATACAAAATAAATTATCAAATAATAATTATAATATAGTAATAATAGAAATTAGGACAAAAAGATTATAATAAATATAATAAGTTTCAGGGATCGTTCACTCCGAATGACTCACCGACCGCCCTACCACCACTATTTTCCTACAAATATCCTTTTTTTGCTCCGACGAGATCACGTCGAACAAAGCTACTGTTAGGGCATCCTGTATAACTTGAGTAAGATCGCGTAAAACGAGCGTCGAAGGGCGAATATTAATGAACGGTGAATGGAGTATCCTGTTTCGCCGGAAATTCTAGATTTTCACGCGAGCCGCAACTCCTCGAATGTGGGATCCGGTTAGTGATAAACGGTGCAGGCCTAATCACGGAGTCTCGGACGCGATGATTATATATACGTCTCTGAGCTTTGTGTAATTGTTCTTACGCAACTGTGATTTCCCTATTATACGTACGATGATTATTGCATAGTTATCGTCTGAAGGAGAAGAAGAATTTTCAGGTGTGCGTGTGCAGAAATGAACCTTTTTCAAATGAACTGACCACTTATCGACGGACCCGGTCATCTATGAAATTAAAAGTATGTGTATATATGTGTATATATATATATATATATATATATATATATACATATGTACATAAAATTTCCGGTTCAAAACTCTCATTTTTATTTTACACCTGATGTATCTCGAAAAATACTGCTCCGATCAGGCATTGAGCATGATATAATTTATAGGGTTCAAAAGGGAACGTTGAAAAAAATCTTTTTTAGCCCAGAATTCAAAATGGCATCTTTAAGATGGCCGGCATGTTTTTTTAAAAGGGGATCATGAATTTCTTTTTTCGCCAAAACTAACAACTTTTGTTGGAAAAGTTATTTAATAAAGTTCATACTTTTTAGGTTAGAATACCATTTTTTACTATTTCTGCCCTATCCAGAATGTATTACGAGGAGGTAAAGTAGCGGTGAAATAGTATAAAATGGTAGTCTAACCTAAAAATTATGAACGTTATCAAATACCGTTTCCTACAAAAATTGTTAGTTTTGGCCTGACAATTTTTTTGTGAAAAAAGAAATTCATGATCCCATAAAAAAAAAGATGTCGGCCATCTTAACGTCGCCGTTCTGAGTTTTGGACCGAAAAATATATTTTTTTGAACGCCCGGCTTTGAACCCTGAAAGCTTTCGTATACTCAATACTTGATCGAAACGGTATTTTACGAGATAAATCAGGTGTAAGATTAAAATGGGACACCCAGTGTATACATATATACAAATATATATATATGAGGTATTCCACGTGAATCCGGTGGACTTTTTCCCTGACCCCGGCCAATTCGATTTAAAAAAATCTGATTCCATTCACTCTAAAATACACCCTGATTTTTTTTTTACATTGTTCGGAGCAACCCTTAGTCAAAATGTTTTATTTTTCGAAAAAATGCCCACATTTAAAAATCTTAAATTTTTCGATTTTTTTTTACGTTAATTGCTCAAAAATCCGTGAAATTCAAGAACCGCTTTCTTCGGGCGGATACTTAAATATTTTGATACCCACGATGAATCTTTTTGACCATTTTTGCATAACCAAATCACAATCATGCACCTTGAACAGTAAGCAGTAAATTTTTCGGCTTTTTAAAAAGTTAATCGCTCAGAAAGAAAAGAAAAAATCATACTTCCACTCCGGGTGATAGCTTGAAAATTTTTACATATATTCACGTATTTTGGGGAATTTTTTCACATTTTTATATCGGGGCGTTTTTTTCGGGGATTTTTTTTTTTCGACTAAGGGGTTTCGCAAAATGTAAAAAAAATCATGTTGCCTTTTAAAGTCAATGGAATCGGATTAAAAAAAATTAATCGAGTTGGCAGGGGTCAGGGAAAAAGTCCACCGGATTCACGTGGGTGTACGAATAAGTTCTCGGCCTAAGAATCAAAACAGCTGTATTGAATGTTGAACGAAAAAATTTTCCCCTCAGTCTCGTGTCATATAATACCAACCTGGTAGTCAATTTTTCCGCACAAACAGCTTAACACAACCTCAAAATACACATCCCGAACACAGCGAGCAAAATGAGTTGCAACAACGCGCATATTAGGCACTGTGTGCTTTTCACGTTCAAATTGAAAACAAAATACTTCCGAGACTAAGGAGATGATTTTTTAGGCATTGGAGGAAGATGCCGTATTCATCAGTACCGTGAAGAAGTGGTTTTAAAGGTTCCGGAGTGGAAATTTTGACCTCGAGGATAGCGAGAGAGCAGGACGAGCAAAACATTTGAAGACGAGGATTTGGAGCCGTTGCTTGACGAAGATCCGTGCTGAACACATTCGGAGCTTGCTACTACATTAGGAGTTGCCAAACAAGATATTTCCAGTCGTTTAAAAACGCTCGGCAAAATCCAAACGGCCTTACACAAGCAACGGACCTAGGCCGGTCATTTTACTGCCTAACCAATGCCCGACCACACACAGCAAAAAGGACCAGAGGCGCTTGAGATTCGTTGGCCTGGGAAGTTTTGCCACAACCACAAAAAATGTCATTACCGAAATTTATCGACTCAAAATCACCGTCTTTTTATCACCAAAGAATTCGCAATCTGCCCGACAGGTGGGGGAAATGTGTGGAAGCAAACGGAGATTACTTGCCCGATTGATATTTATCTTGATTTTAAGTAAGCAAATCATCATTTTCGTGAAAAAAAATGCCGAAAACTTATTTGTACACCTAATATACAATATACGAGGGTGGGGTGAAAAGTTTCCAGCCTGACCAAGAAAAACGATGTTTTAAAATTTTTTTTTGCTTTATTTTTCAACATAATCTCCATCAACACTGATACATTTCTCATAACGGTGTTCTAATTTAGTTATACCAGTTTTAAACGTAGATTCGTCAAGCTCCTTAAAATACTGATTTACAGCTTCGATAACTTCTTCGTTGCTCTTAAATCTTTTTCCACCAAGCCATTTTTTGAGGTTAGGAAACAGGTAATAGTCGCTGGGGGCTAAGTCTGGAGAGTAGGGAGGATGCGGCATAAATTCAAACTTCAATTCGTGGATTTTGGACATGGCAACAATCGACGAATGCGCTGGTGCGTTATCGTGATGAAACAAAACTTTTTTCTTCGCCAAATGAGGTCGTTTAATTTGCATCTCGTGCTTCAAACGTTGCAATAACTCTGCGTAGTATTGACCAGTGATAGTCTTACCCTTTTCAAGGTAATCAATGTATATAATTCCTCTCGCATTCCAAAAAACAGTAGCCATAACCTTGTTTGCCGATAAAATTGTTTTTGCCTTCTTTGGGGTTGGTTCCCCTTTTCCAACCCACTGTTTGGACTGTTTTTTATTTTCAGGAGTGTAGTGGCGGACTCATGTCTCATCAACAGTTATGAATCGACGCAAAAATTCGTTTGGATTACGCCTATACAGCGCCAAATTGTCGGTAGAAATGGTTTTTCGAAGCAGTTTTTGGTCGAGCGTTAGCAAGCGCGGCACCCACCTTGCACACAGCTTTTCCATGTTCAAATGGTTGTGCAAAATATTTCGCACACATTCAGCTGACATTCTACAGGTCTCAGCTATCTCATGCACTTTCAACCTGCGGTCTTCCAACACTATTTTGTGGATTTTTTCAACCATCTCTGAAGTTGTGACTTCAACGGGCCGTCCTGAGCGAGGCTCGTCAGAGGTGCTCACACGACCCATTTTAAATTCAGAAACCCACTGCTTAATAGTTGAATATGATGGGGAGGAGTCTCCTAGTGCTGAATCCATCTCTTCTTTTATTTGTTTTGGTGTAAAACCTTTCAAATGGAAGTATTTGATGACAGCACGTTTTTCCAATTTTTCCATTTTTACGAAAACAACGGAAGCGTCTCGCGCAATGTGCTCTCAAACACAAACTAACGTAGCGATTGGGCTGAAACTGTACATACAAGCTCGGTAGGAATGGTACTGTAGGACGCCGCTCCAAAACTAGACCTAGTGGCACCATCTCTTGGTCAGGCCGGAAACTTTTCACCCCACCCTCGTACATCAATAAAAAAACATTAAACAAAAATTGTGTCATATCTGCAGGGTCATTACTAGCAAATCGTTTTTTTTTAAATGTGCCACATAAATTGGCCCAGATATTTGCGTTTAAAGTCTGACGCTGAGTAAGCAATGGTACAGTTCTTGGGCACTGGCATTTTTTTTCTACAAGTATAAATAATAAACAGAGCAAGTGTCCGTTCATAATTTTTGTCCGAAAACAAATTATATAACTCTCATTGTAACTACAAAAAAAGTTGTAATAAAGTCTCTTACATCATTGTAAGTACTAATCATCAAGATTAATAATGTAAAACGGACAAAAGACAAATTCACTTTATTTTCGGTAAATTATTAATTGCAGAAATTAACCCGATTACTTTATCGCCCAATTGAGTTTATCCAAAGTCAAGACCCATCTAAATCGCTTGTCCGTGCCCGAGAACGCTAGATTCGCGGCTTTCATTAAAATCATCAGGCTGTTTCAAAGACGAAATTTATAAATATAAACCACTTAGTTCGAAGTGTACGTACAGGGTGTCCTGTTATGAATGGATAATCCTGCAACTGTCGTTAGGTCCTACTATATCCTGGAATTTCAGTTTAGTAAAAGTCCCACGGTTTTCGAGATAAAAATTATCTGCTTTTGGTTTTTCGCATGCCATTTCTACAAATGATAACTTTTTTGACCCGGTTAAAAAAAATACTCGTGGTTATTTGTTTTAGCTAGAAAAGTCTTCTTTTTAACCTTCAATGTTAAGGAAACTTTATGAGAAAAAATCTTGTGCAAAATTTTCATACAAACCAATTCGAACATCCGACTTTGATAACCGGCGGTGTAAAAAAATGGACTACGCATATCGTGCCGATTACTTCAAAAAGTTGCTTAGTTATTGTCGATTCATATCATTTATAGAAATGGCATGCGAAAAACCAAAAGCAGATGATTAAAAAAAGTAACGCCCAACATCTCGAAAACTGTGGGACTTTCCTAAACTGAATTTCCAGCAAATAATAGGGCGTGATCTGACCTACTGACAGCTGAAGAATCATCCATTCGTCACAGGACACCCTGTATATATACATATACAGGGTGGACCATTTAACGTGGACACCCCAAATATCTCCGTTGCCATTTATACCTAGGACAAAAAAAAATTCTCGTCAATCTACATTAGAATACGTAGAGAAGTACGTACGGAATTTGAAAAATATTGTTTTATTCAAAAGTTGTAGGTATTTGAATTGAGTTGTAGCTATTTAAATGAATTTTCAGTGAAAAATTTCGTATACCACTGCTCATAAAATGAAAAGTTTTCGATTAATCAGAAATTCCGTACGAACTTCTCTGCGAAATGCAATTAGGAACATAACTTTTAAATTTGAAGTAAATGGAGTGAAAATTGTTGAAGTTATTTGACACGCCAATTGGAAAAAAGCTGATTCGATAAAAACGCGTTAAAAGTTTTAGGTACTCTGTAGCCGTGCCAGAGGTCGGCTTACGTTATACGCTCAAAGTCGGTGAAATTTTTTTTTTGCCAATAATGGAATAGTAACTTATTCTTATGATGATAAAGCACCGTTTCAGCGGAAAAAATCGATTTTTTGAAAATTCTACTTCTACTTCTTCTTTCTAAAGTGCTTACCCCTTAATTAAAAAAAAAAAAACATTTTCCTATTTAAAAAACCATTGATGACCTTGAGAACGCAAAAACTATGACCTTGACAAAAATGAATTTTTCACCACTGTATCAGCCCTTCAAAATCAATCAAATTACCTCCTGACATTTTTTTCGTCAGTTTGAAGGTAACGGAGATACTTGGGTGGTCACGTTAAATGGTCCGCCCTGTATATATATATATATATATATATTATAGCGTATAGGTAAAAGAGAGAGGACAGGATGAATTTACTGGCGGGAAGTGCCCTCGTTATAACACCAGCCAATTGTTTAATCTCGCGATTTAAAGAGCCAACTCTCTCGTTGAACGTTTCACCCCTCGTCCTGCTCCCTAATAATGCATCGGTACTCTTCGCAATTTCTTCCATCCCGGTTACAACGCATGGTCATGTACCCCTCCGTACTATGACACCACGTGAAGCACGGCTATCGAGTTTCACGAGCACGCATACTTTGCTATCACCGCGACGTACCCTGAGTTCGCGTATATGCGGAGTTTCATACGCGTACGTGCCTCGACGTCGTCTTTTCTTCGTCGTTTAAACTCGATACGAGACGACGAGCTATCACGACAGCTTGTCAATGGGACAGTCACAATCGCGGAAAGAATAATCGTCGATTTGTCAATACTTCGAAACTCGAGAGCTTGCTTTCGCGAGCTCGGTCTAGTATCGATTTTTTTTTTTAGTCCGAACGACGCGAATATTTTTTTACATCATATTTCAATACTTTGAGTCCCGTAATTGGTTTTAAGGAGAAGTTTCTTCGGGTTCAGAAAACAGAGTCACGTATCTAGATTTTTCATTATTTTGTTGAGAGTCGGTGTTTGCGATTCGTTGACGATTTGTCGATGTTTTGGAATCGTTAATGTTTTTTTTTGCTGTGAGTTTTTAATATTTTTTGGCTCGGCTGATTTTGTAAGAATTTACATTTTTTTGTCAAATTTGATATCTTCGATATTCAATGCACTAATATCAAAAAGTATTGTTAATGTTTTCAATATTGAAAAATATCATATTTTCTTTGCATTTTTGAGTTATTTTTCTCACATTTTCCACTGTTCATTTTTTTCAGGATCGTTTCTACCATTTGCAAGAAATTGGAGCGAGTGCAGAGGGGAGTAAAGGTCAGGTCGTATGAAGTACACGCGGCGTGGCTCCTTTGTGTCCCGTTTAGGACGATTTACATACGTTTGGACTCTTCAATGGTACACGTTAATTAACGGGAAGTCTCGATTAGAGACCTCTCGCCGTGTCGGGTCGATCTCCGTGCTTACGACAATTGTAACGTGACCTCGCGAAATCATTTTCATCTCGTCGTTTCCGCCTGAGATGTATCGCACGAACGTGCCGGGAAATTATTCCGAATGAATGCCGCACATTGAAAAAAAACATTCGAGTTTCTCAGACAAGACAAAAATACGGAAAACGTAAGAGACGAATTTTTGCAAAATAAAAGGAACATTTGACAAATAACTTTTCTCTCATTTTATATAAGATATTTTTATAAATTAAATTAACAAAACAGTATATTTATCTAAAATTATGATAATAATAATCATGGTTGTCGTAATAATAATAATAATAGATTAAATGATTATTCCAATAATTATTAATTGAATAAAATTATATTAAAATAAACTATTTCAATAATCATACATTGTTATATGAATAATAATAATACTAATAGTCATAATAATTATAACAGTGATAATAATAGTAAAAAGTATCGAAATAGTTGTGTGTGTCGCGTGTCATCGAGAAGAATAAACTCACCTAAACTTGTTCCCGGAGCCTGGGACTTTGGTTGCAATGATTGCGCTTCGGAGGATCTTCCTCGGTGACTTCCGGTCTCGGTGGTATCCGTGGTGGCGTCGATAACCTCAGCATTCGGTCGACGTCCAGTATCGTGCTATTCTCATTTCCCTCGATCTCATTGATGACGAAGCTCGTCTTTTTCGGCGAATCCGATTTTTCTCTGCCCGCGTCGCAGATGCTCGAGCGTCTCGGCAGAGCGCATGGTTGTGTCGGTTCGTACGTTCTTTCCGGCGAATCCGCGAATCTCGGGCGCCTGCTTTTTTCACCGATAAATAAACGTTGATAAATGCTGATTTGTTTGAAACCAAATGGACACACCGGTGAGGGTAATTATTGAATGCTAGAAAATTTAATTTGACCCGAAGTTTATTCATTAATTGAAGGAAGTAATTAGGAGGTAATTAATTGAGGGAAGTAATTGGAAGGAAAATAATTGAGGGAAGCGATTGGGAGGCAATTCATTCGTAGCAATTAATTGAGGGAAATGATTGGAAGGCAATTAACTGAGGGAAGTCAGCGGAAGGCAATTATTTGAGGGAAGTAATTGGGAGGCAATTAATCGAGGGAAGTGATTGGGAAGCAATTAATTGAGAGAAGTGATTGCGAGACAATTAATTGAGGTAAATACTTTGGAGACAATTCATTAAAGAAAGTAATGGGCAGGCTATTAATTGAGCAAAGCAATTTGGAGGCCATTAATTGGGAGGCAATTAATTGGAAGACAATTAATTGGGAGGAGATTAATTAGGAGGCAATTAATTGGGAGGCACTTAATTGGAAGACAATCAATTGGGAGGCAATTAATTTTGGAGGCAATTATTTGGGAGACAATTAAGGGGGAGGCAATTATTTGGGAGATAATTAATTGGGAGGCAATTGATTGAGGGAAGTAATTGGGAGGCAATCAATTGGGAGGCGATTCATTGGGAGGCATTTGATTGGGAGGCAATTAATTGGGAAACAATTCATTGAGGGAAGTAATTGGGAGGCATTTAATTCGAAGGCAATTAATTGGGAGGCAATTAATTGGGAGCCAGTTAATTGGGAGGCAATTAATTGGGAGGCGATCAATTGGGAGGCAATTTATTGAGAGGTAATGAATTGGGAGGCAATTAATTGGGAAGTAATTAATTGAGCGAAGTAATTGGAAGGAAATTAATTGAGGTAAGTAATTGGAGGCAATTAATTAAGCGAAGATCAATCAATCAAATCGCGTTTTATTTGCACAACTTTTAACAGTATTTTACAAAACAATGGAGCGAAGTAATTGGGAGGAAATTAATTGAGGGAAATTTGACCAATGTAGAGAAGTAATCAGCAATCACGTGTCCCGAAAGAAAAAAATGTAGCTGCAACTCTAAAGATAAAAAATCGACCCTTGGCAAATAGAATACTGGGGATTCCTTGACAAAGGGAGGGTCGTAAGAAAAAATAAGTATCGTATACACAGGCTTACAAAGGCTCACAACCATAAGGGGCCACGTGTTTTTTAAGGGCCTGGCGCGGAGATTGAACGACCGAGAAAAATATGATGTTTAATGGTTTTTCAAGTCCTCTTCGAAGAAAATATGGCGTATTCTTGTGATGAGTAGTATATGCCAGAAAAAATTGAGCGGTCTGAAAAAAACAAAAAATAATCGATTTTGAGATCAGCAGAATGAAGATAATTTAATTCCGAACACCAAACACTCCTAAAAAACTTTGGTTATGGAATTAAAATCCATTCGTCCGCTTTGTAATGCATGTTTGACATTTTTTTTTCTCGCTGGTGGGATGCACAGAAAAGTTTCTCAGGAGTGTCACGTATGTGGAATTAAATTTTCTTCGTTCTACGTGCACAAAATGGAATTGTGATTATTTTCAAAAATGCTCAAATTTTTTGACAAATACTTGTTATCCCAAAAATACGCAATATTTTCGTGGAATATTGGAAATAATTTTGTTCTCAGTCACCAAGTATCCGCGCAAGATTATTGGAGTAATACATGGCCACCTCATAATTGTCACCAGTATGCATATTTTTAAAAAAATTTCTTATCAAGATTCTCTCTCTGTAGAGAATCCTAAGTGCTTTTTTTTCTAAAGGTAGTAAAAACATGCGTTGCATTACTTTCTTTAATTACTTTCGTCGGCTCACTAATTAAAGAAAGTAATCAGTAATTACGTCCCGTCAAGATTTCACTATCCTCAGAGCAAAAAACACCGAAGATCCTCTGTAGAGATAAAATAAGGAGTTGGCGAGCAATACCGGACTCGTCCACACTGCGTCATTTTTTTTTATTTTTCGCGTTTTTAAGCACGCCTTGACTAGCTCCCGAAATGTTTTGAATCAAATCTGGCTCTGAACGCCTCAAAATTGGTTAAAAACTGCCTTTTTGAGCGAACCGTCAGTGTCTAGGCACAAAAATAAATAAAATAAAAATGAAAATTTAATTTGACGTAGTGTGGGCGAATGAAAAAATAGAAAAAAATGTGCAATTATATATATTTACGAAAATTCTCATAGGCAACTGTGCGAATGGAAATAAATTTCAGTGCGGAATCCTTCGCTATTGGTTATTAGTATGCCGTGTCAAAATAAACACGTTTGTTTGTTTTAACTTTCACGAGGATGTGTAGGAAAGTAAGTCAATGTGTAGATGGAATCTTGATTACCTTGAATCGAGAATCGTCCGAGATGCCGATTTCTTCATGGCCACGTTTGTCGGGGGATGATCCAATGCCGATTTCGAATTTATTCTCCTTATGCTCTCGACGATATTCGTCTTCGAGTCGTTACGTCGCGATTCCAACGTCTGTTTCGACGCTTCGCGAAAGCTTGGCTTTCTGTCCTCTTTGGCTTGTATATTCTGACGGCTTTTTCGCAAACTCGCGTTCACGCCGTCCAAGGCACGGTTGTAGTCCTCCTGATTCTTAAGATCCTCTATCGTGCTGATGGCGCAACTGAGATTCGCGTGATATTCCTCAGGCTCGTTTGTCTATTCCATATCCAAGGGAAGAACATTGATGGTAAAAACGGAGAGATTTTTGTGGCACTCATTACGAGTCTCTTGGGATTCTAAGGGGTTAGGCTTCGGGATTGTTTTCAGAAAAACTACAAAATAAATCGAGATTACAAAAAAGGGTGTTTATCGTACATATCAGTGACTGTATACATTAATTTTTTCGAAGCGGTTAATTTGAAAATGGCGGCTGTGCGGCGTTTATCTTAAAACTGCATTATTTAAGTTGGCCGGAAACATAACTCACAAGGGGACATTACGGCAGTCGGATTTTTGTAATTTTTCGTACTCATGGTACGTGAAGTTCAGAGCTCGAATATTAATATCCCAAAGCAGTTCGACGTCATATTCAGAAATTTTCGAGAAAATTGACTTTGAAGTTTTCGAGCGCACTCTTATCCCACAAAGATGCAACGATATTCGAACCGGGCTCGTGGCGTACCCGGTAGCGCTCGATTCTAGTAATCGCGGGGTCGCTGGTTCGAGTCTCACTTCGAAATTTTTTATTTTTTTTTCATTTTTTTTTAATTCGTATACCTCCGTCCTTTAAATATCCCGATAAATTTTTGTTGTATATAATCACATATTATTATATATAATTAATATAATATATCTATATATGTTTATATATGGACAAAATCGTAAAAATATCCAGTAATAATATTTACATAAACTCCCTTGTAGATTAATAGCAATATAAATAGAAGAATAAATGTTGAAATATGTGAATATAACTCACATATTTCAACATTTATTCTTCTATTTATATTCCTATTAATCTACAAGGGAGTTTATGTAAATATTATTATTGGATATTTTTACGTCGCCTATTCGCAATTTCAAGCAAGAGATAATCAAAAATAAGACTTGCATTTATCATTGACAATTATAATTACATATATGTGAATTAGCATAGATTTTATGATTTTTATCCCGGGATTATTTATTTATTTTTTTATAAATAATCACCTATTGTTATATATAAATAATATATGATCATATATGAGAAAAAATATAATTATGTATAACTATAATGAATTTTGTACATAAATAACTATATATGGATTTTGTCCATATATAAACATATATAGATATATTATATTAATTATATATAATAATATGTGATTATATACAACAAAAATTTATCGGGATATTTAAATGACGGAGGTATGCGAATTAAAAAAAATGAAAAAAAAAAAAAAAAAAAAAAAAATTCGAAGTGCGACTCGAACCAGCGACCCCGCGATTACTAGACTCGAGCGCTACCGGGTACGCCACGAGCCCGGTTCGAATATCGTTGCATCTTTGTGGGATAAGAGTGCGCTCGAAAACTTCAAAGTCAATTTTCTCGAAAATTTCTGAATATGGCGTTGAACTGCTTTGGGATATTAATATTCGAGCTCTGAACTTCACGTACCATGAGTACGAAAAATTACAAAAATCCGACTGCCGTACTGTCCCCTTGTCAGACAATTTTCAACCGATTCACTTGAAATGTTGAATATACCTTGAAAAATACATTGTCTATGGAACTACGTAGAATTTTCTTTTATATTGCATAGTTCATATGTTATTAACAATTATCTGACGATTTTTTAGGCAAATTTTTCACTTTCAAAAAATTTGCCTAAAAAATCGTTAATAACAAATGAATTATGCAATATAAAAAAAAATCCTACGTACTTCCATAGACAATGTATTTTTCAAGATATATTCAACATTTCAAGTGAATCGGTTGAAAATTATCTGAGTTATGTTTCCGGCCAACTCAAAAAATGCAGTTTTGAGATAAACGCTGCACAGCCACCATTTTGAAATTAATCGCTTCAACAAAATTATTGTATACAGTCACTGTTATGTATGATAAACACCATTCTTTATAATCTCGATTTATTTTGTAGTTTTTCGAAAAAAAATCCCCAAAAAGCCTATTTTTTCGGCCTCTAGAGTGGCCTAAGGCCTCAATCATTATAATATTAAAAAATTCAAAATCTGAAATTTCGAATATTTTTCTCCGATGAGCGTATTGGGAGAACGAGGTCGGGATTTTATATACAATTTGTACATAATCTTGCGAAGTTTGAGTTTTTTTATTGAAAAATATTGCTAAGCAATGGAGTTATTATAATGCATGCAGACTCGTTGAGACAAAATTGATACACGTCAAATATTGATAATTATCCGTGCTCGTAAAATACCACCGTTCAATAATCAGAAATTCAACTCGCGAGCTTTAACAATTATATTTGACTCGAATATGAGCTTTTGTCGGTGGTTCTGAAAAGAGGGTAAAAAATTTACCTCATCCTGAGTATAAAACGTAGCGAGTCTTTGATCATTCGGCGAGGAGTGGCTGCTGACGCTCTCCCGGCGTGGTAGGTCATCGGGGCCGGTGATCGTGACGGGTATCGGCGTGGGTGGTGTCGGTGCGTGCATGTGGAGGCCACCCGTCGACGATGCCAAACTCGAACCGGAACTCGTGGTAAATGAACTGCTCGAGTCGTCCCGATAAGCTGGGAACGTCGCCGAGCTCATTCGTTCTTCGCGAACACCGAGATAAACAAAATTAACGAATGAATTATCACCGACTGTTGCGCCTGGGTATGCACGAGAGGGGGGAGAGAGAGAGAGAGAGAGAGAGAGAGAGAGAAACATTGACTTCCTGGTTGTTCATCGTCTTGTAGTGTCAGTGCAGATTCAATACACTCGAATAGAAGTCAAACGGGGTCAACGACGTCGGCATTCTTTTTTCTTCCATGCCCATGTGCACCGCCACATAGCAAAGAAATTTCTATCCCACGTGACTTCGAGCCTAGCTCTTTCTTACGATTACAGTCAGCCGTGAAAAAGGTGGCAATTTCATCATTTCCCCAAAAATTCCATTTTCACCAACTAGGAAAAACTTCTCACACTTCACAGCAAAATTAATTTCCAAGTCGATTAGCACGAGGGCACGGGGAAACTGCGGAAAACCTGTGCCGATAGGCCAATGGTGAGAGTTTCGCCAAAATATTTGAAATCGTGATTTTTCGTGATTTATGTTGTGCCTGTCAATGGAGCTCCGAAGGAGAAAATTCAATGCGAGAAAAAGTGGAATGGAGTTTTTAAAAAGTTGAAAGAAAATTGGATGCGAGGAAAAAGTGAAGTGGAATTTTGTGGGGGGCGATTAGCACGAGGGCACGGGGAAACTGTGGAAAACCTGTGCCGATAGACTGCCAATGGCGAGAGTTACTCCAAAAATATTCGACATCGTGATTTTTTTGTGTTGCACCTGCCAATGGAGCTCCAAAGGAGAAAATTGAATGGGAGGAAAAAGTGAAGTGGAATTTTATGAGGGGCGATAACATTTAGGAGAGAACAAAATTTTTGTTTTTTTTTTTTAAAGAAAAGATTTCTTTACCATCTTCCAGACTTGGGGTATACTTTATTACTGGTTTTGGTTGTTACATGGTATTTTTTATTTATTAATTTAAAAAAATGGCGGAGGTCTGGAACGATCTTCTAAACTGCATTACTCAAAATGGCGTGACGTGTAGCTAAAAATCTAATCGACCGATTCTGAAGAAACTTGGTGTAAATCTTTCTAACCTTATTGTCTAAAACATGAGCCTAAATGTTTTTGAAAATTAAAATGGAAAGTATTTTTTTCTTGCAAGATGTAGCGATTATTTACGAAAAATTCAATCTTTTTGTTTCAAAGCGTACCATTTTTTTGATTTTCAACATTTCTCACTTTTTCTTGGTTCATATTCTGCGTATGAGTGTTAATGAAAGAAAAATCTTCGTTGGTTTTTTTTTCAGAATAATTCTACCGACGCTACGTGTCACGCCGTCCGACAACATCCGCCACAACTCGTTCGGAAGACCGTGACATACCTCCGCCATTTTTAACGATGAATAAAAATTAAAAAATACCACGTAATAGTCAAAAGCAGTAATAAAACATACCCTAAGTCTAAAAAATGACGAAGACATATTTCCTTTTTAAAAAATAATTAAAACCAGCAATTTTTTCCTCGCCTACACGTATCTTCCCCCCTTAATAGGTTTTTGTGCTAAAAAAAGAGATCAGACTCACCTCCCTTCGCGTGATGCAAGGCTTTGATCTGCGCCATTTGTGCCGCCGAGCACAAGGGTGTATCGACCTCGTAAGTGTTATTGAAAAGTGTGTAGTTCACCTCGTACTCCCCGGTTTCTTTTCGAAACGTTATTATGTGCTCGAACCTGTGGCCCCAGAGAATCTCCGAGGGCAGGTAAGAGCTTCGCGCCTGGGTTGTCATTCCAGTCGATTCTATCACACCTGTGGTTCGAAATTAATTCAAATAACAATTGTTCTTCACAGTAGAATTCTCTTTTATCTCCGAAGAATATTCTCAATTTGGTTTTTATTCTGTTTCTTTCCATTCAGACATTTTTTTTTCGAAATTATTTCGTACCTTTTCGTCGAGATGTTAACACAATCAATTTTTTTTCTCTAATTTTTTTTCGTGGTTTGTGTATTGAATTTTTTTCGTTATCATTTCGGACTTTTTTATAATAATGGGGTAATGGGAAATTTTTGACAATTTTTTTGTTTGTTTGTGTAACTCGTGTTACCTTCGAGCATGACGATTATTTCGAATCTCTCGCGGAGCATGTCGCTGGCCGAGAGATTGTAGAGGGGCGAGTGCTCGTCGATTTTGTGGACTATCGTCGTTGGCCAGATGAAGAAGATTTTATCCTCCTCCCCATCGCCACCAACTTTGAGCTCCGTCTGGAAGAAGGGAAGCAACTCGCCTTCCCTGGTCACCTTTAATAATGAATCAATTCAAAAGTTATTAATTTAGTCTTCTGGACTCTTTGTACCAGTTTTGAGAAAATGTATAACAATAATTGCAAACTGGTAGGGAAGAAATTGAGATTTGTTTATACTTGAGGAGCCTGCGTATGCTTGAAATTTAAAAAGTACATTTTTTTCATTGTATAGTTGATCTAGGGTCTAAACTTTAATTTGCACCCAAAAAATTTTGTAAACATTTCGATAATTATCCAAGTTATGACGATTTTTGTGAAACGTCACATTGCCCACTGCGAACTGCTCTTTTTTCTGTTGCGTTTTTCTCGAAATTATATTTTGTGAAACTGTGTGAGTCGTATCTGCTAATCTATTCCTCCGATTCACTTTTTATTCGGACGGAGTATAGTTTATAACATTTTCTATCGCATGGCCGGACGATTTTTTTCATTTATTCATCCATTTGTTAATAATGAACGAATAAAGTTGTTTTGTGCGTTGAAAATCGAACTTTTTTCGCACAGCTGTCATTTTCGTAATTTTCAAAATTTGAAAAAGTATGCAGCCATACAAAAGTTTTATCATTATACTGAAAGTACGTTTTATTTATTTTTTATTTCAGATGACTCTAATTGCCAGACCCACCTACACCGATTGACCATGCAACAATGGCCGCACTTTCTTTAGATAATAATAACTTGATTATTTATGAATATTTTTTAATGAAAAAAATCAATCTTGATGGATTGATCAATTTTTAAATGGAAAATTATAATATAAAATGGCAAAAAATCAATTTTCTAATGGAAAAAAAATCAATCTATGCATCAATTGTATGTAAAATCTCAACCTTGTCATCCCAATACTCTTGTAAGGAAAAAATATCTACAATTTACTGGTTTTTATTTATCATTTAAAATAATTGATATATCTAGTTACCAACTGATAATTTCTCAACTATTTGGACTATTCCAGTAAGTATTCATTTTCTACTAATAATTTCCCAACTGTTGGATCCGTTCGAGCAACTGTTTATTGCCAATCAATTCATTCTCGACTACTTAAGTATTGGTCCCAATCCTACAAAAAAAATTAACTTAAATTTATTATTTCAATGGTAATAATGGATATTCGGCGATCAATTTTTTGTTACCAATGTAATTGCATTTTTCGCACCTTTCGCTTGATCATTTGGGCCCTGACGTGGGCTTCGATGATGTGGCTCTTTCTCATGTCACCGACTCGAAACATAAGACAAGGTTCACCATCTCTCTGGCAGATGACGGCGTTCCTCGAGAACAGCAGCGTCTGCGTGCGCTTCTTTGGTCGCGAAAGCTTCGCGAAAACGATTCCGACCATAAAAGCTTGCAATATTACACCGGTCATCGATTGTATGCACATGATGAATATTGCCTCGGGACACTCTTCCGTGGTGTGTTTCGAGCCGTATCTAAGAACAGATATCAAGTTTAATCAACTCCAGTTCAAGTTTAATTACATGCAAATTATATTAAATCTACCTAGGTGGGTTAAAAAATTGCATTTTCCATAAACATTTTCTTTCAATAGTATCACTTTTTAACTATGTTGAAAATTTCATTGAAATATTGAGTTCAAACTTCAAATTTTAAACGCGTTTTTCTCGAAACACTATTTTGATAGTCGGTGGACATGATATCTCGAGAACCGCTCAATGGATTGTTTCCAGATTTACAGGAGATCAGATGAGAAACATTTAAACGTCGTTGACGATCTGACTTTTACAAAATCGATCTTCATCTTTTAATAGTTACGTAGAAATGACGACTTTTTAAATAGTTTTTGAATGCTCGAGTTTCAATTCGACTCCCCGTTGTTTAAAAATGTGATTTAAAAAATCAAAGATCGTCAATGACTTGTATTTTTTGTTAACTTAAATAACCCGTTTGGTTTTTAGATTTCGGATGGACCGTTTAAGCTGGAGAGTGTCCACCGCCAAACATCGCGAAACATGTCATCATCTGTTGGCGGCTATGTTTTGGTTGGTGATTTTTTTTAACGCTCTCTATATATGTACCTTTGTGTTAAAAATTAGTTTCCTTTTTCACCAACCGTTTCCCAAAAAAAATCCGACTTTTGCGATTTTTTTAGGCCTTTAGGTATATCTAGCCCCTTAAATATTTAAATATATTCCAATGCCAGTGTTGGATAAATCAAATTGATATTTCGATTACACTCATTTTTTTTTAGAATCGTTCGTGCTAGGGCTTTTCCTTACCGACCGATCTGGATAAGGAAGGAATCGTCGCAACCAACGCTAGGTAACACTCGAATGGTAAAAAAATTGAATTTTACAATCGCCTTCATCGACAAATATAATCATAGGCCAAGGGCCAACCATAAGTCTATTGGGAGGCATGACTCGTCGATTACGAGACTGTCAAATGATTCCTCGCTCTTCTCTCTCACGTAAGTAAAATACCGCTCACCCTATCGTGTGTTGGGTTTCTACGGAAAATAGGAAGCAGCTTGTGAAGCCGTGAATGTCCTGGACGCAGGGGACGAAAGTGGTGTTACTATTTTCCGTGTTCCGTGGATCCAAATCCCCGTGAGTGTATACTATTAGCCACCAGACCATCGCGAAACCGAGCCAGGAAAGTAAAAAGTTCATGGAGAACACCAGCAACGTCCAGCGCCACTGGGCATCTACGAGGGTCGTGAATATGTCCTGAAAGTATCGAAACGTCGTTACAGTAAAATATAGTCATAATTATTATCTATCCCGATAATATTTATATTTTCATAATAACTAGGCATATATATACAAATAAGAGGATCAGGATAACGAAAAGGCCAAGTAAGAGTAAGAGTGTATATATATATATATATATATATACACATTAGTACAAGTGCAACTTTTAAACTAAATACAATCATAAACATAGGGATAATTATAAGTATGACCATAAATTGAAGTATAAAAAGTATAAGTAATAGTATTAGGATAAGTACAAGGATAAGAACAAGCATATATATAAGTATAAGCCCAAGCACAAGTACAAATACAAGTGCATGTATAAGTATAAGTATCGCTACAGGAATAAGGACAGGTGTAAGCATAAGTATATGTGGAAGTAAATGTACAAGTATATGTACAAGTCTAAGTACAAATTGAAAAATAAGTATAAACATACATATCCGTATACAGATGAATTTAAGCACGCGTTATAAGTACAAATACAAGTATAAGTACAAATGTAAGTACAAATTGAAAAACAAGTATAAAGATAAATATGCGTATACAGATGAGTTTAAGCATGAGTTATGAGTATAAGTACAAGTACAACTATAAGTAGAACTACAAGTGCAGATATAAGTAGAAGTACAAGGATAAGTACGAGTGTATGTTCAGGTACAAGTATAACTACAAGCATGAGTACGAATACAAGTATAAGTATAAGTATAAGCACAAGTATAAGTAAAAATGTAAGTACAAATTGAAAAACAAGTATGCGTATACAGATGATTTAAGCATGACTTATGAGTATGAGTACAAGCACAAATATAGTTATAAGTACAAGTACAAGTATAAGTATAAGTACAAGTACAAGTACATATAGATTAGTATCAGTACATGTTCGAAAATAAGTATAAGCATAAATATGAGTATAGAGTTAAGTATAAGCATAAGTAATGTTTATAATGAACGATTGTTCATTTTTTGCGATAATTGCATCTCGACTGCGGTAAAAAAATATTCAAATTACCTGCAAATATCGCCGACGTCTCTTTGCGACGTTGCCCTGAACTACGTTGCAATCACCGTGCTTGAAAACAACCCTCTTTCGAACCCTTCTCGAGCTGAATCTCGTCTGTCGGTACCTGAAAAGTTAATAATGACGTTCATTGCTCACAAGCCCAAAAAATGAATTAAATCTTCGAACGAGTACATACAAAGTTTATTTTTTTTATTATTTAAAACACGCTCTCTTGCTCTTTCTCTCTTGCCAACTTTTCCAAAACTCCGAAATGTTTCTCAAAAAAAAAAATACTATACGTTCACCGTTCAATCGCTTATCCACGTCCACGTGGCAATGGAATCACATTTTTGTTACGGAATCAGACACTTTCAGCTTTTGTCTGGACGGAAATAATCTTCCGGCAACACTGCCAAGAGTTTTGATGAACGCGATGGAAGCGTCTTCATCGAGACGGAAGGTCGCCCGCTCGGGTTTTCCTTCTCCCAAGATATCCGTGTACGAGGGGACGCGGTGCATTCCGCAAGTAAATTTTCACGATACCATAAAACTTTCTCGAGTGCAAGGACCGTGTACTATTCGCAATGAAGTGAAGGGGCAATTTTGTCGAATCGTCGAAAAGGATCAATATCAGCATCGCGCACACAAAATCACAATTTTTTGCACGTTTTAAGAATCTGCTAAAGTCAACGATGAATTGTACACAGGTGAATAAAAAATACCGGAGGTTGACGACCGTTTGGATTAGAGCTCATTGAAGAAGGGGGAAAAATAGGGGGTGGTTGGTCATTACAGTAAAGCAGAGGATTCGACGGAGTAATTTAAATATTCAAATTGGTTTCGTGGCTGTCTGACTTCAACGCAACAAGACGCCTACATAAAACGTGGAAATATATACAGGGTGTTTGGCGCATGGACTGACACACATTTTTGGGGGATTGGGGGGGGTCATTGGCTACTTTTTTCACCCTTTGACCCTATGTCCTAAGTGTCGCGGTGATTGAGATATGATTTTTTAAAGTTTTTCTTTTAATTGCCCGAAATTCCGCCTTTAAATCGTCATTACTTTTTTGCTTGTGGTTGTAATAGCACGAAATAACTTTTGTTGTATTGCGCAATGTATGTTTAATGTAAATGAATCATTATTTGATACAATTTTCAAGATAATGACTCATGAGCTTCCAAAGTCTTAAGGCCTCATGTACGAGAAAAATTTCAAAAACTTTAATTTAAAAATTTTGTTGATTCCATTAGCCTGAACGGTTAGGAATATTTTAAGCTTTACAGAATTGAAAAATTCCAAAAATAAGGTAAGATTGCATTTATAATGGATACCGCGCGGCGCGCCCGACCGCCAACTTCAAAGCCGTTTTTCCACGATTCACTTTTTTGAACCTTGTGAAAGTTCTAACTCTTGAACGAAGGTTCAGATCGCTTTGAAATTTTCACAACATATTCTTAGTATCATCACCTATCGTGTGATCCACAAAAACAAAAATTTCAATGACACAAAAAATATAAAAAATAAAATACCGACAGAAAATTGAGTAAAAAATGTTAAGTTTCGAATTTTTATTATAATAATTTTTTAAAAATAATATTGTTGGTTCACACTAAAGACACATTTATTATGCAATTATAAATATGTTCATTTTTTTCAGACACCCACATCGATGCCGAGAACTTTCACCATCAATGCGCGCGCAAATAATACATTGCTTTATTATGTTATATCTCCGCCATTTGTTAATATTTCTAATTTTCTTTACATATACTTAACCATGTGCATAAATGATCTGTAAAAAAATGTTGTCAACATATGCGTTATTTTTTTACCCGCGTCTAGGAAAGAACCTTCGAAAACGGGCGAAATCGCGTATATAAGGCCTTAATATAAATTGATCCTTATTTCGTACTATTGGTTTCAATATAATGACTCATGAGGTTCCAAAGTCTTAAAAATGCGTGATTGTATGTAAAACGTCAACTTCTAAATTCATTATAAAAAAAACTAACAGCTGTTTTGAACTTACCTTTGTTTTAAAAAGTTCTCTACTTTATACCCTTTCCAACGGTATGCTACATGTCGTAGAAATCATTCATTATATGGTCAAAATATAGAGAATAAGTTTTTTTTATAATTAATTTAGGAGTTGACCTTTTTCATACATTTACACTTTTTTAAGACTGGAAGCTCAAGAGTAATTTTCTTCAAACCTATTGTATCTAATAATGATTTATAATCAATATACATTGCGGAATACAACAAAACTCATTTCGTGCTATTACAACCACAAATAAAAAAGTTATGACGATTTAAAGGCGAAATTTCGGGTAATTAAAAAAACGAAGAAAAAATCATATGTCAATTACTGTGATAGTTAGAGCATAGGGGCTTAGGGTGAAAAAATTAGCAAATGACGTCCCCAAACCCCCAATCTCTCAAAAAACTTTGTTGGTCCATGCACCAAACACGCAAGCGCGCACGCACGCACGCACGCACAACACACACAAACATACACATGTGTATATACATTTGTATTTTTAACGTATTTGTATTTAAGTTTAACATAGAGTTGCATCTTTATAAAAAAATTAAAGTTTTTGGGCGTGCGTTATGTTATTCCTTTCATTAATAATACTAATAAGAATGAAAATAAATAATACACTTTATCAATAATGAATAACGTTTTACTCAATCACAGTGATGATAATCATGCTCATAGTAATAATAAATTATCTTTTACTCAATCACAGCAACGATAATTATGCTAATAATAATAATAATAATACTAATAATGATAATGAATAATTCACCAATGAGAAAAAAGGGTAACTCAAACACAGCCGTAGAAATCATGATAATAATAAATGTGACAGAGAGAAATCCGTGAAATTTGAGGTATCCGAAAAAAGCGTTTGATGTTTTTGGCAAATGTTAACGCTGCCAGAAATCTCGTCGACGATCTGTCGTCCTTGAACGTCTGCGGCAGAGGGCCCTGTTCCGCAATTTGAAGCGTCAAAGAAGATACCGCTGCCATTTCCCATGTTACGTATTTTCCTTTCGTTCGTCTCAGCCCACAATTCTGGCATTTTTCGTAAGTCGCACGTTTGGGACACCGAACGTCAAATCGAACGATTCGATAGGCTTAAAGCCTAAAAAAATGTAAGTAGGTCGAAAAAATGTTTGACCAGTGGCAATGGAAACGAGTGGAGATCAAAATAAATTAGGACGCCAGCAATAATCTTCTAATAAAATCTTGCAATAAAAAAGTTACTTCAATTCTCTTTTAATGATTTTTAAAATTCTTTTTTCATGAAAAATTTAATAATGGCATTGTAATGGGTAGTTTTGTATCATTCGAAAGGTTGAAGTTCATTGAAAGATTGAATACAATAAATGTCTCGCACACTTTTTCACCATAATTTTGTGTCGTAATGTAGGAGAGCGAAGAAAATTACGTTTCTTTGAAGAAACGTAAATAGAAAATGAAATTTAAACGGAGTTATTTCGAGCCCGAGCGATTTGGTGCGGCAAATTAAATGGACAAGGGTGGCCGTTCTTCTCAACTCATTCACAACCCCGAATTATCGACGAGACAGTTTTAAAATAAATTTCCGAAGACTCAAGCGAGAAGCGTTGAGAGCCGAAAAATAATTATTTTTTAATCAAATAAACGCGTGTAATTCGATTGAGCTTTTTTTCCCTCATTAAATGAACAAATTTGTTGGTTCGGGGCTCATAAAGTCGAAGCAAAATACGATAAATTCATGGAGGACGTTCGAAATTATTTATAGATAGGGGTGAAAAAATTAGCCTCTGTTTATTCGTCCAACTCGGAAACGCGTGGAGGATTTTGTAAACGCACGGAATATATGTTTCAGCTCGTTTATATCCTCTTTTATATATCAAAGTGACGTTAGAGAATCACCGAAGATTCGAAAAGACGATTAACGCGTGTGTATCCCTTGCGTGTCTAAGAGTTTGTCGTTCCGGCATATCTTGATTCACGAGCCACGCAGATGTGAGCGCATTTGTTATGACGTTCTTGAAATTCGAAGTGGCGGAAAAATTCACGGAGTTACTTCTTTTTCATCCCCGTAGAGTTAGGTTCCGACACGAACAGCGCGGGTGCCATCAAAGCTCGCGGAGAATAAGTACAAATATGAGTATAAGTACAGGTATAAGTAACAGTGTAAGTACACATTGAAGGATAAGTATGAGTATAAATATGCGTATAAAGATACATATTAGCATTAGTTAGAAGTATAAGAAAAAGTATAAGTATAAATATATGTACAAGTACAAGTACAAGTATAAGGACAAGTATAAGTACAAGCGCAAGTACAAATATAAGTACAAGTACAATTATAAGTACAAGTACAAGTACAAGTACAAGTATAAGTACAAGTACAAGTATAAGTATACGTATAAGTACAAGTACAAGTATAAGTATATGTATAAGTATAAGTACAATTATAAGTACAAGTATAAGTATAAGTACAAGTGTAAGTAGTAGTATAAGTACAAGTATAAGTATAAGTACAAGTGTAAGTACAAGTATAAGTACAAGTAAAAGTACATATAGATGAGTTTCAGTACAAGTTCGAAAATGAGTATCCCTTTACAGAATTCTCCAGGCGTTTCCGAGTTAGACGAATGAACAAAGGTAAATTTTTTCGCCCCTACCTATAAATGATCGAACGTCGTACAGAAATTCTCCCTTCTCTTCGGATTCGCGGAAGAATGATCGAGTATCGGAAGTCCCGAGGGAAATTAAAGTAATTAGATCGGAATAGGAATAATTACGGAGAATGGGATACTCTCGAAAAAAAATACAATCGTTTACAAATTACACCAAGGTCAGGCGTTTTGTCTTAAGGGGTCTGCGTAGGTTTGAAATTCGAGATATACAACTTTTTTATTGTATAGCTTTATAGCCTAGGGTCTTAATTTTAATTCGCAACGAAGATTTTGTAAACATTCTGAACATCGATCGAATTATGACGATTTTTGTGAAGGGTCAGATCGCCCTCGAGATCGTATCTCAATATCTGTTCATTCTGTTAACTTCAAATCCGGACAGAGCATAATTTATAACATGTTCTATCTATCTATCCGTTGATGGCAAATGATCAAAGTTGTTTTTTGGTCGAAAATCGAACTTGTTTTTCTTCGGACGGCCATTTCCGTATTATTCGAAATTTCAGAAAAGTACCCGGGCATACGAAAGTTTTATAATGATACTAAATGTACATTTTTTAGTTCTCATTTCAGATCACCCTAGTTGCCAGAACCATCAACACCAATTGGCCATGCAGCAACAATGACACCTTGTTTAGATGATGATAACTTCTAATCTTTTCAAAGGTTTTCAATAAAAAAACTCAACCTGCCAAGCCTATGCATCAATTGTGTGTAAAATCCTAATCTTATCACATTACCCTCTCATCGGAAAAAAATATTGAAAATCGAAATGTTTTTTAGGCTCCAATCGGCAAGCAGTCGCTCTAATAAAGTTTCATTTTTTAAGCGGCAATCGCAAAATTGTGCGGCTTAAGGGAGGAGATACCTTGCGATAAGAAAAAAAATTGGCTGATTCTCGTGATTTTTTTTTTAAAGGAAAGATTTCCTCACCTTTTTCGACCCTTAGAGTATGTTTTATTCCTCTTTTTGGCTGTTACACGGTATTATTTAAATTTATTAATCTTTGAAAATGGCGGACGTATGGCATGGTATTTTAAAGTGTATCTTCGAACTTGGCTTAATGTATAGCTAAAAAACTAGTCAATCGATTCTGATGAAGTTTAGTAAAAATCTTTCTGACCTCAATGTCTAAAGCATGACCCTAAATGTTTTTGAAAATTCAAAAAAAGTATTTTTTTTTGCAAAAGGTATCAATTTTTTCATAAAATTAAATTTTTTTCTTTCAAAGCGTATCATTTCATCAATATTCAACATTTCTCACTTTTTCTTGGTTCATATTCTGCATATGAGTGTTAATAAAATAAAAATCTTCGGTGGTTTTCTTTCATATTAATCCCGCCGACGCTACGTGTCACGCCGTCTGACAACATTCGCCGTAACCCGTTTAGAAGACTGCCATGCCTCTGTCATTTTCAAAGATTAATAAAAAAAATCTATATATATATATATATACACACATACATAATGTAACAGCCAAAAGTAGCAATAAAATAAGTAAATAAAAATAAGTCCCAAAAACGGTGAAGAAAGCTTTCCTTTAAAAGAAAATAATGAAATTCAATTAATTTTTCCTCATCCTAAGGTATCTCCTTGTTTAAAAATTCTAGAAAACCTTGTTTCATTTTCCTCCAAACTTAAAACTTCCCCCCTCCCAAAGTTAAAAACCTTGTTTCGTTAGTCGCTTTCAGCGGTTATCATTTGATCCAATTGAACGGTGAATAAATTGCGTAATTGGCGGCTGAACAATCATCGAACCGTCCGAATAATTCAACTGCGGATAAGCATCCATATTATATGCGATCGGGAAAGCTAACTTCCAGTCTTCATTGATATACGTCCATATACGTTCACCCGCCATTCGTCAACCCTGACACATTGACCCGGTACGAGAATAGGCGCCGATGTATGTACCAGGGCCTCGAATATACGGAAGCCTCGAGGAAAATATCTGTGTCGAGTCTATTTGCTATCTTTTTTTCATGCGAATTCTTGCAGTGAAACTTGTCAAAGGCAATTGTCTAGAAGAAATCGCAACGTCCCTCGAGAACCGGACAAACATTTTTTCCCCGTATTTCTTTTTTTTCAATTTCTTTTTTCAGGGATTTTTAGTTCGTTTGAAAAAAAATTCGCCACCCAAGGCTGGAACGCCCGATGGGTGTTACGAAATTTGTGCTTAGACGAAATCTCGCAAGGTTGTTTTGAGAATCGTTTATTTTAAGCAGGGAGAGATGGAGAGGGGTATATATATATATATATATATATATATATGTGTGTGTGTGTGTGTGTGTGTGTGTCTGTAGTGAAACATATTATAATTCTTGACCCTCGAAGAGGCTTTCCATGAGCCATCTACATAATAAATTATTTTATATCTGCATACATACTAGAATACTGCCAATCGATGCCTCGATGAGGGTTGTGAAATTGGCACTCTTAGAAAGTCGAGAAAGAACCTTAAACGTCACAAGCTACAAAGTTTAGATCGCTCGTAGCTATAAGTAACGGAGTTCAGTGATCCGACCGGGGGAATAAGAAAGACGTCGATGCAACGAAGCACATGTGACTGTGTGTGTTTGTATGCATTAGGGTGGCACAAATTTGAGCTCTATTTTTTTCCTTCTTCTCACTATCCAATTATCTTCTTTAAAGGAAAAAGAAAATTGTCGCGTAATCTGCGAGCGGTCAAAAAATATTTAGAGGTCGCTCAAGCCTCCCAAAAAATCAAAATTTTATTAAAAGTTCGATTTTTTTTTCGTTCACTTCTCACCCATAAATGTTACGCTTTATAATTTTTTATTTAATTCAAATTTTAAGAAAGTTCAAGGGCTTCGAAGTATACAATTTTCGCCATTTTTTTGTACTCATATCACTCATATATTTGACGCTTTGTAAAATTTTCAAAACAATTAATCGTTTTTCTCTAGAAACAGATTTTTCAAATTTACCCCACACTAACCCAAGAATTATAATCTTTTTTCTCATACAATAATTCTTTAAAGCTCTTGTACGTAAACAAAATTATAGGTCCCCCGTTTTATCGGGTTAGAAGTGTGAGAGAAATTTAAAAAATCCGTTTCTAAAGAAAAAAATTATCAATTGTATTAAAAATTTTACGAATTTTTGAATTTATAAGTGAGAAGAGAAAAAACAATGCGGGCAAATTTGAAATTTCGAAGTTCTTGAGCGACCACTGAATATTCATTGGTCGACCAGAGCTTTCGCGAGTTTAATTAAACAATTCTAAAGCGTAAAATTCATGAGTGAGAAGTGAACGAAAAAAAAAATCGATTTTTTAATGAAAATTTGAATTTTCGGGAGGATTAAAAAATATTTAGAAGTCACTCAACGACTTCTAAATATTTTTTAATCGCTCGCAGTTTTCTCGAACAATTTTTTTTCTTCTTTAAAGTAGACAATTGGATGATGAGACAAAGGAAAAACATAGAGCTCAAATTTGTGCCCTCCTAGTATGCATATATGTGCATGTATTTAAATACCGTGTTAATTTGCGATATATTTAAATACTGAGCTTTGACAAAGTTGGCATAAAAATAACCAAAGTCCTAACTAAGGGACATACTGTGAGGGGTAAAAAAATCGATTTTTTGGTATTTTCTCAAAGTATACATGTTCAAGAATATTTGAAAAAATGTTCAAGTTGAAATATTAAAAATTGACCGAGTTACAGGCGATTTAGTGAGAACTAGTAGCGTAACGATTTACGTATACTAAAACTTTCAATCGACCTGCCCGGAATAATGACTCCAGCTATGATTAGCCGATTTTTCATTTAAAAAAAAACCAAAATTCCCGTAATTGCAGTAGCTATCGTTCTACGGGACCGTTTTATTTCTTTGAAATTTAGTATTTTTTAAGCCTCCGAATATAAGTGAAAATTTCGCAAAAATTACACTTTTTTTTAACACCCGCCATTTCGTGAAATTTTTTGGTTCCAAAAAAGGTAAGTACAACAAGAACTACATTTGTATCAATTATAAAACTTTTTTATTTATTTTTCAGACGAACCATTGTCGGATTATCTATCCGGCCATTGGACCACATTTGTTATACTGAGGCTTTATTATACCTCAAAAACGTTGTTAATTTTTAATTTTTTTAATTAACAATTTACACTAAATAAGTTCAACGTATGTTCAATAACATAACTTTTTTCCAAATCCTAAGTAAATAATCTAGGAGACGAAAAAATCAGAAAAACGATATTTTTCGGCCCGTCACTCGTGTCCTCCCTTCATGTTTATTTTCCATACTATACACTCATACCGAAAACTCCATTCAACGCTAATAAATCTCTCATCGCACACGATAAAATAAATTAAAATATTCATTTGTTATTGCGCAATTGAAAAAAAAGGTGAAATCGTGCTCGACAACAACCGACGAATTCTTATGCCAATTTTCTTTGGAATAATAAAATTTTTTACTGTTCTCGGGCAAAATAAAATGGAGATTAATGTTCACCGTTCATTGGCGTTTTGCACATTTGATCGTAACACTATTGGATGCTCTCGGAGTATATAGCTCTCTCGGTTTTACGCACGTACACTTCAAACAGGTTAACACAAACAGTTTTCGAAATACCAAGCGGCCGGGGCGATAACTTTTTTCTTCGCGAACGATTATAAACAAATGTGATATTTTGGAAATGTGTGTGTACCGTCTGGCACGGTGGCGAGATGCGAACGCAGACGCGATCTATTTTATCTTGTTTAGATGACGTCAAAGATCGACGCTAGGCCGGGATACGTGGAAAAAGTGTAATTGATCGGGACGAGAAATTGATAACGCTTCTGTTCGAATGATTTTTGTCGATGAGGACCGTCGCAATTTTTAATTTTGGTCACGATCTCCGGGGACCATTTGAATTAAGGCGGGACATCACTGTGATGGGTAAAAAAAAAAATTTTGCATTTTCTCAACGTATACTATTTCAAGAACATGTGGAAAAATGTTCAATTTGAAATATCGAAAATTGACCAAGTTACATACTATACAAAAAGTTTCAATCGCGTTTTTCTCGATCTGGCCGGAACCATAAGGTTCCGATATGGTATAATTTTCCGATTTTCAATTTTGGAAAATGAAAATTCCCATAATTGCAGCTATCGATGTACGCAGTCGTTAAAAAAAAATATTTTTATAATATTTAATAGTTTTTTTGAAGCCCTCGAATATAAACAAAAATTTCGTAAAAATGACTCTTTTCTTTAACATCTGCAATTTGGTGAAAAAAATTTCTTTCGAAAAACATCTACGTACAACGAGAACTAAGATTGTAAACATTTTAAAACTTTTATTTTTATTTTTCAGACCAACCATAAAATAAATAAAAATTTCGTCAAAATTTCTCTTTTTTTCAGCGACTGCCATTTTCTGAACTTGTTTTTCTTTCGAAAAACGTCTACGTACAACGAGAACTACACTTATATAGATTATAAAACTTTTCCATTTTTACTTTATACACCAACCATACTATAAGTAAAAATTTCGTCAAAATTACTCTTTTTTTTAACACCTGCCATATTGTGAAAAAAAAAATGTTTTCCAAAAACGTCTACGTAAAACGAGAACTACATTTATATAGATTATTTTCTAGATATAGATTTTTTGAAAAATAATGTATATTTTCTATAGAGATTATTTTCTAGATATATATTTTTTTATAATAATCTCTATTTTCTATGTAGATTATTTTCTAGATATAGGTTAGCTTTTCTTTTTTTACTTTTCAGACGAACCATTATCAGGTTATCGATCCGGCCGTTGGACCACATTTTTTACACGGAGGCTCTGTTATACCTCAACAACGTTGTTAATTTTCATGTTTTTTTAAATACAAATTTACACGACATAAGTTCAATGCATGCTTAAACACACACCGTTTTTTCCAAAATACAAATAAATAATCTTTTAGATAAAAAAATCGGAAAGACGACCTTTGATCGTCACAGTGGTGTCCTTAAAAATGGCCAGGGGAGTATTCGTCTCTGTGAGAAAAAACCTATTTTTTGGGAAGGTCCCCAGCTCTGTGGAGCTCTTTTTAACCTTTGGAAGCTCCGAAAAAAATGGAGGTTAGTTCGATATACGAATCTACGACAATTATCGACGAAGGGGATGGAACATTTTTCGAACATCGGGTTCAAGCATTTTCGTCAGCTCTTCTATTTCTTCTCGCGATCTAATTTTGTTTCTATTAATTGAGATTGGCCGGCCGAGCGGGCGATGGCGCGTGTCTGTGCGTGTGTGAGCCCAAGTGAAAAAAGCTGTTAAAATAAATGGCAGCGAATGGGGAAAGGGAAGAGAAAATGCGTACTTGAGACACTCTTCCCGCCACGCGGACTCTCCGGAGGTCGTGGCCTTGACCACCAGCATCGAGACTTGTGATATAGCGCGTCGAAGTCCGGAAAAGGTCATTCCGTCACCCAGATGGTGCCGCGGGACCGCTTGCCCACCACCGCAAGCTGCACCCTCCGTTCTCTCGTGATGCAGCTCCATCTCACGTCAATATTTCATAAAATCGCACACGCGGAACAATACGAACAGGTGTGCAAGGGTGCGCCTTCTGCCTCGTGTGCGTATCTTTTTGATTCACCGACTTACGTATCGATGATTAATTCGCCATCGAGAGGCCGTGAGAAAATAATAGTCACCACGGTCTTCTTTGCCTTGGCAAATTTCCACTTGATCATTATTATTGATGTCCTCATTTTTAGGGAATTTCTAATTTTTTGTAGTATATATATATATATATACATAAAATATATTATAATATAATAATGATAATAATATAATTACATTATATAATTATATAATTGTAATTATATTATATAATATTATAATTATAATATTATATATATATACATATATGTGTGTGTGTGTATACCACCGTGGGAAAATATGGGAACACTTTACGATTTTTCGTTCGGGTCGAAAACTTGCAGATCTTGGTAAAAAAATGGCCACACCGGAGTTCGAGGTACCATTCAAAGGATTTAAAACAAAACAAGCTTCGCTGTCAATTTTTTCCCTAATTTCCGCTATTTTTTATTCACTGACCTTGAACATCGTTGGTCTTTGCAATTTTCCTACACTTGTAAACTGGCGAATAATTTTTTGGGAAATGGAAATTAATATTCATTTTCAGATGGCCTCGGAGGACTGAAATTTATCTCCAATCTCTCTCGAAACTATTTTTTTCGCTTTTTTTTGGCAAGTTTGCTTAGCTTTTCGTGAAAAAGTCAGTTTTTCAAAAATTTCGCTGTGACGTTAATTCTACTTGGGGAGTAAAAATGATCGAGAGAGAAAAAAGATCGATAGGAAAAGGAAAGAAGTAGTTTAGAGTTCGAAAAGAGTGTGTATGTTGACAATTGTTTTTTTTTACGAAGGCTTTCGATCGAAAAAGTGCATTGAGGGTGTTTGTGCCTCGGCCGGTAGTGTGCATATGTGTAACGAAAGAAATGTCACCCTTTCTCACCCTCCTTTAACATCTTTTACGCCTCCATTCTCGTACCCCCTCGTATTTTCGGCACCGACGAAATTTCGGGTTTTCCCGACGAAAATTTTCAACTTCTTCATTAACCGTTTCTATATTTAATACTTTCGTGTGTTTGCATATATGTGCCGTTGATCTCGCGTCGGTGTGATATTTTCGAACATGCTCGCGGCGCGACTATACGGGATCTTTGACTGACGATTTTCCGACACGATATATCCGCGGAAACTTGCCGAGAGAGATGGGGATAGCGTGTGTGAGAGAGAGAGAGATAGAGAGAGAGAGAGAGAGAGAGAGAGAGAGAGAGAGAGAGAGAGAGAGAGAGAGAGAGAGAGAGGGTGGGACATGTAGGAAGAGAGACAGAAAAGGCGCAGTCGCAAGTTTGACTGAAACACGGTGGCGCGAGCTTTCGAGAAGAACAGGCACAAAAGATGATGAAGAAGGTAATGGTGATCACGATGACGATGATGACGATGCGGCCGGTAGCCTCGCGAACTCGATAATGGCGCTTTTTTCTAAATTTAGCGAGATACGTTTCAATATATCGGACATTACACACACATACACACTGACACGTTATTATTATTTCTAAGAAAATGGCAGTCGTCGCTTCTTCGAGAAAATTAAATCGAATGTTTCCACCCCGAGAGAGTGAGAATAAAAATTTGTGAACGATTTCCGAGAAAACTTTTCGAAAGAGTGGGAAAAGAAATCGCAATATCCGTCATTGCTATTGTCACCATATCCTCCAAGATAATAGGGGATGCACATATGTGCAGTAAAATAAATTTTGTGGGATCTTGGTAAATGTACGAACGTTTCGTTGACGAAAAATCTTCGACCCTGAAGTCTCGAGGGGTGGAAGAATTGTCAAGGCGATACACCACTGTGACGAGACAAAAATATGATTTTTTTCCATTTTCTCAAAGTATAGATATTCAAGAATACGTGGAAAAAATTTCAGGTTAAAATATTGAAAATTGACCAAGTTACAGACGATTTAGTGAGAGCAGGTTGCGCAACGATTTACGTATACGAAAATTTAAAACAAAAACCAAGATTTCCGTAATTGCAGTACCTAAGGTTGTACGCAACCATTTTTTTATTTAGAATTTTTTAAGCCTCCGGATATAGGTGAAAATTTCACCTAAATTACACTTTTTTTAAACACCCATCATTATATAACATTATTTTTTTCCGAAAAAACGACTACGTACAATGAGAACTACATGTGTATAGATTATAAAACTTTTCAATTTTTATTTTTCAGGCCAACCATGGTCGAGTTATTGATCCAGCCGTTGGATCTAATTTTTTGATACAGACTCTCTTATATAATACGTCAATGAGGGCGTTAATTTTCAATTTTTCCGAATAAAAATTTACACGAAATAAGTTCAATGTATGCTTTATAACATACCTCTTTTTCCGAATCCCAAATAAATAATCTAGCGGACAAAAAAATCGGAAAAAAGACCTTTTTCGGCCCGTCACAGTGGCGTCGTCCCTTAACATTTTCGTCGACGTTTTTTTATGCAATTTTAAATACGGTTTAATTTTGTTTTTTACGATGCACGGTCGAGGCTCAGGACTGGCCGAATAAAAGTTGTATCTGAATGTGTATGTATGTATATATATATATATATATATATATATATTAAAGCTGCATATATACGTAAATCGATCTTCATACTTTTCGAATGACGAAGAGGAGATTCGTTCCCATATTTATCGCATTGACGGTCGTTCGATTATCATCATTGTTACTACTATCATCATTCATTTATTCCTCACTACTAGAGCCAAATACCGCAACGAGTCCAGAGCCAAAGAAAAATCCAAATTAGTCTTTTACACCACATTCGTCAGTCACGAAATGATTTTGATTCAAAGCACCAATGAATCACGATTAACTTTTCGGTCGTGTAACACACAAATACACACTCACACCACAATAAACTTGTCTTTGGTGCAAATGCCGTGAAACCTTGGCTATTATTAATTCGATGGATGGGATGAAAAAAAAAGATATTTCTGCTCCCTTCCAATTTGATCGTTTTCTTTCGGGGATTTTGTGCCTACCGCAATCGCGCAAGTTCCACGGTGTGGCTGCCAAAGGGATCCAGTCTTGGGAACGAAAATTCCGTGTGCGATCGAAACGGCCGGATCTACTCGTTTTATCTTTTTTTCTCGTTTGGGGTTCACTGTTGACACATGTCAGATGTTCGCTAATTCAAACGCCTCTTGGGAGAGGGGAAAAAAAATCAAAAAAATTTGATCTAACTTTCGTGCGACAATCACAAGGTGCACGATATTCTGACTGGACTTACGCCCTTCTTCTTACACAAGTCCGTGAAAAAGTTTTCCTCCATATTGGATTAGAATTATCTTGATTCGAATCATTATCATGATTGTTTCCTCGTGCGTTACACTTGGTCGATCAGTTTTATAGAAAGACTGGCTGCATATTCATGTTTTATCGGAGGTAAAAAAAATATGATTTTTCAGGTATTGGAGTCACTGATTTGCGTTTTGATTCGTCACTGATTCTCGCTCGATTGTCACGATTTTTCGATGAGGCAGCTGTGAAAAATCGTTGTTCCGAGACACACGTGGATCGATAGGACGATCGCGACAGTCATCGCGCGCGATTGTCGATCTTCGCAAGAGTGCCACTGCGCGAGAGGATTCAATGGCCGAAAAACGTAATAAATGCGGCGAATTGAGATGAGCGTTTCTAAACGAACCGAGAGCTCGTTGCGAACTGTCTTGCTGTTCCAATTTTGCTTTTGGCGAGCTCTATCGTGACGTTTCTTTGTCTCTACTATGCTACTCACTGCTACTACTTGTGCACTCCGCATACACCTTATTTTCTTTCGATACGTCACGCTGTTCTCGCCTTCCGAAACAACTCGAGCGATTGGTCAAGTTTCGTGCGAGTTCTATTGAGCCAAACGATGATTTCGATTAATCGTGGCACGCGAATCCTATACCACGGTTCCGTCTCCTAAATTTAAATCATATAAATCGTATATATGTTATACATATAATTTAAATACACACACACACACACACATATATATATATATATATATATTTATAATTTACATATACATATATAAAATTTAAATTTATGTTTATATATTTAAAAAAATTATTGTAGCTTCCATTTGTACTGGGTACTTCCCCTTATTACATTCCCCACCATATTCCACTTCGCATCCCTAATCGAATTTATATATACAAGGTGTAGCATTTAACGTGACCATCCCAAATATGTCCGTTACAAATATGATCGAACAAACCCAAACAAAACCCAACCAAACCCAAAATATTTTGATGAACAATCATTTCAAGGTCATGAAATCATAGGTCGTTGGATTTGTCTGAATATCAGCAAAAACCATCGATGACCTTGAGAACGCAAAAACTATGACCTTGACAAAAATGAATTTTTTCACCACTGTATTGGCCTTTCGAAATCAGGCAAATTAACTCCTGACATTTTTTTCGTCACTCTAAAGGCAACGGAGATATTTGGGGTGGTCACGTTAAATGGTCCACCCTGTATGTTTGTATATATGTATTTATAAAATTTAAATTTATATATATATATATATATATATATATATGTGTGCGTGTGTGTGTGTTACGATTATTCCTTACTTCCTGCTCTTGCATCGTCTTCTTTTTTCCGCAGCATCACAGGAATAGCGTATAAAATAAAACAAACCGAAGAATGTTTAGTCTTGCAAAAATTGAGATCGGATTAAAAAAATACAGAGGTTCAATTTCAGCAAAACTAGGAACTTTTTCGAGAATGAGTACAAAGATCAATATGTAATTGTGCAAATTCAAAACGTGCTTTTTTGCTTGTTTAAAAATGCTTTATACTTATTGCTATTTTATTTTAGGATTATTATTACCATTTTAGTACGAATAGTAATTGTATAGCATTACGTTATCTTGTCAATATTAATTATAATTGTTTAGCATTACGTTACCTTATAAATATTTATTAAATTTGTTTCTTGCCACTGTATTATTATTCATTACTATAATTTTTTTTGCACAAGCAAGATTTTTTAAACCCTCGTCTCATCCTCGCTCTCTCTCTTTTTTTCTTTTTATTTTATTTTCTTTATCTCTCTTATTCTTCTTTTTATTTTCATTTGCCATTTTTATATGTTTTTCGTCTCGCATGAAGAGTATGACGATCGTATTCCAGAGGACGTTTTGGTCCTAGAGCACTGATAAACCTAATCTAATCTCTATCTACCCCTAATCTTTTTTCACCGAAGATATTACATAACATTTCGACAAAAAATCAATGGGAAATATCTTTCGATATCGACTCCAGAGCTTCCGATAATTAGACCGAAGTATTTTCGACAGTGACGATTATGACGGCCGAATAGCGGAGGAGAAAAAAAATTGCGGCAATGGGACGGAATTGGGAACGGGTTGTTACTATTTTCGTAAATATTACACATAGATGACTCGGACGAGTACGCGAGTGCGTGCATATGCGAATGTGTGTTCGTGTCAGGCAAAGGCAGCCGCACTTTGCGATCCCGTTCTGCTTCGCCGATAAAAATAACTATATATATGTCGGAGGAGAACATATAGACTATATTGTCGAGACATTTTTTGGAAGTGTCAATTTCGTCTGGATATACAGGGTGTCCCATTTTAATCGTACACCTGAATTTTCTCGAAAAATATTGCTCGGACGAACTATTGTGTGGAACAAAACTTCTAGGGATTGAAGGGGGACGTTTGAAAAAATTTTATTTGAGGAGCCAAAATTCAAAATGGCGGCTTTACAAAGGCTGACATGTTTTTTTCAAACGGAAACATAACTTTTTTTTATTGCCAAAAAATTTGTCAGCTGAAAACTAAAAACTTTTGTTGAAAAAATTTTTTGACAAAGTTCATAGTTTTCAAGTGAGAACATCATTTTCAATTATTTCAGATGTATCCAGGATTTGTGTGTGTGTGTGTGTGTGTGTGTGTGTGTGTGTGTGGGCGCGCGTGCGTGTATGTGTGTGGATGTGCGTGCGTGCGTGTGTGTGTGTGTGTGTGTGTGTGTGTGTGTGTGTGTGTGTGTGTGTGTGTGTGTGTGCATGTGCGTGCGTGTGAAACACTGTTGAAGATTTTGGTTTTTTTTTGTTTTTTTGTTTTCAAATTTGGACGATATTTCATGAGAAAATTTTGGAGGAAAATCGATGAAAAATAGGTTTTTTCCATTTTAATAGCGTTTGTGCCATTTTCAGGCCCAAAAACGTGTTTCTTTAAATCCTTGATGAACTTTGATCACGATGGGTAGAAAAACACACACACACACACACACACACACACACACACACACACACACACACACACACACACACACACACACACACACACACACACACACACACACACACACACATCCTGGATACATCTGAAATAATTGAAAATGATGTTCTCACTTGAAAACTATGAACTTTATCAAAAAATTTTTTCAACAAAAGTTTTTAGTTTTCAGCTGACAAATTTTTTGGCAATAAAAAAAAGTTATGTTTCCGTTTGAAAAAAACATGTCAGCCTTTGTAACGCCGCCATTTTGAATTTTGGCTCTTCAAATAATTTTTTTTCAAACGCCCCCCTTCAATCCCTAGAAGTTTTGTTCCACACAATATTTCGTCCGAGCAATATTTTTCGAGAAAATTCAGGTGTAAGATTAAAATGGGACACCCTGTATATACAGGGTGTTGGGCAGGTCGATGCAAAGCCTTAAGGGAGTGACCTTAAGGTCACCTGCTTAGGAACATATCTAACCTAGGTTACCTTAGTCCAAAGTCTAAGGATTTCGAGTTATCATGGTAAGTATGACTTTTGGAAAATTCCCAAAATTAGGTACAAACTCGTTTACCTCTAATGTTAATGGTTTTTTTAAAAAGAACATTAACATAAGAGGTATTTTTATTTTTTGACGAGTTTTTAATTATTCAACACGTCACATTTAGTTAGTTGTGTGGATACAGATGATTGTATTGGTGTTTGTCGATTGAATACACATTAAGCTAAGACGCAAATAAGTTTTTAGTTACCAATTATTGTCTGTTTGAACATTATGAACGAGTTAGTACCTAATTTTGGGAAATTTTCCGAAAATCATACTTACCATGATAACTCGAAATCTTTAGACTTTGGAGTAAGGTAACCAAGGTTAGATATGTTCCTAATGAGGTTCCTAACCTGTATATGGGTGATTCTCCCGAAATGATCACTTTGCAGGAGAACGAAATTTATAAACAAAAATATTTAATTTTTTTCCTTAAAAAATTGCAATATACGTTGGTTCAAATCGATATAATTTAATTCACTATGGATCACACTGATTTTTAAGTTTTGAGAGATTCATCATCATCGAACGAAATTGTAGGGCCAGAGGAATGATGCAAACCTTTTCCGATCAAGTTTTTATTGGTTTATTAATATCTACTTTTCTTTTTTGTTATAATATTGATCTCGCTTATTTGTTTCAACTTCTCTCTTCCTCAGGATCCTGTTTAAGGGGTTACCCCCACTTGCGATTTTGAAAAAATCGATTTTTTTTATTGCATTTTTTTGAAGTATGAGTATCCGGGCCCATACTTCTGTATGGGCCCGGAATAGATGACTCTATTTAAGTTTACAAAAAAATATATTTTCTTCGTGTAAACTGAAATTGAAACTTTAAACGCGTTTTTCTCACAATGGCATTTCTGAAGTCGGTGATCAAGATTACTCGAACACTAATGAACCGATCTTCTTGAAATTTTGCAGGCTTATTTAATACATAAAAATGTAGTCTTTAATCGTTCGATTTTTTTTCGAAAAAAATGGCCTTTTTATAGCCGAAAAACGGCCGTTTTTTTTTTTCGTTAAAATCGAACCATTAACTTTGACTGTCCGCCATTTTGTGAAAAATGAATATTTTTTAAAATCCTTCGATTAAAGACTAGTTTATACTTATATTTGACTAAATCCATCTGCATTTTTTTTCAGATGATCCACTTCGCCGCAATGTTGGTCACTGCAAACTGTGTATATAAAAACATTATTTCATTGACGGCCATTTGCCACTAAACAATGGAACATTTTTCAACAAAAAAATTACTGAAAGTTCTTCAAGATGTGTTCTTTAAGATGGTATATTGATCGATTAAAAAAGTTTTGTAGTTTTCTTTAAAAAAAATCATGAAAAAGGCTTTTTTGCGTTACAAGTGGGCGTAACGCCTTAAGCCTTTCGTATCTCCGTTTTTCAGCTTCTCTTTTTCCACAGAGCCTTTCTTCTTTCGGCAACGCCATGGCAATAATCTAAAAGCATCATTTTATGCAACCTCATGCATATCCACACATGCCTAACTAAGATGGTGTCATTCCTCTGGCGCAACTATCATGCCTCTCAATCTCACATGTCGGGACAAACCCAGAGAAATCATGCCAGAGGAATGACGATTCAAACGGGTCTTTATGCACAGCGCGGTATGCTACGTTTTTGAAACCTCAACATCTGGCGGTGAGTAGGAAAAGCATATCTAGAAGGCTAGTTTCTGGAAAGCATGCGCAGCCTGCGTCATCCACCACAGAATATATGAACTGATAGCTCTTCAGAGGAACAATGGAGAACAACGGTTACAAAATTTCGTTATTGATTGTGAGATACCTATGCTTATTATTTCTTTATTTTTCATGGAGGAATTCAATAAATGTCCAATGGTTTAAGGCGGTCCTCTAGTTTCTCGGGTCGAAAAAATCGGATTTTTTAATTCATAAATCACATCTACAACACGTGTAGAAAATGTGTGCCAAAGGATTTTTCGATATTCGAAGTGGTTCACAAGTTACGGCCCTGGAACGGAGCAGGTATACGGAGCAGGTATACTTTCAAACGCGTTTTTCTCGAAACACCATTTTTCGCAACGGTGACCCCGATATTTCAGAAACTACTGCACCGATCTTGTTCAAATTTATACAGCATCTTTAATATGTTATAAGCCAGCGATTGAACTAGGATTATCATGATTGCTTCAATAGTTTTTTTTGTACGAGCGAAAAACTTAAGAAAAAATGAGTAACAAATAGAATGTAATTTTCAAAAGTGTATGAAAAAGTCAATTTTTGTAATTTAGAATTCACTCTAGTTCAATCGCTAGTCTTAAATATGAAGATTAAAATGCCGTTTGGTTTTTTGATTTCAGATAAGCAGAACAGCCGCAATCTTGGTCACCGTCAAGCACCTCTTTTACTTGATGTCTTTCTGTCGGCCACTATAACTTTTATTCTATTATATATTTTGACTTCAGAAAATTTGTAAAGATTATTTAAATGTTAATAAAGATTATGCAAAAACAATGAGATTGATTATTTCGATGCTTTGCCCGTAAAAAATTATTGAAAAAGCCGTAAAAAAACAGCCGAGAAACTAGAGGACCGCGTTAAAGGAATGTTTTTTCTGATTTTTTTTTAATTTTGTGTACCTCCTCACCTTGCTGGTGTATATGAAGTCTGGATAGTTACACTCCAGAGGAATGATTCTCATACTCAAAATACAGAAAAAAAGGATAACGACGATTTTTCTGTAAAATCTGCTGTGTAGAAAGATGTCGAAATATTTCAACCTGTTGCATTCCAAAAAAAACCTACAAAGTAGTCGAATAGCATCCATTAAGGAGAGATATACACCTAGATGGTCGAGGTCGAGGATTTAGAAGCTATGAACATTCCGTCGACCGTAGAAGGCCCACACTATGGGCCTGGTATCGATGATTCCATGTAAGTTGACAAATTTCATGATTTATTCATTCCCAAATTTTCAAACGCGTTTTTCTCAAAACCACGTTTTTCAAATTGGTAGCCAAAATTTCTCGAAAACCAATGAACCGATTGCCTTGAGGTTTTTTTGTGGTTATTCTATACACCATTATCTAGTACTTGTCATAGGATTTTTTTTCCGTTACTTAGTTTTTGTTTTATAGGCAAAATAATAACTAATTTTTGGCCCAAAAATCACTATTTATGTTCAAACGTCCGCCATTTTGTCATAAATCGATATTTTCAAAATCGGCTATGACAAGTACTAGATTATAGTATCTAATTTAATAATCTTTTTGGTTCTTTTTCAGATGATTTTTGAAGAAACGCCAGTGGGTACCGTATACGCAGATTTTTTTACGACGCTCCAAAGACCATACAATATTCTTGTATATTTTTGATATTTTTAAATGAAGAAAATTAAACATATTTTTGAATGTATATACTTTTAGATAATTAAAACCCCAATCCGAAATTTCAAATAGTTTTCCTTGAAAAAATTCACAAAAATGACCTTTTTTCCGGCTCCTAGGTGTATATCTCCCCTTAAAAGAGTCAGATTACATGCAAAATTATCATTTTTACAGAATTACCCACGCACATACACATATATATTGTGCAGCTGTTGTCTATCGTTTGCGATTTGATCTTTTTTTTCCCACTTTCCAAGTTTCAGGCAATAAATGAAAATCTAACAATTCCTGTTTCCAGTTTTATTCTGGAAATTCATACATTTTAATAACAATTTTCCTATGCCATGGTAATATCGAAATTTCCGAAAAAATCGAACGACTAAAAAGCATGTACCGTTGAAAAAGGTAGTGAATGAATCGTATCATCTGTACAAAGGTTTCGACTTTTGGCAATAAATAATCGAGGCTGCTCCGAAGCGATATTCATTTCTCATTGTATTCCAAATTATTTTGAATTATTCAAGGCAACAACCATAACGTTACGAGAGGCCACGGTGATCAATCCTACATTGAAATACTGGTGCTACATCCGTAGGCGTTTGTTCCGGGACCGTTAGGGGAATACGAGCTTGACAGTGTTGCCGAGGTCTTGAGCTGATAAGAATGCAACACAGCTAGCTTGTATATTAGCGAACGTGGGAGGGCCGCCATATTCTCCACGCGACTACGTATGTGTTTGCTCGCACATATATGCGGATGACAGAAACATTTTGCGATTTTAATAGGCCTAGAAAATCTGGTCGTAAATTCTGTCTAGCTGTAACCGGTCGCCGCACAGTTACGAATTCACGTTATTTGATTCCGGTCTTTGCGCTGTTCTATCAATCATTCCTGATCCCTATATTATGGGAGATCATTTCGTTCGAGCACGGGATAGAAAATGTGGTCGGAAAAATTTGATTAATGTGCGACAGGGTAACATTTTTTGATAGTCGAAATGGCTGCTTTTATTTAGACCAACAGATGAATGAGAAATTCTCGAGAACAAGGTTTTATTATTTTTAGATACTTTTGGGGAATTGTTTAATTGCGGTGGGCTGAGGGATGAATCGGTTGACTAGCCATTGAAGTTATGACGAGAATGAGAAGTTAGGTAGAATGTAATGCGATTCATAACTAATCTAAATTCTTCCAAATGTCCAAAAAATTATAGTGGGAATGAGAAGTTAAGTAAAATATAATAAGATTTATAATTAATGTAAATTTTTTATCACAATGATTATAGACAATCGATCGTTTATTACTACTATGGATTTTAGTCCCGTGTATGGAACAAGTATTTTACAATAACACATTTTTCACTACGCCTATTTAAAAATTAATACATTTTTCTTATCCATCCTCTATCTGTTTTATTCTTTCCTATTTTTTTAAAGTATTTTACAATAGCATATTTTTTCATTACGCCTATTTCAAAATTGATACATTTTATTCTAATCTATTTTTCTATCTTATAAATTTTCTGAATATTTACACATTTTTAACGCATTTGTTTTTCCGTAGAAATATAAAATGTTACGATAAAATATCTGAAGCGAAAGTTTTATAGTGTTTCGAAATAACCAAACGGATTTTTTTTACCATTCGTTTAAAAGTCTAATTAATAATAAATTCTCCAGTGAGGACTTTCAACTACAATACATTTGTGTATTTAATTTAATACATTAAAAATAATGTATTTTCAACGAGACATTTTCAACGCTTTTATTTTCTTTTTTAGAGAATTTTATAGTGTTACGAAATAACCATACGCAAAATCATTTTTGAAACATTCGTTAAAAAGTCTTATTAATAACGAATTCTTCAATGACACTTTTTGACTAAGATACATTTGTGCACTATAATTCCGTTTATTTTGTTTTTAATAAGACGTTTTGCTGTTTGAATTATCTTCAATGAGTGAGAATTTAAATGGTTAGAAATTATGGGACACACGATATGTACGGGTGAAAAAAGTGCGTGTACCTGCTCAACAGAGGTCCTGATTCACCCTTGAAGCTTATCCTGCTGAAAGTTCGTCTCTGAAAGCTGCTCAGCACGCCGAGTTTTTCTTTGCTCGGATGCTTGACAACGACGGCGCCTTCCTCGACCGCCGGTGCATCCTGCTCGTCGGCGTTGCACAATTTCACGGCAATGGCGGCAGCCGGCACGCTCGTGTTCACCAACAACTCGCTCCATTGCCCGGAGTTCGTGGACGACAAAGCGTCCAAATTATCGTCGATTCTGTTGCGGCTCGACAATTTCTCCTCCGTCATGAGCATTTCCACCGATCGCAACCACCGATCACGCACACTTTTCACATACACAGCGAACATTCATCTCACTCTCTGTCTCTCTCTTTATCACTATTAATTTGTCACTGGACAAGTGAGAAAAAAAAATCGGCGATGCCGATTCACGTGTCGCCGATCATTTTGTCCTTTTTTACTGTCTCGAAACTTTCGCATCCACTTTGGTTTGCAGATATCATCGCAAATGTTTCGCTTCGCAAATATTGTTTTCACTCAATTTTTTTCGGTGCACTATTTTTTTTTCATTCTATTATTTCGATGCGCCGATTTTTTTCAATCAAGTTTTTCGATGCACAAAATGTTTTTCATTCGATTATTTTGGTGTGTCGATTTTTTTCATCCGATTATTTCGGTGAGCCGATTTTTTTCTTTCGATTATTTCGGTGCGCCGATTTTTTTCTTTCAATTATTTCGGTGCGCCGATTTTTTTCATTCGATTATTTCGGTGCGCCGAATTTTTTCATTCGATTGTTTCGGTGTGCCGATTTTTTTCATTCGATTATTTCGGCGCGCCGATTTTTGTTCATTCGATTATTTCGGTGGGCCGATGTTTTTCATTCGATTTTAACGATGCACATTTTTTTATTGCCCTACTTCAGTGTGCCGATTTTTTTCATTCGATATCTTCGATGCACAACGTTCTTCTCTCTCGATTTTTACGATGCACGGTCCCGTTCTCGGGGCCAAGAGCGTCGATATATTCAATGCTATTGCTACATGTTTCTTTTGGTAAGCAGGCACACGAATTTTCGTCTAGTATGCATCTGGCCTGGATTTCATTCAGAGTTCAACGATCCAGTGCTAAAAGAGAGTCTACATTATTTCCCCTCGCTTCTTCTCATAGATTGAGCGAGAAAGCCATCCGAGTGTTTGGACGCGTGAGAGAGAGAGAGAGAGAGAGAGAGAGAGAGAGAGAGAGAGAGAGAGAGAGAGAGAGAGAAATTCGCTATTGCACACACGATTCCCAAATTAGTTCTCCCGTGTCTCGTTCGCCACATCCCAAACCCCTTTTCGTATCCGCAACCATGTGTGCTCGATACCACGCGTCTCTAGAATTCAAACGCGTTTGAAATTCCACTCCCCGCGTACTCCTTTCGATTTTAGTCCATCTCTCTCAAAAATAAAAAATAAAACATTCTTCACGCCTGCATCAAGCGGCACTAAAAAATAATCGCCAACTCCTCCGTCAGCGCAAACACATCACTCGTTTAAATACCACCGATTCCGCCGAAGCAAGTATTCATCGCCGCATACGATGGACAATGAGGAAAAAAAAATCCTTTCACCACGTCACGTGCGTTCCCTATTTAAATTCTGCGCCAGCTGAATAAACTTCGCCTCGCTGTAGCCTCGCTCGAGTTATTTGGAATCTAGCGCGAAACGCAGGAAAAAAAAATTACCCGCACACGAGTTTTCTATTCCTGAAAATTCGTCAGGAAATTGCAACGAAGAAAAATCGAGGAAAATCCGCCTACTTTGCACTATTTTGAGACACTGCACTTTTTTTTATGATTTTTGGCTTGAAAAATCCGTTCGGCGTGTTAATATCGAAAATTTGGCTAACCGGCGCGAACAATGGAACACGAGTGTTCGCGTACGAGTGTGTCTCGTACGAGATCTGTCAACCCCCAACGGGAGCTACTTCAGAGCTTCGTGGACCGGCGCTCCCGAGCTTCGCGAGCAAAAATAATCTTCCGTACGTTCGTTATATATAACATAGACGGAGCTGTACAAATCTCTCTCTCTCTTTCCTTCTCTCTCTCTCTCTCTCTCTCTCTCTCTCTCTCTCTCTCTCTCTCTCTCTCTCTTTCTCTCTCTCTCGCGCTCACTCTCTCTCTCTATATATATACATACATGAAGATCAGTAACGAGGGCCGAAAAAGCGCGACACCCACGTGTTCGAGTTCGGCGAGTAGTTTTCGAACTCACGTCTTCGCTAACGTACAAAACTCGACTAAAATGTTAACGTCGCAAAAGACCGGATGAAAAGTTCAAACTCGGCAGAGAGAACCGAGCGGTTCAACGTGAGCTGTCGATTATTTCGCCTGTGAGCAAACGCAAACAGCCGTACGTACATATATGCGTAAATGTATGGCACACCGAGTAGTGCGAGCGATAAGAAGCCCCCCTTCGCGCCGCCCCACGCGCATGGAGTTGAAAGCGCGAGTGATTAGCGGGACTTCGAGCCCCCTGACGTTGCCGAGACGAACCTCGGACCGCGATCCGACAACGGAGGAGATGCAAATATGCCGCTCGAACCTGATCGTCGTTACCCCCGGTACGCCTCGACAAATTTTCAGGACGATACCGTGGTCTCAGTTTGTTCGTATGGTTCGTATGCGGCGGTGGAACGAGAAGAGAAAATTCAATCCACGGTTACACGGTTTTTTGTTGTTGTTAAGATTCGGACGGCCATTTTTTTGGGAAATGGACCTTTGGGCTCGATGCGATTTTGTCTGGCGAGAATTTCGAGTACCCACAAGCCGGACTTCCGAGACGAACATTTCACGAAGCTTATGGCGAAATTTTTTAATTTTTTGTTGTCGGTTTTTCTTGGATTTGATGGTGCGGTGCTTTTGTGTTGGAAATGATTCCGGCTGAGTGGTCTGGGATAATTTTTCTGTTTTATTTCATTCGAGCGCGCAGGAATTTTGATGGGCACTTACGGGTTTTTTTGTTGCTAAGGCTTGGGTGGCCATTTTTTTGGTAAATAGAGGTCCGCGTTCGATGGCATTTCGTCTGGCGAGAAGTTTGAGTACCCACAAGCCATACTTTCGAGGCGAAAATTTCACAAAACGTATGGCGAAATTTTGGATTTTTTTGTTGATGTGTTTTTTCTGGGATTTGACCATGTGGTGCTTTTGTATCGTTTCGAAAATGATTTTGATCGAGTTTTCTGAGATAATTTTTCTGTTTTATTTCATTCGAGCGTGTAAAGATTTTGATGCGCAATTATTTGAATCGAGGAAGGACAGCGAATTCAAAAGTCGCACGAAATCTACGACCGTGAACTTTATTACCCGTGGAATTGTGCTCGGTTGTCGCCTCCAACTGGCGTGCTAATTCGATGATAAGTTATTCAAATGCGATGGAGAAAAATTGACGCCGATACGATCGCTTATCGTTGAAGCTCGGGTGCTCCGATGTATCATCCCGCGTATCGGACGAAAACGATTTGCATTTGTCGCTTGGTTACCCTGATTACTCGACGTAAAGATTATTCCGCCAGTTTGCGAGCGTATAGAAAATTAAAGAAAAAAAACGTCCGACTAAACAAATAGCGGAAGTGGTTTGCGGTTTTGTACAGCAGCGTTATCAGTGTCGCGAAGCGCGCTTGTACAATTACCCGAATCACTGCGTGAAAAATAACTCATCGTACGACTGCCAATCCAGAGCTGAGCGGTCACCCATCCACGTATCGGCCCACACTAACAGCGCGTCCGCTACTGTCGATAAAAATGTCTTATCTAACGAAATTTATATCGGCTAAATTTGTACTTCGATCGTAGTGTTTAAATTTTGCGTTATAAAATTATTGATTATAATAAAATTAATAAAAACTATTAAATACCAAATTGAATATAAAATAAAATAAAATACTATTAAAATAAAACAAAATTCCATACTTTTGAATACTAAAACTATTGATTATATTTGCATCACCAAGTGATGCTTCGTTTCGAAAAAAAGTACAGACCTTTCCGCGAAGGTACTCGAACGAAAATTTCTTATCTAACAAAATTTGTATCAGTTTATTTTGTACTTAGATCGTAGGATTGAAATTTTGCGTTATAAAATGATTGATTATAATAATATGCTATTAAATACCAAATTGAAAACAAAACACAATAAAGTGCTATCAAAATAAAATAAAATACTATTAAAATAAAATAAAATGCAATACTTTTAAATGCTAAAACTACTGACCATATTTGCATTCACCAAGTGATGCTTCGTTTAAAAAAAAAGTACATACCTTTCTCGAAGGTACTCGAACGAGCCGCTGCAGCAGCATTCCTCACTGAGAGGATATCATCAATAGTATCAATCATTGATAAGTTAAAAAATGACAGTATCATCCAGTGATACCGTATCCTCTTATCAGCCCAGCTTTTTGCGGCGCCGTTACGTGTGGAACTTATCCGCCACTGATAAGGAAGAAAATGGCCCAAAAACCAGAACAAGTAGAAAAGGCTGCGAGGGTCAGACTCCTGTGATTTACGCCCCGAGTAATTGTTTCCAAGGACATTCAATTAAAAAAACCGACATATAACGCAACGATAACAAGCGTGAAATTTAGTGGCAATTATACGCTTGAAAAAATAATCGGGCCAAATGGTAATTGCATGATAAATTGGACAGAGAAGAGTTTTTTTTTCCCGTTGCACCACTGTACATAGACGTAACCGTTCCCGGCCGGAATTTCAATTTCAACTCTTTCTGTTCGTTCCAAATTATAATTTACCGCTGGAAATTCTAATTGCGCAACATTTGATGTTTTATTGATCGATGCGGCCGCGAACGCGATCGGACATTCGTATGTCATCAACGCACCGATAATATTCGCCCAATTTCTAATTCAAACATTTGACGAATGGACGTGCAATTAATGCGTTTCGCTTTGAAATTTCCTCTCTGATATAACGTTGCTGCGAGCCGTAAACAAATCATGACGTGACATCACATTTTGCAATTATCGTTTCAAATGCCACGACTGCAGCGATTCGTCGAACGGTCCCTTTCGGTTATTCCGGACTTTGCTATCAGCAGGTTGATTATTTTGAATTTTGACATCGAATCATTCAGCAATAACGCTGTATCCTCCGAACGAACTCTCGTGGAAATTGAAACCAGTTCTTTGTGATACTCGACATAAATACCGAGTTTTCCGAACGAGTGGATCAACAAATGCATAAAAAAATCCATCGAAATCCCACCGATGGATGCAAACTACTCAAGCGAACCCAAAGCCATTGATTTTTTTTTTGGGTTGCACAAATTCGGACGATTTTGTTTTAAGCTGTCTCGTCGAAATGATGGAACGTTACAGCTTTTCAAGAGTATACGAATGGGGCATGCGTGAAAAATAAACAAATCGAAAAAACTGCGTTGGGTGTATCGTGACGAGGGACCTAATAGATATGCTTGCGTAACGTAATATTTCAGACCGATATGACGGGTTGTGTGGCACGAATAATGCAGACTTGGAAACCGAGCTGTGCATCTTATGAGGGAAAAGCCATCTTCGCCTATGGTACGACGTGTCGAGCATCCTCTGCATATCCGAATAAGACGGGGGAGGAGGATTGAAGAGTTACAAATTGGCGTGCCAATTGCGTACGAGATATCACAAAATCATCACGCACTTTCCCATTAAGGGCCTATACCAGTGTGAACGCTGAAAATTCGGATGATTTTCGGGAATTTTTTGGAAGAAAAGTACTCCATTAAATGTTTCGGAAAATTAAGGGGCCACTTTGGAGCCACGAAAAAAGGCTATGTTCGCGATTTTTTTTTGAGGATTTTATTTAAGATGTGAATATAAAAGTTGTTGGGCTTGATAAATAGTCTTGAAATACATTTTAAAAAATTTAATTCAATCGGCAACGGTTTGTCTGATGCAAAAAAATCATCGTTCATTAGATTCAGTATGAAACCAGCTACAAAATGACCGTCGGACATAAAGTTTTATCAAAAAATAAAAAAATGGCAGATGAAAAACGAAAAAAGTAAAAAAAACGCGTTTTTTCGCAATTTTTGGCAAAAAAAAGTAAAAATCAAAATTTTAAAACCATCGAGGGTCATCTTTTTACGTTTCATGTTTACAATATGTGGTTCAAATTTCAAGAGAATCGGTTTATTAGTTTTAGAGATACGATGGAGCTAGATTTTGAAAACGTTGTGTCGAGAAAATCGCGTTTGAAGTGTATACTATGATCGGCCGAGCGCACTATGCGCTCAGGTAGACGAAATGTGGTCCTGATGTTCAGTTAAAAATAAAAATACTTTGAGAGCTCGGATTTTCATAAAATTTTGACACAATATTTCTGAATTTATGTACTTTCGAAAACAGTAAAAAAATCGATTTTTTGAAATGTTCAAAGTGGACTGGCCGCTTAAGAATATATTTGGCTATATTTGACCTATATTACATAATTTTTTCATAGAAAAATATTGACGTCCGACTTTTTGACAGCGCCAGCGAATTTCAAGTCAATCGGATAATTGCTCTTTGAGTTGCAATGTCAGCAAATTTGAAAAATGTCATTTCGAGAAAAACGCGTTTAAAAATTTAACTATCGATTTTTGCAAGATAAAATGATTAGAGATACGGCCTTGAAATTTTTACAGGATATTCTTCGAAGTATAAACTGTCGAAAAGGCAGAAAAAAAACGATTTTTTGAAAGTGTCACACTGGTATACCCCCTTAACCCTGACGACACAATTTTCATTTTTCTATCTCCTTTATGAGGAACGAAATGGAGACAAAATCCGATCTTCGTTTGAGGATTGATGACGATAAGAAAGTATAAAAGGCTCACCAATAAATACAGTCGTCTGTTAATTTAGTTACAAATTTCGGTAGGACTGGAGATAATTATCTCGTCGTTGATGCAGCTGAATAAGGTATTTAAGGGGGTATAGATCTGGAAACTTCAAAAAATCGTTTTTTTGCATATTGTTATGGTGTGAACTTTCAAGAATATTTTAAGGTAGTACCTCCACAGAAGAGTTGAGAATTAAGAAATGGTTGAAATTTGACATATATGTTATTTAATACATTATCCGAACATCTGTGCAATTTGAATAAGTTTGACCACCCCAAACCTGAGATAATTACACTTAAAGTTGGCTTGGTTTACACGTTACAAATGCGTTATGATGGGCAAACAGAGCATCATTAGTTCTATCGTCAAAGCTAAAATTAAGAAATTGATAAACGAAAACGAGGATAAGCTAGAGTAAGATATCACGAATAATATGAAAAAATGAGAATGATTCACCATCTAGTTTCCAAGATATAACCATGAGAAGCCCTCACAATTTTGGTGCAAAGCCTGGCAAAGCCTGAAAAAAAAACAATTGGGTCAAAGCCTGGACAGTCCCGGCAAAAAGTTTACTGGCAATGGTAGATCAAAAACACAATATAAAATATATTTTACGGCAATAAATGATATCCATCGTATTATCTACCAGTACCAAGTCAATATTGCGTAGTTTTTAATTTTATTTATTACTAATTAAACCAATTATCAATCTTTTAAACATGAACATGGTATGTAAACTTTTGGTTGAGATTTTCGCAGAGGAACTACCTTAAGACTAACCGGACGCAGAAATTCTAAAAATTGACGAAGTTACACCTATTTTAGTGGAACAGTGTGTGTCGGGGTTACCGCGATCCGTCGAGTCTGAATGCGATTATCTCGAAACTACATATCATGACACGGCGGGATTGATATCTTGAGTAACTTTCACGCTATTGACTTGAATTTGCACAGTTAGCACTCAAACAGTAGTCATTTTCGGTTCACGATCGCATTTTTTAATTGGATGAACTATTTGTTAATAACAATGAATTCGGCATGCTGTTTTTCAAGAGAAAAATGAGATTTTCTTTGGAGAACCTTTAATTGTTCGTATTTTTCGAAATTTCGAAATGTGGATCGTACACCCATAGCCAGTTAGATATATTTGAAGAAAAAATGTTTTGCTTTTCTTTTCAGATTACATTTGAGCCTGGTAGAGATCCCGCCGTTTCGGATCTCGCCGCTGGAGGACTGCAACGCCAACTGCAGCACCACGAATACTCTGAAAGATTGTCTTCCGAAAAAATTACATTGTAACCACAAACACGTGTACAACATGCTGGTAAAAAAATAATTAATCCCGACCAATGTGTTACTAGAAAAAAATTCATCATTCTGACTCTTCAAATTGGCCTTCCAGAGCGGGACACCCCGTTAAAAAATGACGAATTTCGTTATGAATGGAGATAATTATCTTGTCGTGGATGCAGCTAAATAAGGTGTTTAAAAAATACTGGTGAGAATGGATGACTGATAAAAAAGAAAATTGCCTTTTGTCGCTTGTGATTTTTTAAAATTAGTTACTGAATTTTATGTAATTTTACATAAAATTCACAGTCATATATAATTTTTGTAATTTGGTACCATTTAGTCGGATTTGCATATTTTGTATTAGTTATCTATTCACGTGAATACTTTGTATAAGTACTATTCGTAATGTTCAGTTTTTCTAAAAAAAAGCGACTGGAAGCTGCCGAATTTCATTTACAGAAACAACTTTCTATCGTCATTCCCGTATTTTCTTTTGCGATAACAATTTTCAATTAATACCCCATACTTTCTCTTGCAATAACAATTTTCCATTGCAATTCCTGGAAGTACTTTTGCAAAAACAATTTTCAATTGCGGTTCCTGGACTTTCTTTTGCAATAACAACTTTCAATTGGGATTCCTGTACTTCCTTTTGCCATAACAATTTTCAATCGCAATTTCTGTACTTCCTTTTGCAATAAAAGTTTTCAATTGCAATTTCTGTACTTCCTGTTACCATAACAATTTTTAATCGCAATTCCTGTACTTCCTTTTACAATAAAAGTTTTCAATTGCAATTTCCGTACTTTCTTTTGCAATAACAATATTCAATCGCAATTCCTGTATTTCCTTTTGCCATAACAATATTCCATTGTAATTCTTGTACTTCCTTTTTCCATAACAATATTCAGTCGCAATTCCGGTACTTCCTTTTGCAATTACAATATTCAGTCGCAATTCCGGTACTCCCTTTTGCAATCACAATTTTCAATAGCAGATCTCGTACTTTCCTTTGCAATTACAATTTTTTCCTGCATTTCAAGTGTTGCAAATAAACCTCCCCTCGTTACCAAAATGAGCTGAATATTTCATCGTCCGCGTGAGAAAAAAAAACGATGCTCTTCGATCAACGGCCGAAAAGTTCCGGCACAATCCTTTCTTTAGCTTGGAAATAATTCCAACGAAGAGAAACAAAAGCTGATGTGCTTTTTAAATTAGCCAAGGCACGCTCATTTTTCTTCGTGCTTTTTTTACCCTTAGGGCATATTTAACCCTTACCAAGAATTCATCCTTTTTTAACTTGTTAGGCTCGTTTTTTTCACCCCTACGTTTACGCCGGACACCCTGTTCAACTTATACTGTTTTTTCAACCCTCGGAGTTTTTTTTCACCCTTGAAGAAGAATGTACCCTCTTTTCCTCTTCTACCCTTAGAGGGTAGCGTCGAAGCGAGGGGTTCTACAGCCAGGACACCCCGTATAACTTATAGAAGTAGAAGCTAGAGTGAGGCTGGCCTGGATATCTCATGGATTCAGGTAGTGGTTGCCCGGCGGCGTTCAACCAATTAGCTAACTCTGAGGCACTTCGGCCTAGCTGTGCCACGTTCTTCCACCCTCTCTCTCTCTCTCTCCTTTACTCTCTCACTCCCTCTCTATTATCTCATTCTCTCCGGCTCTGTCTCACTCTCATCGTGCCAAAACCGCTAACGAAGAACGGCGTTGGGCGACGTGGGGATGAGAAATGGGGTTTTTGAGAGGGCGAACGAGGGACGGAGCCTGCTGATTCTTATGGAAAGGGCGGCAAGATTCGCCGGAGGACCCGAAGACGAGGACGAAGAATCGAGCGAGTGTTTCCCTCGTTGAGAATCTTCAGGAAAAGATGCCCCTTGGCTAAATTCCACGTTCCCTCGATTCATCCTTCTTCCTCCACCGAAGTTCCGCACCCTCCGCCTCGTCCTTCAGCCCCGTACTAGCCCCAAATGAGCGAGTATACGCGGCGGTGATATAGTTCGAGCCAGAATTCGTTACCGTTTTTTTTTCACCGTGAAACTTCGTCGTTGTTAATTGTACGCGACGTTTACGAACGATTCCAACGGGTCAAAATTATTGCAAGATTGTATCGAGTGGATAGTTACTCGAATATCATTTTTAATGGTTTTGTGTAGTAAACGGGGTTACTTTGACCAGGTTTTGGAAGTTTTTTGTAGGTCACTTTTTTTAACATTCTTAATTCTACCTTTTTTTTGCTCCAATAGAACAATGTGTCTTTGGCTATCAAATGTATGAGAAAGTTAAGCCCCACTACCCCCCCTCCCCGCACATTTTTATATATATTTTTTTAAGGGAGACTTTGTCCTTGGAATGCCATATTTCAGGTGTTTACATTTTATTTTTTTTAAAGGAAACGAGTAAAGCTTTTTGAGTGCGGTTTTTTTCTTGCTTTTATTCATGATATACAGAACGTTAAAAAAAATTTTTTTTGAAAACAAAACCAAAATGGCGGCCGTTGCAGCTCCGCGAAAACAGGTCCTCAAATCGCGGGAGGTAAACGGCTGACATCACTGCCCCCTCTTTGTTGATCTGAAACACAAATTCAAAGCATTTTATCAATCTGTGACCCTTTGGTCATGGAATGACGGATGGGTTTTTCGTTTAGTACAAATTTCGGAAAATGGCGGCAATTTAAAAAAAAATCGAATTTTCGCGTTTTTTTCGCATAAAAAGATAAATAATAAATGCAAAAATGTATCTATCGAAAAAACGATCCGTCATTCCGTGAAGACATATTTTTTGAGTATGCTCTCCAAATTTCAGGTCGATATGTTAATTACAGAGGTCAGGAGAATGTCAGCCGTTTTTAAAAACGTGTTTTCGAGAAAAACGCGTTTAAAGTTTTGTAATGTATTTACACAAATGTGTTTATAATTACCGCTAATCGGCAATGCCTGGTCCATAGAGGCATCCCTCCTCTTCTTCTAGCTGCTCATGTTGAGCCGCTAACATCTCCCGCTGCTTTCAAGGACAAAGTCTCCGTTAAGTGTCAAAGTAACCTCGAGAGTTTTTCTTTGGGAAGGCATTGAAATGCAACTTATGTCAAAGTTTAAACGGTTCTTTGACATGATTTTGATGGAAGAACGTAATATTGTATGCGTTATACATGGAACTAAATGAAAAACAACGATTTTTTACAATCAAATTGTCACCTTCATTAAGGTAGAAGACCACTGTGACACTAGACGCTTTTCGCGTACGAATAAAAAAAAATACTTCCGAGGGTACAAGATGATTTTTTAGGCATTGGGGTAAGCCGTATCTATCAGTACCGTGAAAAAGTAGTTCCAAAAGTTCCGGAGTGGAAGTTTCGACGTCGAGGATGGCGAGAGAGCACGACGACCAAAAAATTTGAAGACGAGGATTTGCAGCAGTTGCTGGACGAAGCTCCTTAACGGGGTATCCCTCTCTGGAGGCCCAATTTGAAGGGTCAGAATGATGCATTTTTTTTCTAGTATCACATTGGTTGGAATAAATTAATTTTTTTTCCCAGCATGTTGTACACTTGTTTGTGGTTACAACGGAATTTTTTCGGAAGAAAATCTTTCAAAGTGTTCGTGGTGCTGCAGTTGGCGTTGCAGTCCTCCAGTGGCGAGGCCCGAAACGGCGAAATTTCTACCAGGCTCAAATGTAATCTGAAAGGAAAACAACATTTTTTTCCTCAGATATATCCAACTGCTATGGATTCACGATTCACTTTTCGAAATTTCGAAAAATACGAAAAATCACAGCTTCTGCAAAGAAAACCTCACTTTTCTCTTGAAAAACAGCATGCTGAAGTCATTGTTCAACAAATGGTTCAACAAATGGTTAACAATGGTCCAATTAAAAAAGGCGATCGTGAACCGAAAATGACTACTGTTTGAACGCTAACTTTGCAAATTCAAGTCAATAGTGTGAAAGTTACTCAAGATATCAATTCCGCCATGTCGAGATACGTAGTTTCGAGATAATCGCGTTCAAAGTTCTGGTACATATTTTACACGATCTTGTGAAATATTGTCGTCTTACCGCGTCAGCGATTCCGGCTCCATATAAGTGTCCTTCCTCATAATCGAGATCGTGTTAAACTCCTAATCTATGCAATATGCGGGCACCCAGGTAGGAAATCAAAAGGCTGACGATGGAAACAAGCTTGTGCGAGCCTTGTTTCACCGAGCCTGAGTGAGACAGACCTGGCCCAGGTTTCATTGCATCGTTTGGAGCAGCCTGGAACCAAGACTGGCTGCTTAGCTTAAACTCAGGGTTATTTCAAGCTTTATTCAGCCGGTGAATTTTGAGGCTGAAAAATCAAGGCTGGATGCAGGCTTGTTTCAGGTTGTGATAAAATAAAATAAGTTTAAAATAATATTTTTTCTGTACTTTTATGAAAAAAAAAATTTAGCAATAGATTTGTCGGGTGCGAAGGCACGAAAAACGAAAGCGAAGGAGGCAGCTCAGAACATTTAAACATATGCTCTTATCGATATTTATGAGGTACACAAAAAAGTGTATACGAAAATAAAAGTACGCAATAAAATAAAGTATTGTTTTTAAAAATATTTTTTATATATATTTTGTAACAAATAATATAACAAATAATAAATATATATAATAAATCAAATGAATTCTTTACAAATTTATTAAATTTACCCCAATGTAGAATATAGAAAACTAAAAACAGGCCTCATATAGCCTCGGGAAGAGTTTGGGAAAAGCCTGGTCATAAATGCTCGTGAAGGCTTCATTAAGGCTCGTTTTGAGCCTTGTTGTTTCGTCGTTTCAGGCTTAGTACAGGCTTTTCTACCAGCCTTTGGTCAAGCCTGTGTGCAAGAGCCTGAAACCGCGTTATCATTCAGAGGTTCAGCTAGGCCTGAAATCAGACCGGTGCTCAGCCTGAATTACAAAATGTGAGCCTTGTTTCAGAGCTTGGCGAGCCTTTTTTTCATCGTCAATTCCTACCTGGGCAGTTCGGGCCTCTTTTGAGCGTTCTTGTGCTTTGATGTCCGCTTCCTTTACACGCGAATCATCCTTAACCCAAACAAACTGTTTCTCTAAAATAGGTGTAACTTCGTCAATTTTTAGAATTTCAGAGTCCGGTTGGTCTTAAAATATCCTTCACACTATAGTGTGCACTTTGAAGAGTATTTTCAATTTCGTTTGAAATATTTTTCAACATTTTCAATATTTTTCAACTTTTTCAATATTTTTCAACTTTTTCAATATTTTTCAACTTTTTCAATATTTTTCAACTTTTTCAATATTTTCCAATTTTTTCAATATTTTCCAATTTTTTCAATATTTTCCAATTTTTTCAATATTTTCCATTTTCAGAATCGTTTTTTTTTAAGTTTCCAGAGAGGGATACCCCTTACCTAATCCAAGCGGAGCTTGCTTCCATATTAGGAGTTACCCAACAATACATTTCCAGTCGTTTAAAGAAGCTCGGCCAGTTTCAAAACAGTCTTACACAGATGAAGGCCCTAGGCTGGCCATATTACTGCATGACAATGCCAGATCGCACAAGGCAAAAAGGACCAGTGACGCCTGAGATTCGTTGGGCTGGGAAGTTTTTCCACACCCTCATTTGGCTGATAGCCACTTCAAAATGTTCGATGAAGTAAAAAAATCCGTTACCGTCTTTATCGACTCGAAACCACAATCTCTTGACCGCCAAGGAGTTCGCAATCTGCCTGACTAGTGGGGCAAATGTGTCGAGCAAACGGACATTACTTTCCTGCTTAAAATGTACCTTGATTTTAAGTAAGTATATCATTATTTTCACGAACAAAGCCAGAGAACTTATTCGTACATCTAATAGCTATTGGTGGCAAAACACATTTTCTACAATTCGAATTGAAAATCAATCACGAGCCCTGCCCGAGCGAGCATGGTGAAAAACGAGAGAAATCTTAAGACGTTTTTTTCCCCAAAGTAATGACCCGCAGTCTTTTATACTCCCCCCTCCTCCGATTGGAACACGCGAATCGGATTTTTATCGAATATAAGACATTTTTTATGAACTTCTCAATTTTACTTCGTGAAATAACCACGAGAAAGTTCATTTCTTCGCTCTGTGCGGAATTCGCCGGTGGAATTTTTTAACGACGCCAATTGGCGGCGGAAAAGAAGATTTTTCAATGAATGCTACGAGGGGGTTGAATCGGATATATAAAGGAGAAGACGAAGAAGAAGAAGGAAAGTTGACGGTACTTTCGTAATATATATATATATATATATATATATATATATATATATATATATATATATATATATATATATATAGGTGCAATTACGTGAGCAAATTGGGGAGATGCGGCTGCTCATTCAATTATGAATTACTCGCAAAGTCCACGGGCAATAATAACCTCAATAATGTCAGTAATCACCACGATTTGTCCAATTACGGCACATTTTCTTCCCCACCATTCCCCTGTACCGCAGAATGAAAGGCACAAAAAAAAATCTTTCTCCGAAAAATCGTACGATCTATTCCAAAGGAATGCTCAGTAGTCGCTGTACTTTTCCAGGATCTTCTCCCAGAGTTTCATGTCCATAGAGACATTAGAGAATTCAAAAGCAGTGAAAAAAGGAATTTCACTATTTTTCGATGCGCAGCTCCCTCTCCATTTGATCATTTCTCACCACCATCGAGAATCAGAAAAAAATATAATATTTCCACTGCACACAATACGGCACTGTGGATATTTTTCAATCGGAGAATGCTTCTCTCGTCACCCTTTTATTTTCTTCATGGAAGAATTAACAACGACAAAGAAGTTGGAGAGAAGAAGTTGAGACATCGCTCCCCGATACGATCCTTATTCGTATTCTTCTTTCCTGTTTTATAGATGTTCTTTTTTGTTCGTTTAGTTTCGATTAAGCCCCCAGGTGGGTTGTAGATCCTCTATTTCTGTCGAAGAAAACACCACAGGGCCATGAGGGAGGACCGAATGAAAGGGAAATAGAGAAAGAGAGAGGGTGAGAGAGAGAGAGAGAGAGAGAGAGAGAGAGAGAGAGAGAGAGAGAGAAGGTCGGAACCGATGAGAAAGAGAGGCAAGGTTCAACCCTGGAGTCCTACTTCGGGATAGATGGTCTTCGAAGACTTGAGCCAATGTGACTATGTGCGCCACCCCGGGACCACAAAGTTTTACAGTACGGCCGCTATTTAGCTCAACTAGGGAAAATTGCCGCAGGATATTCTCAGGCCTCTGTCCTGATTTAGGAGCCACGTCCAGGAGAAAAGGCTTACACATATATCCATACAGGATGTCCTGTTATGAATGGATAACCCTGCAACTGTCGATAGGTCAGATCATGTCCCATATATGCTGGAATTTCAGTTTAGTAAAAGTCCTACGGTTCTCGAGATAAAAATAATCTGCTTTTGGTTTTTCGCATGCCATTTCAACAAATGATAACTTTTTTTGACCCGGTTTAAATTGGTTTTATTTGTTTTATCTAGAAAAGTTTTCTTTTCAACGTTAAATGTTGAGGAAACTTTATGAAAAAAAGATATTCCGCAGAACTTTCATACAACCCAATTTGAACATCTGACTTTGATAGCCTGCCGTGTCAAAAAAATGTACTACGCGTATCGTGCCAATTACTTAAAAAAGTTGTCTCTTATCTCTGCCACAGGCGCTGACGCACAGTGAAGGTCACCTCCACTTTTTAAAATGGAATGATACATTTTTTTTCGACCATCTTGTGAAGCACCTCAAGCTGCATAAAAAACAGTACGGGCTCAAAGTTGTTGAAGGTCATTCAAGGTCAACTTTTGAAATGAAATACAAATCTAAATATCTCGGATCACTGGCAAATATTTGGTAGTGATCCGAGATATTTAGATTTGTATATTCGATACCGATCTTAAATGACATTGAGCGACTTTGAAATCGCAATTTTTTTATGCGGCTTGAGGTGCTCCACAAGTTGGTTGAAAAAAATGTACCATTCCATTTAGAAAAATGGAGGTGATCTTCACTGCGCGTCAGCGCCTGAACCGAAATAAAAAAAAAATTAGTCGCATTTGATGGCTCCCTTCACACCATACAACTTTTGTCTGGAATATTTTTATGTGACGTCGATAATTATCGAGTTATTTCGGGTGGCAGAGATAAGAGGGGCAGCCTGTATATGAGTATATTAAAGTATATAAATGCACACGTGTAAAACTTTTCACAAAGTGTCCAACGAATAACAAGAATGACCAAATGAGAATTCGTATTTTATATCGAAAAAAATGTATGCTTTGTATAGAACGTCCCGGAAAATTGGTATTGTCCAACCAAAAAGCATAGAAAACATAAAAAAGGGGATGAAAAATGGTTAAGTTAATGAATTATTGATTTAAAAATCGTAAAATAATGAAAAATCAAATATTTTATCGAATAAATATAAAATATATTTTAAACATTAAATATCTCTAAATTCTATTCGCATAATATTTCATAAAGTAAATATAAAGAATAAAAAATGACAATAAAAATGACGCACTCATTTTGCTTTTTTATCGTAAAATTAGTCTGCTTATAGCATACTGTGTAAAGGCGGTAAAGTTGCAGGTGTTATGTTTGCGCTGTATTATCACGCGAGGATACACCTGGCGAGGTAAATTCCGGGCGGAAAGGGCGCGAACTAATTGCTTTTCGTGGCAACGAGGGAGACCTCGTCTCGGTGCAAAACGTAAGCGGCCGCTTTT
>OX101787.1:12747020-12956247 GCA_944452715.1 Ophion slaviceki | reverse complement strand
CCAGATAATGTCTATCGATATGAATGTACTTGTATAATTATCGATAAATCGATGCGCATGCCGCATTTCTAGTACCTACTGTGTGATCGAAATCAATTTTTTGATACAACGAAGAGAATGCATAAAAAATGTTCTTCTGCTCTCTCTCTCTCTCTCTCTCTCTCTCTCTCTCTCTCTCTCTCTCTCTCTCTCTCTCTCTCTCTCTCTCTCTCTCTCTCTCTCTCTCTCTCACACACAATTTTTCTACCATTCTATTTTGCAGTGAGTCTAAATTTCGGTTGAGCGGCTCGTCCCTCCTACAGTTTACTGATATTTTGTACCATCTCGATACAAAATCTGATGTGTCAGGCCACTCAATATTGACAAAACCATCATTTATGTAACTTTATTTTTAAGCATCGCCTATTATTGTAAAATATCGCCCATTATTAATACGTTAAGCTAGCATATTATCATTATTATTATGAAATGTTATCTTATTTTAATCACGACCTGTTATTGTTAAACATCTAAAATTTTTCGTCAATCACCAACATTGTAGTATACCATAGTTTTAAATTTTTTCTTCGACACTTATATTTTTATTATCATTTATATGTATCCATTATATTATATCCAAATTTATACTACATCCAAATTTAAAGGTTAATTTGCACCATGGTTGTTACCAGGGCATGATATCAATAATCAATTAATCAATCAATCAATCTCTCTCTCTCTCTCTCTCTCTCTCTCTCTCTCTCTCACTCTCTCCCTCTCTCTCTCTCTCCCCCTTCCACTCTTCGAGCATTTCGGGACTATTTTTGAATCTCTTCTTGATCCACTTTTTGTCTTTATCATTTCCTCCGTTACCTTCCCGCTTGAGTGGCAATCCCTAGCATCTCGTTGAACATTGCACTCGTGCGGTGTCATTAAAAATGTACGAGAGCGCGTTGGAGCAGCTGAAATATGAATGTGCAGCGAGGCGTGCGTTGATAATTATAATTGAAGATTGCGAGGTGTTGTTGAAGAATCATAAGATCGAGGATCTTCCGCATTGGTAACTTTGCGCAATTACAATTGATGTGATTGATATATAATTGGACGTGCATAGAATTCACGATATGATTATCGATATTGAAAGCAACGGGAGCACCCAAACGATGAAAGGAATTGAATTTCGTCGAGTTTCTGTGGCGGTATTCGAGTAATTTGACAGAAACGCAGCGTTCTGTGCCTTCGACATTGCAATTTTTTTTCTCGTTGTCTCCAATATCGTAATTTTCTTTTTTCCTCGCAGGCATTGGATCGAATTTCCAGCTGGAATTTTTGTGCGAATGTGAGAAAGTCAAAGGTGGTTACGTGGATTGTTACAATAATTTTATTATTTCCAAATTTTCCAAAATCGCCTCCTCCAGGCTGTATCAACGGAGCGCAGCAAGCTTGGGCACGGCACGATTACGATATCTCTGGCGTCTTAATTTGAACGTGGGTTGTTCATATTTGGCCTAAAAGAAACACTTTTTAAGAATAAAAAAATCACGTTTTTGGCTTCTTTTAGAAGATACTGGACATTTTACGAATTATTCGTTATTAAGCGATTTTTCTGGTTTACGTTAATGTAGCTTTCTCCGGAATGCGCTATGGCAAGAAAAAAACAAGAACAGAAACATAACTTAAGGCGGTCCTCTAGTTTCTCGGGTTGAAAAAATCGATTTTTTTTCATAAATCATATCTACAACATGTGTAGAAAATGTGTGCCAAAGGATTTTTCGATATTCGAAGTGGTTCACAAGTTATGACCCTGGAACGGAGCAGGTATATGGAGCAGGTATACTTTCAAACGCGTTTTTCTCGAAACACCATTTTTCGAAACGGTGACCACGATATTTCAGAAACTACTGCACCCATCTTGATCAAATTTATACAGCATCTTTAATGTGTTATAAGCCAGCGATTGAACTAGGATTATCATGATTGCTTCGATAGTTTTTATTGTACGAGCGAAAAACTTAAGAAAAAATGAGTAAAAAATAGAATGTAATTTTCAAAAGTGTATAAAAAAGTCAATTTTTGTAATTTAGAATTCACCCTAGTTCAATCGCTAGTCTTAAATATGAAGATTAAAATGCCGTTTGGTTTTTTTTATTTCAGATAAGCAGAACAGCCGCAATCTTGGTCACCGTCAAGCACCTCTTTTACTTGATGTCTTCCTGTCGGTCACTATAACCTTTATTCTATTATATATTTCGACTTCAAAAAATTTGTAAAGCTTATTTAAATGTTAATAAAGATTATGCAAAAACAATGAGATTGATTATTTCGATGCTTTGCCCGTAAAAAATTATTGAAAGAGCCGTAAAAAAACAGCCGAGAAACTAGAGGACCGCGTTAAGGGGTGAGGCGGGGGAAAAAATAAGTACATTTTGGGCATTTTTTTAGTGGGACGATGGAATAAATCAAAATTCTGAAAAAGATCCTTTATTGTACATATCATAAACTGTATAAACTATTTTTTTCAAAGTAATATAAAACAAAATGGCGGCTGCACAGCTTTTCTTCGACGAAGCCTTTTTTTCATAGGCGCGCGGACGGACCAACGGCACCTGCAATTTTTTATTTACAGTAAATGATATTTTTTTTCGATTATACAGGTGAATAGCCACAGAAGTACGTAGGATTTTTTCGATATATCGATTTTTTCAAAAACAGCGCGTTTTTTAAACAAAAGTTCAAAATTCTCAAAAAAACATCGTCCAAAAATTGTTAATAAAAAAAAACTATGTAATATATCGAAAAAATCCCACGTACTTCTATGCAGAATGTAATTGTGAATATACAGTTAGAATTTCAAGTCGCTCGGTCAAGATTTGTTCGAGTTATGAGTCCGGCCGACTTGAAAAATGTAGTTTCGAGAAAAACGCGTTTAAAGTTTTCGGCACGGAAAAATCATTGATACATTTTATATACCTTCAGTCAGCGATGCCTGCGCCGTACAATTGGTCTTCCAAATTAACGTCCTGCACGAGTAGGACGTTATCGATTTTTTGATATTTCTACACTGGCCTTACCCCTTAAAAAACAAAATGTGTTGGGAATCGCCTCACTGGCGTTTTGATGAAATGCTGGTTTTTTGTTTTCAAATTTAATGGAGAATTCGTTGGTACTCAAACAAACCCATTAAACCCAAACAAACTCGGATATAGATACGGATGGAATCGTGGGGTGCTCAGTACACTGGGATGGGCGCAGAGCACCGCGAATGGGTGTGTGGAATTGTGGGGTGCGTAGAACACTGGGGTGGGCGGAGGCACTTCGGATGCACTGAGAAAAAAATCATTGATCCAATATCATTGGTGTTATTGAATGAAATTTCGTTGATTCAATTGTAAAATTGTTGGTGTAAATAATCGGATTCATTAGTCCAAACAAAACGCTATTGACTTTAATAACATGATAAAATTAAAAGATTTTTTTCATTCAAAAGATAAATTGTTAGCCGAGAACAATATATTATCGAAACTATCTAAAAAATTATCGCGAACAAATGACACAGTTTTAAATGCATTTTCTGCAACGAACAAAAAAAACCTTTCAATTCATAACATGAATATTGTTGATTCGAGTACACAAGAAAAATTGAATTTCGCTCGTTTGATTCAGATAAAAATTCTGTTGAGTAAATTTGTTATTTTTTTTTTCACCATATCCGATATTGATTTCCCAGTACATTATTCGTTGATATATTAATATTTAATTTTTATTTAAAAATATTAAGCAATTGTCGGAATTGGTTAAAAAATTTTGCGAAAATAAAGATTGTTTCTTGCGCATTTGGTTGAAAAAATTCAGCCAAATCATGGCCGAGCATCACCGAAACTATAGGTGTGAGGAAACCTGTAGTTCTCGGAGTAACCGCTAGAAGCCGCACGCGCGCTCGTTTCTCGTAAGCGTAGCGCGAACCGAAAATCTACTTAAACGCCGGAGAAACTCTAAAGAGTATCGCTTCTTGGCCTGTGACAAAGTGTAGTGTCTGTTCTTATCAGTTGAATATCTGATATTCTCTCCGTGGATATTCCATTGGATATCTGTTATTCTCTCCACTATTATCGTGGATGATCATTCTAATGCTCACTTTTTATTTAACAAGGGGACCTCACAGGCTGTCACTCACGGATTTTGACAAGTGTCAGATATGTTGTAGAGGGACCTACCCTGAGTACCTGAGTAAAGGGATTTTATACAACGCTCTTTAGTTTTCGAGAAAAAAACGTTCGAAAGTTTAGCTCGTAGCTACTAGTAGCTACTATACCGGTACGGTTGCACCTTTTTCGAACCAGCGGGCGTGGCCCAGTGGGCAAGGTTCCCGGCTCTGACGCTCGAGGTCCAGGCTTCGAGTCCCGTGATGGCGTTTTTTTTTTACAAAATATAAACAAATTCGGTGGATGATGCAAAACCGTCTAATTATTTATTATTATTATTTTGTATTTTGTTATTCATTGTTTTATTTTCTACTTTCCATTTTTTAAAATTATTTATAATTATTATTTTTTTCACGCAGAAAAAAAAGAGAGGAAGAAATGATAACATCTTTCACAAGAAACTGCAGTTTATTATTTTTCATTACAATATACAGGTTTTTCTTACTCGCTACCACTGTGGTCGCTTGTTACATCAGAACAATATTGCGGGTGGTGTTTGTCGTAAAAGCAAGCAAAACACAAGACCACAGAGCAACGCGCACGGAGTTTTGAGCAGTGTTATTGGAAAGCACACTTGATTGACATTTAAAAACAGCGGTCTTTCCTCAATTAACTTCGTTGCAAACCACGCATATTTAATCATCGGCGCGAAAGCAGGTGCGCTTAATTGATGAAGAATCAAAGAATGAATTTGTATGGAATCTTCCCTTGACGCAATTTCTCTGCTATTTTCTAACAAATCGGGAGCATTTTGTATTTGTTTTGTGAAAATGTTCACTTGTCGGTAAAAATATTCATCGCACGGTTGGCAAATCGGCGTGCACTTGGGCGGTATAACTTTAATACTGCATGTACATGCCTTCTTCTCGTCTACAAAGATGTGATCGTAAAGCGTTTGATCAGCGCCGATGATTAAATATGCGTGGTTTGCATCGACGTTAATGGAGGAAAGACCGCTGTTTTTAAATGTCAATCAAGTGTGCTTTCCAATAACGCTGCTCAAAACTCCGTGCGCCTGCAAGGCCATAGCTTTTATACAATGTGCGCGTTGCTCTTTGGTCTTGTCTTTTGCTTGCTTTTACGACAAATACCACCCGCAATATTGTTCTGATGTGACAAGCGACCACAGTGACAGCGAGTAAGAAAAACCTGTATATTGTAATGAAAAATAATAAACTGCAGTTTCTTGTGAAAGATGTTATCATTTCTTCCTCTCTTTTTTTTCTGCGTGAAAAACAAAATCACAATAAATAATTTAAAAAAAATGGAAAGTAAAAAAAATTTTAAATTTAAAAAATAAAATAAAAAATAATTAGACGGTTTTGCATTATCCATCGAATTTATTTATATTTTGTGAAAAAAAAACGCCACCACGGGACTCGAACCCTGGACCTCGAGCGTCAGAGCCGGGAACCTTGCCCACTGGGCCACGCCCGCTGGTTCGAAAAAGGTGCAACCGTACCGGTATAGTAGCTACTAGTAGCTACGAGCTAAACTTTCGAACGTTTTTTTCTCGAAAACTAAAGAGCGTTGTATAAAATCCCTTTACTCAGGTACTCAGGGTAGGTCCCTCTACAACATATCTGACACTTGTCAAAATCCGTGAGTGACAGCCTGTGAGGTCCCCTTGTAAGATTCAAAACAAATTGAAAAACTTACATCGCATGGCATATTCGTTTCGACGCAGTAAAGAAATAATTAATTTTATTGATTAAATTTTTGTACGAAATAAAAAATGTTGTAGCAACCGGTTAATTATTTCATCCGTACATCTACGGATTGTATATAGAATGATTTCAGTAGAATATAATTCTATTTGACGCATAATGTAGATATTCAGAAAACAGAAGAACTTTTGCAAATACAATAATATGTTATTTAAGGGGTTACACCCACTTGCGATTTTGAAAAAATCGATTTTTTTTATTGCATTTTTTTGAAGTATAAGTATCCGGGCCCATACAGAAGTATGGGCCCGGAATAGATGACTCTATGTAAGTTTACAAAAAAAATATTTTCTTCGTGTAAACTGAAATTGAAACTTTAAACGCGTTTTTCTCAAAATGGCATTTCTGAAGTCGGTGACCAAGATTACTCGAACACTAATGAACCGGTCTTCTTGAAATTTTGCAGGCTTATTTAATACATAAAAATGTAGTCTTTAATCGTTCGATTTTTTTTCGTTAAAATCGAACCATTAACTTTGACTGTCCGCCATTTTGTGAAAAATGAATATTTTTTAAAATCCTTCGATTAAAGACTAGTTTATACTTATATTTGACTAAATCCATCCGCATTTTTTTTCAGATGATCCACTTCGCCGCAATGTTGGTCACCGCAAACCGTGTATATAAAAACATTATTTCATTGACGGCCATTTGCCACTAAACAATGTAATATTTTTCAATAAAAAAATTACTGAAAGTTCTTCAAGATGTGTTCTTTAAGATGGTATATTGATCGATTAAAAAAGTTTTGTAGTTTTCTTTAAAAAAATTCATGAAAAAGGCCTTTTTTGCGCTACAAGTGGGGGTTGCCTTAAATCAATCACATTTTCCAATATTTTATAGCATTGTAACAATCTCATATATCGGTGGCACTCCGCAGCAGCAAAATTATTTGGATCAACCAATAAATTTTTTTGATTCAATTATTTTTTTCTCAGTGTAATGATCTGCAGCCAACTTTGTACAATCAACGACAAAGTACAACGAAACAATGTAAAACACGCGGAAAATTCGCTTCACATCGAAAATCGGAAAAATACATTTTTTCCCTTCGAAGCGCTGTAAATCCAAAATTAAGGCTTAAAACGAAAAAAAGTTATTCTCGTTTTTCGTATTTTTGTTCGGCCATATTTCATAATCCAATGGTCAAATTGAGGCCCCAGAGATATCGTAATCTCCCCCTGGGCACGGCTAAGCGGTCACCCAACCGTGTACTGGATCAGGCCGTCACACAGTAGGAGAAAAGCCCAAAAACCTGGCCAAAACCCCAAAAAATAAATTTTCGAAATAGGGTCAGTTGAGTAGTCATTCAGGTAGAGGACTAGTAACTGCATTCTATTGTGGAAGGGAAAGCCCTTTAAGTGTATACCTGCGCCGCAGCGTCAGTTGGCAGTTAGTGTTCGTGAAGAGTGTACGTGTCACGCGCTGAACAGACGAAAATAACGCTGACTTCAAAAACCCATAACTTTAAAGTGACGGGTTTAATTTCAATTCTGCAACATGGATACGACTTCTGGAGGTATGTAGAACATGTTTTTACATCGGTTGAATCTAAAGTTTATGTATAAATGATTGAAATGTAGTATAGCCTTCGGCATAAATAAAATTGAATAATTTTGAAAACTTATATTTTCAACGGTCCGAAAAGTTATATATTTTGTCACATTTTGCAAAGCTCCTAGTCTCGGCCTTTAGTTTAATGTATAAGCTTTCGAAATTTACAAGAGTTACCTGCGGAAAACGTGCGTCTTGTCCGTTATGATTTTTTTCGCATCGTGCGGTAGCCGAGCGTGCACGCGGCACTATTGAGCAGCCTCTGCGCCTCTACCTGAGAATGGGTGAAGTAGCATCATAACGGACAAGACAGCTGTTATACGCTTGAAATAAATTATTTTAATATATATGTATGTGTATATATATATATATAAATTTTCTGTGATTTAATTATGATATATACGTATGCATATATATATATACATATTAAAATCAACCACATAAAAATTTCTTAAATATGAATGAAATGTTATAACATTCAAATAAAATATTTGAATATATATATATATATAGAGACGAATTTTGCGCCGAGATTGAAGCCGTGCCGGGAGTTGTAATAGATACAAACTCGGATAATGATTCTGACTCCGACTCCGACTCCGATTACGATTTTGATTAAGAATAAAATTTTCTATTTTTGAAACGTTCCGTATGTATTTTGGAAATAAAAATAATAATTGCGTAGAATACACTGTTCACGTTTATTTTATTATGATGATTTTTTTAAATATATTAATTTATCTATTTAGCAGGATACTCGGCCATTTTGTTTATAACAATTTGCTGTAAGCTCTTTGTTGCAAGTTATAAACAATAGATATCGGATTGGTAATCAGCGACCTTGAAAACCCGTATATACCAATTTTTGTCAACATCTGGTAACTTTTTAACGTTCATGTCGGCCATATTGGATCGGCCATTTTTTTTACGATAATTTGGCTTGCGGATTCGTAATCAGCGACCTTGAAAACCCGTAAATACCAATTTTTGTCGACATCTGGCAACTTTTTAACATTCATGTCAGCCATATTGGATCGGCCATTTTGTTTACGATAATTTGGCTTTCAGATTCGTAATCAGCGACCTTGAAAACCCCTGTAAGCCAATTTTCATTCCCGTCAAAGGTCATTTGAGGTTTTGGCCAGGTTTTTGGGCTTTTCTCCTACTGTGCGTCACCGGTTGGACCCTGGGGGAGACTTCCGGTGCATTCGCGAAGCTATAAATCCGTAAAAACCAATTGGTCAAGCCGCGCGAGTGGAAACGCCTCGTGTACAGACAAATTGTCGGCACGTACCTGCGAGGGTTGAATTACATTCTCTCGTTCGATGTATCGTAACGTGTATCAGGGTGGATGAACGGAAGAACGCGAGAGCCCTCTGGACGTTACGTAACCGGGGTATCCACGAGTGTAACGGAACTGCAGTGCGAATGTTGTCGGTCCGAGTCCTGCTCGACGGTGCTCAGAAACGTGGCCGAGCGAAAACGCCCCGCGAGAATCTCTACTGGTCCAACGAACCATCCGCATGTCTCATACTCTCTCTCTCTCTCTCTCTCTCTCTCTCTCTCTCTCTCTCTCTCTCTCTCTCTCTCTCTCTCTCTCTCTCTCTCTCTCTCTCTCTTGCTCGATTTTTTCCCGTCCGTTGTGTTTGTTTCCATGAATACCGCCGCTAGCTTCGTCCTGGGAATGACAGGCTGCGTGTTTCTACGTTGAATCCATTTCCGGTTCTGGTTGCCCAATAATCGAGAGGGATGAACTGGGGGGAGCTCGGGGAGCGGAAGACAGCGAGGAACTGAGAAAGTGTGGAGGGTGGGGCGAGAGGGTGAGGGGTGAAACCAAAGACGCGCGAGGGTTGGAGTAAGAGAGGGTAGGAGAGAAAGAGAGGGAGATACAGAGAAATTTCGTACTCCGGGACAGAAGTCGCTTGAGGGGTTAGGCCACTCTAGATGCCGAATAAATAGACTTTTTGGGGATTTTTTTTCAGAAAAACTACAAAGTAAATCGAGATTACAAAATTGGGTGTTTATCATTCATATCAGTGACTGTATACAATCATTTTTTGAAGCGATTAATTTAAAAATGGCGGCTGTGCAGCGTTTATCTCAAAACTGCATTTTTTGAGTTGTCCGGAAACATAACTCAGACAATTTTCAACCGATTCACTTGAAATGTTGAATATATCTTGAAAAATACATTGTCTATGGAAGAACGTGGGATTTTTTTTTTATATTGCATAGTTAATTTGTTATTAACCATTATCTGACGATTTTTTAGGCAAGTTTTTGGAAGGTAAAAAATTTCGTCAGATAAATGTTAATAACAAATAAACTATGCAATATAAAAAAAAATGCTACGTACTTCCATAGACAATGTATTTTTCAAGATATATTCAATATTTCGAGTGAATCGGTTGAAAATTGTCTGAGTTATGTTTCCGGCCAACTTAAAAAAATGCAGTTTTGAGATAAACGCTGCACAGCCACCGTTATGAAATTAACCGCTTCAAAAAAATTATTGTATACAGTCACTGATATGTATGATAAACACCCTTTTTTGTAAGCTCGATTTATATTGTAGTTTTTCTGAAAAAAATCCCCAAAAAGCGAATTTTGTCCTAAGTGGCCTAAGACCGTAAGGCCTTAAATACGCGAATCCGCCGATTTTAGAAGGTACTTTTCTAGACGCGGTTAAAAAAAATTACGCATATATCGACAACATTTTTTTTACAGATCATTTATGCACATGGTTAAGTACATGTAAAATGAAAGAAAAAAATCAGAAATATTAATAAGTGGCGGAGATATAACATAATAAAGCTATATGTTCTTTTGCGCGCGCGTTGATGGTGAAAGTTCTCAGTATCCATGTGGGTGTCTGAAAAAAATGAACATATTTACAATTGCATAATGAATGTATCTTCACTGTGAACCGACAATATTATTAAAAAACAATTATTATAATAAAAATTCGAAACTTAACATTTTTTTACTCAATTTTCTGTCGGTATTTTATTTTTTATATTTTTTCGTGTCATTGACATTTTTTTCTGTGGTTCACACGATAGGTGATGATACTCTGAATATGTTGTAAAAATTTCAAAGCGATCTGAACCTTCGTTCAAGAAATAAAACTTTCACAACGTTCAAAAAAGTGTCTCGTGGAAAAACGGCTTTGATGTGGACGGTCGGACGCGCCTTACGCTCTGAATGCTGTAACTTTAACAATTTTTGGAATTTTTCAATTCTGTAAAGTTTAAAATATTCCTAACCGTTCAGGCTAATGGAATTAAAAATAATAAAAAAAATGATAAATGTTGGAATTTTTCGCATATATAAGGGCTTAGCGGGGAATCCCTCTCTGGAAGCCCAATTTGAAGGGTCAGAATGATGATTAAAATTCGTTGACTGCAAGCGATTCAAACGCGATTGTCTCGAAACATAGTTTTCAAAGTCTGTGCCAGATGTATCTCGGAAACGGCTTGTCCGACTTTGTCCAAATTTGGATACAATATTCTTCGATAGTTTTTCTTGTTCGCCACTTACGATTTTATTTTGAAATTTTCATGTTAGACGGAATTGCGACCGGTTTAATTTAACATTAGTTTTTCGTACGCAATTTCCGACGATTTTGGATTGCATACACATTGCATAAAAAAGCAATGGTTCAATCGAATGAAAAATCCCTACGTGGCGAACGGGAAAAACCATCGAAGAATATTGTATCCAAATTTGGACAAAATCGGACAAGCCATTTTCGAGATACATCTGGCACCGACTTTGAAAAATATGTTTCGGGATAATCGCGTTTGAATCGCTTCCCGTCAAAGAATTTATTTTTACAAAATTCCTAAACATACCTCAATGTACATGTTTTCCAAAAAAAAAACCCAGATCCAATCGAAACATTAGTTTTTGCGATTAAAATTCCCGAAGTTTACCTGTTTTTCTCGACGTTTACTCAGGTATCTCCCCTTAAAGCGTTACCCCCACTTGCAGCGCAAAAAGGCCTTTTTCATGAATTTTTTAAAAGAAAACTACAAAACTTTTTTAATCGATCAATATACCATCTTAAAGAACACATCTTGAAGAACTTTCAGTAATTTTTTTATTGAAAAATATTACATTGTTTAGTGGCAAATGGCCGTCAATGAAATAATGTTTTTATATACACGGTTTGCGGTGACCAACATTGCGGCGAAGTGGATCATCTGAAAAAAAAATGCGGATGGATTTAGTCAAATATAAGTATAAACTAGTCTTTAATCGAAGGATTTTAAAAAATATTCATTTTTCACAAAATGGCGGACAGTCAAACTTAATGGTTCGATTTTAACGAAAAAAACGGCCGTTTTTTGGCTATAAAACGGCCATTTTTTTGCGAAGAAAAAATCGAACGATTAAAGACTACATTTTTATGTATTAAATAAGCCTGCAAAATTTCAAGAAGATCGGTTCATTAGTGTTCGAGTAATCTTGGTCACCGACTTCAGAAATGCCATTTTGAGAAAAACGCGTTCAAAGTTTCAATTTCACTTTACACGAAGTAAATATTTTTTTTTGTAAACTTACATAGAGTCATCTATTCCGGGCCCATACAGAAGTATGGGCCCGGATACTTATACTTCAAAAAAATGCAATAAAAAAAAATCGATTTTTTCAAAATCGCAAGTGGGGGTAACCCCTTTACCCACTCTTATCACTTGACTATTTGCAGTTCCTCGGAAACTTCTCCAGAGTTTTGCTCACAGCCATTCGTCCTCTGATGCGCCACGGTGCATCTCCGCTGCACGAGGGCGCAGGGAAACTGCGAAAAACCTGCGTCGATAATTTCCCGGCTGCCCGGGATTTCACATTGTTGCACGGAATTTCCATTCACCCATTAACAATGCACTGAGTCATTTTTATTTTTATTTCAACGCTCAAGCACGTAATTTTAATAATGCATCATTATGCGCTACCTGAAAATCGCAAAAATATTCATTCGTTCCTTTTTTTCGACTACCGCGTTCATTTTTTTGCCTTCCGCCACAGCTATTGTTTACCTGCGCGAACAATAAACCGGATTTAAACAATGCGATAGGCGGGAATCGGTAAATACATCGCAAGAACACATCGCGGTACGCAGCCTCTCCTCTCGAGCCTGCTCGTTTTGATGAGGTATTCGTAAAATTTGAACCACCCGATTCAATAGGCACGAATTTTTAGATCGCTGACCTCGTGGCGAAATAAATAAAAAAAAACATCGCGTATACGCAATGATGTAAACCGAATTACGTGTACACGAGGGGTGGTCGTGTGCTCCGCTCGTCTGTACCTTCCACATTTTCACATTGGTTAAAAAGAAAAAATGGAGCACCGTGTGCGACTATGCGGATCTGCATTTGGACAGTATGACGAAAAGACCGCGGCGAGTGACCCACGCTATACACGAGGCTTTCAGCGTCCAGTGAAACGAATTTTTCTTTGGATATATATATATACACATAGTTAATTAATTATCCATATACTACAGTTTTACAATTTTCCTGGTGACGAGAACCTACGAGGGAACATTTTTTTAAATTAAAAAAGGGACAACGGTTTTTTAAAATGAATGACGCGACGCTCGATGTAATTTGCCGATTTTTTGCACATTTAGAGTTGGCATGTCGTTTCTTTTAAATGAACATGTATAATGTACAATATTTAATGTAAATAGAAATTGTTTTTAATATATGTATGAATATTTTCATATATATTATATATGAATATATAAAAAATATGAATAAATTCGTTCAATGTACAGGGTATCCCTCTTATCTCTGCCACCCGAAAAAACTCGGTAATTATCGACGTCGCAAAAAAATGTTCAAAAAAAAAGTCTCACGGTGTGAAGGGGGCCATCAAATGCGACCAATTTTTTTTTTATTTCGGTAGCAGCGCTCACGCCAAGTGAAGGTCACCTCCACTTCTAAAACTGGAATGGTACATTTTTTTCAACCATCTTGTGATGGATTTTGATATATTTATATTGGGCTTTAAACATTGTTTTAGCTGGCAATTTGATGCGTATAAATTGCGATGCATAAAGGGTGCTTGCTCTATAAATAATTTACTCCTTTAAATATTTTGATATATTTATATTGAGTATTAGAAAACTTTTTTTATCGCAATTTAACATAAAAAAGGGGTTGAAAATGCTATGAGTAAAACTTCAAGAGCCCGTTCGGAAGTTTGAGCCTTCGAAGCTAGTCAATTATTTTGAGGTACAATTTTTTTGTTGGCTGTCACGTTAATTTGGAGAATGGCTTTGGAGACTGGAGAAAATCGCCGGGAGACTTTTTGGTCCGGAATTCGGGGCGCCTGAAGTTGCAAAAAAAACATTAGGCGGTTGAAGTCGTTCAAGGTCAATCAAGGTCAGTATCGATGACACAAATCTAAATAGGTAACCTTGAACGACCTTGAACGACTTTGACCCCCTAATGTTTTTTATGCGGGTTGAGGTGCTCCACAAGATGGTTGAAAAAGAATGTACCATTACATTTTAAAAAGCGGAGGTGACCTTCACTGTGCGTCAGCGCCTCCACCGAAAAAAAATTATTGGTCGCATTTGATGGCCCCCTTCACACCGTACAACTTTTGTCTGGAGCATTTTTTTGTAACTCGATAATTACCGAGTTACTTCGGGTGGCAGAGATAAGAGGGACACCCTGTATATGTATGTGTGTGTGTGTACATATTTGTATGTAGCTTTTCATATATTCTAATTTTGTGCACCTATAGAAAAAAAAAACGAAATTTCTTCGACAAAAAATACGTATAAAAAGTACCTCATTTTCAAAAAGGAATTAGTTTTTCGATATCTATTTGTCGTGAAAAAAGTCTCAAAGACGATATCATCGATATCTCAGTGTCGAATTACTTTTGGAGTTGCAATTATAGTTACAATTGTAATTTTTTTTCGTCCTCGAGCATATATACCTAAGGGGTTCGAAGAACGTTTTGCGACTCCTGAAAATCGTTACATTTGATACAAAACATCCCGTATGTATAGAAATGTAAAATGTGTACGTATAAGTCGGACAGGTCATTTTTTCCGATGCTAATTCCAGGTGTACAAAGAAATTTGCATATTTTTATGCGGCGAATATGCGGCAGGAATGAAAAAGAGAGTGCACGCGCGCGCTGTAAGGTCGAAGGGCACTGAGGAAATATGCAAATAGAAGAAATGGATCGGACGTGAGGAAGGAGGATGGAGAGTGAGAGAGAGGGAGAGAGAGAGGGCGAGAGAGAGGGGTGAAGAGAAAGGGAGAAAGCAAGGGTGAAGAGCGAGAGAGAGAAAGGGTCGAAAAGTGTGTGAGAGGGAGAAAGGGTGAGAGTGAGAGAGAGACAAAGAGAGAGTGAGAGAGAGAGAGAGAGAGGGAGGGAGGGAGAAAGAGACGGAGATAACGCGATCGGGTTGCATTGGATGATTCGGCACGGATGTGCGGTTCTCGACTGTGCTTCGCGAGGGCACAATGCGGACGGATACAAAGCTCCGAACAAACCGCGTTTTTGAATCCCCTTCCCGCAATTTTTGCGATCGCTGTATTGTGGTGGTTTTGGCCCTGGATCGCGATCCGCTCGCAGGCTACACACATTTTTACATACACCCACACATATGTTTATGCACCCATACTGGGTGTGCCGAATTTAAATAGTGAAACTTCAGGCGCCCCGAATTCCGGACCAAAAAGTCTCCCGGCGATTTTCTCCAGTCTCCAAAGCCATTCTCCAAATTAACGTGACAGCCAACAAAAAAATTGTACCTCAAAGTAATTTAGTAGCTTCGAAGGCTCAAACTTCCGAACGGGCTATTGAAGTTTTACTCATAGAAATTTCAACCCCTTTTTTATTTTAAATTGCCATAAAAAAAGTCTTCTAATACTCAATATGAATATATACAAATATTTATAGGGGCAAATTATTTATAGAGCAAGCACCCTTTATGCATCGCAATTTATACGCATCAAATTGCCAGCTAAAACAATGTTTAAAGCCCAATATAAATATATCAAAATATGTATATTTTATTATTAGCAGTGAAAAAAGGGAATAAGGTGAGCACGCGGAAAGAACAAGCACCCCGTACGATGGAACAGACAATGCTTGTTTTTTGTTTGAATGATGAATAAGTGTATATTTTATTTAATAAAAATATATAAATATATGATTAAAATAGAATAAAATTATATTTACATACATAGTATAAATTCTTCACTTTATAAAATAAGACCGCGGTCTGGTCGATTTTTGACTCATCCTGTACCACGTGATCCTCCTACCAGAAAGATATTCGAATATTGGTGCAAGCCACAACTCACTAATTGTTTTTCAATTCGCAACAATCGAAGCTACGTGTACTCAACCCCCTCGTCCCTCCTGCGCCCGGCCGCAACTCGCCGGCTTCTCCGGCTCTTTTTACCCGTCCGGCTTCGCGTGTTCGAACTCGTTTTCGATTTTTCTCGAACTGTCGGTCCCTCTCTCTGTCACTACTGTATTTCAATATAGCGCATACCTGCCGATACGTGTATATGTGTACAAAATCGTGTATATAAACGCAGCCATATATGTATATATACATACACACACGGACGCGGATATATATATATATATATATATATATATACATGTCTGTGTACGTATGTGTATATCGCTATGAAAAAATGTATACATATATTCATGCATGCACACATGTGTGTATGTTATAACAAACTGCGGTCCGCCTGGTACCTTGCAGCCCTCTACCACATTTTTTTTCTTTTTTTTTCACGTCAATATAACGGATATATATTCTCAGGGTGGTGAAGTGAGGGAGGGGGCAGGGTTACGTATCCAGTGTGTGATTTTAAACCGTGCAAAAATTCGTAGCTTTGCTATCCGATATGAAGATTTTATTTGGCGAATCATAAAAGAGTGAACTCCCCTCCGCCTGCTGCCGACGTAAAACGATATATTTCAAGAGTATCACAACAATTATCGAGCTGAATTTCTGCTGTCTGGAAGCTGCGAAACAAAATCGTTGCCGCGGAATGCGGAAAATGAAATTCGAACGATATTCGCATCATGTGGTGGGCTGGGGGATTTCGTTTGTGAAAACGAGACCGCGGTGGTCTTTGAAAGACCGGTGAGTGGGGAATGGGAATGAACAATAAGATCCTGGTAGAAAGAAGCGTAACGGAGCATTCCGGAATGGTGACAAGGTTGATTTTCAGAGAGAGAGAGAGAGAGAGAGAGAGAGAGAGAGAGAGAGAGAGAGAGAGAGAGAGAGAGAGAGAGAGAGAGAAAGGAAGAGGTAAAGGATTATTTTTGTTTTCTTTTTTTTTCGTCTTGACTGATTTCATTATCAGAGCATGTTGTGTCAAAAAGTTATACAAGTGGGTTGATAAAATGAGAGGCAGAGGGAGAGGCAAATTAATACATTGACAGTTTATTAAATGGATTACAAGGAAAATCACTTAAGTGTCCACCTTCGATTTAGTTTAAACTCATATACGTAATAAAGCACTGCAAGCTATTAGACACATATTTTTTTTTCGGCGGAAAAACGTTTTTAATGGGGGGATCACTCTTGAAATAAACGCGTGTTACCCCTTAATTTAATTTTTGTTCGGTACTTCTATAGTGGATTTTTCATCGCTGTACTGCAAAATCTGCATAATCACCCCTCGACACGATTTTAATTGAGGGGTGGTTTTCCCCCCTAAATCTGCTTTTCCTTCGATAAAAAAATATGCATCTAATAGTTTCCAATGGAGGCGCGCACTTACGGGGTTACCCCCAGTTGCGATTAAAAAATAAACGATTTTTTTATTGCATTTTTTTGAAGTATAAGTATCTGAGAATATGTCCTGAAAATTTCAAGTCGATCCAAACAAAATTGACTGAGATATGAGCGTTGAAAGAGAAGAATCCGTTGTGAAATTGAAACTTTAAACGCGTTTTTCTCAAAATGGCATTTCTGAAGTCGGTGACCAAGATTACTCGAACACTAATGAACGGATCTTCTTGAAATTTTGCAGGCTTATTGAATACATAAAAATGTAGTCTTTAATCGTTCGATTTTTTTTTTCGAAAAAAATGGCCGTTTTGTAGCCAAAAAACGGCCGTTTTTTTCGTTAAAATCGAACCATTAACTTTGACTGTCCGCCATTTTGTGAAAAATGAATATTTTTTAAAATCCTTCGATTAAAGACTAGTTTATACTTATATTTGACTAAATCCATCCGCATTTTTTTTTCAGATGATCCACTTCGCCGCAATGTTGGTCACCGCAAACCGTGTATATAAAAACATTATTTCATTGACGGCCATTTGCCACTAAACAATGTAATATTTTTCAATAAAAAAATTACTGAAAGTTCTTCAAGATGTGTTCCTTAAGATGGTATATTGATCGATTAAAAAAGTTTTGTAGTTTTCTTTTAAAAAATTCATGAAAAAGGCCTTTTTTTGCGCTACAAGTGGGGGTAACGCCTTAAGTGATGTTCCTCGTCGGTGTAAACCTTTAGGGAACATGATACATGTAAAAAACAAGAATGAATGAGATACATGTAAAATGATGATACGTGTAGCATCATTTACATGTCACATTACATGATACATGCAAAAAGCAAGAATGGATGAGAATTAAGCAATATTTCAATTAACCCTCCGTGTATAGACTATGTTATTCGAGACAAGGCGTGTGAACTGATATGAGTCTTTTAAGCATTGCTTTTCAAAGTGGGGAGCGCGCCCTCCTGGGGGCGGGGGTGATGACATGTAAAGGGGGGCGCAGGCAAGGCAAGCAGTTAGTGAAAGAGGTCGCTTGAAGTTAAAAGACGGACACAAGATAATCTGTAAGAACTGTAAAATCGCGGCAGTGGGGAGGGGGAGGAGCATGTTCATTTTAAGTAGTAGTGGGTGAGGGGGGGGGGGGGGTCGAAAAAACTTTGGGAACCCCTGCTTTTAAGGAACAGTCGGGTTTTCAAAGTTTTCCAGGTTTGCGAAAAATCTCATAATAATCTCATGCAGGGTTACTTCTCGAAATGTCGATTGCATGGCCCAGAATTTGCCAAAGTCAAAAGTTTAAAGCCGCCGTTAATTAAATAAAATGAAGTATATAGTCGAAGGAAATTTGAGTTTGAAATTTCGCAGAGTTCAAAGTGCAAACATAGCATAACAAAACCAAAGCCAAAAAAGCTACCGAAGTAAAAAAAGAGACAACATAACATAAGCAAAAAAGGTATATGAATAAAAATTTAAAAAATGACACAGCATAACATAAAAAAGGTGTATGAATAAAAAATTTAAAAAATGCTATGACAACTAATATAAGAGAAGCATATAACTATGTAAGTGAAGAATCATAAAGCGAAAGCAAAATAACAAAAGTGTGAGAGAGAGAGAGAGAGAGAGAGAGAGAGAGAGAGAGAGAGAGAGAGAGAGAGAGAGAGAGAGAGAGAGAGAGAGAGAGAGAGGGAGAGCCAGATAGAGAGATGATGATGAAAGACCGCGGATATGGACGGCTAATGCGAATAAATGGCCTGGTAAACGTTACCGCAAAATTAACCATTGTTGCCTCTACGATCCGTATGCATGTGTGTGTATGCAAGTATATATTATAACCTATATATGTTAACCTAGATCAAACCTGACGGAGGATAATTTAGTCGACATCGCGGAAACGCCTGCATCAACACCGCGAGGAGGAGCGCAACACAGAAATGCGCTTATAACTTTCCACCTGCGTTTTCATCGACTACAAGCAATAGGCAGGAAAATCGATCATTGCCCCGCATACGCAACTATCAAAGGATACATATGCATATATACTGAGACGATGCTGATTAACCACCGTGGGGAAATTTTCGTAGGGATCCAGTTGGATTCCCATACTTGTCCCTACTTTCTGATAGGGATCCAATGCGATGAGCCATTGGATCCCTATACTCAAACGTCACGCTCGTGCATTGGATTCTCATGGGGATTCCCCATTAGGATGTACGAATCCAATTTGAATCGTAAGGATTCCCACATTCTGTACGTTGAATTTTCTAAACAATATATATATATATATATATATATACGATCCTCTTTCTAGACAAGTATAAAATGAATTTAAAAATTACAAATCTTATCTTTAAACGTATTGGGATGTTGAATAAGGTCTTGCTGTTTTTTCGTGAAAGATAGTGCTTTGATTAAAAAAATCATTCCTAATGCTTTCAATCGTTTCCAAACAAGATATGTACGAAATGAGTGGATCTTCAAAAAGTATAAACCTTATCTTTAAGGCCTTAGACCACAGTAATGGGTATAAAATCATGTGCGATTTTAACAATTTTTTTTCTCATGAAAAAGTGATTTGCTCGTAAAATTAATTACACATCTATTTAGTATGAATATTAAGCTGTTAGAAAACATATATATTTTTCTTCGATGTACAAAATGGCCGACTACTAATATTTTCTTTTGTTATCTTTTTTTTAAGCGCTCCGCGGCGTGACATTTAGCAACCACCATTTTTTACTTAGAACACAAAACGAAAAATCTCGTTAATCTACATTAGAATACCTAGAGAAGTACGTACGGAATTTAAAAAATTTTGTTTTATTAAAAAGTTGTAGGTATTTGAACTTTAGAAATGAATTTTCAGTGAAAAATTTCATTATAACTGCTCATAAACTGCTCATAAAATGAAAAGTTTTCGATTAATCAGAAATTCCGTACGTACTTCTCTGCGAAATGCAACTAGGAACATAACTTTTAAATTTGAAGTAAATCGAGTGAAAATTGTTGAAGTTATTTGTCACCCCAATTGGAAAAAAGCTGTTTCGAGAAGTTTTGAGTAGTCGGCCGTTTCGTACATCGAAAAAAAAAATTCTAACAGCTTGATATTCATACTAAATAAATGTGTAATTAATTTTATGAGTGAATCACTTTTTTCGTACGAAAAAAAATATTAAATTCGCACATGATTTTATACCCGTTACTGTGGCCTAAGGCCTAAAAAGTATTGGGATGTTGAATAAGTTCTCGCTGTTTTTTATCGTGAAAATTAATGCTTTGTTTTAAAAAATCATTCCTAATGCTTTCAATCGTTTCGTAGCCGTTGTGTGATCAACTAGTAATGATTCTGCAAGTTCAGCTAGCGTCTAACATGAGTCTTTATGAAGTAATGCCTCCAATTCACCACATCAAAATCATTATTTTTTAAGCGCCTCAACCAATCTCTGCATGTTGTTTCCAACAGAGCACGGTCGCCCTTAGTCTCAACAAGAATTCTGTATGGATCAGCTACAGATTTTAGAAAAGAAAGTAGTGCAGTAAAATTCCCCGCAAATACTCTTTTTTTTGGCACGAAATTTGACATGTTAAACACTGTGGAAAAAAAAGTTGTTTACACTCCGGTGAAATGACATACACTGAATTTCAAGCTCGCTCATATAGTACTTCTTTATAGTTGCGTTACGATCTTAAACTACACGCACGCAGTTCTGGTAACGCCATCTGTTAGAAAACAGCGAGAACTTATTCAACGTCATAATATAAATCACTTAAAAAAGTATATCTTAAGGGGTTTTCTCACTTTAGACGCTAAAAAGGCTATTTTCATTAATTGTTTTGATAGGTTTATATTATAGACATTGATATAAAAGTTTTAACACTTAATAAATACACTTTCGAAATACATTTAAAAAAAAAATTATTTAAGTCACTATTTATAGACGAAAATGGTCGTTAAAAAAATGTCCTTAAAAAATTGTAGGTCTGCACTGTTGATGAAATCTCGGAGATGGATCATCCGAAACAAAAAAATCAAAGATTTTAGAGATGTGCAAAAATAACAAAATGGCGGACATTTTTCGAAAAAACAAAAAAAAACCTGTTTTTTTTACCGTTTTTGGCAAAAAAATTGTAAATATCAATAAATTTTTAAAATCCTTGATATGTGCTATAGCTATAGCTGTAAAGAATATGTGGTTAAAATTTCGTAAGGATCGGTTCAGTAGTTTCGAAGATTTTATCAACAAGCCGTGTGGGTTACATAAAAACATAAAAAAAATGTTTAAATATATTTCGAAAGTGGATCAACTATATTAAGTGTAACAACTTTTATATCAATATCTATAATATAAACCTATTAAAAGATGCATGAAAATAGCTTTTTTTAGCGTCTAAAGTGAGAAGACCCCTTAAATATCTTATCGAATCACATCACTGAAAATTCACTGTAGTTATGGTTTGTTATTTATTTCACTGCACTTTGACATGATATCACCACACACGTAGGTATATGCTCACGAAGCGTACAGGTTATGTTTCAACATCCCGAGTTTTTTCTCGTGACTTTTCACATATTTTCGACTCGAACGTGGTAGGGATTCTCAATTGTCGTTTATCGAGCAACAGTGCAGGATCCAATTAAAATCCAATGAGGACTCTCTATGTGCAGCGTCCCTACCAAATCCCTTCAGGAATGTGGTAGAATCTGTGGACTCCCTATCAAATTTCTACACGGGATCCGTTAAGGCCTTAGGCCACAGTAACGGGTATAAAATCATGTGCGAATTCAACAACTTTTTTTCGTATGAAAAAGTGCTTCACTCATAAAATTAATTACACATCTATTTAGTATGAATATCAAGCTATTAGAAAAAATATTTATGTTTTTTTTCGATGTACAAAATGGCCGATTATTAATATTTTCTTTTGTTATCTTTTTTTAGGCGTTCCGCGGTGTGACATTTAGCATCCACAATTTTTTACCTAAAATAAAAATCAAAAATTCTCGTCAATCTACATTAGAGTAGCTAGAGAAGTACGGACGGAATTAAAAAATACTGTTTTATTCAAAAGTTGTAGGTATTTGAACTTAAGAAATGAATTCGCAGTAAAAAATTTCGTTATAACTGCTCATAAAATGAAAAGTTTTCGATTAAGGCGCTCCTCTAGTTTCTCGGGTCGAAAAAATCGATTTTTTTTCATAAATCACATCTACAACATGTGTAGAAAATGTGTGTCAAAGGATTTTTCGATATTCGAAGTGGTTCACAAGTTACGGCCCTGGAACGGAGCAGGTATACGGAGCAGGTATACTTTCAAACGCGTTTTTCTCGAAATACCATTTTTCGAAACGGTGACCACGATATTTCAGAAACTACTGCACCGATCTTGTTCAAATTTATACAGCATCTTTAATATGTTATAAGCCAGCGATTGAACTAGGATTATCATGATTGCTTCGATAGTTTTTTTGTACGAGCGAAAAACTTAAGAAAAAATGAGTAAAAAATAGAATGTAATTTTCAAAAGTGTATAAAAAAGTCAATTTTTGTAATTTAGAATTCACTCTAGTTCAATCGCTAGTCTTAAATATGAAGATTAAAATGCCGTTTGGTTTTTTGATTTCAGATAAGCAGAACAGCCGCAATCTTGGTCACCGTCAAGCACCTCTTTTACTTGTGTCTTCCTCCTGTCGGCCACTATAACTTTTATTCTATTATATAAAATGTTGACTTTAAAAAATTTGTAAAGCTTATTTAAATGTTAATAAAGATTATGCAAAAACAATGAGATTGATTATTTCGATGCTTTGCCCGTAAAAAATTATTGAAAAAGCCGTAAAAAAACAGCCGAGAAACTAGAGGACCGTGTTAATCAGAAATTCCGTACGTACTTCTCTGCGAAATGCAATTGGGAATATTACTTTTAAATTTGAAGTAAATCGAGTGAAAATTGTTGAAGTTGTTTGTCACGCCAATTGGAAAAAAGGTTTTTCGAGAAGTTTCGAATAGTCGGCCATTTTGTACATCGAAAAAAAAATATATATTTCTAACAGCTTGATATTCATACTAAATAGATGTGTAATTAATTTCACGAGTGAATCACTTTTTCATACGAAAAAAATTGTTAAATTCGGACATGATTTTATGCCCGTTACTGTGGCCTAAGGCCTTAATCAGCATCTTCCGAATAAAAATCCCATAGGTTTACTTTGGCCTCCGAAATTTGGATTCCAACATGTTCCACCATGCGGAACACTTACCTTTGCCCTTTCCATGACCGTATACGATTTTTCCCGCTCCTCCCCCCGGAAGCTCCCTAGGCTGAAACGTATGAGCATTCAATCGAATACGAGACGTAGTAATTCGAAGGATAATAAACGCGCCTACAGCCGAAATTGCGCTCCCGGACGAGCAAAACAAATCAGTGACCCTACGCCACGTACGGATCGAAGTATGCTAAGGGAACCTTATCCAATGCAATCTGTTCGCGTTCTTCCGATTCCGTGACTCTTGTATAGGGCGTATGTATAGGGACCATACGCGCCTTGCTTTCGATATTCCGCGCAAACAAAAGCACGTGCGGTTATGGCAGTTCCGATAAAACTACGCGTGTACACACGTACATGTGTGTTTCTACAAGCACATGCATATACACGTATACATACGATATCTATGGAGAAAAAATACTTCGAACCGGTTATATTTATATACATATATTATTTTGTATACAAACATCGTTGATTTTGTTGTCTGGACACTCCTTAAAATGATTTTAATATAAATGAGCTTACATCAATCTAAAAGTTATTTGATCGCGAGACTCAGGTAGTATCAACTCTCAATCCGTGAACCTGGGTCGTTTTCGTCCTGCCCAAAATCATTTTCTTCGCAGATTGCTTAATATTTAATGAAAAAAAATATTTAAAATAATAAAGAAAAAAAAACCCTATTTTCCCTCGAAAAGTACGGCCTGAAGATTGACCACGATTTTTATTCAGATTTTCTTCATTGGCAATTGTTGGTTTGGTAGTACAAAAACGAAAACGACCCAGGGTCACCGATTAAGGTGCCTCAAATACCTTCACGGATTGAGGGTTAAGTATAGGGACGGACTCGAAATCGTATCTCTTTAAAATCGATTTTTCTATATATTTATATATGTACACTAGGGTGATAAAATTTTGAGCTTTATTTTTTTCTCTTTTTCTCACCATCTGAATATCTTCTTTGAAGAAGAAAAAAATTGTCGCGGTAGGTCGCTCAAGTCTCCCAAAAATTGAAGGTTTCATAAAACAATCGATTTTTTCCCCTCTACTTCTAATTTTTAAATTAATCTCGCGAAACCTCCAGCCGGCCAATGAATATTTAGTGGTCACTCAAGAGCTTCAAAATTTCCAATTTTTGCAATTTTTTTACGCTCCTCACTCATAAATTTGACGCTTTGTGAAATTTTCATAACAATTAATCCTTTTTTCTTTAGAAACAGATTTTTCAAATTTGCCTCACACTTCTAATCCAAGAATTATAATCTTTGTTCTCATGAAATAATTGCTCAAAGCTCTTGTACGTAAACAAAATTATAGGTCGTTTTCTTGCGTTAGAAGTGTAAGGTAAATTTGAAAAATGCCATTCCAAAGAAAAAAGGATTTATTGTTTTGAAAATTTTACAAAGCGTCAATTTTATGAGTGAGGAGGGTAAAAAAATGCGAAAATTGGAAATTTCGGCGCTTTTGAGCGACCACTAAATATTCATTTGCCGGATAGAGGTTTCGCGAGGTTATTTTTTAAATTATAAAGCGTAAAATTCATGGGTGAGAAGTAGAAGGAAAAAAATCGATTTTTTAAAATGATAATTTGAATTTTTGGGACGCTTGAACGATCCCTAACTATTTTTTAACGGCTCGCGATTTTTGCGACAATTTTTTTCCTTTAAAGAAGATAATTGGATGGTGAGAAAAAGGAGAAAAAATAGAGCTCGAAATTGGGCCACCTTAATGTACGCCCACACACGCGAAATTTAATTTTTCCTCCATTTGCATTCTCACAGGACAAAATTAATTCCAGTGACATTTCCAAAGCTCATTTCAATTCGCACCATAAGAAAGTCTTCCTAACCGATTTTTCTATCCTTTTTTGTTATTTTTTATTAGTATATCACCATTACTATCATATCTACAGTTTTGATCAATCAATCAAATCGAGTTTTATTTGCACAACTTCTAACAGTTTTTTACCAAACAATAACTTTTCGCTCACATATTCCTTCGCTTATTTACTACGTCGTGGATTCTTGCAATTTTTACTATCCAACATTTCTCTCTATTTCTTTATTTAGTCTTCCACTCCATCTCTTTCTCCACCCTCTTCCTCCTTATCCACCTTTTTGCAGACTTCCTCTATTTCCCTAAAGTACTCACGTGTCCCTTTTTGTATTTTCCCACCCAACGTATTTATAATTTCCCCCTTTATTGCCAAATCGTTCATTTCATCCATCCACTCCTCCGCTTTCTTTCTTGCTTTCTCTGTAACTAACTCCCTGCCTTTTCTACAGATTGACAAATGCTCCAACGTCTCGTTCTGTTCTTTGCACATCCATGCCTTTTCAATCTACTGTTATGATTATTTGGTTATTTATATTTTTATTGTCGTAGCCATTATCACTATTATTATTATACAATGATAACAATTATCTACTATATAGTAATGATAATTATATAATGATAATCATTATATAATTATCATTTCTATCATTATACAATGATATAATAATAATAATCACTGTATCAGTATAAATTGCAGTTCTCCTCATGCGTACATACATCGACGTGTTATTCACACGTTCGTCCGTGATGAAAAGGCGAATATCGGTTATAAATCGTTAAGAGATTGATAATAAATCGTTAAGGGGTTACCCCCACTTGCGATTTTGAAAAAATCGATTTTTCTTTATTGCATTTTTTTGAAGTATAAGTATCCGGGCCCATACTTCTGTATGGGCCCGGAATAGATGACTCTGTATAAGTTTACAAAAAAAAATTTTTCTTCGTGTAAACTGAAATTGAAACTTTAAACGCGTTTTTCTCAAAATGGCATTTCTGAAGTCGGTGACCAAGATTACTCGAACACTCATGAACCGATCTTCTTGAAATTTTGCAGGCTTATTTAATACATAAAAATGTAGTCTTTAATCGTTCGATTTTTTATTTCGAAAAAAATGGCCGTTTTATAGTAAAAAAACGGCCGTTTTTTTTTTCGTTAAAATCGAACCATTAACTTTGACTGTCCGCCATTTTGTGAAAAATGAATATTTTTTAAAATCCTTCGATTAAATACTAGTTTATACTTATATTTGACTAAATCCATCCGCATTTTTTTTCAGATGATCCACTTCGCCGCAATGTTGGTCACCGCAAACCGTGTATATAAAAACATTATTTCATTGACGGCCATTTGCCACTAAACAATGTAATATTTTTAAATAAAAAAATTACTGAAAGTTCTTCAAGATGTGTTCTTTAAGATGGTATATTGATCGATTAAAAAAGTTTTGTAGTTTTCTTTAAAAAAATTCATGAAAAAGGCCTTTTTTGCGCTACAAGTGGGGGTAACGCCTTAATAAATCGGTAATGAATTCTTAACGGCAAATAAAAAATTAAGGGCCTAATTGCACTGACGTCCATGATTGAAAAATAAGTATGTAAAATGCGCCCTGTCAGATGTTCACACCTCCGTCAGATTTTCATCACGCGACACTGTGCACGCGGCAGTAGAGTGCATAATCCCGAGGCTCGGCTGACGGCAGGAAAATCCGCGAGCGCGAATTCGCTATCCGCATGCGGAATTGTCGCCATTGGTGCAGTCTCGTTATCGTGCAACGATTGTAGCACTAAGGCACGTCTGTTTTCCGAAAAGGACTTAGTTCAAAGTTGGAGGCCACTCGAAAGTTCAGGCACAAATTGGACCCTGGCTCTCCTCCACTCGTCCGCTCGCTCGCCGAGGTTAAAGTGCAATTGGCATTCGTTTCGCGACCCCGAGCGATCCGTACAGCAGTACCGACCGCAGAGGTATACACGTTTTCTATACACGGACATCTCGCACTGCGGGAGAGTGTACGATCAGGCTTAACGAAAGAAGAAATGAAAAGTGGCGAGTGAAGCACTGTCAGTGCCATGTTTTTCAGCCTCTTTTTCGACCCCCAATCCGCGTATCGCCGAGACTACCGGCGACGTACAACCTGCGTCTGACTGTTTTCATATTTAAAGTACATTTCCGTTCGTCGCGACGAGATATGGACACGCGAGAGAGTTCCACCAGGGATTCCGACAAATGGGACAATTTCTTTGCCGCGACGATGTCGCGGGCTTGCAGGGTTCTCTCGGTTGCTGCTGGATCCTCGAAAGTGTACACACAGCCCCGCACTGTGGAATGGGAATACCTGTATAACCTCGGAGCATCATTTCCGGTGGCTTCCTCGATGAAGGAACCTGCCAGTCAGTGGCAATGTCGAACGCCCCCTCACCCAAACTCCCTCTGTATGTCTCTCTCTCTCCCTTTACCTCTCGCTTTCTCTCCTGACGAACGAGGTCCGCTCGTCGGCTTACCACTTACTTACGGCCTGCCTTATGCCTCGCTACGTCTACTGTGCTTCATTCTACCTCGCCACGGACGTGGCATATTTTCCTCGTACCAGTTAAAACCTTATGGCTCTGTAATGTACACACAGACACAATGCTACACGGGACGTCTACGCGCATGCTCGAACTCATTGCCTTGCCGGCATCGTTTCATCGCGGAAAACCTGCTGATGGATCTTTTCTCCCTTCTGGACTTGGACCTACACTGACAGAAAAATACTATTGATGAACTAATCGCGTTCGTTTGATTTTTGTTTATTTGAATTAACTAGATTTTTCGTGGTATCAAATTTTTCTTATTGCATTCCATTATTCATATTATTTACTTAAAATATATTTATTCATTCAAATCTAAATATATTCAATACCGTCCAATAACTAAATATTATATTTAATCCTAATAAATCTGTGATTCGATTTCATTTGCTCAAAAAACAATTTAGTTGAATCCACTAAATGGAACCATTTGATTTTTGAAAATTTTAATTACATAGAATTTTCGTAGGGTGAACCATTTTTCTATTTGATTGAATGGTCTGTCTTTGTTGCAACACAGATATCAAAGAGGTGTGGGGGTAGAGAGGGTGGAGAGAAGAGATTATATATATATATAATCTCTTCTCTCTCCTCCTCCGAATCAACCGCACGAGACAGTATTTCATCATAAAACATACTGTCAACATCAACCATCTTCCAAGCACAAACCAAATGAAAACTAGAAATATTGACAATATTCAGGTTCGTTATCTAACATAATTCTTATCTCTCTTACAATAACTTGTTATAAATAATCACTCACACAATATCAACATGATTAGAAAAATTATGAGAAAAAACTAACACAAAATTTACACAAATCATTAAAACACATCTAAAACTTATTTATAACAATAAATACAATAATTATTTTATTAAAAAAATCTGTAATTTCTATTAATATAATTTGTATCGCGAAATTTGTAGAATAAATAAAGTTTCTGAAGAGGATCCGAACCAGGGATCAAAACGTAAACGAGTGAAAAAAACTCCTTCTTTCTGTCCACCACGACCTTGGAAATCTCACGGGCCGAATCGAAGCCGATTCTTCAACATCTCATATATATATATGCATGTGTATATATATATATATATATATATATATATATATATATAGATTATGTTGGAAAAATATATAGCATGCTATTCGATAAAACTCTCTAATTATCACAATGATATTAACTAATTGATGTAGTTTATGTGATACAGCAAATAATTATGGGAATTTATTTGATCTCTTAGCCATATCTGCGACTAAGATGATACAAGCACTCGCTAGCATTGGGGCAACGTGCATAGCTATGAGTAGGTATTTTATTTTATTTTGGATTTATGAAATATTTTATGTAAATAGTACACTTAGATTTACAGTGTACATTACAAGCAAATAGAGATTTAGTTGAATCGAATCTTTATTCATTCAATTTGAATATATTCAATATTTTAAATAAATAGCTGAAACAAATTAAAAAATATCTTTCAAACAAATACGATCGTATTGGGCCGTGAGCCAAGGAAAAAAACCTATTTGATTTAAACAGATCCTATTTAAATTAAATATTTGTTTGGCAGTGTATCATATCCTGGGCACTCTTCTGGGCTGGTGCTTTGTCCTGCAGTTCTTTGCCAGACTTCAAGTTGACTTTTAAGCTGATTGCTTCAAAGATCTGCTTTGATTCACTTGACTCAGTGGCATTTAGAGCAGCGTCTTCTTATCCTATAATCAAGTTGACTTTGGAGAAATCAAATTGCCATTGGAGCAATCAAGTTGCCTTTAGGGTAATGAAGTCTTACGCCGTGCAATGCCTTGTTCTGAAATCAAGCTGCCTTTGGGGCAATCAAGTTGCTTCCTGAGTAATCAAGTTGCCTTTGAGGCAGTCAAGTTGCCTTTGGGACAATCAAGTTGCCTCCGGAGTAATCAAGTTGCTTTACGAGCAACCCAATTGCTGTTGGACCGAGACAGTTGCCCTTGGGGTGATCAACTCGTCCTTTGGGAAATCAAGTTGCTTTAGGTGCCGTAACGTTACTTTTAGGGCAATCAAGTTGTTTCCGAGGCAATCAAATGGCCTTCGAGACAATCAAGGTTTCATTGCGGTAATTGTGTCACTTTCGGATCACTGAAGTCGCCGTTCAGTTAACCGAGCTTTCAGTATTTGGGGCAGTGAAGATGCCGTTGAGGAAAGTTTACCCCAAAGACTGCTAGAGCCAAACAAGTGTATCCATCCATCTATTTTTGCCAGGGAATCTTCCGTGAGAACCCATCGATTCTTATCTAGCCGCGAATGTATAGCTCTTTGACAATTGATCATTCCCACGAATTTATGAATTTGCCACAATAAACCTGCGGGCTTTGAGAATTCGTCGATATTGCTTTTGAGGTCAACCAATTTCGGAAAGAACCCATTATCGTATCCTTGTGCCCAAGGGCATCGCGATCAATTCACCATGATTTATCGATGTTGGAGTTCAATAAATAGCATGGATAACGGTTGAAGACTCTTTAGGTAAAGGTTCCTCGGGTAAAGATCGCCTGTAAAAGGTTTGTTTTTATTCCTCTGTGAGCTTTCCCTCTTCCTCTCTCTCTCTGCCTCGCCCTGTTTTTCACCCCGTTAACCATCGTACCGAAAAATACGCGCACAAATATTTTCTTACCAGTTACCCTTCTCTCCTCTTTGCGTTTAAAAGTCAAACAGATAAATACCAACAGCAAACATCCCCTTTTGCCGTTCTCGCCTGCATCTTTTTCTCCCTCTGTGTCTCTCACCCTCGCAACCTGAGTCTCTCTTTTCCTCACTCTACGTTACTCTGCATTCGCACGGTGTGTGCTGCCACGCACGATCCACCCAACCTAAAAAAACCAAGCAATTTTCGAAATCACGATGCTCGCGTCTAGGAGCGCGTCACATCGTAAGGAGCACAGCAACGACAGCCTCATCACGAGCTGCCCTATTGGACCATCGAAAATGCACTCAGGAAAAAAGATTTATTATGTTCTAATAAATTGGCACATCAGAATATAATTTATGAGAAATTAGTAATTGTTTACTCGTATGGAGACAGTTTTTATGTGATTGTAACTACAGCATTTATTCGACGTCACTAAATATGTCTTTTTACGTGCCGATTTTTCACATTGATTAAAAGCCATATTTAAAATAGAAAATTTGAATAAATATTTCCTCAAATCGAATGAATACTACTTTCAAATCACGAAAACCTCTTATTTCGCGACTACGATACTAATGCGCGCATGCGCACTTTGCCCTTTAACGCGACGGACCTGACAGCAGGCCGCTCGTCAGATGTAGCTCACGCATACGCTTACCATGCCAATGCTTCTTCCTATGCCAATGCTTTTGGCACAAGTGTCAGTGTTGCGTTTCGGAAGTGAGGAATTATTTAAGTGTAAGTAAGAATATAAAGTGAGAAAAAAACGTTCAAGTGAGAAAATAATGACGGACGAAATGACACAATTCCTCGAAAAAAAACCAGCTCGGGGATTATGAAGAATCCTATTAGATGTTAAGGGGTTACCCCCACTTGCGATTTTGAAAAAATCGATTTTTTTATTGCATTTTTTTGAAGTATAAGTATCCGGGCCCATACTTCTGCATGGGCCCGGAATAGATGACTCTATGTAAGTTTACAAAAAAAAATATTTTCTCCGTGTAAACTGAAATTGAAACTTTAAACGCGTATTTCTCAAAATGGCATTTTTGAAGTCGGTGACCAAGATTACTCGAACACTAATGAACCGATCTTCTTGAAATTTTGCAGGCTTATTTAATACATAAAAATGTAGTCTTTAATCGTTCGATTTTTTTTTCGAAAAAAATGGCCGTTTTATAGCCAAAAAACGGCCGTTTTTTTTCGTTAAAATCGAACCATTAAATTTGACTGTCCGCCATTTTGTGAAAAATGAATATTTTTTAAAATCCTTTGATTAAAGACTAGTTTATACTTATATTTGACTAAATCCATCCGCATTTTTTTTCAGATGATCCACTTCGCCGCAATGTTGGTCACCGCAAACCGTGTATATAAAAACATTATTTCATTGACGGCCATTTGCCACTAAACAATGTAATATTTTTCAATAAAAAAATTACTGAAAGTACTTCAAGATGTGTTATTTAAGATGGTATATTGATCGATTAAAAGAGTTTTGTAGTTTTCTTTAAAAAAATTCATGAAAAAGGCCTTTTTTGCGCTACAAGTGGGAGTAACGCCTTAAGAAAAACTCTATTTATTGGATATTAAACACCTATTTCTTCTAACTTTTGTATCCTATTACATGTTAAGAAAAATTCTCGGTAAATCTTAAACATAAACTTAAAAAAAAATGTTCTTAGCTGTTAGTAAAATCGTAGTAGGCCGACATACGAATAACAAAACTTATTCGCCGGGCGACAAACTTCTTTGTCGTCAATAAATCTTTTTTCTGACTGTGGGTGCAGCAGGTCCTTCTGTACAGCATCCTAAAATACGAATCAGATTGTGCTCGTATTCCGTGCTGCCAACTGCCTACTCTTCGTGATCCTGCTCCAGTCGAAAGAAAGTGGCAACTCCACAGCCGAAGGCAATCTTCACGAGAAAAAATCAGGGATCAGGGATTCTTCGTCACAATCGGACCCGAATTACACTGACCTCTTTGCCCCCAACGGGTGTAACGAAAACGGTAAACTTATCCACGGCCCCCTACTGTATCATTAAATTACTCGTCAGGTCAATCCGAACCAAGTTCCGCTTATCAAAAAATCCGATCACATTTACGTCCTAGTGGAGGTTGTATGATTACCGGACCGGTATTACATACGTGTGTACAGGTTATCTGAGAATAAACGTTTGGGCGCAGTGATTTTGAGCAAACATTTGCGGCCACGTTGCCTTGGCCACAGGGTGGTTTGTGCATGATATATATGACAACATCCACACCCGCACACATGTTCATAGGTATGCGTATAATGTGGGGGTGGTTGGTGGCTTTTCATAGAGGATGCAGGGTTGAAGGGAAACAGAGCACGGTAGATCGAAGCGGCAAGTGAAGGGAGGAAGGGGCGTTGTTGGCGCATAGCAAAGTTATACACTACGTACATATAAATGTGTGTACGCTATCCCCTAGGCTTTTATTCGTCTTCGACTCTGTTCTTCCATCTCCCTGTGTGTTCCCGCAGCGAATTCACGCTCGGAATAGCAACTTTCATAATACAATCAATTATCTCTTTCGCCGCTCGAGATCCTCAAACCTTGCTACCCTTTTGCCTGCCTCCTTGGCGCCTCGCACGTGTTTGTAATCGGACTCACATGAGCACGAACATAAACCCGGGTAGTTAGACAAAGACGGAGAAAAGCGCAGAGGGAGAGGGGACTATGCGTCATATACTCTTATAAATTGAACGAGCTATCCGTACGAGTGTCGTACCAAGAATTTACAAAATCCGAGTTCATCGAGCCCGGACTGATAAAAATTGAGGATGCGCGACATCGTCATTGGGAAAATTGTGGTCATATCCTCTGAGAACACACACACACACACACATACATACGTCTGTATATACGTGTGTGTGGGTGTATGCATTGAGACATATAGGATATAGAAAATTCTCGGCGAATATAGAAAAGTTTCCCCACGGTCTCATCCACTTACTCACCTGCCTGGTTCCTGCTAGGTTGGCAGGTTTTACCGGCGTTCCAAAGACGCCGGACTTCCGGACAGTCGTTCTCTCTTCCTCTCCGCCCTTGTGGCCCGACCACCCCGCTTCGCCTGTACGTGTTCACGGTCCACGTCGAGAGACCCACGTACTTCCTGATGATGGGGTGGCGTATATGGCGCCCTCTCGTTCGAATTTCTACACACCACAATCGTACATACACAGGCACTTACGTATATAAAGATAACTTCGAAGACTCTACTTTAGGGACCCACCCCATAGTGGCCAAATGTCCCCATTCTTAGTATCGCGTAAGCCTTCGTGTCTTCAAAAACGTCTTTGGATAAATGGAAGCATGTTCACGAAGAGGCGATTTCAAGGACCGACCTGTCGGCAAAATCAATGCTGAGTTTGAAAAAAATTGAAGGACTGAAAGAAAACGGGTTCAAAATAAACTTTCTTCTGTATACATCTATGGCATGGCGGAACCAACAGGGCGAATGGAGGAAGGAGTTAGTTCGGATGGACCATATCACGGAAAGCACAGTTAACGTCATCCCTTATATATCGAGCCTCACCCTCTCATCTTTCGCGATGTATTACCGGTAAGCCTCCCACCCCGGGGTAGACCAAAACTCGATTTGGAACATCCTCCCAGTTATACCGTTGGTTTCATCTCCTATCTCCTATATATTTGGGCGGCCTTCTTTCACCACGAGTTTGATATTAGTTGGAGATTCGCGAGGACGCGAAGTCCGACCAGCGAGAACTACGACAACGACGTGGATTTTGCAGGTAAAGGGCCAGCGCGCTGCATCTGCCGAACATGTAATCTTTTCTCTGTCTCCGTGCTGCTCTCTCTCTCTCTCTCTCTCTCTATCGATCTCTCTCTCGATCTCTCGCTTCCATACCCGGTTCTCATTGTTCCGACGTAATTATCGGACAAAAGCAAACTTGTTTCATTGAATGCGGATGCTGGAACGAGGGTGATGTATATAGCATTCGTCCTCTCTCTGTCTCCTCTTCGCGCTCGTTCTCCCTAAAGTCTGGTACCCTTTTCATCACCGGCGCCTGGAACAACCTCCGCCTCAACCCCGCGTTATATCACCCTTCGGTTGGTCCGCTTCACCAAACTATTCTATCTTCAGCGGGCTCCTTCGGACGCGATATCTCGAGGATTTCCATACGTGCGTTCTTATTGCACGGGCAGCGTCTTTGGTGGAAAACCTAACGAGATGCGGTTGGATTGACCTACATGGGTATGTTAGTTCATTGCTTTTACGGAGAGCAGCATTGGCAACAATTTCCGCATGGTTCCACTTTCTATGCCCTTTCGAGTTTTGATGATCCAACCCCTTTCCTTTTTCCCCCATCCTCGTTACTTCACTGCTTCCGGCTCTTGGAAAACTCCCCAGTGGGGTGCCCACAGCTATTTATTCGTAATAAATCAATGTAGGGTGTTTACACGAGGGCACAGGGAAACTGCGGAAAACCTGTATTTCAGTTGTGTTTACCATTGGCAAATGAAGGGAGTAGCCTCCTGCTTAATAGTGGGCGTGCAGACCATCACTGAGAAGTCACCGAACCAAGTAGTGGCTCAGACAAACACTGATTGACACGCGAAGTCGCCCTAGCCACACATCAGCCGTGCAGGTCGTTTGGTTGGTTTCACTGTTGCCGTTTGTTGTCGTTTTTACCCAAACAAAGATTGCCGGGCTATTTTGTAGCGGAGGTCCTTCATGGTCCTCGCGACTGGGACCAATCAGTTGGAGGATAAAAAGTTTTTCGGCCGAATCAAGCCCTAGAACAAAATGCGCATAGAGCAAAGGCGCCGACGGCACATAAAGGGAGTTAAACGGAGTGGCAGAAGTAGTTTTATCTAGCTCGAGAACTATCCTCGTAAAGAATCGGACGTCTGTTTGGCATCTCCCTTCTGGTTCGTTCCTTTCTCCACTCTTCTCCCTCTTTTCTGTCGCTCTTATACCCCTGCCCTCCACCAAAGCACAATTCCCCCCGCGATTCTCCAACGTCCTGGCAATCTTAATTTACGTTCTGCTACCCCTTTTTAGGTCACGAGCACACATAAAACTTAGGAATCCCATGAATGGATGTGCTGCTCGACCATTATGTCCTTATCGTGTACGGCCCTTTATTGCATAGTTTTATCGTTGCTGAGTCATGTTTTTCTTTACATTCGTGTACTGTTCGTTCGAGAAATCTGAGTGGAAGAACCTTCAATCAGCCAAAGATCATGCTCATATGGACCTTGGAGCACTGCCACTCAATTTATCACCTGAATCCATCTGCAGGAGAAGAATTACAAAAGGGTGCTGTGATTATTAAGATGTTCGATAAATATGTTAGTGTGTCCAAACTCCAAGTTAAGTGGGCTAGCGTTGTACGAGCTGGTATTGGAAGAGCTTAAATTAGATGAGCTTGGGTTGGAACAGCGTGGATTGGATGAGCTTACATTGGATGAGCTTGGATTGGATGAGCTTGGATTGGATGAGCTCTGATTAGATGAGCTGACATTGGATGGGCTTAGATTGGATGGGCTTGGCTTGGATGAGCTCGGATTGGATGAGCTTGGATTGGATGAGCTTGGATTGGGTTAGCTTGGATTGGATGAGCTTGGATTGCATGAGGATGGATTGGATAATCTTAGATTGGATGAACTTGGATTGGATAACCTTTGATTGGATAAGCCGAGATTGGACGAACTTCGGGCTAGCTAACGATAAGCAAATCTCGATCACAGTCTAAAAATTGATCGTGAAAACATGCGTCATTCAAGTTTGATAACTCAGCGCGGCAGGTTCTTCCCGCTGCACTTCACGAGCCCCGTTTCTTTTTTCTTGATCCGCGTGAGAAATGAAAAAATTTGCTCATTTCCATGGAAGATTATGCGAGGGGCAGAGCACCGGGGGAAAATATGCTCAGGTCGTAATAAATCGTAAAGTTCGTCCAAGATCGAGAAAACGTGGCGCGGAGCGGTAGCAGCAGCAGCAATTCGTGCCCACTGCGCCGGCAGCAATGCGGCTCAAGGTTCTTTGGTGGTTCTCTCGGAAAAGTTTGATGTATCCACATAATTACGTCTGTAGGCGCTCCGCGATGCCTTCCACGCAGTATCAGACGAGATATAAGTAAGTACATACAAGCATATATACAAATAATCCAAGTACTCACCCACACATACACACAGGTATGTACATAGATATGGATTATGTTCAGTGAGTTCGCGGAGTATGATCATTGCAGCTGTTACCCTGTTCGTCGACCACGAGAAGCCATATCAGCATCGAACCCAGCTTCGCGCATACATACCGCACAACTTTTCAAACATTCCGCTGGGCTCTAAGCTTGACTCCGGGTACATAAAACCCAGCAATCTCTCCAGAAGCAACATATTTTTATTTTCTTACATACAAATATCCACACAACCGTCCACGCACTCATTCATATTGCACGTACGCAAACCTACGAATGCACTTTTTGTTTATTGCCCGAAGTCAAGGGACAGAAACACCCGGTCCAGATCCACCCCCTCAGGCGCGATACACATGATTCATCAAAGATACGTCTGCGGTAATGAGACCATCTAATTAACGGTGAAAACACTCGTTCCGAATGGCAAATCCGTCGATAAAAGTTCCCTCTGCCCTTCTCGCAACTCACCTTTCCACACAGTGAGGGCGTGTTGAAGAACAAGAAAGAAAGAGGGGTGGCTCAGGATCGTTCGTTAGCGTCATCGGCGAGTTCACTCGAAATTGTTTCCACTCCTTTGGCCCGAACGTCTGCCGACTCAGTTTATATCCACTTGGTTCTTTCATTGAACGCCGTGCATCGAAGGTGGGCGACCGGGATTGGAGAAAAGGTAAGACCGCCGTCTGAGAACCCATCCTCAGGAGGAACAGAGATCGAGGCAAAAATAGCGCAAACTGGAAGGTCGTCTTCGTCGCCTCTTGTTTCGAGACTTTCCAGATTGGTCTCCGAATCAATTAAGTCAATTAAGTGATGGGACGCTTCGTAATCAGCGCATCGTTGGAGCTCCTCAGGGGGTTGGCCAACACCCATCATGCTGGGGGTACCTTACCCTCACCGGGGTCTCCCCATTCGCCGTTCCAACGACTAGATCCTGGAAAGACTGCGACGTGGCGACACATGCTCGTAGTTCACTATATACACCAATGGGAAAAGATGGTTTTGACGACATTCGACTCAGAAGACCGTCCTCAAACCAACCAGATGTGCTGGCAGCCAACGTTGCGCAGACACAACGGGCTCGAAATATCCTTTCGCCGTATATGTGTAATGGAACAGAGTGAACGACGATTTTCCGTTCGAGGGCGCTACAGATCAGCCGAGAATGTGGAAGATTCACGTCCCAATCAATGTGGGACGTAGAGTATTTACGAGGAAGGCTGGGGCACTCGTCGTTTCTCAGGGATCTTGAGACAGCGAGTACGGTAGAGCAGGATGGGGTGCTTCGACCAATAAATGTGGATATATATACCTCGGACTTGCAATCCTCGGAGTACCCGAGAATTTTTGTCCTTCTTCCGCTTCACTATCGTCTCATCGAGCCCGATGACAATAACGTGTCTCGATCTTCGAGTGGCTCTTTTTTGGACCCTTGATGTACAAGTGGACACCGGAAAACTTTGCTCGCATTACAACGTGCGAACATGACGAGGCTCGTCAGCCAGAAAAATGTCAGCCAACGCTCGTAAATCCTTCGTTCAACTGGATTGATGGGATCGCGAACTTGGAAACGTTCGTGAAGATCGGTAGGAATCTCCGTAATTGATTTTACCAAAATGCCGGATATCGCGATGGGCTGAGGGTGGGATGATGTTGACAGATCCAACAGCAGGAAGTTACGACTCGTCGGGGATGACGCGGTTTCGTTTGACGCTCCTGGCCGATCGGATGCTGAGGTGTGACGCGAGGTATTATCGCTGGTCAGTAAAGTGCGAGGTAAGAATTGCCGAATTGCCGATTCAGCGAAATCTATGAAGTGATAAAAACGCCCGCCTCCACCTCGGTGGCCACCCCACGGGATATATAGCACGGCGTCTTGATCGCTATCACCGGTCCTGGCCAAATTCTATTTACACTGTGCGGTGCGAAAGGCCACATTATATCCCGCTGGAGTTTGCTGAATGGCCCAAAGGCAAGAGGCAGCACGTGGAATAAGAATAAGAGGGAGAGAAGGTTTTTCCGTGTTGGTGGTTTTGGGTTTTCCTCTTTTTTCCCTTCGCAGAGTAATCACCCCATCACAAAGCTGCATCAGCTGAGCAAAGCTCGAAATGCAATTGTGCACGGGAAAAACAATTCAAAAGGGAAGAGCGGAACGACCAGGTGTTTGAAGGCTCCGTCGAATCCACCACTGCGTCAACTCTATTTCGTCAATGTTGACCCCCAATGGCATCCAACGAACTTTGGTGATTCGTGATGTGGCATGGAAAAAAACGTTTGGAGAATGGAACGCATGGAAAAAAGACGTTTGGAGAATAAAAATAAATAAAAATACCAAAAATTAAATAAAAAAGGAATTTAAAAAATACCCAAAATTTTATTCTCCAAACAAAATTTGGAGAGTAGATGGATGTGCATGAAATCTGAATCTTTTTTTCACCCTATCACTCTGATATTCCTCCCATATCCGAAATACAGCGATAAGGTGTCGCCCGCAGCGCGTAGCGCGTTTAGTTGACGACGCCACCGCACGGGGGCCGAGCGAGCCATGAGATTGGCCAGGCACACTCGGAGAGAGGGGGTAATCGAGAGAAGGGGAAAACGACTTCGAGAAAGAGAGAGAGAAAGTTCAAACCACACATGCAGACCGAACTCGAACACCAATTCGAAGAAGGGCGAGAAGTCGAGAAAAAGGTACGGAAGGGGCCGAGTTCTGGTACCCAGGAGTATAGCCCGGGAGCATGGTGGTGTGAGACGGCGCTTGAACGTGATCTTTCATAGCTGCTTGATTGGCCGGCGGTGCTCTCACGAATGAAAATCTTTTGTCTCTACCGAACTGTACCATGAAAATCCGACAACAGACAATATATTTAAAGCCACGCAAACACTCTGGCCCCGTTCCTGTCTCGCTGCCATGTATATATGTATATATTTATATACACAACACACACACACACACACACACACACACACACACACACACATATATATATATACATATACTTCGTCCGCTAAACTGGCAACAATAAAAGGAGACACGTTGATGAAATCAAGATCGCGGAGGAAAGTTTTGCCCTCAGCGGTGGCAGTTGCCGAAGAGAGATGGAAAGGGATGTTGAAGGTTTTGGTACTGGTGCTTCGAGATGTATCTACGCATACCACGTGTATTCCCATATCACGTTTACGTGTATATATATATATATATACAGGCACACGTGTACAGGGTGATTCACAACTATTAGGATTCCCTCTGTCAGCATATGGATTGTGTCATTGCAAGCAAAACCTTTTTTTTATGTCGCACCACGAAAATTGGCCGAGATATTCACATTCAAAGTCCAAGTAGTAAACAATGGTGCAGTAGTTGCTCATGCACGGAACGTGCAAGCTGGATCTCGCGCGGGTTCAAATCCACCTTCAGACAAGTGAATTTTTTCTCTTAGGCGGGACACAAATGTGGAAGGTAAAAAATAGTTTTTTTTTTACATTTTCTCAAAGTATACAGATTCAAAAATGTATGAAAAAATGTTCAAGTTAAAATATTGAAAATTCACCAAGGTACAGACGATTTAGTGAGAGCAGGGCGCGCAACGGTTTACGCGTACTGAAATTTTCAATCGCGTTTTTCTCGAAAGGACATTTCTCGCCCTGGTCGGAATGATAGCTCTAGCTATTGATGCCCGATTTTCAACTTTAAAAACCAAATCTTCCGTAATTGCAGTGGCTATCGGTGTACGTAGTCATCTTTTTTTATTTAGTAGCTTTTAAGCCCCCGAATATGGGTAAACATTTCACTAAAATTACACCCGCCATTTCGTCAATTCGTTATTTTCGAAAACGGCTTCGTAAGGAGAGAACTACATTTATATATTTTTTAAAACTTTTTTATTTTTATTTTTCAGACTAACCCGAAGTCCGCGAAATAAATTCAAGGTAAGTTTAATATCATATCTTTTTTCCAAATCCCAAATAAATACCTCTTTTTTAAGGCCATAGGCCACAGTAACGGGTATAAAACCATGTGCGAATTTAACAATTTTTTTTCGTATGAAAAAGTGATTCACTCATAAAATTAATTTCACATCTATTTAGTATAAATATCAAGCTGTTAGAAAATATATATATGTTTTTTTTCGATGTACAAAATGGCCGACTACTAATATTTTCTTTTGTTATCTTTTTTTAGGCGCTCCGCAGCATGACATTTAGCATCCGCAGTTTTTTACATAGAACAAAAAACAAAAATTCTCGTCAATCTACATTAGAATACCTAGAGAAGTACGTACGGAATTTAAAAAATATTGTTTTATACAAAAGTTATAGGTATTTGAACTTAAGAAATGAATTTTCAGTGAAAAATTTCGTTATAACTGCTCATAAACTGCTCATGAAATGAAAAGTTTTCGATTAATCAGAAATTCCGTACGTACTTCTCTGCGAAATGCAATTAGGAATATAACTTTTAAATTTTAAGTAAATCGAGTGAAAATTGTTGAAGTTATTTGTCACGCCAATTGGAAAAAAGCTGTTTCGAGAAGTTTCGAGTAGTCGGCCGTTTCGTACATCGAAAGAAAATATACATTTTCTAACAACTCGATATTCATACTAATTAGATGTGTAATTAATTTTATGAGTGAATCACTTTTTCATACGAAAAAAATTGTTCAATTCGCACATGATTGTATACCCGTTACTGTGGCCTAACCCCTTAAGACTTTTTTCCGGCCCGCCACGGTGGTGTCCTACTTTACATTTTTTTCGCTAAAAATAATGAACACATCGATAATACGATTCAATAATTTTCGTTTATTATTTACCCTCAAAGAGATCAAAATTTACCCTTGAGGAACTACTGTATCATTGTTTACTCAGCCTCGGACTTTGAACGCGAATACATGCCTCTTTTTTTGTCGTACGACATTTTTAAAAAAGCGTTTTGCGGGAAAAGCCAGACCCTATATGCTCACCAAGAGAACTTTGATAGTTTTGAACCACCCTGTACATACATATATAAACTCAGCTGCACGTAGGATCCGAAGAGAGAAAACAAACGTGCGAAAGTGAGGAAGCCAATATGTATATCGTATGTATTTTGTGTATTGTATGCATGCATAAATATATGTGTGTATCCGTACGAGGAGTGAGAAGAAATGAAGAGGAGTGAAAAAGGGTCGAGTGTATAGGTTGAACTCAGGATCCCGTGCTTGCGGAGGTAAAGTAATTTATTCTGTGTCTTGTGAGACTCGTCTCACTGGAATGTCTCACGAATGTAACTACTTGTACACGTGTCCTTTCTATATGTACTCACGTACACACGTTCGTACGAAAGGGAAGAAGGGAAAGGGGCGTGGGCGAATTTATCTTCTACTTCCAGAAAGCCACAATTTAAAGGTCCGTTTTAGTTCATATACTTCTTTGGATAGACTATTATTTTTTGTTCGAAATTCATCGACTGTCTCTTAGTATTTGTCAACTTTTAATCGATAAATACTCGAATAATCGATTAATTAATCGTTTAAGTGTGTAGTATTTTTTATTGCTTTTTTTATTGTAGCTACCATCTGTACATGGTCCTTCCCCTTATTACATTCCCCACCATATTCCACTTAAGTGTGTCGTTTTGTGCACGCAATGCCTAGGAACAGACTCTTTATTTTATGTATTTAGATGTTCATTTCCGTGCGTTTTTATTATATTTTTGGTGGTCTTCGTAAATACCTCCAAGCAACCGAGAATGTCCTCATGGTCCTGTACAAAATTGTACAAATTTCACCTGGCCTCGATTTGTACCCTTCTGTCGAAACAAATATCGGGACCATTCTCACGTGTGACAAATGTTACTATATGTAACGTTGGTGAACGGAAACGGTCCCAATATGAACCCCTTCATATATATATATATACACCGGGTGAGGCAGCAACTATTGGCAGTAGAAATATTCTTGAAGGGTAACATGGTAGGATCACAGTGTAAAATTTTCAAAAACTCGATGTTTTGCATTTTTTTGACATTTCCAACCGTGAAAAAAATTAAAAATAAACGTTTGAAGATTTATTTTCTGTTCTTTACGAGTGCTTTGATTTTCTATTAAAAAATCCGACTGATTAGAGTATTTTATCCATCGAAAAAAAAATCGCGAATATCAGCTTTTTTCGACCGCTTACACTGTGATGATCCCTTAACCTATCAGTTAAACCTACCTAACAGTAACTATCACACCAAATTTCAAGATGGTCGATCAAGATTTAGGGAAAAATCGTCAGAACAGAAATTCAAACGTTTTTGGCCTAAAATATTGATAAGGAAACATTTGACGAAAAATGTAATTCTCTCCTGACAGCAGGTACTTCTGTCGGAGTACTTGTCATTAAGGAAGACTTTGTCCTTGAAATTTTCAAAAAATCAATTTGAGCTCAACATGAGCAGCTAGAAGAAGAGGAGGGATGTCTCTATGGACCAGGCATTGCCGATTAGCGGTAATTTTAAACACATTTGTGTAAACACATTACAAAACTTTAAACGCGTTTTTCTCGAAAGCACGTTTTTAAAAATGGCTGACATTCTCCTGACCGCTGTAATTAACATATCGACCTGAAATTTGGAGAGCATACTCAGAAAATATGTCTTCACGGAATGACGGATCGTTTTTTCGATAGATACATTTTTGCATTTATTATTTATCTTTTTATGCGAAAAAAACGCGAAAATTCGATTTTTTTTAAATTGCCGCCATTTTCCGAAATTTGTACTAAACGAAAAACCCATCCGTCATTCTATGACCAAAAAGGGTCACAGATTGATAATATGCTTTGAATTTGTGTTTCAGATCAACAAAGAGGGGGGATCAACAAAGAGTGATGTCAGCCGTTTACCTCCTGCGATTTGAGGACTTGTTTTCGCGGAGCTGCAACGGCCGCCATTTTGGTTTTTTTTTTTCAAAAAAATTTTTTTTTAACGTTCTGTATATCATGAATAAAAGCAAGAAAAAAACTGCACTCAAAAAGCTTTACTCGTTTCCTTTAAAAAAATAAAATGTAAACACCTGAAATATGGCACTCCAAGGACAAAGTCTCCGTTAACATAGCACATTATCATGGAAATCACAAACTTCGCACTCCTGTCCAAAACCAGTTGATAAGATTCATTTTTCCAGAATTTCATCAATGAATTTAAAATAAGTTTACACACCAAATTTCAAGATGATCGATCAAGATTTAGCAAACAAAATCGATAAACCAGGAATTCCAACGTGTTCGACCTAGAATCGTGATGAGGAATCATTGGGCGAAAAATGTAATTCTGCATTGACAGAAGGAAATTTTGTTGGAGTACTTTTCACTGAAGAGAACACACATTATTATGGAAATCACAAACTTCTCACTGCTTTCCAGGACAAGTTGATAAGATTCTTAGTTGTGAACAATTTAAACCAAGCCGTACGACTTACCTGGATTTTGCTTACTATTAAACTATTGAAACTTCAATAAGAGCCTGTTCGTTAATACGGACTGACAAGATTAATAAGATAATACAGTCAATGCCAATCAGATTGCAAGCGTGCATTGAAAGTGGTGGCCATTACTTTGTTCACCTTTCATAGGAGTAAGTGTTTTGCACCATTTTTTAAATTGATTGTAGGCTAGAAACCTTCAAATTTCTGTTTCGTAGATTTTTAATACTAAATCTTGATCGACCATCTTGGAATTTGGTGTGTGAAATTTTTTTTACATCCTTGATAAAAATCTGAAGGAAAATAGTGGCCTAGTTGAGAAAAAATTGAGGTGACCTTAAAATCCCCGAGGCGCCTCCACCTGGATGAACCTCATACCCACCACTCGATGGCCCCCTTCGAACTATGCAACTTTTGTAGTAAGAGTTTTCTCCCAAGTCTGATAGGTTAGAAATATTCCTACTGCCAATAGTAGCTGCCCCACCCGGTATATACAGGGTGTCCTGTAATTAATGGAGAATCCTGCAACTGTCGATAGGTTGGGGCCGGGTTGAAATTCCCAAATTTGAATGTTCCGATGGTTTAAAATTCCGAATTCCAATATGCCGAAATTCAAGATGGGGTCGGGTTGAAATTCCGAACTTTGAATTATGAGAACACTCAAAACTTCGAAAGAATACTACCCCGAAAGAATTTTACACGAAAGACCAAAACTCCGAAAATCTGAACACCGTCAAAATAATTCGGCTATGGAAGTTCTAAAAGTTTCAAAATTTTCAATAAACCGACGAATTATTTTAAGATTTTTTTTTATTAAGAAATGATTTTGCGTCAATTTTGAAGGGGCCGGGTAGAAATTCCGAACGTTGAATGCGCCGACGGTTTGAAATTCCTAATTTTAATGTTCCGAAATGACAAGGTTCGTCAAGATCATGCTAGCGAAAGTCTACACAGTTGACTGTAAATGATGTAGAACGCATAACATTCTCTAGACAAATTTCAAAATTGACGTAAAATCATTTCTTAATAAAAAAAAATTCGTGAAATAATACGTCGATTTATTGAAAATTTTGAAACTTTTAAAACTTCCATAGCCGAATAATTGTGACGGTATTCAGATTTTCGGAGTTTCTGTCTCTCGTGTAAAATTCTTTCGGAGTTTCGATCTTTCGGGGTAGTATTCTTTCGGAATTTTGAGCGTTCTGATCATTCAAAGTTCGGAATTTCAGTCCGGCCCCGATAGGTCAAATCACATCCTGCCATATTCTGGAATTTCAATTTAGTAAAAGTCCCACTGTTTTAGAGATTTTGGGCGTTGTGTTATTTTTTCAAAAAATCATCCGCTTTTGGTTTTTCGCATGCCATTTCTACAAATGATAACTTTTTTGATCCGGTTTTCTTTAAATATTCCTGATTATTTATTTTATCTAGAAAAGTTTTCTTTTTAACCTTAAATGTTAGGAAACTTTATGCAAAAAGATCTCATGCAGAATTTTCATACAAACCAATTCGAACATCTGACTTTGATAGCCCGCGGTGTAAAAAAATGTACTGCGTATATCGTGCTGATTACTTTAAAAAGTTACTTGGTTATTGTCGATTAAGGGGTTACCCCCACTTGCGATTTTGAAAAAATCGTTTTTTTTTTATTGCATTTTTTTGAAGTATAACTATCCGGGCTCATACTTCTGTATGGGCCCGGAATAGATGACTCTATGTAAGTTTACAAAAAAATATTTTCTTCGTGTAAACTGAAATTGAAACTTTAAACGCGTTTTTCTCAAAATGGCATTTCTGAAGTCGGTGACCAAGATTACTCGAACACTAATGAACCGATCTTCTTGAAATTTTGCAGGCTTATTTAATACATAAAAATGTAGTCTTTAATCGTTCGATTTTTTTTTGCAAAAAAATGGCCGTTTTATCGCCAAAAAACGGCCGTTTTTTTTCGTTAAAATCGAACCATTAACTATGACTGTCCGCCATTTTGTGAAAAATGAATATTTTTTAAAATCCTTCGATTAAAGACTAGTTTATACTTATATTTGACTAAATTCATCCGCATTTTTTTTTTCAGATGATCCACTTCGCCGCAATGTTGGTCACCGCAAACCGTGTATATAAAAACATTATTTCATTGACGGCCATTTGCCACTAAACAATGTAATATTTTTCAATAAAAAAATTACTGAAAGTTCTTCAAGATGTGTTCTTTAAGATGGTATATTGATCGATTAAAAAAGTTTTGTAGTTTTCTTTAAAAAAATTAATGGAAAAGGCCTTTTTGCGCTACAAGTGGGGGTAACGCCTTAATGTCATTAGTAGAAATGGCATGCGAAAAACTAAAAGCAGGTGATAAAAAAAAGAATAATATAAAGCCCAAAATCTCGAAAACCGTGGGTCTTTCACTAAACTGATATTACAGCATATAATAGGGCATGATCTGACCTATTGACATTTGCAGGATTATCCATTAATTACAGGACACCCTGTATATCTGTCGCTGTATGTACGGGGCGGACGCGAATGTACACATTCTTACGCGTTTCGCATACGTCTTGACACATGTATACTGAGTATACTGTGAGCATATGCACACAGTACGTGTATTTCCGGGGGGGGAGGGGGGGCGGTAAAGAAGAAAAACATACGAGTCCGGAATACGTGAAAACTCTTTCGCGAAAGGGAATCCGTGACGTTGAAAGATGCAAAAACGTGTACCGTATATTCTGTCACTTGGAAATCTGTATATGTATTTTCTGATATCTGAGAGGCTTCTCCCGGCTGTGGGTGGATAATCATATGCATACGTGAAGAGAGAGAGAGAGAGAGAGAGAGAGAGAGAGAGAGAGAGAGAGGGCGATAGGAGTGAAGAAAGAAAGACAGAGAGATTAATCTTCATTCCTTGCCTTGGTGCCATTAGTTGAGGAACAATGACATAGCAGTAATCTCATAATAGTTGGTGTAATCCAGTTGAAAGTAGGTAACTAAAGTCCTCAAAAATCAATTTGATTATTGTAATCTGATAAAGATTATAACGATGGTGATAATAAAATAAAAACAGTAATAATAGTAATGGAGAACTTCCGAACTAAATGAATGCAAACTGGGGAACTGTCGCGTGCATGGGACGAGTCACATCGTCGTAGTCGAGCGTCAATCATAATGGAGATAGAGAGAGAGAGAGAGAGAGAGAGAGAGAGAGAGAGAGAGAGAGAGAGAGAGAGAGGGAGTAGAAGAATAGCAGAATTGAATTTGATTACCCGTACAAATCTTCTAAATATTAAAAGCTCATCCACCAAATGCCACGACTCCCCTGATCCCGGACCTATATACAACTGGACTGGTTCCGCCGTCAAAAAGTCTAGTTTGGGTTTGTCTTGATTTCCGATCGAGCTTTGGGTTCGACCCCACAATTTTTTTTATCCCTCATTCTTCTGGCTCCTCCATAAAAAAATCTAGTTTCGGTTCGTCCTGATTTCCTATCGAGCTTTGGGTTTATCCCCCACAATTTTTTGTATCTCTCATCTGTCTGGCTCCGCCGCCAAAAAATCTAGTTTGGGTTCGTCTCGATTTTCTATCGAGCTTTGGGTTCGTCCCCCACGATTTTTTATCCCTCTTCGTCTGGCTCCATCGTCAAAAAATATAGTTTGGGTTTATTTTCAGTTTCTATCGAGCTTTTGGTTTGTTCGGCCAATTTTTTTTTCAGCAAGCTCTCGATGTTTGACATCATTGGAATCCATTTTATTTCGTACCCAACCCACGTGTGTATTATCAGAACTTCGTACTTTAGGGGCAGTTCGTTCGTTCTCAGCAACCGCTGTAAATACACACTTGGTGCAACGAACTGGTGTGCTTAGATCCGCGTCAACGTTATGGAGGCAGTGCTGACGTCCTGCCCAGATGTATGGACGTTGCAATGATGCAGAGAATAAGAGAGACAGAGACGCAGGAAGAGAGAGAGAGAGAGAGAGAGAGAGAGAGAGAGAGAGAGAGAGAGAGAGAGAGAGGGAGGGAGGGAGGGAGTACGCCTCTCTATCTATATGTATAGACGTCCTGGTTGTCCTGATGTCCAGTGAGCCGCGTGACAGCTAATATCCGGCCAGGAAACTAACACCCCGTCACACCAGGGCTGTTCGTAAACCAGGCGCAGTCGACTTCTCACCCGGAGCCAGCTATCGCATCATCCCCGATACCGAGTCAGGAAAGTCCATTACTATCTATATATGTGTATATATATCCATATATATAAGATTATACGTTGACATATATTTGTACATATGTTCATGTATATAAATATCGTATATAAATATATATAAGCCTGTGCGTATGTTTGGGAACACTAATATGACATGTATGCCATTGCGTTAGGATGGCTCGATCTCCTCGTATCTTCATCATACACACGATCCACGCGATAAAAATCCACTGTCCTGATTTTTTTTTCACCGTCGAGACGTTTGAGCCCCACCCCGTAGAAAAATGAAAAAAAAATACTATTCTGACGCATTCCCTTGTGATTTTTGCTCCATACCCATGAATTATTTGGCATTGTGTCATTGTGCCGGAACACCTGTCCGAACAGCCCTAAGGTTGTGTCTTTAGTGTATACACCTCGGATAAGCGATATTTCGGTATGACACCGTTCCCATTTTTAGTACGATTGTGATTTCTTCTGATACAGTCAACGACAATCACGAATTATCGACGTCGACTTGTGCCTGCAAGATAAAAGAACGGAAAGAATTCGGAAATTAGAAAATTGAAAAAAGTGATCGTTTTTGTCTATGGAAAATTGTTTTATTAATTATGATGCGTTAGTGGGTGCGGTTTGAATTTTCGATATTTTCCATACATGTAAATCAAATTATAAGAAAAATAATGTATGTCGCAAACATATTTCATTTTTATAAGTAAATAAATGTATATGTATAATTTATGAAAAAGTATATTAAATAAAGAAATATATATGTATATACAGGGTGCCTTGTTATGAATGGATAATCCTGCAACTGTCGATAGGTCAGATCATGTCCTACAATATGCTGGAATTTCAGTTTAGTAAAAGTCCCACGGTTTTCGAGATTTTGGGTTTTATGTTATTAAAAAAAAACATCTGCTTTTGGTTTTTCGCATGCCATTTCTACAAATGATATGTATCGAGAATAACTAAGGAACTTTTTTTAAGTATTTGGCACGATATGCGTAGTACTTTTTTTTTTACACCGCAGCCTATCAAAGTCGGATTTTCGAATTGGGTTGTATGAAAATTCTACATTAGATCTTTTTTCATAAAGTTTCCTCAACATTTAAGGTTGAAAAGAAGACTTTTCTAGATGAAACAAATAACGAAGAGTATTTAAAAAACCGGCTAAAGAACGTGATCATTTGTAGGAATAGCATGCGAAAAACCAAAAGCAGATAATTTTTATCTCGAAAACCGTGGGACTTTTACTAAACTGAAATTCCCGTATATAGTAGGACATGATCTGACCTATCGGCAGTTGCAGGATTATCCATTCATAACAGGACACCCTGTACACATTAGGGTGATTAATAAAAATGATGATTTTTTTTCCAAATTCGTCTATTCAGTAGTTACAGTAAGGTACAATAAGACGTCTGTTGAAATATGAGCCCTCAATATTAATATTTAGAAGTTCCTCATCGCGATTTTCTATATCCCATGCCAATAACATGGAAAAAACTTTGCTTGCTAGTTTCGAATTTTATAACGCACCAACGGCTAAACGTACAACAATGGCCAAGACATATTTTTGGAGGGTACCGAATGCTCTATAAAAAAGGTATCTTATTGTTTTATGATAAATCTATTCTTTCAGAAGTTATTCAAGGTCAAAGTTGAATTTATGGTAAATAAAAAAAAATCACTGTTTCAGCAAAACTATGAGGCTTGTCGCAAAATGTCGTTAGACTTTTTTTGTAGATCATTTTATTTTTTACAAAATCATGTCATTAAATAATTAAAAATCTCTATAGTTTCGCAGTAAACGGCTTTGGAAATGCATTTTTTATTAAAAAAAGTTACTGTTTCCATGAAATTAATTGTTATATAAACCAAAAATATAAAAAAAAATGGACGCCAATTTTCATGAAATTACTTTTTATTGTTTATTTACAGTCCAAAAAGGTTATGATTTTTTTTTTCATAACCTTTATGTTCAAATTGTAAGAATTTATTGTCTTAGAAAAAATTATAAATAAAACGAAAAACATACTCATGTAATTTACAATTTTCATCAACAGTAAACATTAAAAAGTAACTTCATAAAAATTGGGGACTTTAATTCATATTTTTGGTTGATATAACAATTCATTTAACAGAAATAGCAACTTATCTCAAAAAAATGAATATGTAAACCCGCAATTACTAAACTATAAAGATGTTTTATTATTTAATTACATGATTTTAGAGAAAATAAAATGATCTACAAAAAAGGTTCTATGACATTTTGTGATAAGTCTGACAGGTTCGCCGGAAAAGTGAAAAAAGCTTGTTCCCTATAAATTGAACTTTGATCTTGAATAACTTTTGAAAGATTAGATTTATCATGAGATGATAAGAGACCTTTTTTAGAGAGCGTTCGATGCCCTACATAAATGTGACCGTGGCATCATTGCACGTTTACCCGTTGGCGAGTTATAAAATTATAAAGTTGCAAGCAAAGTTTCATTAGCATGGGAAATAGAAAATCGCCATGCGGAACCTCTAAGAAATAACATTAGGGGCTTATATTTTAACACGCATCTTATTTCACCTTACTGCAACTACTGAGGAAGGGGGTGCGAAAAAACATTGTCGATTTTTTTTAATCACCCTAATGTACATGTGTGAAGGCAGAGCTCCGTAAGTATATGGATAAACATAAATAAATATAAAAAAATCTATATAAATAAACATAGTTGAGATGATCTCGAAGCTGCAGGTGATCAACCCTCAACACCGGAAGTAACGAGCGAGCGCGGTCCCGGTCCGACGTCTCGATAATTCGTCAACCCCCTACCCCTGGACAGCTGTTCACAATGCAGCGATGACAAGACCTTACACCCCGCAATCCCCATTTTCGTGATAACCTTCGCATCATCGATCGACGTTCATCCACCTCGCGTTTTCTTACATCTCTCTCTCTCTCTCTCTCTTTGTCCCTCCCTCGACTCACCCTCTGCGCTATTACCGTAATGTCATCCCTGACCTAAAACACCGACCTACCTTTACACGCGGGGTTGCATGGGCGCGTATTAACCTACAAAAAGCCTGATCAGTCGACTCATCCTACCGCAAGACTTCCACGCTATTCCCCGTGACTGACATCCGAGGGGCAATGACACCCATAACGTCCTAAAAGTTGAGTTGTTAGGATCATTTTATTAAACTTTGGGACCCGTAATACTCGATATCACCGAACCGCAAGGACCCAAGGAAAAAGTGCACTGACAGAAAAATTCTATTCATTTTAACTGAGCGTCTATTTGATTAAAAATTCAATTAACAAGATTTTTCGTGAAATCTAATTTTGCCTATTGCATTCCATTATTGGAATTATTTGTTTTAAATATATTTATTTATTAACATGAAGATCTATTCAATATCGTCTAATTAACAAATATTTTATTTATTCCTAATAAATCTGTGATTCGGTGTCATCTGCTCCAAAAGCAATTTAGTTGAATCCCCCAAATGTGTTGTATTCAATTTTTTTAAATCTAAGTTTAGAAAAATTTCCGTCGAGTCAAACCTTTTTCTATTTGATTGAATTAAGGGGTTACCCCCACTTGCGATTTTGAAAAAAATCGATTTTTTTATTGCATTTTTTTTGAAGTATAAGTATCCGGGCCCATACTGTATGGGCCCGGAATAGATGACTCTATGTAAGTTTACAAAAAAAAAATATTTTCTTCGTGTAAACTGAAATTCAAACTTTAAACGCGTTTTTCTCAAAATGGCATTTCTGAAGTCGGTGACCAAGATTACTCGAACACTAATGAACCGATCTTCGTGAAATTTTGCAGGCTTATTTAATTAATTTCTAAAATATTTTTCGTTAAAATCGAACCATTAACTTTGACTGTCCGCCATTTTGTGAAAAATGAATATTTTTTAAAATCCTTCGATTAAAGACTAGTTTATACTTATATTTGACTAAATCCATCCGCATTTTTTTTTCAGATGATCCACTTCGCCGCAATGCTGGTCACCGCAAACCGTGTATATAAAAACATTATTTCATTGACGGCCATTTGGCACTAAACAATGTAATATTTCTCAATAAAAAAATTACTGAAAGTTCTTCAAGATGTGTTCTTTAAGATGGTATATTGATCGATTAAAAAAGTTTTGTAGTTTTCTTTAAAAAAATTCATGAAAAAGGACTTTTTTTGCCCTACAAGTGGGGGTAACGCCTTAATGATCTGGCTCTATTGCAACAAATACTTACTCATTTGAACCAAGCTATTGAACAACGTCTGTTTGGAGCAGAGAGGGGGGGATGAATTACATATATATATACATACATACATGTATGTGTGTATATATATATATATATATATATATATATATATATATATATATATATATATATATATATATATATATATATATATGTGTAATTCATCCCTGCTATAGACTTCCCAAACATAACCTATATACATACATGGGTATGCATGTATGTATATAGGTTATGTTTGGAAAGTCTATAGCATGATATTTGATATAACTCCCTAATTATCACTATAATATTAACTAATTGATATAGTTTATGTGATACGACACATCATTATAAGAATTCATTTGGTGTCTTATGCCATATCTGTGACTAACAAGGATGGCGGGATAAATGTATATCCCGCATCACTTAAGGCGGAAATACATTTAGACAGGAAAAAATAAGCAATATGGAGGGATTTTTTAAACTAAGAAATAATTATTCTACAATGATCAAACTTTAGGTATACTTTAATAGTATATTTGAGTATACAAAATAATTTTTTTTAATGAATTCATCATCAAAATGACGGAGCTGTGGCAGAGTGTTACAGCACGGTCGCCGCGGGAGTTGCGAATCGGCGTGCAGTCTAGCAGTCTAGTTTGATTTTCAAAAAAGTTCAAACATTTTTTTCAGTTAGAACATGTATAGTTTCAATGAGACGGTAATTAAAATGAAGAAAATGCACATAAAAGAAAATGGCACGCATTTACAAAAAAAATCAACATTTCACGCAACATTTCTGTAAAATGTGGATTGAAAAAGTAGCTTTTTTTTTCATTTTCGAAGAAAAAAATTCTCGTCAAGTAGAAGGTATCAATATTATCAACATTCCTACCAAGTTTCAACTCAATCGGCTTAATAGTTTTTGAGTAATCCTGCACGCCAATTTCGATAATGCAGTTTTGAGAAAAACGCGTTTGAAGTTCCCGCCCGCTCCAAATGCGAGCGGTGAGGCACAGCGTTGATGGGCTGTAACGTTTGAAGTTTGTTGAATTTTGCTTTGAAACTTTGGGAAAATATTCTACATATATAGTTCTATCGTTTGAAGAGAAAAAAAGAAATCGATTTTTTGATCGTTGTATACGTATATCCCGCCTTAAGTGTCCATCTTAGATTTTGTTAAAACTGATATTTGCGATAAAACATTGAAAACTATTAGACACACATTTTTTTATCGGCGGAAAAAGAGTTTTATGTGAGGAAACCACCCCTCAACATATTTCTAATGTAAAACGATGAAAACCCATTATAGAAGTATTGAAAAAAAAATTAAGGGGTGACACGCCTTTTTTGAAGGGATGGTTTCCTCCCTTAAAACGGTTTTTCCGCCGATGAAAAATACGCGTCTAACAGTTTTCAATACTTTGTTACATATATGAGTTTCAACAAATCAAAGGCGGACTCTTGAGTGATGTTACTCGTCAGATGCTACAAACACTCGGTAGAGTACCCCCATGGAAATTTATGCATGTAAAATATATGCAGAAAATATATGCTACATATATATATATCGGTCGCATATATAGTGACGAAAAATAGAATAATACATGTATATTCAGTATATATGCGCCAAATATATGACGCATATATGACCCATATATTTTCGATATATTTTTCTGACCAAAAAAATATATGCTACGTATAAACACTAAATATGATGCATATATGAGGCATATACGACGCATATATTTTCGATATATTTTCAATCTATTTTTTTGTCAGAAAAATATATAAAAAATATATGCGTCATATATGGCTCATATATGTGTCATTTATGCATCATATATGACGCATACATTTTTGATACATATTCCTGACAAGAAATATATGCTGTGTATAAACACTATTACAGTTAAACTTAACAAAACTTAAAACTTAAACTTAAAAAAACTTAACTTACAGTTAAAGTACACTATTACATACAAGCACATATATGTACCATTTATGCAGTATATATGTGGTATGTATGCAGTGTGTATGCAACATATATGCTAAATGTATGTGGTATATATGCAGGGTAAATGCTACATATATAATTGATATTTGATACATTGATATAGAGTAATACCACGCATATACATCTCATATATAAAAACGTGACGAAAATTAGAATTTGGCACATATATTTTCAATATATGGCATACATTTCACATGTATTGCAATTATTAATAAAATAAATTTGCAGTATATTTTTTCGTATATAAATTTCCATGGGGGTAGGGCCAGCGTGCGTAGCTATAGGTATCTAGCTTGTAGGTTTTATTTCATGGGAATGACGAATTATGAAATCATTGCCGTAGAACTCTAAATGGAGTATTTCATTTTATTTTGGATTTATGAAATATTCTATGCATATAGTACACATGGATTTGCAGTGTATATTGAAAGCAAATAAAAATGTATTCGAATCGAATCTTTATTTATTCGATTTGAATATATTTAACATTTAACAAGAATGGCTGGTACACATAAAACAATATTTCTGAAACAAAAACCTATTTGATTTGAATAGATCCTGTTTGAACGATTTTTTTTGCAGTTTAGGTGAAGTATTTTCTATGGAAAACATCATTTCAGACGGTCAGGTAATGACGAATTATAATACAAAATCATTGTCGTAGAACTCTAAATGAAGTATTTAATTTTGCTTTAGATTTATGAAATATTCTATGCACATAGTACACTTGGATTTGCAGTGTATATTGTTAGCAAATAACGATTTATTCGAACCGAATCTTTATTTATTTAATTTGAATATATTTAATATTTAACAATAGCGGGAATGAATAAAAAAATATTTTAGAAACAACTAGGGTCGTAATAGGCCGTGAGACAAGGAAAAAACCTATTTGATTAAAACAGATCCTATTTAACGGGTTACCCCCACTTGTAGCGCAAAAAAGGCCTTTTTCATGAATTTTTTTAAAGAAAACTACAAAACTTTTTTAATCGATCAATATACCATCTTAAAGAACACATCTTGAAGAACTTTCAGTAATTTTTTTATTGAAAAATATTACATTGTTTAGTGGCAAATGGCCGTCAATGAAATAATGTTTTTATATACACGGCTTGCGGTGACCATTGCGGCGAAGTGGATCATCTGAAAAAAAATGCGGATGGATTTAGTCAAATATAAGTATAAACTAGTCTTAAATCGAAGGATTTTAAAAAATATCCATTTTTCACAAAATGGCGGACAGTCAAAGTTAATGGTTCGATTTTAACGAAAAAAAGCGGCCGTTTTTTGGCTATAAAAGGGCCATTTTTTTTCGAAAAAAAAAATCGAACGATTAAAGAGTACATTTTTATGTATTAAATAAGCCTGCAAAATTTCAAGAAGATCGGTTCATTAGTGTTCGAGTAATCTTGGTCACCGACTTCAGAAATGCCATTTTGAGAAAAACGCGTTTAAAGTTTCAATTTCAGTTTACACGAAGAAAATATTTTTTTTTGTAAACTTACATAGAGTCATCTATTCCGGGTGATCGATTTTTTTTATTGCATTTTTTTGAAGTATAAGTATCCGGGCCCATACTTCTGTATGGGCCCGGATACTTATACTTCAAAAAAATTCAATAAAAAAAATCGATTTTTTCAAAATCGCAAGTGGGGGTAACCCCTTAAATGAGATATTTATTTTGCTGTGTGTCTCTAGCTCTCTGTCGTTCGCTGTATATTTTTCTCTATTTCCGGTGTTCTCTCTCTCCCGATTATGTAAACGTAGATTCACCTCGGACATATATTATCCTTCGTCTTTTGTACATCCCTCGGAAAGTATTGGTATTTTCTCCAGTCACTGGAAAACCTCTCGACGCAAGATCATCGTGTAATGTCAGAAACATGTATGTATTCGCGAGGGCATGTAGTATTGGGGGACGCGTGCTTCCGGGGCCACACATCGCGAGAAACGACGAAAAAGAAACGTCTTTAAGAAAAATGTCGCCTGTCTGACTCTCGTGAAATATCTTTCGTTGATATTTTGTTCAAAGTACGTCATGTACGTTCGTACTTCATCCTCGTCGTTCTTGTCACTTGGGAAAAAAACGCACATACACTTGTGTCTATATGTGTATATTCGTCTAAGCAAATAGGCGCATGCATGCAGAGCAAAGAAAGGGCCATTAAGGGAACCGTCGGTGCATCGGGAAGAATTGTGCCACTTTCTATCTACCTGCAAGTAGACAAATACCTGCTACGCCATAAAATACACCCACGTGCATTTGCACGTACGAGGAGAAAAAAATTCTCAAAGCGAACCGTCGTGGCCCGCATTATTTAATGAGAAAAAAAATCGTGCATCAAACGCCACTTTGTTTCTCAGCAGAAAAATCCCTCATAGCTAGCCTCGTGTGTGGAGGGCTTTCCATGCAAGATCGCGACAGTTTCGTGCACCGTTGTCGTTTGGGATCGACGGTCAATTTGTCGAAAGTCGAGCCTTTTTGATGGAGAGTTCTTTTGTTTTCTTTTCGTCGCATTTTTTCAACCCGTGATCAGTCTCTTGATTGGAAACGCAGGATTGTACACTGGGAACTTCCAAAAACGGAAGTTCGGCGTCGAGTGAAACGATTGGATAATTAGAGAAAAAAGCTTGCTCGTTGGTTTGTAAGGAGGAGATAAAATAGTTGAAAACAAGGGGCCACATAACAATCGCAGGGGGTGAGGGTGATAGTTCTGTGTGATTCCCATAGTGGAAAACCTCACTTCCGGTGGCAAAAAAACACCTGATTTTTTCCACCCTTGCACTCGGAAAAAAAAGTTTTGTTATGTTCTAATAAATTGGCACATTAGAACATAATTTATTGGAAATTAATAAATGTTTACTCGTATGGAGACAGTTTTTCTGTGATTGTAACTACAGCAATTTATTCAGCATCACTGAATGTGTTTTTTTACGTGCCGATTTTTCACATAAATTAAAAGTCACGTTTAAAACAGAAAATTTGAGTAAATATTTCCTTGAATCAAATAAATTTAAATGTAAGTAAGAATTTAAAGTGAGAAAAAAACGTTCAAGTGAGAAAATAATGACGGCCGAAATGACACAATTCCTCGAAAAAAACCAGCTCGGGGATTGTGAAGAATTCTATTAGATGATAAGAAAAACTATTTGTCGTATATAAAAGACCTATTTCTTCTAACTTATATATCCTATTAGATGTTAAGAAAAATTCTTAGTAAATCTTAAACATAAACATAAATAAAAAATTTTCTTAGCTGTTAAGGGGGGATTGTCTTTTTTTTCGCAAAATTTACCGCTTTTTGGGAATTTTTTTGTAAAGAAAGTATACAACGGAAAACTTGTGAAACTTGGCATATAATTTTATTGATCTGTTTACTACATACAAAAAAATTTTAAACAATTTCATCAAAAAATCCGCCTCCCACCCCCCTCGACGCGCGATGGTCCTTTTTTGATGGTGTGCACGATTTCTCAAAAACTATTCAACCGATTGCCTTCAAATTTGGACAGAATGCTCAGCTGACATCCTTTTATCGTTTGATGAAGCAAAAAAGCAATACGTTTAATAGTTTTTTATTTATAACAAAAAATCGATCAATTTTTTTCGAAAAATCGATACTTCAAGTTCAAAACGTCACCAAATCGTCCATTTTTTTCCCCTTCATCGAACGATAGCTATATGTGTCTAAAGTAAAATGCTTTTTGGGTTTTTGTTGCAGGATGAACGTGAAGGCTGTAATCGTGCACACCATCAAAAAAGGACCATCGCGCGTCGAGGGGGGTGGGAGGCGGATTTTTTGATAAAGTTGCTTAAAATTTTTTTTGTATGTAGTAAACAGATCAATAAAACTATATGCCAAGTTTCACAAGTTTTCCGTTGTATACTTTCTTCGCAAAAAAATTCCCAAAAAGCGGTAAATTTTGCGAAAAAAAGACAATCCCCCCTTAATACAATTGTAGTAGGCCGACATACGAATAAGAAAACTTATTCGCCGGGAGACAAACTTCTTTGTCCTTAATAAATCTTTTGGTCTTCTGCGGCTGCAAAAAATGAAAATGTCCATTCGGGCCTTTTTTTAAATTCTGAAAAAAATGTTGATGCACTTTACACCCGTTTTGTGAATTTTTCACCTAGCTCAACTTGTGCGTCTGGTGTGTACGATTTTTTTTGTGAAATTTCAATTTTCGGGATGATTATTCGACAGGAAGTCCGAGGAGTTTTGCAAGTAAGAGAAAACTTCCGAAACGTGGTTTCAGATCAAATTCAATTCGAGTGCACAAAATCGACACTTCACCGATAAAAAAGTAAATATCAGAAGTGCAAGTTGAACTTTGACGAAAAATGCACAAAACAGGTCTGAAACGTACCTAAGTTTGTTATAATTTTTCAAAATGGCCCGCCTGGACCTTTCGATTGTTTGCAGCCGCAGAGGGGCTGGAGCGAAAAATTGAAACAAATCCGTGTCTTTTGCCGCTGGCCTCCCCCCAATCCATAACAAACGACAGTGACGGAAATTGTTGTTCGAGTTGAGCTGGAAAACCCCATATATCTATACACATATGCAAAAAGGAAGATCGTAAGATGGCGGAAAGTCGAGAACGTAATAACCGAATCCAATATTCGGTTTCGTTCAAACGACGACGCAGATCCATTGACAAAGAAGGTGAATTCGCCTTCTTGGGCTCTGAACTGTCACTTGCAGGCATAAGAGAACCACCCTGCTTCGCATATCTCTCTGCCTCTTCCTCTCTCGATCTCTCGATCTTCTCGTTGTACATGTGCACGTGTTGTACATATGTGTCGCGTACAACTAGCACCGTTGTATGATGGATTGAACAATTTTGCTTCACTGAATAAAAAAGGTTCTGCGAAGACAAGCATTATCGTGTATATACATATATACGCACACACACACATTTACATGTACAGGGCATTTCATACAGCGACCCTTATATTTTTTAGCGGGCCGTCATGACTGATTTAGGCCAATATAAATAACCGAAACGCGTAAAATTGGGGGCACGTAACACTCAAAGTGAACGAGTTCGAGGCTTTATAAAAGTGGAACTGGTCGTACCTCTTTTCCCGTTGAATCGCCAAGACATTTCATGTGCTATCAGCAGTCACATGGAAAAAATTAAGTGTCATTGAAGTAAATACAGAAAAATGCGGTTTATATATATATATATATATATATATATATGTGTGTGTGTGTGTGCGCGTGTGTGTGTGTGTGAGTGTGTGTGTGTGTGTGTGTGTGTGTGTGTGTGTGTGTGTGTGTGTGTGTGTGTGTGTGTGTGTGTGTGTGTGTGTGTGTGTGTGTGTGTGTGTGTGTGTTTGTGTGTGTGTGTGTGTGTGTGTGTGTGTACATATATCTATAATGTATATTATATGAACACCCGGTTTATAGACCAGGTGTCCCATTTTGATTTTACACCTGACTTATCTCGAAAAGTATTGCTTCGATCAAGTATTGAGTATAATAAAACGTTTAGGGTTCAAAGGTGGACGTTAAAAAAATCTTTTTTGGTCCATAATTTAAACTAGCATCGTTAAGAAAGCCGTTATGTTTTAAAAAAATGGGAACATGACTTTTGTTCACCAAAAAAATTGTCAGGCCAAAACTAACAACTTTGATAAGAAACGTTTTTTGATAACGTTCATAATTTTTTGCTTAGTACACCATTTTTTACTCTTTTAGGGCTATCCAGAATGTACCGCCAGGAAATGAAGTCTTCAACATCCCTAATCCGTGTTTGCATTCGTGCGGGTTATCGAACAAACCCAAACAAATCCAAATATTGATTATCAAACAAACACAAGTTTAGGTGTACGTGTGAGATTTTTTTGGGTTTGTTTGATAACGGAAGTGACGAGTCGCAGAGACTTATTCATTGTTTGGGTTTGCTTGGTTCATCGAACAAACCCAAACAAACTATCACGCACACTTACACAAGGGTTGTCGAAGACTTTATCTTCTCGTGGTACATTCTGGATAGCGCTAAAATAGTAAAAAATGGTTATTCAACCTAAAAATTATGAACGTTATCGAAAAAAACTTCTTACTAAAGTTGTTAGTTTTGGCCTGACAAGTTTTTTGGTGAAAAAAGTCGTTCCCATTTAAAATCAACATGTCGGCCATCTTAACGTCACCATTTTGAATTTCGGACGAAAAGACATTTTTTTAACGTCCCCCTTTAAAACTAAAAGTATTTTTATGCTCAGTACCTGATCGGAGCAGTATTTTTCGAGATAAATCAGGTGTACGATTGAAATGGGACACCCGGTATATAAATATAGTAGGTGGTTTCAGATGAAATCGCCCATTTTTTAAGGAAAGAAAAGATAGCGGATCGATAGCAAATTGAGGAATTGGTTTATTCAAAGTATTGCCCATCGGAAGAGACAATCGTAGCCCATCATCTGGCCAGCAATCGGAGGAAGCGATGTCTGGGGAATATGACGGGTGTGGAAGGACTTTCCAGTTCACTCCTTCTAATGACTTCTTAAGGGGTGAGATGCAGTCAGAGGCGTGAAAAAATGAGCATGTTTAATATTTTTTTTGTATAGTCATTAAGTTTGTTTTACAAAAGTGGTTACGCAGACTTTTTATGTTATATTTCAACTTGACTTGTGCAAATTTTCAAAGAAAAATATCGATTATTTATAACATCATCGCGATCTTTGTCAGACCCCCTTCGGCATGTAGAGCTTTGCGGTGAACATCATAAAATTTTACTGGATCATCCGAAATCAAAATACCAAAAAAAAATCATTAGTTTAATAATAAATCTAGTCCTTAATCGGAGCTTTTTTTTCCAAAAATTAACAAAATGGCGGCTTCCGACAGATAACTTTCGGTTTTCGGCCCAAAAATCTCTCGTTTATTGTTAAAAAAATAGAGGTTTTCAACAAAAATGAAAATCCTTCGATTAAGGACTAGTTTTTAATGCTATCAATAAGCACACCAAATTTCATCAAAATCCATCGAGTGGTTTTTTAATTATAGTTGTCACCGACTTGAAAAACATAGTTTCGAGAAAAACGCGTTTGAAGTTCTTCGATGTGGATACGGCATCATATGTTCGTAAAATGTTGAGCTCGATGGATGAAGCTAAACTTTTTTTATGTATTTTGATCCGCTGAATCCGAATATCGCAATTTTTGTGGCGAAAAGTCGAGCATTCAATTGTTTATAGCCAATTGTTAAAACAATTTTTCAAAAAATAAAGTTTTTCGGGATGAATTGTTTTTAAAAATATTTTGGGCAATTTTAAAACGAAAGTATCCTTTATAGAATTTTGCTAATATTCATGCTAATGTTCATAGTTTTATGCTAATGTTCATAGTTTTTGTTTCATAGTTCATAGTAGTTCATAGTTCATAGTTTCATGATAATGTTCATAGTTTTTGAGTAATCAATTTTTGAAAATCTCTGAAAGAGTTTTCCAATTTTACACTTGATTTATGTATAGAAATACTAATTAAAAAATTACTTACATCGAATCATCAATTCCTGGCCCATACAATAGGGCTTCTGCCGATGAGGAAGCTTCCAAAAGATCAATTTTTTGTTGTCTTCGAAGCATTCTGCCTTCCCGGGTATTATCGTTTGCGTTTTTGTCAGCTACGTTTGACCCGACGCCCCTTCCCTTCCCCTTCAATTTTCAAGAAAATGTAAAAAAAATAGATTTTTTGAAAATTCTGACTGCATCTCACCCCTTAACCGGTTGAGCAACATGCGGCCTGGCGTTGTCATGCTGCAAAATCATCATGGCGATTCTCCCATTCCGGCTTCTTCTCGTGCAGAACTCGCTTCAAAGGCATGAGTTGCAGTCGATTGCGATCCCCAGTGATGCTTTTCGACGCTTTCAGCAGCTCGTAATCCGCGACACCCCTCTTGCGGGTGCTTTTGCGCGGCCCTTGATGTTCATAGAGGAATCACCACTTTGGAAACGGTGAAGCCACGCTTCACCCATTGAACTCAATGGAGCATGCTCAGCATACACTTTCTGTACCATGTAATATTTGTATAGGTATACATTAAGAGTGACACAAATTTGAACTCCATTTTGTTTCCTATTCTCACCATCCAATTATCTATTAAAAAAAAAAAAAAAAAAAAAACAATTCGTCGCGAGAGCTGCGAACGGTCAACAAATAATTAGAGGTCGCTCAAGCCTCCGGAAAATTCAAATGTTCAGTAAAGAATCGATTTTTTTTCATTTACTTCTCACCCATGAATTTTCTTTGATAATTTTTAATTTAAGGGGTCTTCTCACTTTAGACGCTAAAATAAAGGCTATTTTCATGATTTTTTTTATAGGTTTATATTATAGATATTGATATAAAAGTTGTTACGGTTAATAAATATACTTTCAAAGTGCGTAAAAAAAAGTTTGTTATGTAGTTATGTAACCCAAACAAACTTCAAACGCGTTTTTCTCGAAACAACGTTTTCGACGGCTTGTTGATAAAATCTTCGAAACTGCTGCACCGATCCTTATGAAATTTTAACCCCATATTCTTTACAACTATAGGTATAGTGCATATCAAGGATTTTTCTAAATTTTGATGTATACTATTTTTTTGCCAAAACGGTGAAAAACACGTTTTTTTTGTCTTTTCGAAAAGTGTCCGCCATTTCTTTACTTTTGCATATATCGACGATCGTATGATATGCGCTGTAGCCATTAACATACTGAATCTAAAACCGTTTGATTTTTTTATTTCGGATAATCTATCTCCGACAATTCATCAACAGCGCAGACCTACAATTTTTTCAGGACTTTTTTTTAACTACCATTTTCGTCTTTAAGGGGAGGGTAAGGGTTTCAGCGTGGAAAAAAAAATGTTTGCAAATTTTTTTCATCTATATGGATAGAGTAGATTTATTGAAACCTTTTGTACATTGTTAAATGTCATTTCAAGAACGTTCCGTGAAATTTGTACGCGAAAATATCCACAAACAAGCCGGTGACAAAGCATTTCCAAGAACGCCTTTGGAAAAACACGATTAGCGGTGTTCACTGTATCGCAGCTAGAAACTATCTGAAATCAAGTGCCATTGAATTTTAGTCAAAGTATCATCAAATCCTCCCCCAGCGGTCTTTGGTAATTTTTTTTTTCATTTCTAAATTTTTGGTGGTCATGTAAAGTGAAAAGTGGCATTATTCATGAAAAATTCCGCCATTTTGGGGATGGAAAACTCTGTCAATGTAAAAAAAATCTCAAACTAACCGTTGGGGGGAGGTATGTTATATGTAGAAAGTGTGTAGCAAGTTTGAAATAAATCGGTCATGTAGTTTTCTCCACAACTATGTGAGAGGCAACCAGAACGGATTTTTTTTCCGTCTACTGAGCAGTAGACCGATGGCGCGATGGAATGCTTTAGATGAGACCAAATTTTTTTCTCCGGAAAATTGAAATTTCTCTCAGAGTTCTGGTTGCCCCCGCAAGAGTTCTGTCGAATATCTTTACAACTTTTCCTCGTCAGACAAATATTTTGAACGGAATAGTCGAGATAATTTTGTGCAGTTGCCCACCTCCCTAAGGAACGACAAAAATCATTAGTAACAACTGAACTATCAATAAAAAGTACATAGAACTCCAAAACTATGTGAGAGGCAACCAGAACGGATTTTTTTTCCGTCCATTGAGCACTAGATCGATGGCGCGATGGAATGCTTTACATGAGACCAAATTTTTTTCTTCGGAAAATTGATTTTTTTCTCAGACTTCTGGTTGCCCCGGAAGAGTTCTGTCAAATATCTTTACAACTTTTCCTCCTCAGACAAATATTTTCAGCGGAACATTCGAGATAATTTTGTGAAGTTGCCTCACCCCCCGCCACCAAACAAAAGAAAAAAAAGTTGGTAACAACTGAACTGTCAATAAAGTACATCGAACTCCAGAACTATGTGAGAGACAACCAGGACGGATTTTTTTTCCGTCGACTGAGCAGTAGATCGATGGCGCTATGGAATGCTTTAGATGAGACGAAATTTTTTTTTTTGGGGAATTGAATTTTTTCTCAGAGTTCTAGTTGCCCCCGCAAAAGTTCTGTCAAATATGTTTACAACTTTTCCTCGTCAAACAAATATTTTCAACCGAACACTCGAGAAAATTTTGTGAAGTTCCCCCCCCCCCCCCCGAACGAAAGAAAAAAATCGTTAGTGAGAACTGAAAATTCAATAAACAGTATATGGAACTCAAAAACTATGTGAAAGGGAACCATAACGGATTTTTTTTTGACTGAACAGTAGATAGATAGCGCGATGGAATGCTGCACATGAGACCAATTTTTTTTCTTCGGAAAATTGAAATTTTTCTCAGAGTTCTGGTTGCCCCCGCAGGAGTTCTGTCAAATAACTTTACAACTTTTTCTCGTCAGACAAATATTTTCAACGGAGCACTCGAGAAATCTTTGTGAATTTGCCCCCTCCCCCTAACGAAAGTAAATATCGTTAGTAAGAACTGAAATGTTAATAAAACATACATGGAACTCCAAAATTATGTGAGAGGCAACCAGAACGGATTTTTTTTTCTTTGACTGAGCATTAGATCGATGGCGCGATGGAATGCTTTAGATGAGACCAAATTTTTTTTTCGGAAAATTGATTTTTTTCTCAGAGTTCTGGTTGCCCCCGCAAGAGTTCTGTCAAATATGTCTATAACTGTTCCTCGTCAGACAAATATTTTCAACGGAACAGTCGAGATGATTTTGTGAAGTTGCCCCACCCCCCTAACGAAAGAAAAAAATCGTTAGCAACAACTGAAATTTCAATAAAAAGTACCTGGAACTCCAAAACTATGTGAGAGGCAACCAGAACGGATTTCTTTTCCTTCGATTGAGCAGTAGATTGATGGCGCGATGGAATGCTTTAGATGTGACCAAATTTTTTTTTTGAAAAATTGAATTTTTTCTCAGAATTCTGGTTGCTCCCGCAAGAGTCCCGTCAAATATCTTTACAACTTTTCCTCGTCAGACAAATATTTTCAACCGAACACTCGAGAAAATTTAGTGAAGTTGCCCCCCCCCCAGCGAAAGAAAAAAATCGTCAGTAAAAACTGATATTTCAATAAAAAAGACATGGAACTCCAAAACTATGTGAGAGGCATCCAGAACGGATCTTTTTTGCTTCGACTGAACAGTAGATCGTTGGCGTGATGGAATGCTCTAGATGAGACCAAATTTTTTTCTTCGGAAAATTGATTTTTTTCTCAGAGTTCTGGATGCCCCCGCAAGAGTTTTCTCAAATAACTTTACAACTTTTCCTCGTCAGACAAATATTTTCAACCGAACACTCGAGAAAATTTTGTGAAGTTGCCCCCCTCCCCAAAGAAAGAAAAAAATCGTTAGTAACAACTGAAATTTCAATAAAAAGGACATGGAACTCCAAAACTATGTGAGAGGCAACCAGAACGGATTTTTCTTCTTCGACTGAACAGTAGATCGATGGCGCGATGGAATGCTCTAGATGAGACCAAATGCTTTTCTTCGGGAAATTGAGTTTTTTCTCAGAGTTCTGGTTGCCCCCGCAAGAGTTCTGTCAAATAACTTTACAACTTGTCCTCGTCAGAGAAATATTTTCAACGGAACACTCCAGATAATTTTCTGAAGTTGCCCCCCCCTCCTCCTCCTCACGAAGGAAAAAAATCGTTAGTAACGATTGAAATTTCAATAAAAAGGACATGGAACTCCAAAACTATGTGAGAGGCAACCAGAACGGATTATTTTTTCTTTGACTGAGCAGTAGATCGATTGCGCGATGGAATGCTTTAAATGAAACCAAATTTTTTTCTTCGGAAAATTGATTTTTTTCTCAGAGTTCTGGTTGCCCCCGCAAGCGTTCTGTCAAATATCCTTCCAACTTTTCCTCGTCAGACATATATTTTCAACGGAACACTCGAGATAATTTTGTGAAGTTGCCCCCCCCCCCCCAACGAAAGAAAAAAATCGTTAGTAACAACTGAACTATCAATAAAAAGTACATAGAACTCCAAAACTATGTGAGAGGTAACCAGAACGGATTTTTTTTTCTTCGACTGAGCAGTAGATCGATGGCGCGATGGAATGCTTTAGATGTGACCAAATTTTTTTCTTCGTAAAATTGAATTTTTTCTCAGAGTTCTGTTTGCCCCCGCAAGAGTTCTGTCAAATATCTTTACAGCTTTTCCTCGTCAGACAAAAATTTTCAGCGGAACACTCGAGATAATTTTGTGAAGTTCCCCCCCCCGCTTCTAACGAACGAAAAAAATCGGTAGTAACATCTGAACTATCAATAAAAAGTACATAGAACTTCAGAACTATGTGAGAGGCAACCAGAACGGTTTTTTTCCGTCGACTGAGTAGTAGATCGATGGCGCGATGGAATGCTTTAGATGTGACCAAATTTTTTTCTTCGGAAAATTGAATTTTTTCTCAGGGTTCTGGTTGTCCCTGCAAGAGTTCTGTCAAATATCTTTACAACTTTTCCTCGTCAGACAAATATTTTCAACGGAACACTCGAGAAAATTTTGTGGAGTTGCCCCCCCCACTAACGAAAGAAAAAAATCGTTAATAACAACTGAAGATGGGAAATGGCAGGGAACACGGACTTTGAAAAAGTGGTTGCGAGAAAAACGCGGCACCGGCTTATTTGTGGATATTTTCGCGTACAAATTTCACGGAATGTGCTTGAAATGACACTTGACAATGTACAAAAGGTTTCAATACATTTACTCTATCCATATAGATGAAAAAAATTGGCAAAAAGTGTGTTTTTTTTTCACGTTGAAACCCCTACCCTCACCTAAAATAGTGACTCAAATAAATAATTTTTTAAAATGTATTTAGAAAGTTTATTTATTAAGTGTAAAAAAAATTATATCAATATCTCAAATATAAACCTATCAAAAAATTCATGAAAATAGCATTTTTTAGCGTCTAAAGCGAGAAGACCCCTCAAGCTCGCAAAAGCTCTAGCCACCCAATGAATATTTGCTGGTCGCTCAAGAGCTTCAAAATATCCAATTATCGCAATTTTTTTTCTCTTCTCACTTATAAATTTAACACTTGATAAAATTTTCAAAACAATTTATTCTTTTTTCCTTAAGGGTTAGGCCACAGTAACAGGTATAAAATGATGTGCGAATTTAACAATTTTTTCTTGTATGAAAAAGTGATTAACTCATAAAATTAATAACACATTTACTTAATGAATATCAAGCTCTTAGAAAATATATATATATTTTTTCCTTTCCTCATATTTTCTCATATTCTTTTTTCCCCATATTTTCTTTTGTTATCTTTTTTAGGCGCTCCGCGGTGTGACATGTAGCATCCACAATTTTTGACCTAGAACAAAAAACAAAAATTCTCGTCAATCTACATTAGAATATGAAATGAATTTTCAGTGAAAAATTCCGTTATAACTGCTCATAAACTGCTTATAAAATGAAAAGTTTTCGATTAATTAAATATTCCGTACGTACTTCTCTGCGAAATGCAATTAGGAACATTACTTTCAAATTTGAAGTAAATGGAGTGAAAATTGTTGAAGTTATTTGTCACGCCAATTGGAAAAAAGCTGTTTCGAGAAAAATGCGTTTAAAGTTTTCAGTACGGAATAAACATTGATAAATTTTATATACCTTCAGTCAGCGATGCCTGCGCCATACAATTGGCTTTCCAAATTAACGTCCTGCTCGTGCAGGACGTTATCGATTTTTCGAAATTTGTACAGTGGCCTTACCCCTTAAGAAAAGGATTTTTTAGATTTACCTCACGCTTCAAACTCGATGAAACGGGGGATCTATAATTTTGTTTACGGACAAGAGCTTTAAAGAATTATTTTATGAGAACAAAGATTAAAATTCTTCGGTTAGTAGTGTGAGGTAAATTTGAAAAATCCGTTTCTAAAGAAAAACGCTTCATTGTTTTGAAAATTTTACAAACGTCAAATTTATGATTGAGAAGAGTGAAAAAACGTTGGCGAAACCTGGAAATTTCAAAGCTCCTGAACGACCACTAAATATTCACTGACAGGCTAGAGCCGTCGCGAGGTTAATTAAAAAATTATAAAGCGTAAAAGTCATGTGTAAGAAGTGTACGGAAAAAAATCGATTTTTTAATGAAAATTCGAATTTTCGGGAGGCTTGCGCGACCTCTAAATATTTTTTGATCGCTCGCAGATGTCGCGACAATTTTTTCTTTCTTTAAAGAAGATATACCGATGGTGAGAAAAAGAAAAAAAATAGAGCTCACATTTGTGCCACCCTATACATTCATATGAAACGTAGCACAACAAATATAAAATAGGTAAATAGGATATCATGGCAACTATTCCAAAAAATGTTGACTGTCACACGTATCCATCATATTTTCCAATGCCTTTTTCGTCACGCTCCCCCGAGGCCTGTCGTCAATTTGTTACCACTAATAAAAAAAGCTTTCGTTTTTCAAGCTCCACGATTTATTTCTTTTCGCTGACGATCCTCAGCGTCTCAACGTGTCGCACATTATTATTGGCCGATCAATTAAAAAATCGTCAATAACCGCGAGTGCGACGAAATTTTGAATTCACCCCAATCCTATGCACGTCTCGTTGATGATAAATCCATGCGTGTGACGAGTGTACTTCTTCCATCCCTATTACCCCATCCCCCTTTCTCACGCTCTCCTCACTCATCCCGTGCCGAGAAAACTTATACGGAGGCTGCGAAATTTCCGGTCGAACCGATCGTCAATCATCCCGAAGAGTCACATATATTCAGATTTGTCCGAAGATTTACGAGGATACGAAGCTTCGAATTGCATCGATATAATCCTGCTGGTGTCAAAGGACCTTTAAACGAAGAATAAAAGAAAAACGTCTCAGTTCGTTCAATCATTTTTTTTGCTCGTCGTTGAAGAGACTTTCCAGGCTAATCCGCGGGCACAAGAGATACGAGAGAAACAAATGAAAGTTAAATTCGTTGGCCGTCTCGATAGAGAATCCGGAAGGGGAAGTCTGTGTACATTGATGAAGTACATTCTCTTCATGACAAAGCCACTAAACTCTTCTACAGGATATTGTAAATAGTCGATACTTATATATATATATATTATGTACAGGGTGATTCACAACCATTAGGGTTCCCTTTGCGAGCATCTAGGGTTTTTTATTGCGACCAAAAGGATTTTTTTTCAGAACGTCGTGTGTTAAAAATTAGCAGAAATATTCGCGTTTTAAGGATGTATGGCAACTAAGTTATTTACTACTGTTCGAATTGAAACTCACTGATATTGTAAAGGAAAATATCGAGAACTTTTTGAGATTAAAAAAACAAAATTTGCCCACGTGAATGCTGAGATAAACGAATTCAAAGTTGGGTCATTTAACACGGGGAACATAGGACTGTACGTCCAAAATTCCCTTTACATTGGCAAAAAAGGTATTTCCGGAGTACTCTTTTGTAAAAAAAACTTTTGTGCGGTATCGCTGTAATATGCATGATACGTTAAAAAAAAAATCGACATGTGCCCATATATTTTGCGAGATATTGCGAGTTAAATGGGACCGTTTTCGTATTTCTTTAGCTCGTATGTCGTAACCACGACAACGTCAGGGAAAACGTACATCAAATCAGCAACTAAATTTGCAGTTAAAAATTGAAAATTCTTCTTTCTGTACCGCATGTTTTACTTTGAGCTGTGGTAAATCTCCTTTTTAGCTTCAATGAATACTACAATTATTTTATTTAGTCTTTAAACGCGATTTTTGCAAATTGCATAATCAGTTCTGTAACGACTCTGCAGTAGCTGCCATACATCCTTAAGCACAAGTAGCAAACAATGGTTGGGTAGTTGCTGACGCGAGAAACTTGCAAGCCGGATCAAGCGCGGGTTCGAATCCACATGCAGACAAGTGAATTTGGTTCTTGAATTTTTGTTTCGCTTAAAAAATTATTTGCACGAAGATTCGCTTGGCAAATTAATAATGTCATTCAATAATTTTCATTTATTATTGAAGGGGATAGGCTACTGTGACGACCCGAAAATCAGGGTTGTTTAAAAAAAATTATGTTGGAGGAGTAAGTAAGATGATTGGAAAATCGTTGTGTAATAAATTGCATTAAAGAATATTAATAATTAAAGAAGTTTTAAACAATCTCGTGAAGGATTTTTGAATGTGGGAGGCTCAACGGTGTACTTGATTTTGGTCGCCGGGTTGAACTGAAAGGAAAAGACGAGATTTTTCCTTATAGTAGATAATATTGGCTAAGACTTGACCCAGCTTCTTTTTATTATAGTCTTTCAATCGTATGAAAAAACAAAATAGATTTGTTTTTCGATTTTTACGAGGGAGAATGACATCATTATTGTTAATAACGAATGAAAAAAAATGTTAAAGAGGAAAACGTTGTTCAAAACTGAACTACTATTACACTGGATATGTGTACCAAATTTCAAGTCAATCCGTTATTTAGATGTCGAGAAATCGTGTACACCGTTTTGAAAAACATAGTTTCGAAATAATGCGTTTAAAGTTTTAATGGCAGTTCTATTATTGTCATCAAACGTTTACCTTCAATCTGCGATTCCTGGACCATGTGTTGGGCCTTCCTATTCAATTTGAGTTGCGTCAAGCGAAGATCGATTTTTTAAATTTTCACAGTAACCTAATCTCTTAATACTTTTAGAAAAAAATCCGCGCGTGAGCAACTACCGTGCTATTGTTTATTCAGCGTCAAACTTCGAACCCGAACATCTCGGTCAAATTTGTTGCATACTTTTAAGAAAAAAAACAGCGTTTTGCTCGCATTGACCCAACTTACATGCTCACCAAACGGGGCTAGGTTGAAATTCCGAACTTTTAATGCTCCCACGGTTTAAAATTCCGAATTTTAATATTCCGAAATTCAAGATGGGGCCGGCTTGATATGTCGAACTTTGAATGATCAGAACGCTGAAAACTCCGAAAGAATACTAACCCGGAAGATCAAAACTCCGAAAGAATTTTACACGAAAGACCAAAACTCCGAAAATCTGAACACCGTCAAAATAATTCGGTTATGGAAGTTTTAAAAGTTTCAAAATTTTCAATAAAGCGATGAATTATTTCAAGAATTTGTTTTATCAAGAAGTGATTTTCCGTCAATTTTGAAATTTGTCTAGACAATATCATACGTTCTACATCATTTACAGTCAAGTGTGTAGACTTTCGCTGGCATGATCTTGACATGGGGGCCGGTTTGAAATTCCGAACTTTGAATGGGCCGACGGTTTAAAATTCCTGATTTTAATGTTCCGAAATTACAAGGTTCATCAAGTTCATGCCAGCGAAAGTCTACGCAGTTGACTGTAAATGATGCAGAACGTATAACATTGTCTAGACAAATTTCAAAATTGACGAAAAATCACTTCTTAATCAAAAAAAAAATCTTGAAATAATTCGTCGATTTATTAAAAATTTTTAAACTTTTAAAACTTCCATAGCCGAATTATTTCGATGGTGTTCAGATTTTCGGAGTTTTGGTCTTTCGTATAAAATTCTTCCGAAGTTTTGATCTTTCGGGGTAGTATTCAAACTCCAACTTTGATCTTTGACCCCCACCAAAAAAAACCCTAACAGTTGTGAATCAGCCTGTATATAAACGCATATAAATCAATCGGAAAATGAAAAGGAGCCTCTCGAGTGGTTACTCAGTGAGATCGAGTCTGTGAGAGAGGGAAATTACATTCCAATTGTTTCTATCCGATTCTCACTCGAATCATGTTCCTTTCGTCGTGTCGATTATATATTCGTCGGTGTATTGACTTGTTAATTTGCTCCTCGTCCTCCTCGAGAGTTTCCGATAGGATTATTGTTTTCCCATTTTCATTCTTCCTTTTGCTTCCTCCTGTCACCCCTCCCCCTCCCCCCGCCCCACTGGCTTTATCGAAGTAGCTTCGTTTGCCAGACGATTATATTGTCGGGACGTCTGCGAGAGAACAAGAGAACAAGACTTGTGCACGGAGTTTGGAAAATCGAAGATGCATACACATATACGTGTATGTGTGTGTTCAATTGTATCAATACTTTCTCATTGTCCTAGACTATTCAACTGCTTTGCCAGGGGCTTAAGAAATTCATTGCTCTCAATTATGCCGCACAATTGTTTTTGAATTTATCTGTACGAATTCGAGAACAACTTTGAGGGTCATTTATAAACTCACAATGAGAGAAAATTTCTCAATGAATGTCGTTTTATTCAAATAACCAACGTATTTGTTCGTCGATCGAAGTGTGTAAATGTTTGCGTGTACACTCGCCACGGAAGATCGCGGAAGACGTTTTTGCGCGACGAGAAGCTCGAGTGCATAAAGTTTGACGTAAGTTACGAGACCCCTTCGTGGATGGGGCAATCATTTTTATACGGCGAGAAGTGAAACGCAAAAAAAAATGGGGAACGGATGGGACCTTTTTTCACGATATGCGCAAAAAATATCCCACCGTGTACCACGAGGATTCTAATTAGGCAGCTCGCGTCTGATTCCGTTGATTTTCCGCACTCTCATTTTGTTTGCAGTGTAAACCAGGAAGGGTCTCGTTTCCACAGTGTTTATATCTACAACGTTGAAAGTCCGTTTTTTACCTCAACAATGATTTTATCTCTCATCTGTATAAACTCGGAAATCCACCAACTGTACAAGAGTCTCAAGTTTGCAATATTGAACCTCTCCAATGATCTAGCCTTGTGATTATCCCTACAACGTCTTTATTCAGATTAGTATCAACTGCACAATGACGGATTTCCAATATGCATTTATTCTATAATGTATCAACTCTCCAAGAACTTCGAGTACTCAACGTTCAACTAGGCAATATTCTTGTTAACGCTACAATAGCTGATACATCAGGTGTGTCAATTGAAGAAGAGATATATTAGCCCATTAACGCCCAAGCGACTATTCCGTGCGGAAATTGAGTTGGGGCTGTTGTCGGGCCCCAATAATATTCTCCTAACTTTATTCGGGCCCTAATCTGGAAGCCACATGAGGGCCGTTAGCGGCCGGTCACACTTTGTCAACAAGGGCCATTAAAGGCGCAACGACCGGGGCCTTATAAGTTGCCTCAATGGCGCCTCATCAAAACCATTTTAGCGCCCTGAAAATGCCTCAACGGCACCTCATCATAACCATTTCAGCGCCATAAAATATCCGTATCAGTGGATATACGTGTATGTTAAATGCGTCAGGGTATATCTGTATTTGTTTTTATGTAATTGTTCATGTGCATAGGTGTGGGCGTGAGTACATGTGTATGTATGTGTGCGCGCGTAGAAATGTGATTGCGTAATTGCATGTGAGCCTTTATGACAAACTGCCATGACAAAATTAATACAAAAAATAATCCATTCTAAGAAATGGATGTGTAGTAGAAATAAAAAAAATATATGGGTCTACTGAACCACTAGAATCTATTTCCATTGAGGCAAAGATCTGGAAAACAAAGACCAATTTATTTACTTATCCTACACAGTCAGATAAAGTTTATGAATGGGAAATATCAGCGAAGTCTTCAGAAGAAATAATTTTCCCTATGATGAGTATTGAGCGGAAATTAGTTGCTATAAAAATGTCGAGAAAACCGGTTGGGACTGTTCACACTTATGCGCTAGCATTACTCCATGTATGAGTGAAACCATGAGTAATTGTGTGTATCTATGTAAAAGGTTTCTTTAATTTGATAAATAAATACTGTCTGATGTTTGTCTGCATATCTGTGATCATCGTTGATTTTTTTATTTGCTAATGCCCTTACGCTTTTTCCCAATTTGCGTTCGATAATATTATTCGATCGATGTATATAATCGATTTGAATAATTTAAATACCATCAACCATGTAGCCTAAGCTATTTATACTGGTTTATCGCTATAATAGTCAGATCTGGGCCTATTGTGAAGATCCCTACTTGTTTATCCCTATACTAGCCAAGTCTGGGCCTATTGTGGAAATCCCTACAGGTTTATCCCTATAATGGCCAAGTCGGGGCCTATTGTGGAAATCCCTACAAGTTTATCCCGATAATGGCCAAGTCTGGGCCCATTGTGGAAATCCCTACTAGGGAAAGCACTAGGAAAGCCCTGAAAGGCCCTTATTTTTATTAGGGATGCCCTATCAGTTTTCCGCACGGGATGTTTGAAGACTTGAGAGAAAAATGATGTTTTTTGCAGTCTACAGCAGAAATGTCACCCTATAGGTAAAATCGCCCGTTCTTCCAATTTATGGCATTATCTTTGACTCGTGACCCTTTCTAAGCGGTGGAAAAGGGGTTTTAACTCGAAAATCGGGGTAAAATCAAAACATTCGTGGACAAATGTATGGAAAAATAATTTTAATCGCTAAAAAACGTATTCTTACTCATTTTAATATAAAATTCACGAATTTGGCTCATGCAGCGTATGAGAATGTAAAATATCTTCTTCAATGTATATTTATATTCTTATATATAATCTCTTCTTTCTTCTCCAATGAAGAATACACCTGATATATCAGCTGTTATAGAGCTAACAAGAATATTGCCCAGTTGAAAGTTGAGTACTCAAATTTCTTGCAGAGTTGACACATTATAGAATTAATGCAATATTGCAAATCTGTATTGTGCAGTTGGTGCAAATCCAAATAAGTACGTTGTAGGGATAATCGTAAGGCTATATCGTTGTAGTGGTTCAATATTGCAAACTTGAGACTCTTGTGCAGTTGGTGGATTTCCGAGTTTATACAGATGAGAGATAAAGTGATTGTAAAGTTGAAAAACGGACTTCCAGCGTTGTAGAGATAATCACTGTGGAACCGAGACTCCTACTTAAACCGGTAGTCCAGTGAAAGAGTCGAAAACCGAGCACTTTTTAGCATAGAATATGATTTTTTCACTGAAGGTAGATGGTTGCATACTGAAAGCAACCCCAATAAAGTGTTGCCCCTGAACTTGCCCCATCCCAAAGAAATAGGGGTTGAAAACTTAAAAATCGCCGTATCTCGATAATCAGTAGCCCAATCAAAAAAAGTTTCAAACAAAAGTTATTTGGAATAATAAAATTCATACAAAGTTACCTGACGTCCAACCCCCTATTTTTGAAAATAGTGGCACAAAAACGATTCGAAAATTCGGGGTTGATGCGTGTGCGAACGGAGTAGACATATCGCTGCGTCCTTGTCTGGGACAGTGGGGCTCTCTCGTTTTTTCTTCATACGTATTTTATTATTCTAAGCTACTTTTGTTTGAAACATTTTTTGATCGGGCTATTAATTATCGAGGTACGGCGAGTTTTAAGTTTTCAACCCCTATTTCTTAGGGTTGGGGCGAGTTGAGGGTCAACATTTTATTGGGGCTACTTTCAGTATGCAACCATCTACCTTCAGTCAAAAATTCGGTAGCATGTCATAATATCACACGCCAAAATATCACGGACAAAATATCACCGACAAAATATCACCACGAGTAAACATCACGACCATAAAATATCACAATCCGATTATTCTCCCCACGGGAGAGTGGGTTTGTTTGGATTTGTTTTGTCGTGTGATATTTTTTCGTGGTGATATTTTGTCCGTAATATTTTGTCGTGTGATCAGGTGACATGGAACCAAAAATTCATATTCTACGCTAAAATGTTCTGGGTTTTCGTCTCTTTTATTGGACTACGGCGGGTGGTATAGTTCTCGCGGGTCGTAGCAGCGGTAGCAATATAATATGCATTGGGGAAGATAAGCATTTATGTATCATCCACCATCTGTTTATTTATTAATCTATGTGTCTTTCTATCTACTTATTGTTCTATCTTTGTATCATCTACCTATCATCTGTCTATCATACATTAATCATCTATCTATCGCCTATCTACCTACAACCTGTCTATCTAATATAGATCTACTATCTATCTATGTATAATCTATCTATTCAATATCTGCCAATCAATCATCTATCTATCTATTAATCTATCAATCAACAATCCAAACAATCTACCAATGATGAATAAAATAAATTACCCCCGATCCGTTTTCCGTCACGGATCTTGATGATTTGCACCCAGTATTGCAATCTTCCCGAGTAAAACGGGAAAAAAGTACTTTGTTGCGCCCCCAGCTTTCCCTTACGTGGCAAAACGATCTCCCAGGTACCGATTGGTAATCTACGTGCGAAGCAGCACCGCGAGTGGAGTAACAAGTGTGGCAAATCCTTTGAATGAAAAATGCTACTGATGTACAAACGGGGTGCGATAAGAAACGTATCCGCGACGAGGTTGCCGCGAGGGCATGTAGGGAAAGACGCGGTGTTGGGGATCGACGGGTCCGTGACGGTGAGATGATGTTCCGTATAAGAAGGGATGAAGGTTCGCCTTTCCTTCCGCTCCGGTAGATTTCCGGACAAGACGAGACGCGATACCCGTCAAACCTCCGAAGCTTCAAACTTACATCAGCGAAATGAAAGCCTCTCTCTCCTTGGGGTTTTCATCCGCGGAAGGGGAAGGGAATCGAGCCGGAGACCAGGCTCGAGCTCTGTCGAGACTCCCTTCGCCATGTTTTCTCTTCGTTTCTCTCGGTTCGTCTCACCACCCCCCCCCCCCCCTCCTTCTTTGCCACTTTCCCTCCGTCTCACTCTCTTTTACAATGCTCATCCTGGCTTTTAGACAACGCGCCAACAACCAGACGAAGGCTCTCTATTAAAGCCGCGGATGCTTCGACGAAACAATCCTTTTTGCTCGCCCTGGCTGCTTCAATCTTCCGGTGTGTCAAATCAGGGAAATAACGATCACGAGGGAAAGCCATCACGGATATATCCGACGTGCAATGTGGCCCTTCGAGGCCAGAGAACACTCATCCAAGATGCTCCGGGAGCCGGAAATTAAGGGGGACGACGAGACAATGAATAAGGGACCTCGTTATTAAGACCCTTTTACCGAGGTTCACATTCCTAGCACCGCTCCAAGATCGCCAAGAGACAATCAAGAAGGAAAAGAGGTCCAAGTGAATCGATCAACATTTCACGAACTTCATTGATCGAACTCACGACAGTTGCTAGCGGAGATACATACATTTCTGATGACCCTTCGTATTCTCTTGTGCACTTTTACAACCCCTTTTTTTATTTCCCTCTCATCTGACATCGTAAACCGTAGCCTTCGTCAACTCCTTTCCTCAACACACACGACGAGACCCAACAGTATACGGATGTATGAATTGTTAACATTTTTAGGCTTCATCTTAAAAATTATATTACATCAGTGTTATTTAAAATTTATGAAAAATATAAAATTAAGAATGTTCTTAAAAAAAGTGTTATAATTTATTTTTATTAAATTAAGGTTAAAATATTATTCAATATATTATTAAAACAATTTTAAATTCGACCGATTAAATTAGTATAAAATTAGTTTAATTTATTTTATACATATTGCAATAAATAAGGTTTTTGCGGGTAATTAGGCCTATCGGCTAATAAAGCCTAAGTAACGAAAATCGCATTTAAAATAACCGCTCACGCTCAAAGCCACACTCACAGACGCCTATTGCACGAAGATGTCGCTGCAAGTTTGCGGAGGCGCGACACCCCGGTCCTCGTCGTCAGTGCTGCATCATCCATCGTAAGACGCGGCCGCGCAGCACCAATAATAAACATCGGTCCGAATGAATTGGAAGTATTTTTTGTAACATTACTCTTATCTATCCAAAATCACAGTCTTTATTAATTGAAGCTTCGATGATCATAAATATTTGAATAACGCATCGTAGTCCAAATTTGTTAACTTTGTTTTTCTTACATACGTGGTCGACGGTTATTAAAGCCTACTAAATTTAACCACAAGCCTTATTGTCCTCCTACTTCTTGTAGCAAAGTTTGCTTGTTTTATAATGTATTTTACATTACTTTTGAGATATTACGAATGTAAATGGGTGGTACGCATATTTATTACTAGTTATTTATCCGTTATTGTTAGGGCCTCGATCCCGATGCCTCCAAAACGAGTGGTGTGGTGAGAAAACGACCTGGTGTCAGCTGTCCGAGTAGTGCAAAAAGAAACTTTGAGTTCATGCAAAGCTGCAAAGGATTATTGATCTCAAACACCAAATATATTTCGTATAGTTTGATTTTTTAAGTATGTTAAAGCCGTAGGCCTTGTTATCCTACCATAGTAAAACTAGGCCTACTATCAAGGTTTAAAAAAATGCTTAACTCTGTTTTTGTTTATGACACAAGTTACCATTTTTCGTTTATATTTTACGCTGAGGCTAGTCGTCCGGTTATCGGACGACGGCGTATTTTATTCGTCCGGATAGCGGCTCAGTTCACGCAGTTCACGCTGTACAACGCCCAAACGATCAAACCCAAACAAATGCAACAAACCAAACACACGAACCCAACAAACCCAAACCAAACAAAATTATAAAGATTTTATTTGGACGAATACCTGTAAATTATTCGTCGGAATAGTTTGTTTAACAATTTAACACATTCTATCCGGACGATTATATATATATATATATATATATATGTTATTCGTCCGGATACTAACTGACACGAATCAAAATAATACGTACGTTACTGGAAGTACGGCGTGAACTGAGCCGCTATCCGGACGAATAACATACGCTTGTTCGTCCGATATCCCGACGGGGAGACACTCCGTATATTTTATATAAACTGAATTCAAATAATGATTATAATTGCAATATGTTAATTACATTGGATATTTTTCATTATATTTCAAATATCCCTAGGTCTTATTATCCGCAGGTACCTTACTTCGAAATCCTCGAATTGGTCCACCCACTAATATCCAAGAAAAATCCAGCAACAAGATCTGGCGACGTTTCACCATCAGGATTAGACAAAGGCACAATTACCCATCGAGGAATGGTCCCGCGACCGTCTCGGTTCCCCGTCGTCTTCGCCCAGATCCGCGAGCCTCCCCTCGGCCAGAGTCCCGCCGCGGATGATGGATCCAACCGGCCCTACGTTTCCATAGCTCGTTCGAGGCTCGTTACACCGCGTATTCCCGCTTACCATCGTTCGGAAATGATCACAGCACCGTGCGCTCGAGGATTTCGTCTGTCGAGATCGAAATCCGGACTATCGTATTACAGGGAGTTGGGCCTGGAGTGAGAAGAGGACGGCGTGGGATGAAAGGGAGGGTTGGGAGGGCACTATCGGTTTGGCTTGGCCCGACGTTGTGCGCCAACGACGAGATTCCAATCTAAATTGAGTTTCTATAGGTAAACAGGGATATTATCCTACCGAGAGTCGTATCAACGAGTCGTTACACCCACGCATACACCACACACGTACAGTACACGATGTAATAGGCATTTGGGCGTAGACCGATCGCGGATAAAACAAAAGTCATACTTTTACTGTTATCCCGAGTATTCGGCTACTTTATCTAACGACGAGTCCACCGTTTAACGAGCTATTCCCTCGCAGGATTCTCGCTCCACCGCAAGCTCATCGATCAACCGCCTTCGCGATCTCTCGAACTTTCTTGGATCTCTTCTATACGCGCTTGTCGAAAATGTGCTCTATGCTCATCCGTTCGGGAACCACATTTCGAGGCTCGACTTGCGTGTCACAGCGAGACTCTGTTGTGAATTACCCCGCGAGCCTCGTTTTAATTATTTACTTCCAATCATTTCTGCGGTGATAGTTTTTTGTTCTTTGTTGAACATTTCGTCGCGGGTATCGCGAGGTATTGTGTACACTAGGTAAGGGAGGGAAAGGGGCAAGTTTGACGATGCGCGAGACGGACAAAAAGAGCACGAAGGATCTCATTAGTTAACCATTGAACATTTCACAATGCAGCGGACAACTTTTCGCTATGGAACTTGGTACATTCGTGAACTGAACGAAAGTCAAACAAAGTTGTCGGTGGTGACGGAGTGACCGAGAATCTGTAAATTAGGTATTCGTATACATATATATAGGTACATCTACAGATACGTTAGCTTGAATAAAATATTTTTATACATATACATTGTCGGCGGTGAGGGAGTGACCGAGAATTTGTAAATTAGGTATTCATACAGGGTGTCCCTCTTATCTCTGCCACCCGAAATAACTCGGTAATTATCGACGCCACAACAAAACGTTCCAGACAAAAGTTTTACGGTGTAAAGGGGGCCATCAAATGCGACCAATTTTTTTTAATTTTGGTAGAGGCGCTGACGCACAGTGAAGGTCACCTCCACTTTTTTAAATGGTACATTTTTTTAGCCATCTTGTGGAGGACCTCAAGCCTCATAAAAACATTTGGGACTCAAAGCCGTTCAAGGTCATTCAAGGTCACCTATTAAAAGGAAATACAAATCTAAATATCTCGGATCACTACCAAATATTTGGTAGTGATCCGAGACATTTAGATTTGTATCATCGATACTGACCTTGAATGGCCTTGAACGACTTTGACCCCCTAATGTTTTTTATGCGCCTTGAGGTGCTCCACAAGATGGTTGAAAAAATGTACCATTCCATTAAAAAAAAAGTGCATTACTATTTCGGTGGCGGCGCTGACGCACAGTGAAGGGCACCTCCACTTTTTTAAAATGGAATGGTACATTTTTTTTTCACAAATTTGTGATGTACCAAATGCTTGATTATGCCTATGTGACAATCACATCGTTATAAATAAATAAAAAATAAGGTTAAATAATAGTTAAAGATAATGATACTGTTTTCCATTGAACCCTATCTGAAGGCTTCCTGATACATGCTGAAGGGTCTCCTCAAACGAAAGATCGCATTTCTTCAGGATCTACTTGACGGATCCTGATAGAACAAAGAGCAGGGAATCCTAAAATCTCATTTTCACTCATGGAAAATTGAGGAAAAGCTTCGGTAGTTTTTAATAGTTGAATCAATTTTTCATCATGCGTAAAGTGTGTGAATGACTAAATCAATTTAGGTAAGAACATAATCTTGTTTGCTTGACGCGTGGCCATGTTTTTCATCAGTGCCCTTCATCTTTCTGAACACCTTGGAGAATGCTCTTTCGTGGATAAACGAAGGCCGTACTTCACCGATCCGGAAGGAACAATGTACAGGAAAATTCCGAAAGCTTATTTTCATTCATGGAAAATTGAGGAAAAAGCTTCGGTAGTTTTTAATAGTTGAGTGAATTATTTAATATAAGTAAAATATATATCCGATTAAAAACATATTGGTAAGTACAAAATCTTGTCTTTTGCTTGACGCCTGGCCATGTTTTCCATCAGTGCCCTCCATTCTTTTGAACACCTTGGGCAATGATTTTTCCAGGATGAAAAAAAAGCGCTACTTGACGGATCCGGATGGAACAAAGTGCAGGAAAATTCTAAAAGCTTGATTTCACTTGTGGAAAATCAAGAAAAAAGCTTCGGCAGATTTTAAAAATTGAATTAATTCTTCAACTAAAATATATATATATATATGAATTAAAAAAATTTTCTTGAGTACAAAATCTTGTCTTTAGCTTGGCGCCTGGCAATGTTTTCCATCAGTGCCCTCCATTTTTTTAACACCTTCGGCAATGATTTCAGAACGAAGAAAAGGCTCTACTTGAGGGACCCGGATGGAACAAAGTGCTGGAAATTCTGAAGGCTTATTTTCACCCATGGAAAATCAAGAAAAAAGTTTCGGCAGTTTTAAATAATTACATTAATTATTTAACATAAGTAAAGTGTATATATGAATAAAAAAATATTGGCGAGTACAAAATATTGTCTTTTGCTTCTCGCCTGGCCATGTTTTCCATCAGTGCCCTCCATTTTTTAACACTTTGGGCAATGATTTCAGGATGAAGAAAAAACTTCTACTTGACGGATCGGGATAGAAGTAACGTCAGGAAAATTCCGAAAGCTTATTTTCACTCATGGAAACTCAAGAAAAAAAACTTTGCAAGTTTTTAATAATTAAATTAATTATTTAACATGAGTAAAGTGTATGTATGACTAAATAAATATTGGTAAGTACAAAATCTTGTCTTTTACGTGACGCCTGCCAATATTTTCCATCACTGCCCTCCTTTTTTTAACACTTTCGGCAATGATTTTTCCAGCATGAAAAAGGGTCTACTTGACAGATCCGGACAGAACAAAGGTCAGGGAAATTCCGCAAGTTTATTTTACCTCATGGAAAAAACGCTTCGGCAGTTTGAAATAATTAAATAAATTCTTTAACATGAGTAAATTATATATATGACTAAATAAAATGTAGGTGGATACAAAATCTTGTCTTTGGCTTCTCGCCTGGCAATGTCAGTGACCTCCATCTTTTTAAAAACCCTGTGCAACGTATTTTTTCGTATTCCTAATTTTTCCCCACAATTTTTTTCTTTGAGAAGGGAAGGTCTTCGAGTGTGCGACCGCAAAAAAAATGCCACTCGATTAACGCCCAAATCAAACGAATTTACCGGCTCTTGCTTTTGCGTCAGGAGATATTGAATTACTCGGTGGCTGAACAAGAGCAATTTTCGCGTGGCTGTACCGCGAGTTCCTCGCTAAAATGCCTCGGTCGTCATCGACCGTGTGCGCGATATCAGTCCGCTTCTTTCCCCGCATGAAGTTTCGCGTCTCGCCCGTGCGCGAAAGCTAACGATTGGCGACGAAAATCGCGAAAGGGCGCGGGCGAATCGCCTCGGGGGTTGAAGTGTAAGTTGGAGCAAGGGAAGAAAGGAAGAGGAGCAAGTGGAAGCTAAGGGAGAAGAAGTCGAGGGCACGCAAGAAGAAAACAAGTCGAAAATCTTAATTCGGCGACTCCGCCCTCGGCTGTCTAGGGGCGGCTCCGTGATATCGTGGATTGGTCCTCCAGTTTCGCGGGGGTTGCGTTATCATCGGCGCGTCAATGGACCTTCGGCGCTTACGATCCGCGGATGCGCAGCGCCGCTTTTCCCGCTACAAACTCCCTTCGTTGTACTAACCCAAACAGCCACACACACACACACACACCCCTATACGTATAAACGTGTATATATATAGAAACCGAAAATGTGGCGGCGCGCGCCCTCCGAATCGCCTCGGCTACGACGACGAAATTCCCCACAGTCGTCGAGTAGTAGTCGGCGCCGGGCGTCCCGAGTGAACAGCCGCGCGTTACGGAACCGCGAACAAAGTTCAACCCCCGTGTGTTTTTCTTCCTCGTGCTAAACTGTGATTTTTCCTCAATCACCAACGAAAAACAGCGATTTGATTCAACAAGGAAAGAAAAAAAGACAAAACTGAAAAGGGCCATACTGGCCTGACAGGTGAATCGAGCCTGGCGAATTTGGGGGTAGTTATTGGGGAAAAAGGATAATAAGTGGAATCCCATTTGCGGACCAGTGTGTTTGGGTTTGTTTGGGTGTATTGAAAAAGGAGAGATCGCAATTGTCGGATTGAAAAGTGTCGGAGCTGTCAATTGACATGTTTGACACGAAATTGCGAATAGAAAGCACGAAATGAGGGTTGGTAGCTGAGCATCCTGCTGGTGAAGACGAGAGGAAAAGATTCGAAGGGTTGAGGGAGTGTGCCTGCGAATTAACGCTTCGAGGGTGGTTTTTGTCGCGGGGGTGGTGGGGGGAACACGTTGGATCGTTGGAGAAAATAATCGGTGGATACTCCGAAGGGTGTATCCTCGCCGATGGGGAATCATCCGCGGGTCCATAGGCCGTTAGGCCTCGACGCGTCAACCGGCGAAAAAAGGAGAATTGCTCAAACGAACCTCAAGGATCGCCTGGGAAACTCACTTGACTCCAGCGAAGGGGCAAAAATGGGATTTTCGAACGAGAATTTCGAGAGGGCCACGTGCAAAGGCGAGATCTCGCTCACGAGACACCTCCGAGCGACGATGATGTGCGAGAATTGTCGATTTTTCGGATCCACTGGGAATTCCAAATTTGGCAGTTCGACTGGGAAAAAACGTGGAAACAAGTGGTTTTTTTCTAGCGCTAGTGGGAGATGCCTCGCAGCGAGTCTCGCGCCGTTGAGCATCATGAAGTTCATGTTTTTCCTGTGCTTGATTCTACAAACAACGAGAACGACGATCGCCACCGTCACCACTGGTAATTATCCGCAATCGTTTTACGCGTTGTTCGAGATTATGAGCGCTACTTTTGAGGATGGGAAACGCGTGGTTTGCGATGAGGCCGAATCTTTTCCCTTTAGAACTACACTTGGGGGGCCAAACAAACTCAGCTGGTTCGGAAGTGCTGTATACGATGTTTTTTTGTTATTCGTGGAGTCAATATTTTCTTCTGATTTGGCTGTTCGATCGATCGGTAATTGGCTGGGAAATTCATTATAAGCTGTTTTTCAAAATGATTTATTATAATTTGTAATAAAACAACTTATGTGAAACTTCGGAAAAAGCAATACAAAAAAATGTATGCATTTTTTATATTCCTGGGTTTGTAGGCCAGCACATATTAATTATGCAGTAATAAGAAACCAGTGATTCAATTATGCATTGATCCACGAACTGCTGTTGAGTGGTTCAATTTAATAATCGACAATTCTGGAGTGATTGAAAGATAGCGATTCAATTATGCAATAGCTAGCGATCACCAATTTCTTCTTGCGATAATTTGCAAATTTTAATTGTGGCAATCCCATTATGCGATAATTAAAAATTAATAATTGAGTCTTTATTAAATTCAAAAACCGTTATTAAATTATACGATAATTTAAAAGGAGCAATCCTGTTTTGCCATAATAACAAATCAGTGTTATAATTGTGCAAAGAGTAAAAATCGTTTGTTTAATAATACACTTATTAAATGGACAATTTTATTGTGCAGCATTTGGAAGACAGCGATTCAATTGTGCTATAATTAAGGACCGGACATTTTTTCATGAAGCAATTGAAGATCAGCAATTTCTTCATGCAATATTTAAAAAATCAGAAATTGAATGATTATTCATTATCAGCAATTTGAGTATGCAATAATTGCGCATGGTAATAAAAATCAAACAAGCATTTTCGTTGCAGTTATAGATTTGAAAAATACCATCGAAATTGAGCGCCATACGTACGTCGCCTGTACACTTCTCTTTTTTTTCGATCTATATTTGCAATTTCGCCGATTTCAATCGCGAACAAGTAATATACGATTTTTCCCTCCCGAAGTAGTATCTCCAGTCATAAATATATTTCATATGCATTTTGTACTCCGAATATATCGAGGCAGCGAGATATGTCAGTAGGGTCAAAGAGAGAGAGAGGGAGAGAGAGAAAGAGAGAGAGAGAGAGAGAGAGAGAGAGAGAGAGAGAGAGAGAGAGAGAGAGAGAGAGAGAGCAAGTGAGAAAGGGGGATGAAGGGATGGAGGGAAAGGGTTATATCCTTTCGAAACAGCAATTCCTGGGTGTATATGTCGACCGTTGGAAATTTTACAGCCAATTTCCGTCCTCGTACCGGTTACATTTAGTGTCGGTCAATCGACATTTACGAATGCGAGTTTCCAAAGTTTATCGCGATCGCTCTCGGCGCAAAGCCGGCGAGGGCTGAAAACTTCCCTTCCCCGTGCATCACACTGCACGCGCCAAACGTACCCTAAATCCGTACAGGGTCGTTCACAGTACGCATTTAGTTGCCCATTCACGCACATTTTGTTCCTCCTCGCACGATCATTTCATCAATTTTCTCCTCGTGTTTATTCTTTTTTTTTATCATTCTGTACGAAGAAAAATGTGAGCGATGGCGACCCGAATTTTTATCACAATCATACACAAATTCGAATAAAAATAAATGTGAAAGGCCCCAAAACTAATAGCACATAAAGCAATCAAAATATTGCAAAGTTGTAGATACACCGGAAGAAATGAACGTCAGTATGTTCGCAATCAAAGAACTCGACTGAGATTTTTTCATTATTATATTTAAAGACGAATTGGATGACATGGAGATCATGCAATATCGCAAGAATAATGTCATAAAATATGTCGTCATAAATATATGAAGTTTTTCACCAATCTGTGTAAACAAAAAGATTAGCAATTGCATCAAGAATTTATCAAAGAAACGACTGGCCTCGCCATTTATTATCACAATCAGACACAAAACAAGCAAAGATAAATGTCGTGGCAGGCTTCAGAACGTATATAACGTCAAGCAATCAAAATATTATAATGTTCCAGACACACGGGAAGAAATTAGCATCATTTAGTCCGCAATCGAAGAACTCGATTGAGATTTTTTCATTATTATAATTAAAGACGAATTGAATGACATCGAGATAATGTAATGTCGCAAGAATAATAATATGCCATCATAAAAATATGTTATAAAATATGTCGTCATAAAAATATGAAGTTTTTCACCAATCTGTGTAAACAAAAAGATTAGCAATTGCATCAAGAATTTATCAAAGAAACGACTGGACTCGTCATTTATCATTACAATCAGACACAAACACAAATAAAGATGAATGTCATGAGAGGCCCTAAAACTAATATAACGTTAAGCAACCAAAATATTATAAAGTTCCAGACCCAAAGTACTCGACTCAGATTTTTTCATTATTATAATTAAACACGAATTGAATGACATCAAGATGATGTAATATCGCAACAATTTATAATTAGTATTTTATAATATGTCATCATGAAAGTATGAAGTTTTTTCATCGGCCTGTGTAAATAAAAAAAGTGAGCAATCGCAACGAGAATTGATCCTAGAATCAACTGGCCTTTTTTAAATTACTATCACAAGCAGACACAAATTTAAATCAAAGTAAATCTCGTGAAAGGTCTCAAGACTAATACGACATCAAGCAATAAAAATGTTTCAAAGTTGTAAACACAATAAAAAAAATTAGCCTCATGTCATTCGCAATCAAAGTACCAGATTGAGGTTTTTCATTACTATAATTCAACACGAATTTGGATGAAATCAAGATCATGCAATATCGCAAGAACAATAATGACGTGTAGTAATACAAATATTATAAAGTAAATATTATAAACAGCCTGAGCCAATTTGCATTATTTTATTCGAATTCTTTATCTTTATCTTACGCTATGCATTGACGCCCCAGGAACCCGCGTAACGTTTCGCACATGTCGATGTGAACACGCACACACGCATCGATGTATATAATACATATAACCGAATGGACATTCGCGCGGCGATTTAACGGCAACGCGGGCTCTCTCGGATCAGCTGGTAATCTCGGGTTTAATTTCGGTCACATTAAATCAAGAGGAGGGAAACATGGAGGAGAATTAGAGGCAAAGAGAAAGAGAGAGAGAGAGAGAGAGAGAGAGAGAGAGAGAGAGAGAGAGAGAGAGAGAGAGAGAGAGAGAGAGAGAGAGAGAGAGAGAGAGAGAGAGAGAGAGAGAGAGAGAGAGAGAGAGAGAGAGAGGGAGAGAGAGAAAGTGAAAGAGAGAGAGAGACGAATCCATGGCAGAGTTCGTTAAAGGTCCGTGGATTTACATAGGGAACGGTATAGATCGTTGACACCGATTTCCCAGCTACGTATTATATGGTTTAGAGTACATATTACCTTCGAGTATCTGACACCGGCATTTGCCGGGCTAATACCCTCATCCCGTTGTTATCGGCGTTTAATGAATATTTCAACGAATTTAACTTTTGTAACATCGATGTACTCTTTCTCCCCGATCTCATTTCCGGTCGTTATTAAAAGCTCTTCATTTTGCGGCCCATTTCCGCTTCGCGTCCCTGAAAAAGGGAGAATGGAAGTTGGTCACGACGCTCGAGAGAATTGCCGAGGAATTACATGCTTTTTAAATGGGTATCGACGTATTTCAGGATGAGAGAGAGAAAGAAAGAGAGAGAGAGAGAGAGAGAGAGAGAGAGAGAGAGAGAGAGAGAGAGAGACAAAGTACAGAAATTCCGATGAATAAAAGACGGTGATTTCGTTTATCCTGTATTGTTTTTCAACCCCATTTTTTTTACAGTGTAGAAAGAATATTTACGAGAAATTAGGGGCGAGTTTTCTCGACGATTCTGAATAGTAGATCCAGTATTTTTTTTTCACATGTAGCATGTCATTTTTTAAAGCTGAAATTTCATGGAGCTCCATCGTTACTTGTGCACAAGATATAACATTGTTTATAGTGCGCAGAGAATACAAAGCTACAGGACCTTCGATATTCTTCGATGTCAAAAGTGAAATATTAATCGTCCTTCATTTACGGCGTCCTCAATGCTTAATTAGGAACTGATCAACAATTGGTTGCTTAATTAAGCAGTAATCAATAATCGAGTGCTTAATTAAGCACTAGTTAATTATCGAGTGCTTAATTAGGCAATAATGAATAATTTAGTGCTTTATTAAGCACTAAGTATGCAGTTTTGCAAAGACGATCAATATTCCGTTTTGAATATCGAAGAATGTCGAAGGTCGGTCTTGCAGCTTTGTATTTTTGACGCAATACGAAAAATGTTATTATTTGTGCTCAAGTAAAGATGCCGCTTTATGATATTTTGCGTGTAAAAAATGACATGCTGGAAGAAATGTAAAAAATTATGTACTACATATAAAAAAAAATTCTTCATCTACTGTTCGGAATCATAAAGAAAATTCGCTCTCAATTTCTCGTAATTGTTTTTCCTCAATTTTTCATAAATATTTTCACAAAACAAAATAATTAAATTTGATAAAATTAGATATCGATAATAATATTGAATGATCTCTAAGTAATTTAATTCGACAACAAATGTACGATAATAATCGTTTTTCAACATCGATCGGTGTTGTTCTGTCCGCGTTGCCAATTTTCGGAGGACCGACGTTTCAACACATCAAAAGATCAGTCTTTTTATTTTCGCGCCCGATAAACTTGGCGTCAACTCAACCTCGGGCGAACTTTCGTTAACTCGATGAGCGAAATCTTGTTGTTCCTGTTTTCGTTCGGCTGTTTCCATTTTGCTCGCGGGAGAGGCTAAGAGCAAGAGGGCTCGCGAGGTTTATCGTTGTCGCGTGGTCTTTGCAGAGGCTGCACTTGATTTGTGCTAAAATTATGTCTCGTCGTATGGAAAGAGGGAGGATGAGAAAGGGAATGTGTCAAAGAGTCAGAGAGGATGAAGAACGGAAAGAGAGGCTAAAACGAGTTGGAGAGATGAGATAAACTGAAACGTCGAGAGCTCGACTCCTTCAGCAGTCACGTGCTCAACGCACTACATAATTCATGCGGATATAAGAGGGAAGTACATGGCTACGACTCCTGGAATTTCTCTTGTAAATTCTTTCTCTCGCTTTTCTCCCTTTCTGTCTTTGTTTCGAGAAATGCAACAATCTCGAATAAGATATCCACGAAGATTTCTTCGTTAGTAGATTCTACATTTATGATGAGGAGCATCTGTATATTGAGTTCAATTTACAAATTTTTGAACACCAGATCGCTCCGACTTTGACAATTACCGGAAAACTCACTGTCAATCTTGTTAAATGTGATTAGGAAATTTATTGAGATAATTTTTGCTTTCATTCATTTTTAGGCTCGATAAATTTGTGCTCGATATATTTATAATAAATACACGTGATGAATATTTTGTTTATTGAGTTTAGATGTGTTGCATTTTATGTTCTCCATTATATGAATAAATATTTATGTTTATTGTGTATTATATTATATTGTGGTTAATGGATATGTAGATCGGTGTTATATTCTATATTCTTCATTATATCAATAGATATTTATGTTTATTACGTTTATAATATATTTTGGTTTATCGGGTTACCAACGACGAACATCACTTGAGGGTCCGCCTTCGATTTTGAAGAAATTCATATATGTGATAGAACATTGAAAACTATTAAACACGTATTTTTTTTATCGGCCGAAACGAGAACTAAAATTCTTTCAATGTAAAGCGATGAAAAATCGACTACAGAAGTATTGAAAAACAATGAAGGGGTGACACGCTTTTCTCGGAGGCATGGATTCCCCCTTAAAATCGTTTTTCGCCTTTATATAATTTATCATAATAATTGTCCGTATTTATTTATTTTTACGTTAATTATATTTTTGCACGATACATTTATAGTAAATAAACGTCATGAATATTTAGTTTATTAAGTTCAGATCTGTTGTATTTTATATCCTCTATTATAATAATAAATATTTGTGTTTATCATGTATTATATTATATTGCGTTTACTGTGCTAATAAATATTTATGTTTAATATACCTTTTTGTATATTTTTTTCTTATAATCGTGTGCATTACGCTTATGAATTTTTATGTTCATCGCGTTACTAAGTATAATATTCAAATACATTATAATAATTGTCGCTTTTTACTTATTTTTACGTTCATTCTATTTGTGCTCGATATACTTATAAATAATCGTTAAAAGTACTTCGTTTATTAAATTTAGATGTGTAGTATTGTATAATCGGTATTCTATCAATAAATATTTATGTTCATTATGTATTGTATTATATTGTGCTTACTGTGTTAAAAAATATTTCTGTTTATTACGTTTATTATATAATACATTTTCATGTTTTTTCATATTATTGTGTGCATTCTGTTTAGGAATTTTTTAAATTGTCGAGTCTACTATATATGTTCAATCTCTTATACCCGTAAAGATGGGTTTCAACTGTACACTTTTGTGTTTATTATTGTTGATCAACGAATCGAATGAATCGCAACTTTCGTATTTGAAATTTCCAAAAAATTATGCACAATTATTTCAAACCGAATCACAACAATGATCACGAAATAATCACAACAATGATCACAACAATGATCACAACAGTGATCACAACAATGATCACAATAATGATCACAACAATGATCACGAAATCACAAGAACACAATCACAAAAACGAAATCACAAATACCTAATCACAACCATGATCACGAAATGATATTGGAATAGGTCATAGAGGCTCTCTCCAAAAATAAAAATCATGATACTCAACGAATAAATACGATATCTGGCTAACACAGGCCAGAAGGCGAGAATGTTAAAATATTTCCCTCAGCTGAACCGAACGACGGAGCATGCCATCTCTCCGAGGGGTGCTAAAAACTTTGGCCGCGCTTGCAAACATTAATAATTGGTATGCAACACACCGGGAGAATCTCGCATTGCGGAATCTCTCTATTAATATCACACTCTCGGGTAAAGTTTCCGACAATTGCCACTTTCGAATCAACGTTATCCCGGTCGTTATGAATATTGGAGATACAACCAACGCCACACCGAATACCGAAGACCATTGAGGGTTGCGAAAGAATGTGTCGTCGTGAATTCTTCACGAGAAACCAGAAAGCGCGAGATAAATTTATGGAGTTTGTGAACAGCCAAACGGCATCATCTCACATAACAGTGAAGCGGGGAACGATATTTTGTTGGCTCTCAGTTTAAAAAATATATCGTGAGAAAATAGAATGACTGACGGAAAGTAATGGACGTGTGAGTGGTGTGCAGCGATCCCCCGTGCCAAGCAGTGTACTTGGATCGGTGACTGAGTGAGTTTCCCATGGTAAACTCAACTGAAACTCAGAAAAAATATTGCCGCTTGTATTGGCACGGGTTTTCCACAGTTTCCCTGCGCCCTCGTGATAATGCGGTATAGCAGTACATTGGGAACCGAGTGGCTGTGGGCAACACTCTAGAAGGTTTCGAAAGATGGAAATAGGGACGTGACAAGAGTGGGACGAAATTGGCAGGCGTGGTAAAAGCTCACAAGGGTACACGAGGAAAACATAGCTTTTGCAAGAATTTTCGAAAGAATTCTTTCTGCTCACGTAATTTAATTAAGGGAGTTGGCTACCATGACTACTAAAAAATTACGGTTACTTTGAAAAATTAATTTTTAGTGTGAGATGATTCAAAAATCGTTTCGACAATATATTTGTATATAGGGTAAGGTGCCCAATTATTAACACTTTAAGGACCACGGTGTAGGTAGGAGCGAAGTGGCAATAATTGGTGGGGTGCCAAAATGAGGTCACTTTACCCTCCATTAGCAAAGTCGTGTACTAAACATCATTAAAACATTTTAATAATTAAAAAAGTTATAAATAATCTTGTGAAGATCCTTTGAACGTTAGAAGCTCAACGGTATACTGGATTTTAGCCACCCGGTTAATCTGAGACAAAAATCCTAATTTTTTCTTAAAAGAGATAATATTGGCTAAGACTTGACCCAGTTGTTTTATGTTATCATCTTTCAATCGTCAAACAAAAATTTTTGATTTTTTTTTCAATTTTCCGAGGGTAAATGGCATAATTATTGTTCATAACTAACAAAAGGAAAGTGTCAATAAGAAAAAGGTAGATGAAGACTAAACTACTATTACACTGAATAAGTTTACCAAAATTCAAGTCAATCCGTTCATTAGATATCGAGAAATCGTGTACACCGTTTTAAAAGACGTAGTTTCGAGAAAAACGCGTTTAAAGTTTCACTAGCAGTTCCATCGTTAACATTTTCACAGTAGCCTAACCCATTAACGCGGAAAAAAATTCAACATGTTTTTTGTTCACATTGATTTTGACGATCCTTACCCATTGTAAAAATACAATCATTTCCAGACGATCATTAAGAAAAATCGTTTCCGTCAACGTAATACAATCAATGTGAAAAAATTCTCCACTCTATTTTCTCACATTAATTTTTGCGATCCTTTTAGGTTTTTTTCAAAAACCAAATTATAGTTATGGCTAAGAAGTGTCTATCTGTTATTTATTGTAAATTGATGGGCATTGTTATGTAACGATTTATAATTTCTAAAAATACACGATTAAAAAGTTTTTTTTATCGTCTTGAACTGAAAAAGAATGTGAGGGTACTTATGAAATATGTTGGATGAAAGGAAATACTCGAACAATCGTTACATGATGTATGGGGAGAAGTAAATTAGAGACGCGCTCCGTTGGAGGATCAAGCAGATAAACGACCTCCGGCTATCTCTCTCTCTCTCTCTCTCTCTCTCTCTCTCTCTCTCTCTCTCTCTCTCTCTCTCTCCCTCTCTCTCCCTCTCCCTCTCTATTAAACTCTCGGGGCCTTATCATCTCGTTTAACACGAGGTTCGCCGATACTGCGAGCCTGTTATCTAATTTTCGATGAATTACCAAAGGAGTTTGATAACACACACGGGGGAGCGAGGCCGCTCACTCGCAGTCGCCGAGCACCTCGGGGATCTCCCCCTTAACGTTTTCCGAGCCCTTCGGCATTTTCGATGCGCACGTTGAGCGTTTCCTGCGGATGTCGAACAATCGCCGAAATTCGAATAGTTCGCGTTTCCTCGGCGTCGAATTACCTTAAGGGGTAACACCACTGTAGAATATTCCAGACAATTATTTTTTTTATTGGCTTAAAATATGCTTTGAGGCATCTAGAATCATGGAGAAACCATCTAGAATGAGGGGAAAACACGTCGACCGTGTTTCTCGGAACACCATTTTTCAAAACGGCACGCAGCATAACCCCAACAATTTTCATTCTTTTCACTCCAAGTTTTGGGCACATCTTTGAAATAACATTCCTCGGAGAAAAACGTGCGGGATTTTCCATGAGTTAATTATTACATTGGTTATTAACAAACGATTGCCTTTTTTTCAGTCGGAAAATTAGTTTTTACTTTAAATGCTTGCCAATTATACAAAAATTCATATTTTTAAAATCCCCTACGTATTTCTCTAGCTATACTCGTGTAAATTAATAGAATTTTTTAAATTTCGTTACAAGTTCAAAATCGCGTCAGTAATACATCGTGCCGCAGAGCGTCGTAAATTCAACATGCCTTGCGAGAATTGCTCCAGCCTCACCATTTTGTATAATTTTTTTATATACATTTTTTTTCACTTGAAGATATGACTAATAACATCCTTGAACATTATTATTCCCTTACTTGTCCGTCTACCCGAAAAAAAAATCGCGAAAAATCACTTAATTTTAGACGTTTACAGTGGTGTAAGCCTTTGAAAAAAACACCTCTCTGATCAAGCTCAAAATGCTGCGGAAAAATTCAACCCGATGTTAAAAATTTCGAAAAAAAACCATACCATCGCCATATTTCCCAAGCGTAAAGTATTTCTAAAAATTCCAAAAACAAGTCTTTAAATATTTTAAAATCCGTTTTCGAATAATCATTCATTTTAAAAATTATTCTAAAACTAAAACAATAATTTTTTAAGTGAACGATTATTCTGAAACTGATTTAAAAATATTTAAAGAATCGTTTTTGGAATTTTTAGAAATACTTTACAGTTAGGAAATATTCGAGTGATGGTACAATTTTTTTTTTAATTTTTTTTTGAGAGTCACTTTCATCGTGGCGTTGCGAGTTCGAAATACAATGAGAAGTCGAAAGTGAAATTTGAGTGAAAAAAAGTCACCGATTGGCCGAAAAGTTCACCAGACGTTTTTGTTTTTATTTCAAAAAGCGCCACCCTCGAACTTGCCCCATTACGAGTGAAGCTGCCCCGTATATAATTCACCTTTCGCCGTTATTATCGTCCCAATTGTCTCGATTTCGCAAGCACCCCTTTCTCCATACGCGATGGGAAATTATCGCGCCGGCATTGCCCAAGGGCTGCCATCTGTTTCGATACCGTACCAATCCTCCACCCCCCCTCCACCTAATCACGTATATATTCAGGATAAGGGAGAAAGAGGCAGTGGGGGCGGGGCGAGCGCAAGTTATGCCGGTAGTACGAGGGGAGAAAACGCTCCGAGATGTCCTTTAATCTAATATCTATGTACGTGTCCCTGAGGACATTCACGAATAAGCCCCCTGGCGAACGCCGCGACGTCCTTTCCTCTACGAGCTCGAAATCGCTCAAAAAAAAAGTTTCGGGTTCGAATATCCACCAAATTGCCGGGAAAAGCGTCTCGCGGTTTTTTTTTACACGTTTCGCGATATTGCCCCGATAATCGTATGTGCCCGCTGGGATCGACAATGCCGAAACGAACGAAGATTAGGTCCGGATAGCCGGTATAATGCTCGTGCCATTAATTCAACGATGTTTTATCTGTGAAATAAATGGTCTGTATTTCTGAAACGAGAATATTCGAGTGGAGATAAGTTATCGAGATAAGTCGTTCGATCTGTAATTACTCATCCTTGGGATCATATTCCGACTGCGTGGGCAGGGAATTGTGATTTTCGGTCGAACGGACTTGTTCAGGTGCAGGATAATGACAGCCCTTTGGGATCGATTGGGGGAAGGTAATTGACGCTTGAACAGCTGAAAGAAGGCCTACCTTGTTGATTGTTTTTTGTTGTACATATTTTCTGGTCACAAGAATTTCTATCGATAATTATCCAAGACTATGTATTGCAATGTTATACAGGGCGTTAGGAAGGTCGATGCAAAACCTTAAGGAGGCGATAGGTCAGCTCGTTAGGGACATATCTAACCTAGGTTACCGTAGTCCAAAGTGTAAGGATTTCAAGTTATCATGGTAAGTATGATTTTTGGAAAATTTCCTAAAATTAGGTACTAACTCGTTCATAATGTTCAAATAGACAATAATTGGTATCTAAAAACTTATGTCCCCCATGGAAATTTATATACGCAAAAATATACTGCAAATTTATTTTATTAATAATTGTAATATATGTGAAATGTATGCTATATATTGAAAATATATGTTGCATATATGTGGCAAATTCTAATTTTCGTAACGATTTTATATACGAGATGTATATGCGTGGTATTACTGTATATTTATGTATCATATATCAATGATATATGTAGCATTTACCCTGCACATATACCATATATATACTGCATAAATGGTACATATATGCCACATATAAACAGATAGCGTATATAGTGTTTAAATGTAATAGCGTACTTTAACTGTAAGTTAAGTTTTTTAAGTTTAAGTTTTAAGTTTTATTAACTTTAATAACTGTAATAGTGTTTATACACAGCATATATTTTTTGTCAGGAATATGTATCAAAAATGTATGCGTCATATATGGCGCATAAATGACACATATATGAGTCATATATGCGTCATATATTTGGTGCATATATATTCTGAATATATACGTATTATTCTATTTTTCGTCACTATATATGCGACCGATATATATATATATATATATATATATATATATATATATATATATATATATATATATATATATATATATGTGTGTGTGTAGCATATATTTTCTGCATATATTTTACATACATAAATTTCCATGGGGGTTGGGTCTTAGCTTAATGTGTATTCAATCGACAAACACCAATACAATCATCTGTATCCACACAACTAACTAAACAGGACGTGTTGAATAATTAAAAACTAGTCAAAAAATAAAAATACCTCTTATGTTAATGCTATTTTAAAAAATAGCGTTAATATAAGACGTAAACGAGTTAGTACCTAAAATTTGGAAAATTTGGAAAATTTACCATGATAACTCGAAATCCTTAGACTTTGGATTAAGGTAACCTAGGTTAGATATGTTCCTAATGAGGTGACCTATCACTCCCTTAAGGGGCTATGCCAGTGTGAACGCTGAACATTTGGGTGGTTTTCGGGAATTTTTTTCGGAAGAAAAGTACTCAATTAAATGTTTCGGAAAATTAAGAATATATTTGGCTTTATTTGGCCTATATTACATAATTTTTTCATATAAAAATATTGAGATCCAAGTGACTTATGCGTTGCCTTCGGTGGCGCCAAAAAAAAAGTTCCTCCACTGCTGACATTATTTCGGCCGGTTAAGTAGCTGAAACCGAAAAAGGAAAAAATGTCCTTAAACTGGAAGGTATTTCCTGTACAATGACGTAGGATTTTCTAAAAATATTAAAACCTAACAAAATGGCGTGGTTATGAAAAAAGTCTGCTTTCTTGCCTATAAAATGGTCGTTTTTTTAATGCCAAATCGTCAATTTTCATCCAATAAAAAATATCCTACGTCATTGTAGAGTAAATATCTTCAAGAGTACTCAGTTCAAATTTCAAGTCAATCGGATGATTGCTCTTTGAGTTACAATGTCAGCAAATTTGAAAAATCTCATTTCGAGAAAAACGCGTTTAAAAATTTAACTATCGATTTTTGCAAGGTAAAATTATTAGAGATACGGCCTTGAAAATTTTGAAGGATATTCTTGAAAGTACAAACTGTCGAAAAAGGCGAAAAAATCGATTTTTCAAAAGTGTCACACTGGTATAGCCCGTTAAGGCTTTGCATCGACCTTCTTAACACGCTGTATTATAATTATAAAATAAAATTCTATATTATCATACTTGTATGTTGGATCTGCGCAAAAGATCAGGTAGGATTATACGGGGTGGTCAGTAAAGTGACGTTCGAGAAGAAAATCTAGATGCCTCGCAACAATATCTATCCGAATCACTATATATGTTCTACGATCTCTTTAGATTTTTTTGATCAAACCATTTTTGATTTTTTTTCATTTGTGTATGTACTTTTCTCGCCGTTTCTTTTACTCGTATTATCGTTATGAAGTGCACTGTTGAGCAATAAATAAATGACTAACTCAGCACCAAGGTGAATGCCTCACGTTTGGATCAAAAGTTCAAAAAATAGGTTCGAGACAATGAGTCACTGAAGTTTAAATGATAAGAAAAAATACTCATGCTAGTCTGAATGACCCTTAATTCCTTTTAAGAACTCCTAAAAGAAAAATACATATTCAGAAGAGAAAGAAATAAAAATCTATGCTACAGAAAAAATAGAAAGAAAAGAAAATAGAAAAAGATTTTTCTCAGAAACTAAACAGGATCGTAGAATATACATGGGGGTGATTCGGTGAGGTATTGATACGAGGCATCTAGATTTTTCTTTTGGACGTCACTTTTCGGACCACTCTGTATAGGTAACATATAACATATAAATTGGTCTTACCTTTAATATATATATTTGTGTCATTCTCATTTGAGTCATATTTTTTTAATAATATTGTCTATATAATATAATACATAATATTCTTGTGTACTGTGTACTATAATAGTGGATTAAAAGTCAATGACTTATATATATATATATATATATATATATATATATATATATATATATATATATATACCAGATAATGTATAATGCTACGTAATTGAAGATTAATCAATATTATGGACTACGGAGCCCATTTAAATGTAATGGGCAGTACCATAGTCTTATATACACATATATATATAAACTTCCGGTCAAAAGTTTTCGATCAGTTTGGATGATAATAAAATTTTCGAATGCTCTGAATAATTCCAAAAATATATTAGAATAATAAAATTAATTTTATTTCTTATTTTACGAAGATACAATATAAGCTCTATAAAATGAATTATATTATTCTATATAAGGTTGCAATTGTCTAGAGCGATCGAAAATTATTGACCGGTAGTGCATACATATATACACAGTCATTTACATTTCATTTGCTCTTATAGTATATAATACACAAGAATATTATGTATTATATTATATATGCGATACTATACAAAAATATTACAAACCTAAAATGATAACAACAAAAAAATGACTATCAAAGAAAAAAATTTAAGTCAACTGCAAACTGTAATAAAAGCCTCCCAAAATGAAATTTTCCCAATACTTCCCCACCATTAAAGTTGAATTTGGAAAAAAAAATCCAAATTTCACCCCAAGCGCGATCCTTATCTTTCAAACGAGCCCGAATTAAATTCCAAGTAAAACTTGAGTTCCCATTAGCTTCAAGCCAACCTGAATGAATATCTGTTCATTTCAAATACTTTTCTAACATTCGTACATAATTCTGGTCGCGTGGGTATCATTCCTCTCACTGCACTTTTGCTCGTAAGTTTCACGACGTTCCCTCGGTGGACACGAAAATTGAAAAAGGATACATTTTTATAGACCCGATTACAAGATAAATCTTTGGATAATTTATTCCATTAGATAGATAATTCACCCTCAACCCCTACCCTTAGCCCCCTTCCCCCCTGCCCCTGTTCAATGCACAACGAATACGCGCACATATCGCGAAGCCTCTCAGCTGTGACAAAACCATCGTAATTTCGCCAACTGCGGGGTCGCGTCAGGTCCTGCGGTGTCCTTGGTTATTGGCTACGGATGACATTATGATGGGGAAAAACGAGGCGTAACGCCCGCGCGACCGGAGGAAAACGAGAATGGGCGGCAGTTCCATCTGTCGTCGGTTTCTCGTCCTATATATATAGGCATTCGCACCCATATATAAATGTATTCCGCATTTTAGCAATGGGCTATGCGATCGCACGCGTATTCACACAAATGCATGTTTTAACGATTCACGCATGTACCTATATGTAAAACGTCCGTTTTATATTTGTACTATATATACACACATACATAAATATATATATGGGTCATTTCGAGAAGCGTAATTATTCCAGAATCGACGATTAATTTTTTTAAATTTAAGGGCTGTTCTCGAATTGGAAGCCAAATGGGCTGGTAGTCCACATTAAATAGACATGATGGGTTGAAAGTGTATTTTCCGCATATGCATATGCTCTATCATATTACAGTGTATAATTTTTCCCGTATGAGTACTTTGGAAATCTATATATATATATACAGGGTGTCCCAGAACTCAACGTCAAGCCGAAACGGGATGACAGGATTGATTGTAACCATCATGAGAAAAATCAGAAAAAAAATCTGTTTTGAAAATTTTAAATTCATAGTTTAACAAAAAACAGTCTTAATTCTAGGAAACTTGGGGCAATTGTGTCATTATTTTTGACTGTGATTCTAGAAATGTTATTCAGGGTTACGGTTCCAAAGTTTAAATGAACAAAAATAATAAAAATTAACCACAATAACCGAAAAATGGTTACAGTTTGACCAAATTTCTAGGTTTTTCTTATATGCCCAGATTTTTTTTCTGATTTTTCTCATGATGGTTACAATCAATCCTGTCACCCCGTTTCGACTTGACGTTGAGTTCTGGGACACCCTGTATATATATATATATATATATATATATACACATATATAAGGGTAGCCCGAAAAGTGACATTCAAAATGAAAATATAGATACCTGGTATCAATACCTATTCGAGACGCCCCCATGTTTGTTCTACGATATTTTTTTTAGCTTTCGAGAAACAATTGTTTTTTTTATTTTCCATTTTCGTGTGTCTACTTTTCTGGCGATTTTTGTTTACTTGTCTTATCATTGTGAAGTGCACCGTTCGACAAGAAATACATGCAGATGATAAAAAAAATACTGATACTAGTATGAATGACTCCCACTTGCTTTTAACAACTCCTAGGACAGTATACAAACAAAAGCGAAAACATAAGAACTTACGCTATAGGAAAGTTCGGAAACAAAATTAAAAAATGCTTTTCTGTGGAAAACTGAAATAGATCGTAGAACATAAGTGGAGGTGATTCAAGGCATCTGGATTTTCCTTTCGGGCGTCACTTTTAGGGCCAGTCTTGTATATGTATCTATATACACACAGGGTGTTCTGTGATGAATGGATAATCCTGCAACTGTCGATAGGTCAGATCATACCCTACTATATGCTGGAATTTCAGTTTAGTAAATGAGATTTTCGGCTTTGCGTTATTTTTTTTCAATCATCTACTTTTGGTTTTCCGCGTGCCATTTCTACAAATGATATGAATCGACAATAACTCAGCAACCTTTCAACGTAATTGGCACGATATGCGTAGTGAATTTTTTTTACACCGCAGGCTATCAAAGTTGGTTTGTATGAAAATTCTGCACAAGAACTTTTTTCATAAAGTTTCCTTAACATTAAAGGTTAAAAGAAGACTTTTCTCGATAAAACAAATAACCAAGAGTGTTAAAAAACAAAGTTATCATTTGTTGAAATGGTATGCGAAAAACCAAAAGCAGATTATTTTTTTCAAAGAATAACATAAAGCCCAAAATCTCGAAAACCGTGGGATTTTTACTAAACTTAAATTCCAGCACATAATAGGACGTGATCTGATCTATCGACAGTTGCAGGATTATCCATTTATTGCAGAATATCCTGTATATATATATATATATATATATACATATATAACTAAGTAGTGATATGAAAAAAATTGTGCATTTTAATGCCCGATTAATCTATATATTGTAAGAAAATTTGATATTTCAATAAAACACTGCAAAACATCACCGAAACCTCAAACAATCCAAATTTTTCCAAGCGCCCAACATCGAATTTCCCTCGTTCGCGATCACCATCGAATTTCCCTCCCGCCATACAGTGGCGAAATTTCTCGAATATCAAAGCTGACAAATATCGTTGAAAAAATTGGATCGGGCCATCTCCGATCGTATTTTGCGTCATCGCGCAATCGATATTTTCATTCGCAAACGAAATTGCCCGATCGCCGATCATACAACGCTCAAACCCACGAAAATGACTGCGAATTTTTCGATCACACTATTGGCAATGCAAATAAGTTTTTCCACGTTGCGACGAACATTTAGTGGGATACCATAGATTAACGAGAACCGGTATCGCGCAAACACTTTTTCCGCCTCACTTTTTCAAATGCGAAACCCACCCGTTCACATTTCATAAATATATATATATATATTTTTTCGTCTACATGGTGTCGAGTTGCAAACGATATGGGAGTTGACGGGCGAGGGGATGAATCGCGCGTAGTCGGTATTAGGGAATAAACAAACAAATCCATTATGGAATAACGAGGGAAATAGCAGTTTCGTTTCTTTCGCGTCGCACCTTAAATGGAAATTCCCTGTCCAGCGTTTCGAAACACGTGCACGTAGCCCCGTCCCCGTATATATATTTTTGCAAGCTGCAACGGCGCTCATCGGTCACGGTTAAAACGCCCGTTCATTCTCCGCCGGGATGAACGACGTGACAAAAACCCCCTGCCCAGTCATCATTACGTGTGTGTATACATATTCATATATATATATATATATATATATATATATATATATATATATATATATATATATATATATATATATATATATATATACCCACCGAAACACGAGTCTGTGTCTACGCAATTAGATGGATACGCGTGTATATAAATATACCGGTCACGTGTGCCAGGATAAACATACATTTTCAAGCGAAACCACCCATTTAACCTCCATATATGTAGGAAAAAGTAAATATATATATACACACACACACACACACCCTCACACACATGAAAGGGCCTTGGGGGTGGACAGTGGCAGTCACAGCGTCCCCCCCGACTGTTGAGCGAGAATTTATGTCACACGATTTTGTACACACACACACACACACCCTCACAGTCACACACACCTACAAATATCAATATAGGTATAAACGAGGCGCAAAAAGTCCTGGCAAATCGAGAGTTAATTCGTCGAATGAAACGAAAATTGGAAAAAGACACATTTGTGCATTACAAATGGAGTTTTTATACCCCACTCCTTATCCTGAGTACGATTTTATCGTTGTTTTTGTTTTCTTGTTTTTTTTTTACCGGTTCCGCACTCATTAATTCTTTTCTGCGTGTACGAATGAATGAATTCGATAATTACACGGGGATTAAAATGATCTCGTGAAGTAGCAACGGTTGAAAAGATGCTTGTTAACGGGTTATACGCAGTTAGAAATGTCAAAAGATCGATTTTTTTATTGCATTTTCGGAATGTACAAATATGTGAGTATATTCCTTGAAAATTTCAAATCGATCCAGCGAATATTCTCGGAAATACACACATATTTGTAAGGACGCTCGTAGCGCGTCTCCGAGCGTCCGAGAAACTTCAAACGCGTTTTTCTCAAAACGGTGTTTTCAAAGTCGGTGAGCACGATTTCTCAAAAACGGCTCAATCGATCGGTCTGCAATTTTAATACAACCTTGTCAGATATATTCTTCAGGTATTGATCGAAGGAATAAGATTTCCGATAATTATTTCTATTTTTTTTCAACGATTTAACGACAAAAATTTGGTCGAAAATCGAAATTGTTTCTTTCCGGAGCCACCATTTTGTCAAAAATTAAAATATCGACTATTCCTTCTATTAATACCTGGATTTATCTATCCCCTGAGAGAATCTTTTTGGTTTTTTCATTTTAGATAATCCAAACCGGAGATACTTTGCTCACCGGAGACTTCCCACAGGAGCAATGTTAATGAATATTTTTCAAAATAAAAAATGCCGATCCAAAGCTAAAAGATGCCACTACACTGCCTAATACTTTTCGTTTTGCCCAAATGAAATCCTTTACCAGAACAAATTCGTGAAAAAACGAATTTTTTTGGCCTCGCAACTGCGTATAACGCCTTAAGGGCCCGAGTCCTTGCTTGTTATTCCCGAAGAGCGTAAAGTTCATACGGCGCGGGAATAAAGAGTGCTTGTCCCGCAGTCGAGTATCGGTATCGATGAGGCGCGTACGTGTATACCGAGGTACACGGGGAGGAGAATCGTATGCGATAACGAGATGGCTCGGATAGGGCCATCAAGGGCAAAGTTGCGGTCCGCGAAACTGTGAACATTCTCGGGGCACGGGGCGCCCGTTTGATGCTGAGCGCGACGGTAATACCCTGGGGAATCGTCACTTCATACATTTTATATTTCATCCGACTTTGATTCTTCGACTCGATGTATGGATAGATATACAGGGTGTCCCAGAACTGAATGCGTTCTCTGAAATGGGGGGTTGGGGGTGAAATTCTGAGTCGATTGATATAAGCATGTGTGGGTCTCGGATCAATCCTCGAATTATTATTAATTTTTAAAGGCGAGCCAATCAGGTGAGCCCGCCTTTAAAAATTAATAATAATTCAGGGGTTGATCTGCCACCGGTACATGCTTATGTCAATCGACTCAGAATTTCACCTTTAATCACCCATTTCAGGGTACGCATTCAGTTCTGGGACACCCTGTATATGTGTATATGTATATGTGTGTATAGTTCATAGTGTGCGTTCACTCATTCCTTATCTTTCGCCCTCGGGCTCGAGGGAGTAATCCTCAATCTTTAATCGGAAATTATCTTTCAACATATCTCGCCTTGCAGTTCAAGCTTTGTATGTATATATATATATATGTATGTGTGTGTGTGTGTGTATATATATATATATATAATCTCTTAACTTTTGTCGATTTTTATCATCTGTACCAGCTTCACTTTCCTCCTCAGTATTGCTTCCATTCGTCTTCTTCTTCGATTTCGAAGTATAAAGCATTCTCTTACCCCATGGAATTTCGCACATTTCAGTATTAAATATATATATATATATATATATATATATATATATCGGGTCTTACCCCGGCCCTCTCGATATCCACTCAACCATATTACGATCGTAACAATCCCAACTTTCACGATCCCACGAGATTTTCTCATAATGTTCATGGCCTGCGCTCACTCCGTATACATCCAAGGGTAAAACTAACCGATAACGATGTAACATGTTCGGTGCGCCAAATGTCCTGAGCCAGACCAGTACAGCGAACAAAACGAACGGAGAAAATCACGTAACACGATGTTCCTTCGTCAAATAAATTACTTTTGGTTTTTTTTTGGTTTCTCTACAAGTGTGACTTGGTCGTAATGCTTTTGAGTACGGTCTTTATTAGTTTTCGCGTGAACGGGGACCGGTCTGGAAAGAGCGGTTTGAAACGCCACCTCGGATGTGAGACGATAGTAAAGTTGAGTGAGATTGATTCGGTGTATTTTGGGGGTGTTCATCCTTAATCGAGAAACTCCCGATTTTAACTTAGTATCGCAATATAAAAAAAAATCCTACGTACTTCCATAGACAATGTATTTTTCAAGATATATTCAACATTTCAAGTGAATAGGTTGAAAATTGTCTGAGTTATGTCTCCGGCCAACGTAAAAATGCAGTTTTGAGATAAACGCTGCACAGCCACCATTTCGAAATTAATCGCTTGATAAAAATTATTGTAAACAGTCACTGATATGTATGATAAACACCCTTTTTGTAATGTCGATTTATTTTGTAGTTTTTCTGAAAAAAATACCCAAAAAGCCTTTTTTTCGGCCTCTAGAGTAGCCTAAGGCCTTAAGGTAGACCGAGCGCGCGCACTTGATTTCTATAGATTTTGTTCAAATTTTATCCAGACATTGTTCATATCATTATGCATGTTTGGGTGAAACTTCAGAAGAGTCGACTATATAGATTGGGAGAGAATCCATTTTTAAATTTCAACTTTTAACACTGCAGGGTCTGCATTGACCGAAAGTCAGGCCACATAATTCGTTGTACCATTGTATAGTGTTTATAAATTTTGAAAACAAATTATGTTTAGATAGCAAACTAGTTAGGGAAAGAGGGAAAAAAGTTTGGATTGCCTTTACGATTCAGTTTTGGTAAAAACGTTCAGTAAAGACAGAATAATTATCCGTAAACAATATTTGTCCCCTATCATAAGAATACATATGGCAACACCGCAGAACACTATTGATCAATATTTTGAGAAAAAAAAATTATCGTGTTCTAGAGTTACAAACTTCTATCATAAAAAAAATATTTGCGTTATAAATATTAATATTTTATATTGTTTATGTTATTTTCATTAACAAATGAAATTGTTCGAGCGTGAAATCGACACCGATCGAAAGTGATCGTCGAAATTTCGGTGAAAAAAACACTCTATCTTCCTTGATATAAATAAAAGTGTGCATTGAAAAAATAAACCTTCGATCAAGGACTGTCTTTTGATATACAAAAAATGTCTGTAAAATTTGAAGCAGACCGGTTTAGTTGGTTTTTATGTATTTTGGTCGACGATTCTGAAAAAGTCATTCCGAGAAAAACGCGTTTAAAGTTTCTACCTGTAACGGTAAAGCGGTAAGCGGACCTACCTGTAAACGCTCATGACTCCCCTAATCTTCTAAAACTAAAAAGGGTTTCATATGCGGCCACCTATATGTATATATATATAGGTACATTGTAAACAAAAATTTTAAACATCTACATATACATATATATATATATATGTAGATTTTTTTTTAAATTCGTTTACGTTTTTTTCAGGTCGTCTACATTTGAAAGATTGTAAAAACAAAATGAAAAAATGTCAACGTATTCAAAACGAAACACTGCAACATTTTCCCCTCTTGATATTTTGTCTCTAACTCAATAGTTTTCGAGAAACGCCAATCAATTGTTTGGACGATTCTCCGAGGTTGGGCCAAGAAAATTTCTGAAAAAAATTCTGAAAAAATTTAAGCGAATTTAAAATCGAAAATTAGGAAAGTTTTCCTTGTTATAAACGCTATACTTTTCGAGTTTAGCCATCCTACTCATCTGAGTTTCAAGCGAAAATATTCATAAAAAAATCTCAGCGGAACGTTTTGAAAAAATCCAGGCGATCCAGTATAAACTTACGCAACTTTTTAAATCCTTGACATTTCCACTTAAACTCTTTAGTTACGTGGCATTTTCCAAAATTTGTCCTTTTTGGCCAAAAATGAAATAATTTTGCGAAAAAAAATCGTACGAAACTTAAAAAAAAAATGATAATGGAGCACCTTCTACCCCGTTCAAATTTATCATGGATAAACATGACAATTTTTTTTCCCATAAGTCATGCGCCCAATTCTCGATGGTCGAAAAAGAGCCGTACAAAGGTACGTACTGGGTCGAAAAAAAAATCATAAAAAATATTTCGAAAAAGCAAAACAAAGCTGAATTCGTTCCCTTTAAAACGCCGTTCGGTAAATTTAACTATCTTTTTTTTGACGAAGGATTGTAATTTTTAGTGCGGCAAGAAATATTGACTGGTGTTTCAAAACTTTTGAGCGACAGTGTATATTGGGATGTTGAATAAATTATCGCTTTTTTCGTGAAAATAAATACTTTATTTTAATAAATCATTCCTCATGCTTTCAAACATTTCGAAACTGTTGTGTGATCAACTCCTAATGATCCAGCAAGTTCAGCTAGAGTCTGACATGAGTCTTGATGAAGTAACGCCTCCAATTCAACACACCAAAATCATTATTTTTGAAACGTCCAAACCAAACAATTCTGCGTTCTTCAGCTGCAGATTTTTTTCGAATAAAGTAGTGCAGTAAAATTCCCCGCAGAAACTCTTTTTTGACACGAAATTTGACATGTTTAACACTAGGAAAAGAAAGTTGTTTACCACTTATGCGAAATGAAATTCACTGAATTTCAAGCATGCTTGTAGTACTTTACAGATGCGTTACCATCTTAAGGGGTCTTCTCACTTTAGACGCTAAAAAGGCTATTTTCATGAATTTTTTTGATAGGTTTATATTATAGATATTGATATAAAAGTTGTTACACTTAATAAATGCACTTTCGCAATACAACAAAAAAATTTTTAATGTATTAATGTAACCAAAACGAAGTTTTAACGTTTTTTTCCCGAAACACCGTTTTTCGACGGCTTGTTGATAAAATCTTCAAAACTACTGAACCGATCCTTATGAAATTTTAACCACAGATTCTTTACAACTATAGCTATAGCGCATATAAAGGATTTTTTTAAAAATTGATATTTTATATTTTTTAAATAACAAAATGGCTGACATTTTTCGAAAAGACAAAAAAAAACGTGGTTGTTTCACCTTTTTTGGCAACAAAAAAAAAGTAAATATCAAATTTTATTGTTGCCAAAAACGGTGAAAAAACACGTTTTTTTTTGTTTTTTTCGAAAAATCTCGGCCATTTTGTTATTTTTACATGTATCAAAAATCGTATGATATGCGCTATAGCCATTAAAATACTGAATATAAAACCGTTTGATTTTTCTGTTTCGGATGATCCATCTCCGAGATTTCATCAACAGCGCAGACCTGCAATTTTTATGGACATTTTTTTAACTATCATTTTCGTCTACAAATAGTGAATGAAATAAATTTAAAAAAAATTTAAATGTATTCTAAAGTGTATTTATTAAGTGTAACAACTTTTATATCAATATCTATAATATAAACCTATCAAAAAATTCATGAAAATAGCCTTTTTTAGCATCTAAAGTAAGAAGACCCCTTAAACTACACGCGCGCAGTTTTGGTAACGCCATCTGTTGGAAAACAGTGAGAATTTCTTCAACGTCCTAATACGTATGTCTCTCTATCTATCCATATATAAATAAACCTATAAAAAATAATCTCATCCATATATATGAGCTAATCTTTTTCGTAGCTTCTTTTCGGTAGGTCCAATATACGATAGTAAGTCCGTTTAATATTATGCTCGATCGTCATTCGCTCGGTTCTCCTCTGCGCCAATTCTTCTCCATTGTCCCTTATACCATTGTACGATTCTATATGTCAGATAAGATTCACTCTGTCTCCCGTCGAATTTCAGTCCCCGCCGCCTCGTTCCTCGTTCGATTCTCTCCGCCCACGTAACCAAAATGGGGGACACCCGCCTGATACATTTATTTTCTCAATTTTCACCCCCGTGTTCGTTCTCGTCGTGGCGATGTTTCTCTTACCCTGTTGGAAAGGAAAGCTCTCGGTGAACGCGTACATCCAGCGATGCGTATTATGCCCTACACTTCCCCGCCCCCCCCCCCACCCCCCCCCCCCCCCGCTCCCCCACTCGCCCGGCCCTTCGCACTATCCGCCCTTTGATATTCCTCGAAGAGACACATCGGGAAAGTCGCGGGGAAGATCGGAGTCGCAAATGCAGCTGAGACTGCTCTCGCTCTTTACGATTCACCCCCCCCCCCCCCCCCACGAGTCGCTGCTCCCATCTACCCTTCTTGAGTTCTCTGTCTGCACATTGACTCGGGAATACTTTTGCCTACGAGCCCCATCCCTGTTCTTTCCTTTCATATTATGCGACTGGGGGGGGGGGCTTCTGCTCTTCTTTCCCACATTCGACGGAAAGAAAGGAAAAAATATATTAAATATAAGATACAATAGTGTGCGAAGTTCTCTCTCTCTCTCTCTCTCTCTCTCTCTCTCTCTCTCTCTTTCTCTTTCTCTTTCCCTCCTGTCAGCATTGCTACAAGAGTTGTCGCGCAAAAGATGAGATCTCATCGCGCGATAAAGCTCGCAGCCCTTCATGTATGCACCCTTCTGCTCCTTCTCGCCCACGCCTTCCTTCACGCTCTCATCAATTCCCGCGAGGATGTGCGGAATATGGAAAATTCATTAAAAATTCAGAAATCAACAACGGGCACAGTGTGTTCGATACAGTTTTGCGCTATATGCTATTCGTCCTTTTGGCACAACTACGTCTCCGTCTACCACGTCTTTTTAAATGGGATGGTACCTTTTTTTCAACCATCTTGTGGAGCACCTCAAGCCGCATAAAAAAACATTAGGGGGTCCAAGCCGCTCAAGGTCATTCAAGGTCACCTATTAAAATGAAATACAAATCTAAATACCCCGGATCACTACCAACTATTTGGTAGTGATCCGAGATATTTAGATTTGTATAATCGATACTGACTTTGAATTACCTTGAACGACTTTGATCCCCTGATGTTTTTTATGCGGCTTGAGGTGCCCCACAAGATGGTTGAAAAAAATGTACCATTGCATTTTAAAAAGTGGAGGTGACCTCCACTGTGCGTTAGCGCCTCCACCGAAATAACTTCACACCGTACAACTTTTGTCGGGAACATTTTTTTGTGACGTCGATAATTACCGAGTTTCGGGTGGCAGAGATGAGAGGGACACACTGTATATGTGATGTGGATGCGTAGAGGTATTTTTTTATTCTACGCAACTGAGAATCGAGAATGTCTGAGATTTTGAGCAACAAGCGAGACTGTTTACGAATCCCTTTCCGATTTTATACATAAATGGGTAATTCCACCAATTCTGTGTCAGAGTTGTACCGGGTGGTCTGGATTTAGGAAAACTAAGAAGGTCATCTGAAAGGTCATATTAAAACAAGCATCCATGATTTTTTTCGAATTTTTTAATCCAATAGTTTTTGAGTAATAGCGGCTCACAATTTTTAAATTTCGGAAAACACCCAATTTTCAAATGCCCATAACTTCTTTCCAATTATAGCTAGAAAAATTAAAAAAAAAAACGATTTTTTAGAGTAAAACATGAACTTTTCGAAAAAAATATGCGGAAATTCTGGGTTATTTTTAAACTTACGAAAATCACGTTCAAAGCACAAAACTCGATTTTTCGGGCTTTGCCCCATTTTTCCCGGTTTTGAAAGTATTTTTTTCGAAAAATTCTGAATTTTTTACATCGAAATAGATTTTAAACGAGATGGGATCTCTAAAACATAAGCCTCAGAAAAATTAAATAAATTTTTTCCTCAATTTTTTGTATTTTATTTGACAATAAAAATTATTGTTATTATTATTATTATTTTATAAATTTGTAAGTGAGAGATTTTATAACCTCAAAACCAACAGTAGCTATTAAAATTAAATGATATATTTTTTTTAATTTGCTTATGTGACGTGACATTACCTTACAAAAACTCTGAATGTTTATTTACGTGATAAAAATGCCATTGAAGATTTAAATCAATCTTAAATCTTTAATGGCATTTTTATTACGTAAATAAACATTCAGAGTTTTTTTACTCTTAATGTTTACTTAAAGTAATGTGAATTACACTCAATGTGACTTAAAAGTAATGTGAATTATATTATAAAACAAACAACCTTTGCTACAAGAAGTAGGAGGATAATAAGGCCTATGGTTAAATTTAGTAGGCCTTAATAACCGTCGAACACGTATGTAAGAAAAACAGAATACAAAACATTTAGACCACGATGCGTTATTTAAATATTTATGATAATCGAAGCTTGAATTAATAAAGATAAAGACTGTGATTTTAGATAGGTAAGCGTAATATTACAAAAAATACTTACGATTTATTTGGACCGATTTTTATTATTGGTGCTGTGCGGCCGCGTCTCATGATGGATGATGCAGCACTGGCGGCGGGGAGCGGGGTATCGCGCCTCCGCAAACTTGTAGTGACACATTCGTGCAATGGGCGTCTCTGAGTGTGGCTTTGAGCGTGAGCGGTTATTTTAACGGGGTCCTCTAGTTTCTCGGCTGTTTTTTTACGGCTTTTTCAATAATTTTTTACGGGCAAAGCATCGAAATAATCAATTTCATTGTTTTTGCATAATCTTTATTAACATTTAAATAAGCTTTGCAAATTTTTTGAAGTCAAAATATATAACAGAATAATCGTTATAGTGACCGACAGGAAGACATCAAGTAAAAGAGGTGCTTGACGGTGACCAAGATTGCGGCTGTTCTGCTTATCCGAAATCAAAATACCAAACGGCATTTTAATCTTCATATTTAAGACTAGCGATTGAACTAGAGTGAATTCTAAATTACAAAAATTGACTTTTTTATACACTTTTGAAAATTACATTCTATTTTTTACTCATTTTTTCTTAAGTTTTTCGCTCGTACAAAAAAACTATCGAAGCAATCATAATAATCCTAGTTCAATCGCTGGCTTATAACATATTAAAGATGCTGTATAAATTTGAACAAGATCGGTGCAGTAGTTTCTGAAATATCGTGGTCACCGTTTCGAAAAATGGTGTTTCGAGAAAAACGCGTTTGAAAGTTCGCGCATGTGATTTATACTTGTGAACCACTTCGAATATCGAAAAATCCTTTGGCACACATTTTCTACATATGTTGTAGATGTGATTTATGAAGAAAAAATATCGATTTTTTCGACCCGAGAAACTAGAGGACCCCGTTAAATACGATGTTCGTTACCGACAGGCCTTATTAGCCGACAGGCCTTGTTACCTACAGGTACCTTATATGGATGTATAAGGGAAAATGATATTTTCAAGTGGCGATATCTAGGTAGTGTTTTCTTTAAATGTGATTTTTTATTGGAAGGAGCATCTGTTCAGGTGAAAATCATTCTCCATATGCGTATAAATCGTCGCAAAAAAATAGATTTATGCAGGGTAAGAATTATAAGGTGGCTTTTATTCTAAGCGGTGCGGCGATTCTGCGACCGTGAAAAATATGACACTTAATGGTTGTTCAAATCCTGTTCGAAAAAAATACAGCGTAATTTTACGACGAGTAGAATTTGCCAGAAAAAATTGAGCATTGTAAAAAAAATCTTAATTCCTTTTTCAGTTCAGAAGAATGAAGATAGCTAAATTCCAAATACGATCCACTCCTAAAAAAACTTTTTTTCAATAGAATTGAATTCTATCTATCCATTTTTAAAGGCATCTTCGACCATTTTTCTTCTCGACGACGGGATGCACGAAACAAGTTTTTTCAGGAATATTTCGTATTCGGAATTTGATTATCTTCATTTTATTTAGCTCAAAATGGAATTTTAATTTTTCTCTAGAATGTTTCATTTAAAATTAATAGCCTTTATTATAATGAATCAGATAAATAATCATCATTAATAATTAAACGCAAAATCTCTTTAGGTTTAATTACTTGCGAGGTCTTTAACAACCCCTTTCCACCTCATAATTCTTACTGTATATATATATATATATATATATATATATATATATATATATATATATATATATATATATATATTTCGTTCTTTAGTGAAAATGTAGCAATTCGATCATTTCTTCACGTCTATCAGCAATTTCAGCAGACGATGAATCCATCGCGATTCGTGAAAGGCCTCTGTCGATCTTGACTACTGCGCCTCGTCCTCTTCTCTCGTAAGCCGTCGAGAATATTTCATTAACAGTTGGTTCGGATGCCAGAAATCCACTTATCTCATACTTCGTCGAATGAAATGAATGGAAAAACACAGTGTAGATAAAATCGTTCTCCAACACAAGTACACACCCACACACACACATATAAATATATAGTGTGTATATATATATATGTATGTATATATATACACGATATATGTGTGTATGTATATATATATATCGATTTATCGCAGCAGAAGATAATCCGTGGTTATATTAAGTCAGAGTTTCTTTAAGCTGATGGTGGTGACGCTCGAGTTTTTTTTCGCTGACCTACGTTCGAATCCCTCTTAGCGGTCGTCTTTTTTTTGTCTCGATTTGCGGCTTTTCTCCTTTCTGTTACTCGGCAAACTTTTGGAAATGGCCAGAAAATTCGAGTACGTACATACGTATAGCGGCTTTATCCGCAAGATCTGACAATCCGCGAAGCTCATCCGAACGGCTCCCAAAAACTTTCACTCTTATATTTCATACACTCGCCGCGATGTTGTATAAACACATTTTTTCCCCCCCGCACATAGCTTAATTTTTGCGAAAGCGTCTCTATCATTTTCGATTACTCGTCACGAGGCTTCAAAGAATTTTATTCGGCGAATTTTATTTGTTTTTCACGATGCATGCTGGTATAGAAAAATAATGTGGTCGATTTTTTTCTGCAATTGGAGCTTACTCTGTACTGAGTTTTAAGCTTATATATATATATATATATATATATATATATATATATATATATATGTGTGTGTGAATGTTATACAAATGCTACAAATGTTCAAAAAGAAAAAAAACATGTCTTGATAGCATAATTATCACCAATTGTCCATATCTATAGGTATATGGATATATTTACATATAGAGGAAATTGCAATTTTATTATGCGATCAATAATAGTGAAATTTATATAAAAATTTACTTCGTACATAAATTAGTCGTTTGACATTCCGTACCATTTTTTCATTATATCTAAGAGTGCAACGTGCCATACGGACTCATGTAGAAGTACTGCTAATTAAGGAAGTTGGCGCGGTAGCCACAATCCAAGATTTAAAAAAAATGATATGTTGTTGTCAAGATTATACTGAGTTTTTACGATTTTTTTGACATTTTTTCACCACAAAACAGCGGGGATGAAAAATAGTTCAATGTATCTAATTTTACGTGCGGTCAGATGGGCAAGACGTTCACGCATTGGTGTAATTTTTTTGGCTCTTTAGCACCAAGGTAAACCATTTTAAACAACGGAGTAACGCAAACTAAACCTTCGTAAATATTTAGAAAAAGCCCATCTTGGCCATCGTAAACCATATATATTCAATGTTAAACCATGAAGGTTTGGTGAAATATTACAAATCTTGGTTGGCGAATGAAGAGCATTGCTGCCCAAATAGGGTTTTACAATCGGCACAGTAATGGCCCACGACTGGTTGCCAGAGAACAAACGATGGCGCGGTAATGGCTATACAAACGGGCCAGATCCGCACCATGCATGGTTGGTAATGGTAAACCAGGAATGGCTGCTAAGACTGGGCCAACTATCGTACGCCCATATTGGCCCAGCAACGGCTGCCGGATCTTCTGCCGGGAATGAAAAACAAAAAATTGACAAATTATGAATATAAAAATTCTAGTAGTATCTTTTTTGTTTTCTTATGCTTTACTTATGTCCATGTACATAGAATAATTGCATTAAAAACAGTTTCTGCATTGTTCAACTTTTTACCTTTCATCGGGATCGAACCTGCGCCTTTCGTTCTAGTGTCGAGCGCCCTACCCACTTAGCCATTTTAACACTTACAGTACCCATCGTTTGTTCGTTCCTTACTTTTATGCCGATAATTTTATTCGTGACATCAAAGTTTACCGACAGTTTTTTTAGTCCATTTAGGCTGTAAAAATAACTCGCTCGTTTTGGGTGAAGTTCCGAAAAGCATACTCCTCTGATCGAGCTGAAATTTTGCACCGAACTTCCTCTCATTATCCTAAGAGAAACCGTTAACGGATTTTTGACGACTAGCAATAGTTTTCCATACATCGCATTGTAAAGTTTATTATTTCACGCCATACGAGTATATCTATATACCCCATAGATACCCCCCACTCCTCCGGCCGCGCTGCTTCCTGGCAAACAGTGCTCGCCCGTATGTGCATATCACTTGCCATGTGGGATGGCTTTGTTTGGATTTATTTAATATAGTAGAAGCGCAATACAATAAATAACTTTCAATATCCGATATATCGAAAACTATTGCTAGTCGCCAATATCCTTTTAAAGGCTCTCTTAAAATATTGAAAAGAAGGTCGGTGCAAAATTTCAGCTTCATCAATAGGATATGCTTTTCGAAACCTTATCCCTTGTTTTTACGCGTTACAGTTTAACGACCTGCATTTGCAAAACGCCCAAAAACAAACCATCAATGGGTGGAATAGATCTGGCAAGCCGTTCATCCGCCTACGATACCCAAATGCTGATCGCCATATTATCGGTGCAATGGAATACCAATGGCCCACCAATGGCTGGCATAGATCTGGCAAGCCGTTCATCTGCCTACGATACCCCAATGCTGATCGCCATATTATCGGTGCGATAGTATTGGCCCACGAATGGCTGGCATAGATCTGGCAAGCCGTTCATCCGCCTACAGTACCCCAATGCTGGTCGACGAATTATTGGCCGATTATCAGCAAACCGTTTAATGGCTGAATGCTGGCATTTTTGTTACGACAGGCGACCCTATATGGGTGCCAACCTCAATGTCCGCGAAGTTGCCGTATTTCGGCAACACTAAATGTTGATTAATGGTAATAATAAATAATCTCGTGACATAAATATAAATAGGTATAATTATAGATGGCAGACATCTTTTTTGAGTTACATAAAACATTTACTGACGTAGTTTTACCATTGAAAATGCTTATTAAACTGTATATGTTTGTTGAGGTAGGCTGGGTATAGGGGCCTGAGTTGGCTGGATGGCACACGAAACTAACGCTACCCCCACTCCACCGCCACTGTGTTGTAGTAGAGTGGGGAGAGCTGGGACATGCGGAATGCCTGTGATCGGTTGAAAAATGCGCTCTCTCCACCCAATTCTAATCTTGTGATTAATTTAATAATTCCTTTACAACCTATATTGCAAATATATTACAAAAATTATATAACAATTATTACATAAACAATCCCAAAGAATCAAAGCCAAACGAACCCAATTATATACCACGATGTATTAATACTTTTTGAAAAATAATAAAAAACACCTCGTATTATTTACATCTACCTGTTTTTTATTATCCGAAAAATCATTTTCAATGCCATGAAATAGTTGCACTTTGTGTAATATCTGTAGATTTTTTCGTAAGAATTATTGACAATGTTTTGCCGTTTTAAGTTGGTAGCAACCCTAACGTTTTTCTCATTCACGTAATGAAAATATGAAAATGCACACTTTTGCGGTTTAATCGTATATTTTATGAAAAAAATACCATCGGCGGAGTAAATCTATACCTCGTATGGTGTTTTTGAAATTCGTTGAAAAAACAATGGTAATTTTTTAGGTAAGCAGCTTTTCGACGAATAAATACTACGAGCAAAAAAAATTATAATTGTTTAAGTTTGGAACCCAATAAACCCAATATAGACGTCGAAATGTTAAAAAATGCCCTATTTTATCACGTGTTTCCGCGAACTTCAAAAACCTCATAACTTTTTATGGGGGAAAGAGGGGGAATTTCAGCTTCCCCCGACTGAATATCATCATTTATAACCCAATAAAAGAGAAAATAGCAACAAAAAAAGTTACGCTCATTTTTTGGAAAACTCACTCATCTAAAGAGTTACCACAACAATTCATGAACCTCATTTAACTCAAGTGGACCGCTCAAACCTCCTTAAAAGTGTAATTCTTGCTGGGCCAGTGTATCGATCCCGAACTTCGCATACGGGCTTGGACCAAACGAAGTAATAATGTACCAAATTTTGAAGGCCATAACAGCATTTCTGCAAAACCACTGTACTTATTCTTGAATCGCGTCCAATCGGTATGGAATACTTCGTACATGGAGTACCTACAGCAGTAGATCCGTCAGTGTAGAGGTTATCTGTAGCGCGAAAACTAGGATAGGGGTGAAAAAATGTATATATGTATGGAGTTTCCTTTTTCCTTCGGTTTGTTCTCGCGCCTTCTCGAGATAGCGCGAAAAAATATAAATGTATAGAAAATGGGAACGGAATGCGAGGAGGAGTAGACTCCACGTGAAATCCTCCTCGCGATCTTTTCTCACGGCTTACAAAGTTGGCGCAATACTCGAAGCTGATGTCTTTCCGCGGCTCTCTCTCTCCCTCTTTCTTGCTACCTTTTTCTCTTTCTTTCTCCATCTATCCTCGATCTCTTCGAGTCTCTTCCATCGCACTTGTTCTTTTTCTTCAATATAGCAACCCATTCCTTCAATTTTTCCTTCGCGTCTCTGAAGATCCGCCAAGTCCCTTCACCCTTATCCGCAAACCTCCCGACGCCACACCCTGATCACGTGTGCTATGTGTGTGTGTGTGTGTGTGTGTGTGTGTGTGTGTGTGTGTGTGTGTGTGTGTGTGTGTTGTGTGTGTGTGTGTGTGTGTGTGTGGTGTGTGTGTGTGTGTGTGTGTGTGTGTGTGAGAGAGGGAGAGAGAGAGAGAGAGAGAGAGAGAGAGAGAGAGAGAGAGAGAGAGAGAGAGAGAGAGGAGAGAGAGAGAGAGAGAGAGAGAGAGAGAGAGAGAGAGAGAGAGAGAGAGTGAGTGAGTGAGTGAGTGAGTGAGTGAGTGAGTGAGTGAGTGAGTGAGTGAGTGAGTGAGTGAGTGAGTGAGTGATGTGAGTGAGTGAGTGAGTGAGTGAGTGAGTGAGTGAGTGAGTGAGTGAGTGAGTGAGTGAGTGAGTGAGTGAGTGAGTGAGTGAGTGAGTGAGTGAGTGAGTGAGTGAGTGAGTGAGTGAGTGAGTGAGTGAGTGAGTGAGTGAGTGAGTGAGTGAGTGAGTGAGTGAGTGAGTGAAGTGAGTGAGTGAGTGAGTGAGTGAGTGAGTGAGTGAGTGAGTGAGTGAGTGAGTGAGTGAGTGAGTGAGTGAGTGAGTGAGTGAGTGAGTGAGTGAGTGAGTGAGTGAGGTGAGTGAGTGAGTGAGTGAGTGAGTGAGTGAGTGAGTGAGTGAGTGAGTGAGTGAGTGAGTGAGTGAGTGAGTGAGTGAGTGAGTGAGTGAGTGAGTGAGTGAGTGAGTGTGTGAGTGAGTGAGTGAGTGAGTGAGTGAGTGAGTGAGTGAGTGAGTGAGTGAGTGAGTGAGTGAGTGAGTGAGTGTGAGTGAGTGAGTGAGTGAGTGAGTGAGTGAGTGAGTGAGTGAGTGAGTGAGTGAGTGAGTGAGCGGGCGCGTGAGTGAGTGACTGAGCGAGCGAGCGAGAGACTTTCAGCCTTTTTCCTTTCTCCCACTTTTTCTCGAATCTATGAAAAAGCATTTTTTTTGTTCAGAGCCACCGCAACCTGTTACCGCTCTTTTGCAATTTTTTTCTTTCCCCCGAAAGCCATACCTCGATCAGTCACTCGCATTTGCGGCAATGTGCGACGTACCCGATCAAGTAGCCCTTACACAATCGACATCAAATTATCGTTTTATAAATCTATACTTTCCTCGGGCTTCGCACCTCAAACAACGATACGTTTGTAAGAATGGTTGCCTGCGAAACGATTCGGGCTAAGTCGTCACCCGTCACGGACAACCAGTAATTCGAACGAAGCGACCGCCCTTCTCACATTTTATGCCTTGCCCTTAGAGAGTCGAGAGTATGTTTTTTATGTTCGAGAATTCATTTTACGTATAGTATTTGTTTAAATCAGTTAGTCAGCTGTCTGTAATATAAGCAAAACGTTTAATCATCTATGCAACTGTTAATAAAATGGATAAAAATTGTGAATACTAACAGTGTCGCGAAATGTGGAGGGTTCATTCGATTCGAAATGCCCGGTGGATGCGCACATTGCGAATTCCTCTTTACTTCGCTTCCTGGCCAGTTTATCCGGCCCTACCTCCAGACCGAAGCTGTTCGTCCTCTATCCGCGATTTTTGGCATTCCACCCGCGATACCGTGAATACGAGAAACGTGTCCGGATCCAAGGCTCACCGGTGCCCACCGCCACGAAGCATCGATATTCCTGAATTCCTGAGCCGGATACTCGTGTCAACGCGTACGCGCTGTCGACACGGGCGAAATGAAAATGGCCATCCATTCGTGACAATTTATCGTACATTGTCCGTAACGAAAATGTGTTCTTATTTTTTGGTTATAGGAAAAATCAGTGAAAATCACTCGTGTTACGGGGCTACATCTACCTAGAGGCCTGAAAAAAATTGCCAAATTCCGATGTTTTTTGTGGGAAACGGTTCGTGAAAAAAAAGCATGGTTTTCAACGCGAAGATATATACAGGACGTCCCAATGTCACGCAACAATGTGCATAAGCCTGTGGATATGCAAGACCCTGTAGATTGAGAGCCTTTGAAAAAAAATCACCAAAAAATACGGAAAAACAAAAACATGGCCGCCGGCGGATGATGAAATTTTTTGCGCGACGTTTGGCGGTGGACGCTCTTCAGCGTAAACGGTCCACCCAAAATCTAAAAACCAAATAAATTATTCGAGATAGCAATAAATACGAATTGTTGACGATCGCCGATTTTTTAAATATTCTTTTTTTACAACGTGGCGACGAACTGAAGTTCGAGCATACAAAATCTATGAAAAAAGTCGTAATTTTGACGTAACTGTTGAAAAATGAAGATCGATTATGAAAAAGTGAGATCGTCAACGACCTTTAAATGTTTCCCGTCGTATCCCCTGTAAATTTGGAAACAATCCACCGAGTGGTTCTCGAGATATCATGTCCACCGACTTTGAAAACAGTTTCTCGAGAAAAACGCGTTTAAAGTTTGAAGTATGGTGCGGCTACCGCTCGCCCAGCCGACTTTTGAAAGCTGTAGCTCATTCAATTTTAGGAATATTTCGATGAAATTTTCAGGGAACATAGCTAAAAGGTGATACTATCGAATACATTTTTTTGGAAAATGCAATTTTGTATCCACCTAGGTAGATGTAGCCCGTTAACCATTCGTGGACTTGGCCGATACTTGGATAGGTGACCGCTTAACGGCGCAGTGGCTTGCGCGCCGTAAAAAAGTGAAATTCCATTAAGGCCCTAGGCCACTCTAGAAGCCAAAAAAATAGGCTTTTTGGGGATTTTTTTCTTCAGAAAAACTACAAAATATATTGAGATCCAAAAAGGGTATTTATCATACATATCAGTGACTGTATACAATATTTTTTTTGAAGCGATTAATTTGATGTTTTTTCAATTTTTTCGATATATTGATTTTTGGCCAACTGGCGCACTTCTAAAGTGGAGAGTGAAAAATTTGCCCAAAAAATCGTCAGATAATTATTAATAACAAATGAACTGTGCAATATAAAAAAAATCCTACGTGCTTCCATAGACAATGTATTTTTCAAGATATATTCAACATTTCAAGTAAATCGGTTGAAAATTGTCTAAGTTTCCGGCCAACTAAAAAAATGCAGTTTTGAGATAAACGAGTTTGACGTTTTGAGATAAACGCGTTTAAAGTTTTGAGTAGCTCGCTCTGGACCAGGCGGCCTTGTACTAAAATTCGAAAACCGAGTACTTAGAGATTTTCCTCGGCCATGATCTTTTGGGACATCATTTTTGAGGCCCTAGGGGACCATTAAAAAAAATCGATCTTTCGAAAATTCTAGAGTGGCCTAGCCCCTTAATTGTAATATATGAAAACCGTACAAACTAGCGTGCAATCGAGTGAAACAATCAGCAAATCACCGTGGGCGAAAGCTTTTTAAAATATGTGTCGGATCTTCTTTGAGGTTCGAGTTTTTTTTAATCAGTCGTCTAGAAGCTTTCTTCGTGGCGGAGGCATAAAAAAAGCTTGAACAGATCGGCCGTGTCTTCGTAAACGTTCCACATTTACGTGCATTTGTGTCGGCCCGTACCAGTTATATCTGGTCGATCCTGCGGCTAACAAGGCGAAAAAAATGTATATTAATTATGAACGTGTAGGAGGGGCTGCTCGCGCGCGCCTTGCGGTTATATTAAATTCTTATGGAAATTTTCTGGCCACGTTGAGGTCGTGAGTCGTGAGAGGGAGAGAGACAGAGAGAGTGAGAGAGCGAGAGAGAAAGGAAGGGAAATTTGTACGGAGAGGGGCCCTCGTGACTCGTAAAGTTAGCTATTGTGTTATAAAAATCTAAATAATTTCAGCTTCTTGAGGAGAAGAGGAGAACGAGAGCAAAGGGAAAAAAGTGCTCGCCTCTGTTGTACTTTTCTGGAGTTTGCAGCGGGAGTACGAGATGGTTGAGTTTGGAAAGCAAAATAGTAGTGAGAGGAAGAGAGAGAAAGAGAGAGAGGGAGAGAGAGAAAAGTTAACTGAGAGGTCAAAGAGTCCTGATCCAAGAAAAGCTTTTCTCGTTGTCGAATTTTTCCTCGAACGAGAACTTAAAAAGCTCCAATCAGATATTCTGATAATGTTTACGAAATCAGTACATCCGTGACGACCTTACGACCTTCGTTTTTTTTTTTGTACATTTTTTATTATTCTTGCCCGCTTCTTTCAGTTCCTTCCACTTTTTTCGGGAAAAAAGATATACATGGGCATTTCTACCCTGGGCAAACTTTAAGGTATTCCTTTCACCGAGGGCCGTGTTTTGTGGAGGCATAAGCGGGATCTTCTAAATCGTCGGTAAATTACAATTGCGCTTAATAAAAACATAAGTTATAATGGATTATTATGCACAACGATAAACGAGAATAAAACATTTCGCGCAAATTTAGTAGTTTGAGACATTTTTACATTTATTTGAAACGTCACGGCTACGAAAATTCTTCTGCTAGTCGCATTTTTCCAAGGTTTAACATTAATATTTTCTTCATACGTTCGGTAACCCTCTGCTTTTATTGTCGTTACGGAATTTTTAGACTGTTTTACACCTGCGAGCAGTTTATATCAGGCATCTAGAGTTATTTAGTGTATAAATTATTAGATAGAAATGTGGCCAGCGTGACATGTCCATAAAGCGCCGTATAAATGAGACGATTTTTAGGGTTGTAATGTTTCGTTCAAGGTTCGGTAACTTGGCTTGAAATTTTACCAGTAAACTGGAATGTATTTTTACTTCATTATAGGCGAAAATCAGTTAAGTGTAAAATATTTGGGTTCGAGAAAGGAATACCTTAAAAGAACCAGTCGTTATGATTGTCTCCTCTGACAAAAGATAGTATAGCTTCTAGGCAGGTAAACTAACTATACTTCGTTGACAGGGCATAGTACGGCTGACACAATAATATTAATTGACGACCTATCATCATCGGCAGCACAACTAACTAGGACTTATTGGCAGGGCATTCATAGTATGGCTGCAGAATTATATTAATTGACGACCTAACATCATCGGCATCACAGCTAACAAGGACTTATTGACAGGGCACTCATAGCAGGGCTGTCTCAATCGTATTAACTAGCTAGCTATAGTTTATTGGCAGGACAACTAACTATAGTTACTGGGCAGGGCATCTATAACATGACTGACACAATTACATTAGTTAACGATCTAACTATACACCATTGGTGGCATAAGTAACTAGGACTTATTGGCAGGGCGTTCATCAACTTGGTGTGGCTGTCACAACCGTATTAACGAACTAGCCATACTTTATTGGCAGGACGACTAACTACAGTTCATTGGCAGGGCATTCATAGTATGGATGCTACAATTATATTAATTCACGACATAAATATATATCATTGGCAGCACAACTAACTAACTAGCCATTTATAGTTTATTGGCAGGATAACTAAATAACTATAGTTTTATCGTAACGCAGTCATAGTATGACACGACTACATTAATTGACGACCTAACTATACATTATTGGCAGCATAACTAACTAGGACTGATTGGCAGGACGTTCATAATACAGCTCCTACAACCGTATGAACTAGCCAGCTATGGTTTATTGGCAGGACAACTAACTGTAGTTCACTGGAAGGGTATCCATAGTATGGCTGACACAATTATATTACTTAAGGACGTAACTATACATCATTGGCAGCACAACTAACTAGGACTTTTTGGCAGGTCATTTATAGCATGGCTGACATACTTGTATCAATGAATGAGCTAACTTTACACGATTGGCAGCACAACTAATTAGGACTTGTTAGCAGGGCATTTATAGTATGGCTGCCACAACGATTTTAAGTAACTAGCAGTAGTTTGTTGACAGGGCAAGTATCTATAGTTCATTTGCAGGACAACTAACTACAGTGCATTGGCAGGGTGTTCATAATATGGCTGACACAATCATATTAGTCAACGACCTAACTATACATCATTGGCAGCATAACTAACTAGGACTTATTGGCAGGACATTCACAGTACGATTGCTAGCGGCAAAACTAGTTAGTTTTTTCCCTCCCAACCGTGATTAAATCGCAGGGCCTGATTTCGTTGCAAAATGGCCCAAATATATGGTACCGCTTCAAGTCGTCCTATGTACCTGCTGCCATAGATGTTCCCGCTGACTTTCAGCCTGTTGGCAAGCTCGTAACGACCAAAAACTAACCTGGTCTCGTCGAGCTTTTCCACCCCTTTACTCTCGCTCTCTCGCTCAGTTTCTCCATCTCGCCCTCTAACTCTCGCAATCCTTGCTCTGCTTCCTTCCCCTCAAATCATCTCGCACGTGTCCCATTCGTTTCTTCTCCTGCGGGAGCTAACGGCCAACTTTCCATCCGCCCGTTGCCTGAGTTAACAATTCGGTTACGAAGTTCGAATGACGTATATGTCTGTTCCTTTCCTGCTTATCGTCTTTCCTCCCTCTCAAACCCTTGAGGTTTGGCTTCTGCCGAAACACCCTACATTACTGTTTTTCCTCCTGTCCTTATCTTCTCGCGAATCCCGTACTACTTCGCACGAGTTTTTTTCGCTGTGCGCAAAAAGAAAACGGGCGAAAGAGAGAGAGAGGGAGAGAGAGAGGGAGAGAGAGAGAGAGGGAGAGAGAGAGAGAGAGAGAGAGAGAGAGAGAGAGAGAGAGAGAGGGAGAGAGAGAGAGAGAGAGGGAGTCAGAGAGAGAGAGAGAGAGAGAGAGAGAGAGAGAGAGGGAGAGAGAGAGAGAGAGGGAGTCAGAGAGAGAGAGAGAGAGAGAGAGAGAGAGAGAGAGACGACAAGAACGCACGTTTTTCCGTTTCATCGACCGGGAAAACGAGAACGGAAGGACGAAACACTAGCCGTATCCTTTTTTACCGCCGTCCACGTTGCCATGGCCCGTCGCTTGTGCGAAGAAAGGCCGCGAATTGTCTACGCTCCGCCCTGCTCGACACCCCCCCCCCCCCCGCAACAAAGTTCTTGCCTGTCCGTATGGAACAAATGTAATAATCGTCCAACCTCGATATAAGACAGTCCACCTCGCCCTTTTCCTAGCGTGATGAGGGCCGGAAATTTCCGGAAGGTGAAATACCCCTGTTCATTCTTCATTTCGTCTACGAAGAATGATAATAAGTATGGTATGCTTTGACATTTGCAGGGAAAATACACTTTATCAGTCGCTTCAATGAGGGCGTTCATTGGCGAGTGGAAAATAAGTTAAGAGGGAAAACTGAAGGACGGAGATGGGAAATAAATACATTTATGTGTAAGACATTTATTCCTTGCATATACTTCATACTTCGAACAGTATTAGGAACAAGATGCATTCAAGATAACTTCTGACCGTCAATTTTAATCCCGGCTGTTATTTTTTTAAGCTTATTGTACCAGCTTTAAAAAGCTATTTTTAAAATGTCTATATAAATATTTTTATACACATTACAGCGATTGAAAAATATGTATGCATTCTGGGGACAATATTGAAAGGCTTTTTTCGAATAGCCGCAATTTTTGTAATAATTATGATACCGATTTTTAAGGAGAAAAAAAACCTTTCTGTGACTTTAAGAATCTTCAATGAAATTTCAGAACCATTAATTATTTGCTGAGTTATTTGAGTTTCAGTGTAAAGAATTTCTCGTTCGATTAAAGTTCGGAAAAAACGTTATACAGATAGCATTTTTGAAATACAATATTATCCAGATAATTAAAAAATATCATCCCATTCCTATTATTCTATATCATTCGAAAAAAATATTGTCCAGATGATATTTTAAAAATAATATATGATTCGATGTATAATATTCTATATTATTAACAAAAAAATATCATCCAGAAAATATTTTTTTTCGAACTTGATTCGAATGAGAAATTATTTACGTTTAAACTTGGGTAACATAGCAAGTAATTCATATTTATTAAATTTGGGTGATGATTCTTAAATATCTGAAAAGATTTATGCCTCCTTAAATATCGTTGTGATAATTATTACAAAAATTACGGCTATTCAAAAAGAGCCTTTTGTTAATGTCGTCAAGAATGCATGCATTTTTCAAATGGCTGTAATTTGTATAAAATAATTATATAAATATTGAAAAAGAGCTTTTCAAAGCTGAAAGAATTGGTTTAAAAAAATAATCGACCATATTTGAAAAATGTTAGTTTTTGAATTATTGAAGCTCGAGCGTAAAGGGCGAAATTTCCGTGTGTCCTGTGAATCTTGAGTTCGCCAGCTCAAATTGGACATTTTTTTGCGTACTTCATACATTGATTTGAATCAGCAAGCAATCATTTTTTTCGACACACTCCAATCTACTAATACTTTCGAGATCATCCTAATCATTGCGAAAACCCTTTTACATTTTGCGCCTTTTCATAAATCACCAAATACACCGGCATAAACCCAAAACTTCAGAGGCGTAAAGTACATGTGAAACGGAGACGAAAAACCAAAGCGCGATGGTGGTAACAACGGTACGTTTGGAAACAATTAAAACAAGTCCTTATCCTCGGGTCAGCGCTCTTATTACCACCAATTATTCACAATTATTATTCCAGCTAATCCATCAATGGGGTGATCGATTATTCTCGCGAAGTTCAACCGTGTTTCCGCCTCGGACGAGATTGATCGCGGAAAACTCTTTCGCGAGACTTTTGACGCGCGATCCATCACACACGTATTCGGTGAAACAATTTTTTTTTACAATCAGTGTGATGTATCGCCGCACCGAGAGAAGGAACGGATTAGTGACGAAAGAGTGGAGCTGTGCAATAGGTTCGTTCGGCAGTGATTAGATGCAGAAGGATCGATCCAGCTTCGGAAACAAAAGAACACGGACGAAAATAAAAATGTGTGGAGGAAAATAAACGAGTCGTAAGGAAGGTACTTATGCGATTCACATATGGTGCACGTGATTTTCTATTCCTGTACACACAGGGGGATATGTGTACACACACACTAATATATATATATATATATATATATATATATATATATATATACTAGGCGCACAACTAAGTTTTCGGGTTTTATTTACCAAAAGAAAATCGAAAATTTTAAAACAAATACAAAAAATGGTTCATTCGAAGTATCGTCCCTCGCTATTTACACATTTTTGCCATCTCTCTGGACGATGGAACTGCGATGGCACGGAGCGTTGTCGTGCTGCAATATCACAGGTTCGTGTCTCGTGCCCGTTCTGGTCGTTTTTCGAGCAATGCGTGGTTCAAATTGATTAGTTGTTGTCGGTAGCGATGCCCATTGACAGTTTCGCCCGATTTCAGCAGCTCATAGGACACGATTCCTTTCTGGTCCCACCAAACGCAGAGCATTGTCATTTTTCCGAAGCGATTTGGCCGTGCCGTCGATGTTGACGCTTCGCCAAGTTAAAGCCACGATTTTCTGCGTTTGGGATTCTCGAAATAGATCTATTTTTCGTCGCCAGTAACAATTCGATGCAGGAAACTCTTTCTGTTCTGCCGCAAAAGCAAAATTTCGGAAGTGGCTCTTCGATTTTCCATTTGTCTCTCAGTCAACTCATGCGGCACCCACTTTCCTTCCTTATGAATTTTTCCCATGGCGTCCAAACGTTTCGAAATACATTGCCGAGTCACATTTAATGCCTCGGCAAGTTGATCTTCTGTTTGAGTGTCACCTTCATCCAATAACGCTTGCAAATCGGCGTCCGCAAATGTTTGCGGTCTTCCCGAGCGCTCCTTGTCCCCAGTTTCGAAATCGCCACTTCTGAACAGCTTGAACCAATCTTCACACGTTGTTTTTGATGGTATAGGTTCGCCGTAGGCCTCCTCAAGTAACCGACGTGCTTCAGCTGCTGTTTTTTTTACGTTGAAGCAGAAAAGCAATGCTTCCCGCAAATGCTGTTTATTTGGCACAAACTTTGACATTTTCGAGGTTAGAAAAAAGGGCGTTGTGTTGCGATATTTGTTTATATTACGACTGGCTATTCTTAACAGATGTCCAAGCTATAAAGACGACCAATTTCAGACCTGTATGCCGACTACATGTGTCGCTAGCGCCATCTATGTGTGAAACCTGGGAACTTAGTTGCGCACCATATGTATATTATGGTGGTACAACTTTGAGCTACATTTTTTTCCTTTTTCTCACCACCCAGTTATGTTCTTTGGAGAAAAAAAATTGTCACATAAGCTGCGAGCGGTAAAAAATACTCAGAGGTCGCTCAAGTCTCCCAAAAATTCAAATTTTCATTACAAAATCGACTTTTTGTTCGTCCACTTTCTCACCCATGAATTTTACGCTTTATAATTTTCAAATCAACCTCGCGAAAGCTCTGACCGGCCAATGAATATTTAATGGTCGCTCAAGGTTTTCAAAATTCAGAATTTCAGCCAAAAAATAAATCTCGCATGCACTATAATTCCTTGTAGCATGAAAACAAAATAAACAGCGAAGTGTTACATTTTCTGAACAATTTTTATAATAATTTGTAGCAAACACCACTTAGACGATATGTGTTATTAGATATTATTATGTATTATTGCATTATGGCGTCGCTCGTCATGGAGTACAGCTTCGAGTGGTCCGCAGTTTGACTGTAGAGAACAACTGTGGGACGCATTCGATGCGCGGAAAACAGATGCCACTTTTATTTTACGAATAAAATGACCTATAATTCTGTTCACGGACAAGATCTTTAAAGAATTATTTGATGAGAACAAAGATTACAATTGTTGGGTTAGAAGTGTGAGGTAAATTTGAAGAATCTGTTTCTAAAGAAAAGAGGATTAATTGTTTTGAACATTTTTCAAAGCGTCAAATTTCTGATTAAGAAGAGTAAAAGAAAATGGCAAAAATTGGAAATTTCGAAAGTCTTGAGCGACCACTTAATATTCATTGGCCGGCTAGAGCTTTCGCGAGGTTAATTAAAAAATTATAAAGCGCAAAATTCATGGATAAGAAGTAGACGAAAAAAAAAAATCGATTTTTTAAATGAAAATTTGAATTTTTGGGAGACTTGAGCGACCTCTACCTTCTTTGACCGCTCGCAGCTTTCGCGAAATTGTTTTTTTCTTCAAAGAAGATAATTTGATGGTGAGACAAAGAAAAGAAAATAGAGCTCAAATTTGTTCCACCATATATATATATATATATATATATATATATATATATACATGGTGTCCTGTTATGAATGGATAATTCTGCAACTGTCAATAGACCAGATCATGTCCTACTATATGCTGGAATTTCAGTTTAGTAAAAGTCCCACTGTTTTCAAGATTTTAGGCTTTATGTTATTTTTTAAGAAAAAAAAATCATATGCTGTTGGTATTTCGCATGCCCTTTCTAAAAATCATGTAAATCGACAATAACTAAGCAACTTATTTAAGTAACTAGCAGGAAATGCGTAATACATTTTTTTTATACCGCAGACTGTCAAAGCCACATGTGACTACAAAGCACAGCAGACTACAAAGCATTGGTTTGTACGAAAATTCTGCATAAGATCTTTTTTCATGACGTTTCCTGAACACTTAAGGTTAAAAAGAAGCCTTTCCTAGATAAAACAAATAACCAACAGTATTAAAAAAAAACCGGGTAAAAAAGTTATCATTTGTAGAAATGGAATGCGAAACACCAGACTCTTACTATACTGAAATTCCAACGTATAGTAGGGTATGCTCTGACCTATGAACAGTTGCAGGATTATCCATTCATAATAGGACACCCTGCATATATACACAAGGTAAAATAGTTATTTGAAAGCATGCGAATACGACGACCGTCCTCATAGTAGTCTATGTGAGCATATTTATATAAAGGTCATCACCAGGATTCTCGGGTCCTCAAAATCAACGACCCGTTATAAAAAACACAGAAGCACCATTTTCAAAACAGCCAGATGTGCTCCTACCCGAAATGACACAGATATTACACGCTCAAAATATAATTTCTCTCTCTCTTCTCTCTCTCTCTCTCTCTCTCTCTCTCTCTATATATATATATATACATTGATACATACAAATATATAAATACACACACACAAAGAAGAGAATTGTACTTATTAGCAAAAATGCCCTTTTCATTATAATCCCTCGTGTTTTCTGGTTCACCCCCCCCCCCCCCGCGTTCCCCGAGGCGACTTGCGTCTCTTTCCTAGGGGGTTCACTTGGTAACGACCACTTGTACAGCCCAACTTGCTCTCTCTCTCTCTCTCTCACTCTCTCTCCCTCTTCTCCCCTCTATCTCTGGAGAAGTTACAAGCCGCGATACAGCATGAGGCTGAAAAGAGTGTTTTCTCTCCCCGATGCTTTCGAAAGCGCGAGAAATTCTGAAACCAGTCTCCTCATTGGGGTGAGTTTCACTCCCCGTCTGTGCGAGAGCGCCCCTTGATCCGCTCGTTCTACTGGGATTCGAAAAACTCGCAAAGGGTCTTACTCCTATCAAGGACCGCAGCTTCGATAACCACGATGGAACAAATGTACACGGCTTTGTACGTCTCGTGCAGAGGCGTGCTGCGAGCAGAAAAAAAGAATTAGTTGAGCAAAAAAGAAATTATCTCATTGAATTTGCCCACAATACGACGTGTACATTTCAGAATGAACAACTTTTTTGCTCAACGTTTCTTGCCTTCCGTAGCCGTCATCGTAGAGCGAGGGGGGGGGGGGGGGCGAAAATAATTTTGCAGTGGAGGTCACGCATTTTATTGGAATTTTTTAAAGTTATATATAGCAGAAAAATACATCGATTAATTTTTTTACTCTTTTTGCAAACGTCGCGAGTTCTACGATTGCACAACAGAACAAGGTGGAGAGAAACGTCGATTTTTGGACACCTCAATTTTCTCTCCGTAGATCTCACTCTCGTTTTCTTAATTGGAATTACAAATATAAAGGGTTTTGCTAAGTCGTCGGGGTCTCTCGCTGGGGTGTAAATATATAACTGCAAATTAAGTGATGAGATGAGAAAATTTTGTGTGTATATATATATATATATATATATGTGTGTGTATATATATATATAATCAGAAACAATTTATTCGTTGTCTGGAAGTTTCTGCGGTACCTCAAGACGACGAAATCTCATACTCCACGTCTTACATCAATTTTCATGCCTCTTTTTCTTCTTGGGCACTCGCCGCACGGAATTGTGTAGAGCGAAGAACCATTATAGCGATAACGAATTAATATGAATTTTCATACTAACTTTACCGCCAGTCTCCGTCAAACATGAATTGCGTATTTAATTAAAAGAATAATGCCAAGGATAAAAAATAATGACTTGCGTCTGAAAAATTAACATATGTTTGTTTTTTCAATGAAAAAATAGTTTACTGCACAAGTTCATTCGCACATAAAACGCGTAAAATATTCACGCTGGCGAAGAAAAACTCTCGTTTCTTAATTTTCCTAAGTATAATCATTTTCCGTATATTTTTCGCCTCAAAGCAAACCCGAATGTAATAATTGCCGTACTAAAAAAATAAAAATATAAAAACAGTCACTTACATTCGAGCTAACGTAGTCTACTGGATATAACTATTTGTCAAATTCGCGTACGTTCGTACTACGACGTGGATCCCTTACGGGATACACCGCGCGCTTCGTACCCCTGAAATATAGCTGGGGGACATATTTTTCTCCTTCTGAAATTCATCGCCGAGATTGTCTTACCCTCACATGCGTAAAGAAAAATAATGACATTTTATTTCCCCCCACAGCGTATTTTATATTCGAGATAAATCCGACAAAAACCTCTGCCTCACATATACATACATGTGTGTGTGTGTGTGTGTGTGTGTGTGTGTGTGTGTGTGTGTGTGTGTGTGTGTGTGTGTGTGTGTGTGTGTGTGTGTGTGTGTGTGTGTGTGTGTGTGTGTGTGTGTGTGTGTGTGTGTGTGTGTGTGTGTGTGTGTGTGTGTGTGTGTGTGTGTGTGTGTGTGTGTGTGTGTGTGTGTGTGTGTGTGTGTGTGTGTGTGTGTATATATACACACATTTATATATATTTATATTTATACTTATATTTATATTTATGTGTGCTTGTAATTGCAGCTTCCTCTTTTCCGCATAAAAGTACCGTCGATTTCGCTACCGTTCCCCCAGCATATTATTACAAGCGATTCGACTGTATCTCATGGACCCTTCCACCCTCGGACATTCAAGAAAAATAATGACAGCCATACTCCATTCCGATGTGCTACATATGTCACGCAGAAAATTATACGAAAATATTACAAACGTGGAGAATCGTAAGAAAACAATCATATTAAAATTACGCCTTAAGACATCATCATTGCTAAATAGAAAATTTTAATTTTCTCGGGCTCGCTCAGGATTCTAGAAACTCCTCATTCGATAAGTTGGATAATTCAACGAAGCTGTCTTCATTCATATCGGAAGAATTAACATTATCGAATTTGTGAATGCGTCACCCGCGACCGAACTGTCAGAGGGTTCAATCAATGACATGTATGTCAAAATGCTTTTCTTGGCATCTTTTATTTCGTAGGTAAAACTGTCCTGGAACTTCCAAGCCGAAACTTCTTGAAGTTGTCGGAGCCTTTTCATTCTCTTTCTCTGTCATCTTCCATTTATAGACATTCAAGGGATCGAGAGACTCGACTTTTCTCCATTTTTCTTTACAATCCTGCGGCTAGCGGAGGTCCGGAAACCTCGACCCGACGCCACTAACTTATAAATATGATAATATGCGAACGAGCCAAGCAGTAGTCATGAAATAGTCCCTCTTCTGTCATATATATATATATATATATATATATATATATATATATATATATATATATATATATATATATATATATATATATATATATGGGTCATTCCATGTCAAATCGACAAATTTTTTACCTGACCCCCTTTGATTTCGCTGAAAATTTTCTATCTTTTTCTACCCCCCGAAAGTTATTTTTCAGAATTTTTTCAAATTTTTTTTCCCGACTCAAAAAAAGTTATGAATTTTTGAAAAAAACCGCTCTTTTATTTTTAAATTGCCAGAACTTTTTCAAAAATTGACCGTTTGGGAACTTTTTTTTTTCAAAATTTTTGTTTTTAAATGTAGTTTTCGAAAAAAAATATGAAAAAATTTTCAGAATCCCAGATATATGAAATATTTTAGTTTTTTTGAAAAAACCGTAATTTTCTCAAAGTCCAACCGTTTTTTTTTTTTTTATTTTGCTCTAAAAATACTTCAACTAATTCTGCAATGATCCCCGTTAATCAAAAGATGTGACCACAATCGCTTCTAATTTTTTTTCTTGATTATAAAAAAATTTTTGTTGAATTTTTGCTGATTTTATATAACTTTGTTATGAAATTTTTTTTATTTCCTCGTGAAACCTCAAAAGTTAAAAAATAAAATTTTATTGGAGAATTTCAAGTGATTATCGTCCAAGAAATTGTTATTTAAAAAAAAAAATAATTTTTTTCTCTCATTGACGTTATTTTTTTACTCTTATGGACGTTTTTTTTTGGTACTGAAATATGACAACTTAACGTCATTTTGGTACTGAAACATGACAAAATAACGTCAATGAGAGAAAAAAATTATTTTTTTTTTTTAAATAACAATTTCTTGGACGATAATCACTTGAAATTCTCCAATAAAATTTTATTTTTCAACTTTTGAGGTTTCACGAGGAAATAAAAAAAATTTCATAACAAAGTTATATAAAATCAGCAAAAATTCAACAAAAATTTTTTTATAATCAAGAAAAAAAATTAGAAGCGATTGTCGTCACATCTTTTGATTAACGGGGATCATTGCAGAATTAGTTGAAGTATTTTTAGAGCAAAATAAAAAAAAAAAAAAAACGGTCGGACTTTGAGAAAATTACGGTTTTTTCAAAAAAACTAAAATATTTCATATATCTGGGATTCTGAAAATTTTTTCATATTTTTTTTCGAAAACTACATTTAAAAACAAAAATTTTGAAAAAAAAAAGTTCCCAAACGGTCAATTTTTGAAAAAGTTCTGGCAATTTAAAAATAAAAGAGCGGTTTTTTTCAAAAATTCATAACTTTTTTTGAGTCGGGAAAAAAAATTTGAAAAAATTCTGAAAAATAACTTTCGGGGGGTAGAAAAAGATAGAAAATTTTCAGCGAAATCAAAGGGGGTCAGGTAAAAAATTTGTCGATTTGACATGGAATGACCCATATAAAGGAGATGGATTGAAGTCTCAAAGAGGGAGAGCATCGAAGAGGGAGTTTCGACGCGAAGTCCTCGTTCGTTCATCTCGTTCTTGCGTAGTTCGACTTGCAGTACATTTCCCACCCTCCGCGTTTGCTCTTTGCCTCTTCTCTTGACTTCTATTTATTTTCGTGTCTATAGATACGTACGTGCACGGGACATTCCGCATCGGAGTTCATACTTTCGTAATTCGATATCGGACTGGGTTTTTTTTTTTTGGTAACACGATATTTCGAACGATCGCACTGTTTAAGGCCTTAAGCTACTCTAGAGGCCGAAAAAATAGGCTTTTTGGCGATTTTTTTTCAGAAAAACTACAAAATAAATCAAGATTACAAACAGGGTGTTTATCATACATATCAGTGACTGTATACAATAATTTTTTTGAAGCGATTAATTTCAAAATTGTCTGGCTGTTTGAAAATTGAATGGCTTGGTGATAGCATTTTGGAAAATTACAAATTGCTAAAAACATGTCTGTAAATTGTTTTTGGGTTTTTGGTGGTGATAATGGTGCATTTGAGAGTTCAGGGGGGGGGTGGAAGTTTTTTTAATATTGGGCAGGGTCGTTTATCAATATTGATAGGGTCTTTAAAATCACTAATAGATAAATTTAGGTATTTTTTCATGGGGGTCAATTCAACGATATTCCCACCTCCAAAATCAACGATGTATTTATTTAATGTTTTAGTCATTGGCTAATTGTACTCTCCGATTGGCTGCTGGTACTCGTGCTCAGACGCTTTTTATCTTACGCAAGATAATTCTTGTTCTTTTGCTGGTGCCTTTTTTACCGCGTCGCCAGAAATCCTCATCCCTGGGTCACCCTCCCCCACCCCTCTATCGCTATTTCTTCCTCTCGTAATATCGGAGCTCGGGAGATACGAATTAAAGTCATCCCGAGACTCTCGCACAGCTGCTGCCTCATCCCTTTTCATCGCGCCTTTTTCTCCACCCCTTTGCGCTACTTCTACATTAAAAATAAAAAATAAAAAAACGACAACATCCCAAGCTCTTCGATCAATGACGAGTGATTATTGCGAAAGGTAATAAAAATAGCGTACGAATTTTGTCATTTTTATTCCCCTTTGTTTCTCCATGAGATTTTATTCCTCAATTATGAAGTCAATTTACATCAGTGATTTATGGAACTCGATTATTCTCCGTACCGACGTGGTATTTTGAGGAAAATTAAGGAAATATTGTGGTTGGACTTATAAAAAAGTTCGCACGGATCAGATTGGGCTTTAACTTTAGCACCGCGTTGAGCGAACCCTTTGAAAAGTGAGAACGTAGCTTCTCGGCTAGTACAACGAACCCTCTATAAGTGGATGCATTTATTTCTGGACACTGGGGCGATACAGATCACGCTGCACAAACGTCACCAGAGAGAGGTCTTTTGAGACTTTTAGTATTTCAGTTGAACGAACTTTTCGCGCTCCACTTTGATTGCTTCCTCAATTACCCGGTCAATCGATACATTGAAACACTTGTTTGCAACAATTGGATAGCTTCTTGCTATTTTTGCAGTCACGTCCTCCCCGAAACAACGGCCATTAAGACGGAATGACACCTCATCGCGGTCGGTATGGTAGAACAATTATAGATTCCCAAAAATCTCTGAAACGGCTCTTCAGATCCCGTCGAAACTTTGCCAAACGACGTCAAATAGATAGACGAATAGCTTCCAGCCCCTCAAATTTTCTGAATTTGAGAAAAAAAATGTAGATTGGCTTATCATAAGCCAATCTAGTTTTTTTTTCTCAAATTTAGAAAATTTGAGTGGCTGGAAGCTATTCGTCTATCTATTTGACGTCGTTTGGCAAAGTTTCGACGGGATCTGAAGAGCCGTTTCAGATATTTTTGGGAATCTATAATTGTTCTACCATACCGACCGCGATGAGGTGTCATTCCGTCTTAAGGGCCGTCTTCTCACTTTAGACGCTAAAAAAGGCTATTTTCATGATTTTTTTGATTGCTTTATATCATAGATATTGATATAAAAGTTGTTACACTTAATAAATACACTTTCGAATTACATTAAAAACATTTTTTTGCGTATTTATGTAACACAAACAAACTTTAAACGCGTTTTTCTCGAAACAACGTTTTTCGACGGTTTACTGATAAAATCTTCGAAACTACTGAACCGATCCTTGTGGAATTTTAACCACATATTCTTTACAACTATAGCTATAGCGCATAACAAGGATTTAAAAAAAAATTGATATTTACTATTTTCTTTGCCAAAAACGGTGAAAAAAAACGTTTTTTTTGTCTTTTCGAAAAAATGTCCGCCATTTTGTTATTTTTCCATATATCAAAAATCGTATGATATGCGCTATAGCCATTAACATACTGAATCTAAAACCGTTTGATTTTTTTTGTTTCGGATGATCCATCTCCGGGATTTCATCAACAGCGCAGACCGACAATTTTTTTAGGATATTTTTTTAACTACCATTTTCGTCTATAAATAGTGACTTGAATAAAAAATTTTATAAATGTATTTATTAAGTGTAACAACTTTTATATCAATATCTATAACATAAACCTATTTTTAAAAACCATGAAAATAGCCTTTTTTAGCCTCTAATGTGAGAAAACCCCTTAAGGTTGGTCGGTGATGCGCGAAAATGCCTTTATTCCAATCAATGATTACCAATAAAGAAATAAAAATGTAAAGATACCTTATTCGTTATAAATATCTCTCCGTCCTTTTAAAGATAGTCGATATTTCATCATTCTTTTCATTCTCCGAGCAATTTCTATAATGTATGTATTCTATTCGTTACTTATTCTAACGTTGAACGAGCAATTCAGTATTTGTAAATTTTATTTCCAATGGAGGTCAGGATTTCTATGCAATGGGGTAAATGTAGCATTTTCGAGGGAGAGAATGTAATTCAGGGAGGTCTTAAATTTGGAAAACTCATCAAAAAGATTGCATAATACAATCGATTTCTGCGAACTAATAATATCAGTCGATATACATTTTTCGTCTGGCTTATGCATGCTCGATTTTTATTTCTCGCTGGTTTTCGAAGAAAGAAACTTTTTACTGCACAAAATTTATGATTTTAATCATCACGCTGGGATTATCCATAAATTCCGTTTTATCTCTTAAATCAGAAGTTTTTTTTTCGATTGAAAAATTCTTGAACCATAAATTTGTTCCTAAAAAAAAATGTTGACTCGTAAATGCGTTCGTTAAATTAAATTTTATACTCGTAAATGTGTTCATCAAATAAAATTCGTCAATCATAAATTTATGACATTCATCATAAATTCCATTTGTAATTAAAATCACTCTGCCGAATTAGTTCCCAATTATAATCGCCCATCGTACTTCCACTGCTCCCCGTCGCTCTTTCTCTCCCTTGCTGGTCTGGGCAGCTTTCTCTCTCACCAGTCCGTTTACAGGTCCCACTTGCTCAGACACAACCAACCATTTGTTGGTGAACAATATTGTTGGACGCATATTCACGTCGAAAATGTATGAAAAATATAATTTAAAAAGTACATTAATCCATGGCAAAAATTCAGCAAGACTTTGCACTTTCTCTCATTTTCCAAAAAGGAATAAAACGAAACGACGATTTTAACCTAGACTCAAAAGTCACTTTATTTTACTGCCTGAATAATCTACACTCAGAAAAAAGATTCATTATGTTCTAATAAATTGGCACATTAGAACATCATTTAGTAGAAATTAATAAATGTTTACTCGTATGGAGACAGTTTTTATGTGATTGTAACTACAGTATTTATTCGGCGTCACTAAATATGTTTTTTTACGTGCCGATTTTTCACATCAATTAAAAGCTATATTTAAAAGAGCATTTGAATAAATTTTTCCTCAAATCAAATAAATCACGCATACGCTTACCAGCTTCTTCCTATGCTAATTCTTTTGGTACAAGTGTCAGTGTTGCGTTTCGGAAGTGAGAAACTCGAAAATGAGGGATGATTTAAGTGTAAGTAAGAATTTAAAGTGAGAAAAAAACGTTCAAGTGAGAAAATAATGATGGACGAAATGACACAATTTCTCGAGAAAAAAAAAACAAGCTGGGAGTTTATGAAGAATCCTATTCGATGTTAAGGGGTTACCCCCACTTGCGATTTTGAAAAAATCGATTTTTTTTATTGCATTTTTTTTAAGTATAAGTATCCGGGCCCATACTTCTGTATGGGCCCGGAATAGATGACTATGTAAGTTTACAAAAAAAATATTTTCTTCGTGTAAACTGAAATTGAAACTTTAAACGCGTTTTTCTCAAAATGGCATTTCTGAAGTCGGTGACCAAGATTACTCGAACACTAACGAACCGATCTTCTTGAAATTTTTTAGGCTTATTTAATACATAAAAATGTAGTCTTTAATCGTTCGATTTTTTTTTCGAAAAAAATGGCCTTTTATAGCCAAAAAACGGCCGTTTTTTTCGTTAAAATCGAACCATTAACTTTGACTGTCCGCCATTTTGTGAAAAATGAATATTTTTTAAAATCCTTCGATTAAAGACTAGTTTATACTTATATTTGACTAAATCCAACCGCATTTTTTTCAGATGATCCACTTCGCCGCAATGTTGGTCACCGCAAACCGTGTATATAAAAACATTATTTCATTGACGGCCATTTGCCACTAAACAATGTAATATTTTTCAATAAAAAAATTACTGAAAGTTCTTCAAGATGTGTTCTTTAAGATGGTATATTGATCGATTAAAAAAGTTTTGTAGTTTTCTTTAAAAAAATTCATGAAAAAGGCCTTTTTTGCGCTACAAGTGGGGGTAACGCCTTAAGAACAACTCTACTTGTCGGAAATAAAACACCTATTTCTTCTAACTTATATATCCTATTGGATGTTAAGAAAAATTCTTAGTGAATCTTAAACATAAACTTGAATAAAAAATTGCCTTAGCTGTTGATACAATCATAGTAGGCCGACATACGAATAAAAAAAACTCATTCGCCGGGAGACAAACTTCTTCGTCCTTAATAAATATTTTTTCTGAGTGTACCGATAAAAAAATAAAATTTACACCGATTCGTTTTGCATTGTTAATTTTTACGCTTTTGCCTCGATGTTGCAATAATATTGAATACAACATGAAACGTACGACCTCCAAAGGAAATGTCCAGCCCCTTTCCCAAAGCCACATTTTCCAGCCACACAGTTGCACCGGATTCGTCGATCCTTTTTTTTCTCCATTTACTTAAATCCCTTCACGAGTGTAAATCGTAGCAATGGAAAAATAAATTCCGTCCATTTCGTTGGCACATGTCATCCTTCAGGCCTGAAGTCCTGGTTGTTTAAAACGAGGGTGTGTGTTGGTTCTACGATAATTTGCTGCATCAAAGCCATAACGAGGGAAGCTTCGCTCGGAGCGATATGTCCCTTTGAATTTACGTCACCCAGCATATCATGGGAGAGCGATGACGCTGAAACATAAGCACGTACACGTACGTGGAGTCGACGAGCCATTAGAATAATTAGTTCGGTCAGTTAGAAGTCTGGTCTACGGTCTATCAGTAATGGATACGTGTACACACGACAAACATACCCATACACGTACGTGAATTCTTCCATGGGATATTTAACGCGAATTTTTCACTCGCCACATTTGTCAGCAAATTTGTTCATAACGCCTCTTCGCTGATGAATTATACCGTGTGGCTCATTCCAGACGGATAATCCTGTGCATTCTCGTACGCGAATGTAAATAGGGGTGCATATTGTCCGCTGACGCGGGCAACCGTACACCTTCGCGCGCTTGCAATGTAAACGTTGCTTTTAATTATTTCAAGTAGTGTGTACAACGCGGATCGTAAAAATACACCTCTTGAAACGGGAGAGCTCGTCGGCCACATTTTCCTATTCGTGTACTTTGGTATGGAGTACCTGCAGCGCTAAAGTACTCTCACTGTATATGTTCTCGATTAACTCACGCGTCGAAATAACTCGGACATTGTTTAAGAGAAACATATTTTAATATACGTAAATAATAATAAAGGGTGTCGCAAAATAACCTTACATTTTTAATTGCGCGTCACTTTTTTTACGTGGCGAACATGAAGTACTGATCTTTGACAATTGCACTGGCAAACAAAAATTATTTAATTTATATAGGATCTATTTAAATGAAATAGGTTTTTTCATTGTCTTGTGGCCTACTACGATCTTATTTGTTTGAAAGATATTTTTTCATTTGTTTTAGCTATTCTTTTCATATATCAAATATATATTCGAATTGAATAAATAAAGATTTGATTCAAATAAATCTTTATTTGCTTACAATGTACGCTGTAAATATAAGTGTACTATATGCATAAAATATTTCAATAAAATATATTAATTAGTTAATATCATTGCGATAATTAGAGAGTTTTATCGAATAACATGCTGGAGATTTTTCAAACATTACATCTTCATTAGATTATTGACCTATATATATATATAGTTTTAAATTTTAAGTGTTGAGATTTTAAGATTTAAATCACACGTTTTTTTTTGTTCGATTAAAAAATTCTTGACTCGTAGATGCGTTCCTTAAATTAAATTCTATACTCGTAAATGTGTTCGTCTAATGAAATTCCTCAACCATAAATTTATGACTTTCATCATAAGTTGATAAATCAAACATAACCTATAAATATATATATAATTTATTTTAAATATATTTTTTTATTCAAGTCAAAATCTATTTAATATCGCCCAACAACCAAAATTTTTACTTAATCCTAATAAATCTGTGATTCTGTTTCATCTGTTCAAAAAACAATTAAGTTGAATCCACTAAGTGTATCTATTGAATTTTTTAAAAATGTACATTACATAGAATTTTCGTAGAGTCAACCATTCTTCTATTTGATTGAACTAATGGTCTGTATTGCACATATTAAAGGGGAGTGGGGGTAGAGAGGGTGGAGAGAGAGGAATTATATATATATATATGCCACAAAAAATCCAAATTGAATCGAGTGTTAATAAAAATTTCACAGTAAATAATGTTCGACAACAATAGTAAATAATTTGACACCGCTGTCCACTAATTATTCATTCCCGGTGTACAGTTTCACCATGTTAATCCTCTCCGAGTACTTTTTTGTTCCACAAACACCGAAACGTTTACCTACCGCAATTGCGTTAAGTTCCAATTTGCATTCGATCACTGAATTCTCCGACGGTTTTTTGGATCAGTAAATTTCCCGACTCGAAATGAATTTTAACTTAACGAAATTTTGCCAAAAATATTTCATCGCTTTCGTTGAGACTCGGAGTGCCTCGTGGATTGGAGGCTGTATGGTTGAGGTGACTTTTCCCTTACACGCGGCCAGGATGGACTTAGTTACCAGCTGGTTGTGCGAGCGCACGCAACTTAAGCCTTTTCTTTGGGGTACATTTCAATTTCATTAGCTCGGCTTATAGATATCCTGCGACCTCGACGCTTTTGGAGCCCTTCTCTCTCGTTCTCCTTCTCTCCTCATCTGCGTCTCTTACCTTCCCCCTTACCTTCCTTCGTCCCAACAGCGTGGGTGGACCAGCGCTTCTGCTAATATTCTCCGTGTTGAACTCTGCAATCCCCCCCGCCCCCAGCTGCACCCCCCACCCTCCACCCCTCTCGCCAACCCTTGCCATTCATCCCCCCGCTTTCGGCACTCTATTTATTCAGTCGCGTAATTCACAACCGGAAGGTGCTCACCGACCGGAAACGTATACACCAATCTCCACCCCCGTATGCGGCCATTGTTGCTCTCGGGATGTTCGCCGGCAAAATTCCCTTCTCTTTCTCCGCGCAACTGTTTTATGCATCCTCGTGTATTCCTCTGTCTCTGGGTAACCAATCAAACCGCACCGGAGCCAACCACCTCCCGGCTACCCCCATCGATTCCGGATCATCAAAAAAACATGTATGCACACCGTTGTTTTTTGCCCTCGCGAAATAATAGACGCGCAATTGAGTATGTGGGAATTCCGCGTCGGCTTGCGATCGGCGTATTCAAAAAGGGACGAGTCGTAAAGGGAATAAATTCCTGTACCTCGGTCGATTTATTTCATCGGCGTTCGAAGATCGATTTTTTTTTCGACGATGCTATCGTGATATCTTGATAGGGCAAGGGAGCATATTTTTTACAAAGGCTGATTATGCGGAAGCGGAATTAGTGTACAATGAGAAAAAAAATCATTGATCCAATATCATTGGTGTTATTGAATGAAATTTCGTTGATTCAATTGTAAAATTGTTGGTGTAAACAATCGGATTTATTAGGCCAAACAAAACGCTATTGACTTTAATGACATGATGAAAATTAAACGTTTTTTTTTTCATTCAAAAGATATATTGTTAGCTGAGAACAATATATTATTGAAACTATCTGAAAAATGATCGCGAACAAATTATATAGTTTTAAATGCATTTTCTGCAACGAACAAAAAAAGCGTTTCGATTCATAACATGAATATTGTTGATTCGAGTACACAAGAAAAATTGAATTTCGCTCGTTTGATTCAGATAAAATTTCTATCGAGTAAATATGGTATTTTATTTTTTTCACCATGTCCGATATTGATTTTCAAGTGCATTATTCGTTAAAATATTAATGTTTTATTTTGATTGAAAAATATTAAGCAAATGTCTGAATTAGTTAAAAAATTATGCGAAAATAAAATTTGTTTGTTGCGCATTTGGTTGAAAAAATTCAACCAAATCACGGCCGAGCGCCACCGAAATGATAGGTGTGAGGAAACCCGTAGTTCTCGGAGCAACCGCTAGAAGCCGCACGCACGCTCGTTTCTCATAAGCGTAGCGCGAATCGAAAACCTACTTAAGGCCTAAGGCCACTGTAACGGTCCAAAAAAAAGGTTTTTTCACGAATTTTTTGCTTCCAAAATTGAAGGTAATTGAAAAAAAAACTTTTAAGGGTGTTATCGGGCATACATTAAACTTTATTATCAAATTTTTTTACAGCAAAAAAAAAACAAAATGGCGGTTCCACAGCTATCTTCCCGGGGCATGTTTTGCTTGCAGGGCTCCGCGGCACGCAGCACCACTGGTGCACTTTTGAATCTAGAACAAAAAAAAACCATCAATCTAGAGGGTTATAGCTAGAGAATGTCGATCGGATTTTAAAAAGTATCAATTTTTGTGGATTTGGCGTGCGTTTGAAAAAAAAAATTGATTTTTGACGAAAAAAACGGCTAGTTTTTTCTTAATAAAAAATCAATAAATAAAGTTATTGAAAATCCCGATCGACATTCTCAAGATAATGTTAATGTTCACATCTGGTCAAAATTTCAAGTAAAAAAAATGAAAATTGTTCGAGTGATGCTGCGTGCCATTTTGAAAAACCGTATTTCGAGAAAAACGCGTTTAAAGTTTTGCGAATAGTTTTTTATTGGAAAAAATAAAAAAAAGAAGGTAAAAAAAAATTTACCGTTAGTCTGCAATCCCAGCACCATACATTTGTCCTTCGATGGCCAAATTTTCGTCTGGCAAAATTTACAGTGGCCTTACCCCTTAAGGATGTATGGCAGCTACTGCAGAGTCGTTACAGAACTGATTATGCAATTTGCAAAAATCGCATTTAAAGACTAAATAAAATCATTGTAGTATTCATTGAAGCTAAAAAGGAGATTTACCACAGCTCAAAGTAAAACATACGGTACAGAAAGAAGAATTTTCAATTTTTAACTGCAAATTTAGTTGCTGATTTGATGTACGTTTTCCCTGACGTTGTCGTGGTTACGACATACGAGCTAAAGAAATACGAAAACGGTCCCATTTAACTCGCAATATCTCGCAAAATATATGGGCACATGTCGATTTTTTATTTTTACTGTATCATGCATATTACAGCGATACCGCACAAAAGTTTTTTTTACAAAAGAGTACTCCGGAAATACCTTTTTTGCCAATGTAAAGGGAATTTTGGACGTACAGTCCTATGTTCCCCGTGTTAAATGACCCAACTTTGAATTCGTTTATCTCAGCATTCACGTGGGCAAATTTTGTTTTTTTAATCTCAAAAAGTTCTCGATATTTTCCTTTACAATATCAGTGAGTTTCAATTCTAACAGTAGTAAATAACTTAGTTGCCATACATCCTCAAACACCGGAGAAACTCTAAAGAGTATCGCTTCTTGGCCTGTGGCTAAGATCAAAGTGTGGTATCTGTTTTCATGAGTTGAATATCTGATATTCCCTCCATGGACATTCCATTGGATATCTGATATTCTCTCCACTATTATCGTGAATAATCATTCTAATGCTCACTTTTGATTCAAGATTTCTTGAAGTTTTATTTAAAAAATTGAAAATTTTTCAATTGTTTTCATAAAACGAATTCGATCAAACACTTTATTGTGACAATTCTATCCTATTCCAAAAAACTGCATGCGATTTTTCAAATATTTTCAGGAATTCTCGTGAGTGTACATTTATTTGAACCAACAATCAAGGAATGTTTGCAAGTGCGCATAAAATCATATTAAAAACACGACTTCTTAAATTCACAAATGTAATGTTTTGATTGCAATGAACATTTATTTCATCGAATATCATATTTTTTTCTACCAGAGACTGAATGCGTTGCTACAGATGACCCCTGTACTTTGTGGCCAAAAATACCATTATTCCGGATCCATATTGTTGATATTTCAGTCATGATATACACATGTCTCTATCTCATAATAGTTGCGTGATATTGCACTTTTGATATTGTACGGAGTACGAAAATGTTACGTCTATGGCGTATCCGTTTTGATGTAGTAAAAAAATAATCCATTCTATTGACAAAATTTTTGTACGAAATGAAAATTGTTGTAGCAATCGCTTAATTATTTCATCCATACATCTACAGACTGTATATAGAATGATTTCAATAGATTATCATTTTATTTTAAGGATAATGGAGATATGGAGAGAACAGAAGAGATTGTCAAATAAAGTAATATGTTATTAAAATCAATCACATTTCCCAATATTTTATAGTATTCTAACAATGTCATATATCGGTGGCACTCCGTCATTAGACATTTATTTGGGTCAACCAAGGTATTTTTTTGATTCAATTGGTTTTTTTTCTCAGTGTAGTGACAAGTGTGGGATGAACACTCAAAGGGCTTATTCCACTTGGGGTTCGAAAAAGGGACCTCACAAAGGGCTCGCGAACCTCAAGGGTTTCGAACGAACAGGAGAATTTTAAAAATCTGGTGCCTGACCTTCCAAACTTGGGAATCTATCTACTGAAAAGAGCGCAGCGATAGGTGTGGATGGAACACTCAAACGGTTCGCAAAAGCCCTTAAGGATATTCGGACGAACACTAGAATTAAAAAAAAATAAAGTCCACCCAACTTAGCGATGTATCTACTTCCGTTGAATTTTCATCGAATTTTCATTTCACTACCCTGTTGCTTTCTATAAACTTATATTAATCGTCCGAAAGACGCGTATACAGAGTGAAAAAATTAAATAAAAGCTCTCTCGAGGCTTTATCCCGCCCGTACTCAATCCCCGCTTGATTCAGTGTTATTTCCTCTATCAGAGCCGGAAGACAGATGATACGTGTAACACGACGCGATGTTATATATCGGAGTGTTAATTGAATTGAAAAAAAAACAACCAAAGCCCACACGCGCGCGCACCCACACTTCAAAAAAAGTGACGCCCAGACGTGCAAAAAAAGCGAAAAACAAGTGGTGCGAGAAAAAAAAATGCACACACACGCACGCATACACAAATGGACAGAACTGTTAAAATTCCGCCAGTGAAGGGAAATCGCGTATCGACTGTGCGATATATTGTGGCTGGAGCTTTTCCTCTGTACCATGGAAATGTACCATTCAGAGCGACCTCTGCCCGTTTTGTTTGCAAAAGATCCAGTGACGTGCTTTTGCGATTGTGTTGTGCACGTGTGCTCTATACGAACACCGTGTATACACGTTTATCAGAAAAAATATATTCGTTAACTCATTGTTTGATACTCAAGGACTATTTGTTTGACGAGGTATATATATATATTTTTTACTTATTTATTTACATATTCACTTACGTTTATTGACATATTTAATTACTTATTTACTTACATATTTTTAAACTCTTTTTTAACATATTTATTCACTTATTTATCTACTTATTTATCGACATATTTGTTTACTTATTTATTCACTTATTCATTGCCATATTTATTTACTTTTTAATTTACATATTTACTTACTTATTTATTTACTTACTTACGTACACATTCATTTACATGTTTTTTTACTCATTTATTTGCATATTCATTGAAGGCTTCAGGAGCAGCTTCGAAACGAAAGGGCGCAACTCACACGTCACTTTCCGCGCCGAAAAATCTATAGCTTCGGGCCCTTTTGTTTTTCGACGCCCGTGTTCCATCGTTAATTTACCACTTTCATTACGAAAATACGATTTTTCTTCCCGAGGACATCACACGTCGTACTCAATTTTTAACTGCTGTCGCGAAAAAAAAAATGCCTCGGGTCGAAAATTAATGTGTGACGAAAAAGAATGACTGTACGATAAATTTGAAAGAAGCTGTCGGCTTATACGAGGGGACACGCGACCCGGGACAATACTCGGATGGTTGACCGCTTGGGGCTGGAGTGGGCCTTGACTACCGAGCGGGATAGCAGTTTCACCCACCTTGCGATTGGGAAAATCCGTGAAAACATTCCTGTACCAGCGATGGTTTTCGTCAGTTTCCCTGTGCCCTCGTGCACATGCGATACAGTAGAGCGTCCTAAAAAGCGTGGCTGTGGGCAACACTTCGAGGAGAAGTTTTGTTCAAGTTACATCGGCAGAGTTTTTCCTCAGTTTCCCTGTGCCCTCGTGTCGATGTAATACGCTGGTACATTGGGAAATGCACTCGTGGACATGTTTATTCGAATCGCATCGGCAGAGGTTTTCCTCAATTGCCCTGTGCCCTCGTGCGGATGCGATACACCTCCACATTGGTAAAGGCATAAGTGTGGGAAACACTCCGAGGAGACGTTTGTTCGGGTTGTATCCACGGAGGTTTTCCTCAGTTTCCCTGTGCCCGCGTGCGCGTGCGATACGGTGGAACGTTAGAAAACGCGTCACTGTCGGCAACACTCCGAAGGGGAGTTTGCTCGAATTGTATCGGCAGAGGTTTTCCTCAGTTGCCCTGTGCCCTCACCTGGATATGATACGATGGTACATTGGGAAATGCACAGTTGTGGGCAACACTTCGTGGCCATGTTTTTCTGAATCGCATCGGCAGAGGTTTTCCTCAATTGCCCTATGCCCTCGTGCGGATGCGATACACCTCCACATTGGTAAAAGCATAGCTGTGGACAACACTCCGAGGAGACGTTTGTTCGGGTTGTATCCACGGAGGTTTTCCTCAGTTTCCTTGTGCCCTCGCCTGGATATCATACACTGGTACATTGGGAAATGCACAGCTGTGGGCAACACTCCGTGGACATGTCTATTTGAATCGCATCGGCAGAGGTTTTCCTCAATTGCCCTGTGCCCTCGTGTAAATGTGATACCCTTATTCGTAAGCGCATGCGAAGCAACAATAGAAACGATAAAACGTACGCAACCAAAAAAACCTCTCACATTGCCTATAACCCCACAATACTCGCTACTCACGCACAAATTTCCCCGACTGTCAATAATTTAATTCCAGCTGACATATTCGTCGGTCGAAATCGGGGCGCAAAGTCCGTGCATGAGGGAAAATATTTCGTGGATCGCACACGAGTGTACGTGCGTTGGCTTAGAAGCTTACGCTCGTTCTATTCGATACACGAAGTCGTGAGTCAAGTCTTAAATCAGAAGCTCCGCGAAGCTCGAGAATCCCCGGACGCTTCTTTTATTTTATAGGTACAATATCGCTCGCAATAGCTAACTGCGCGCCGAGGTTCCGCCCGTTCTCCTGATCCTCTTCGCCCCTTGCACGATCCCGAGAGCTCGCGTGAGCTTTCCACCTCTCCCTTGGCCGCCCCTCCTCACGAGGCTTCCAGTGCCCCTGCAACATTCGCGGGACGGTTAAGCTCACGGAATGTCCAGCTATTTCAGGCCAAGAGCCCTTGGTGCGGAGGGTGCACACAGCTGTGCGACACTTTGCTACGTGTATATTCTCTCTCTCTCTCTCTCTCTCTCTCGCTCTCTCTCTCTCTCTCTCTCTCTCTCTCTCTCTCTCTCTCTCACTCTCTCTCACTCTCTCTTTTGCTTTCTTCCCCCAGCCTCTGCACGCGCTTGGTCGCCTCGTGTTCACGTGTTCCCTCCATTTCGATTCTCTCCGGTTCCGCGCCGCGTGCTTCACGGTTTCCTTTGTTTTCTTCCATTTTTGGCCGTTTTCCTTCGTTTTCTCCCCCCCCCCCTCTCTTTCTCTCTCTCTCTATCGTCCTTCCTTTCTTTTTGCGGCAACACACGCGGCGTAACTCGAACCTTACAACCCGCAGCAGCTGAGCTCGCCAAGACCCGCAGCTAGAAGAGACCATCCTCTTCGTATAAACTTTCGTACACGCTATATTTTTTTTCCGCCCCGCTGTAACGGCTTTTTGCTTCTTGCCTTTTTTCGCATCGTCTTTGTTTTTATTTCTTCCATTTTTCGTCTTCGTGTCTCCGGCGCACATCCTTTTCTTTTTGGAGACACTGAGACTAAAAAGTTTCCACCCTCTGGATCTAATAAGCTCGAGCGAGCGTGGAAAGTCCGTCCTAGGGACGACGGTGAATGACTCTCTTCCCTCTCTCGCGGTAAATATATTTAAGTGTCAAAGTAATCTCGAGTGTGGGGTTCCTTTGACAAGGCATTGAAATGCAACTTATGTCAAATATTAAGGGTTACTTTGACCTAATTTTGATAAAAAAATTCAGTACTTTTATGCATTATACATGGAATTGAATTGGAAACAACGATTTTTTACAATCATATTGCCATCTTTATTGAATATACATTGTAGATAAAAATATCAAGTAATATGGTTGAAAAAAATGTATCATTCCATTTTGAAAAGTGGAGGTGACCTTCACTGTGCGTCAGCTCCTCCAACGAAATAAAAAAAAATTACAAGCACAACTTTTGTCTGGAACATTTTTTTGTGACGTCGATAATTACCGAGTTATTTCGGGTGGCAGAGATACGAGGGACACCCTGTATATATATATATATATATATATATATATATATATATAAGTGTGTGTGTGTGTGTGTGTGTGTGTGTGTGTGTGTGTGTGTGTGTGTGTGTGTGTGTGTGTGTGTGTGTGTGTGTGTGTGTGTGTGTGTGTACATATATATATATATATATATATATATATATATATATATATATATATATATATGTATGTATGTATGTATGTATGTATGTATGTATATTTATTTATTTATATATTTATTTTCGAAAATTGCGGCACTCGCGTATGCGAAACAAATGTGTTCTATTCGAGTGTTTGTCGGGACTCACGACGCGTGAAGTTGACTACGCATGCGCGAAATCGCAACAAAATGCATCACATCGCTTGCGAGTTTTTGAATAAAGTATTGCCATGGTTTATGGTACAATAAATTTCACAATACTTATTATTTTCGAGTATCGTAATAAATAATAAATTGGAAGAACTGAAAATGCACGTGTGGTCTTTGTGCGGCTTCAGCAATCTTCTATTTGAACGAGTTATGCCTATAGTTGTAACAGGCGAAAACCGCTCATTTTTCGAATTTTCTTTTTAGAAAATCGTGATGTTGATGATCGTGGAATTTCTACAAAAATTACACATTTAAAAAAGTGTCATCTGAAAAACACTACGTAATTTTTTTGTGTAAAAATATTTAATTATAATCGATTTACAGCAGGTGTCCGGGAAACTCTCGAAAAATCTTATGCGAAAAAATTGGTATTTTTCGTTCATCAAATCGAAAGTATACATTGGAAAAAAATCCTTCGATCAAATACATATTTACAGATCTAGAAAAAGGCCAAAAATTTCAGAAAGATCGATGCAGTAATTTTTTGGATATTTTGTGCAACGACTTTGAAAACGTACTATCGAGAAAAAAAGGCGTTTAACGTTTCGAACAACGCTGCGAGCGTTTCGACGGACGTCGACATAACAGCTGATAAATCTGTCAATTTTCATCCGATCACTTTGAAATGTTCAGGGAACATTTATGAGATGATCCACTGTCGAAATATATCGGTTTTGAAAAAAGTGATTTTTCGACTTTTATAACTAGGCATAACCCCTTAAGTGGCGTTAGTCTCGGCCAATACTCGAAATAATGCGATCCAGTGCTGCATTAGGAAACGAGTGGCAGTGGGCTACGAAAAATTATGTCGTGACAAGTGTGAAGTAAAAGTGGAGGCGGCGTAAAAGACAGCACGACCATACGAAGAAACATCGCAGATAATAAACTGGAAGTTTTCATGAAAATGATAATAAAAATATTAGACGCTATACTAATGAATATCCGTTTTGTGAAAATGACGATAAAAGATTGAACCATAGATATTCCGATATTTATTTTGACGAATAATATAATTTTGATCGTAACCCACGTGTCGTGTCACTGACCGATGACAATGCAAACTGTAAGCCAGATTAGACGTGATAAGAGTCACCCACACTCGCGAAATTTCTTCCGTATCGCGAGGATTGGCCGGGTATGAAAGCAAATTTGCGGCGCGCGGCCCTTTTGCTCATAAACAAAGCCCTTTTCTCTGTTGTCTATGCGCGCAAGCACCGAATGCACAACAATGCTTCGACCCGTTGCCTAAATAGCGTATCAAATTAATTCACACGTTGCCGGAGGGAGAAGAGAGAGAGAGAGAGAGAGAGAGAGAGAGAGAGAGAGAGAAAGGGCGCATAGGGCCTCTGTGCATGGAGGCATCAGACTAAAATCCAGTGGAGAAATATACTGCTATACCGCAGCCATGATTTCGAAATGGATTTCAGTTATTCCCCCATTAGGCATACCGCACTCCATATTCGCATCATTTCAGCTTACCTCGGACATTGGATAATGTTACTTCCGTTCCTCGTACCTCTATACGGAAGCATATACCCTGTGAGTCTCTAGAAATTGGACAGTCGAAAACTCCTGCAAACATCGATTTTGGACAAATGATCGAGTCAGAGACAATAGGACTGTTCGAGAATTGCACGGAATTCGGGAATCAAAGCTCCTTTTTTCACAACTCACAACTGTTAGGGTGTCTCATTGGGAGCAAAACGCTTTTTGTTCGAATGTCGTGCGACAAAAATCAGCCGAGATATTCGCGATTAAAGTCCAAGTACACTGCGACCTCTCATATAGGGACCTCCACAGATGAATCCCCACTATGTGCCGAATGTCGATCGGTGCAGCGCATGGTGGGAGAAGCACCAGGCCCTAGCGGGAGGTTCAAAGCATGCTAGGCAATAAAAGAGGGCTTTGAGGGGTGCTGCAATCGGCTACCCCAACTGCGCAGAGTCAGCTTGAGCGGATAGTTTGCAACCTCCATTTTTGCAAGTGATGCGGAACCGTTGCTGCCGCTGTGCCGATATGAGAGGTCAACGTGAAGTGAACAATGGCACCGTAGTTGCTCACGCACGGTACGTGTGAGCCAGATCCAGCGCAGGTTCCAACCCACCTTCAGACAAGCGAATTTTTTCGTATAAACATTTTTTTCGCTCAAAAGTTTTAAACACGGCGATTTACTTTTAAAATCGATAATGTGATTCAATAATTTTCGTTTGTTATTTAACGCTTGAAGAAAGAAACAAATCGAGAGTGAGTAGCTAGACTGCGACCTCTATTATCGGGACCTCCACAGATGCAACAACCCCCTACTATGTTTAGCGCATGGTGGGAGAAGCATCAGGCCCTCGCGGGAGGCTCGAAGCATGCTATTTAAAGGGCTATACCAGTGTGACACTTTTAAAAAATCAATTTTTTTCCTGCCTCTTTCGACATTTCATACTTTCAAGAATATCATTATCATTTGTATAATTTATATCAATATAATTTTATCTTGCAAAAATCGATAGTTAAATCTTTGAACGCGTTTTTCTCGAAACGAGATTTTTCAAATTTGCTGACATTGTAACTCAAAGAGCAATTATCCGATTGACTTGAAATTTGAACTGAGTACTCTTGAATATATTTAGTCTATAATGACGTAGGATATTTTTGATTGGATGAAAATTGACGATTTGGTATTGAAAAAACGACCATTTTATAGGCAAGAAAACAGACTTTCTTCTTAACTACGCCATTTTGTTAGATTTTGATATTTTTCAAAAATCCTACGTCATTGTACAGGAAATACCTTCCAGTTTAACGACATTTTTCCTTTTTCGGTTTCAGCTACTCAATCGGCTGGAATCATGTCAGCAGTGGAGGAACTTTTTTTTGGCGCCTCCGAAGGCAACGCATAAGCCCATTGGATCTCAATATTTTTCTATGAAAAAATTATGTAGTATAGGTCAAATATAGCCAAATATATTTTAAATTTTCCGAAATATTTAATTGAGTACTTTTCTTCCAAAAAATTCCCGAAAATCACCCAAATTTTCAGCGTTCACACTGGTATAGCCCCTTAAAAAAATGCGTTTTGCTCGTCACGACACGCTCTATATGCTAGCCATGGAAACCCTAATCGTCGTAACCCTAACCCTTTGTATACATGACCATGAAAAAAAGGGGTCAGCTTCACGAAAGGCAGTTGTCCATTTTCAAGACTTAAGGGGTTACCCCCACTTGCGATTTTGAAAAAATCGATTTTTTTTATTGCATTTTTTTGAAGTATAAGTATCGGGGCCCATACTTCTGTATGGGCCCGGAATAGATGACTCTATGTAAGTTTACAAAAAAAAATGTTTTCTTCGTGTAAACTGAAATTGAAACTTTAAACGCGTTTTTCTCAAAATGGCATTTCTGAAGTCGGTGACCAAGATTACTCGAACACTAATGAACCGATCTTCTTGAAATTTCGCAGGCTTATTTAATACATAAAAATGTAGTCTTTAATCGTTCGATTTTTTTTTCGAAAAAATGGCCGTTTTATAGCCAAAAAACGGCCGTTTTTTTCGTTAAAATCGAACCATTAACTTTGACTGTCCGCCATTTTGTGAAAAATGAATATTTTTTAAAATCCTTCGATCAAAGACTAGTTTATACTTATATTTGACTAAATCCATCCGCATTTTTTTTTCAGATGATCCATTTGGCCGCAATGTTGTTCACCGCAAACCGTGTATATAAAAACATTATTTCATTGACGGCCATTTGCCACTAAACAATGTAATATTTTTCAATAAAAAAATTACTGAAAGTTTTTCAAGATGTGTTCTTTAAGATGGTATATTGATCGATTAAAAAAGTTTTGTAGTTTTCTTTTAAAAAATGCATGAAAAAGGCCTTTTTTGCGCTACAAGTGGGGGTAGCGCCTTAACGAAACGTGCATTCGAACAATTACCTCATCGAATTCCAATATAGAAGCGTCGAGTGCGAATGGACGGAGAGGCTATCGATGCCTCGCATCGAACAATTAAAACCAGTGTTCTCCGCTTCAACGATAATTTCAACCCTCTTGCTAAGTCCCCCCTCTCTGCGCCCTTTAGAAAATAGATTGTGCATGTGAGTGGCCCGAAGAAATTCGTGCTCGCGGGCTTCGCGAATTTCGTACAGCGTCGAGATAACGAGGAGGAAAGGGATCAAATATTCTCCGTGTAATCCCTTCCGCGGTGGCGTATCGGGCACCGTATGAGCGGCTATCTCGTTAGTACGCTGCGGCCTCATTTACATCGCGAATACTGGCGGCAATGCATGTACAGTGTACAGTCGCATCTCGATCGCGATGTACATTGCGCTGAGTACGACGCATGCGGCGCCGGACATCCGAGCCTATCGAGGGCTTACACCTATTTGATATTTTTGAAAATATCGATTATTCGTTTTCGACGGATTCTCAAAATGTAATATTTCAAAAATATTTTCCGAAAATTTCAAGTCGATTCGTTCAAAATTGAGGGAGTTGTCGACGTTTGTAGGTAGGTTCCGCAAACCAGCGAACGTTAAGGGGTCTTCTCACTTTAGACGCTAAAAAAAGGCTGTTTGCATGCATTTTTTGATAGGTTTATATTATAGATAATGATTTTTAAAAAATTATACTTAATAAAAACACTTTCCAAACACATTAAAAAAAATTCATGGATTTATGTAACCCAAACATACTTTAAACGCGTTTTTCTCGAAAAGAAAGTTTTTCGACGGCTTAATGATAAAATCTTCGAAACTACTGAACCGATCCTTTACAACTATAGCTGTAGCGCATATCAAGGACTTTTTTAAATTTTGATATTTACTATTTTTTAGCCAAAAACGGTGAAAAAACACGTCTTTTGTTTATTTTTTTTTCGTAAAATGACCGCAATTTGTTATTTTTGCATATATCAAAAATCGTATGATATGCGCTATGGCCATTAACATACTGAATGTGAAACCGTTTGATTTTTTCGTTTCGGATGATCCATCTCCGAGATTTCATCAATAGCGCGGACCTACAATTTTTTTAAGACATTTTTTTTCTATAAATTGTGACCATTTTCGTCTATAAATAGTGACTTGAATAAATATTTAAAAAAATGTATTTATTAAGTGTAACAACTTTTATATCAATATCTATAATATAAACCAATAAAAAAAATTCATGAAAATAGCCTTTTTGGCATCTAAAGTGAGAAGACCCCTTAAACGCATTTTTCTAAAAATTACTTTTTTCAAGTCAATGACTACGATATCTTGGAAATCACTGCAACCGATCAACTTTAAATTTTACAAGCTTCCTTTCCATTTCGACGAGCAGTGCTCGAACGAAGGAATTATATTTTCAATGCATAGTTCTTTTTTCACCAACGAAAATAAATCGTTTTTTTTTTTCACTGAAAAGCGATACGTTCACTTTGGACCGCAGCCATTTTTTCGAAAATCAATATTTTATTAAATCCTTCGTCCAAGCACTGGATAATTTCATGAAAAAACTAAATGCGTTTGATTTTTTTTTGCGTTTGGATGATTTGTTTCCGAGCAGCAGTGGTCACCGTGACGGATGTTTTTCCAACAGCGCTCTGCACAAACCATTGTATCTACCACATTAATAAATATTTTTCAATACAAAAATTGTAAAAGATACTCAAAACCATACCCTGTGATGTAAAAGAAAATTAAATTGGAAATCTGCACACATTTTCCAAGCAAAATTCCGGAAAATTCCACTTTTTTCTGTCACGAGCTAGGTGGAACCCGTTAAGGGGGGAGATACCTTTAGGCGAGGAATAAAATGCTGATTTTCATGATTTTTTTTCAGAAAGATTGCTTCACTATTATTGAGACTTAGGGTGTGTTTATTATTACATTTGGCTGCTAAAGAGTATTAAAAAAAAATAATCTTCAAAAATGGCAGAGGTATGGCATGGTCTTCTAAACGGGTTGCTGCGGATGTTATCAGACGGCGTGACACGTAGCGTCGACGGGATTAATCAGATAAAAAGCCAATGAAAATTTTTCGTTCGTTCACACTCATACGCAGAATATGAACCAAGAAAACGTGAGAAATTTTGAAAATCAATTAAATGGTTCACATTGAAACAAAAAGATTTGATTTTTCGAAAAAAAATGGCTACATTTTGCAATAAAACCATCCTTTTTTTGTTTAAATTTTCAAAAACGTCCAGGATCATATTTCAGACAATAAGGTTACAAAGGTTTATAACAAAATTCATCAGAATCGGTTAATTAGTTTTAGAAGATGAATAACTATTAAAAAAACACCAAGCAAAAGCCAAAAGTAGTAATAAAACACACCCTAAGTCTCAAAAAATGGTGAATAAATCTTTAAAAAAACATGAAAAACAGCACATTTTTTCTCGCCTAAAGGTATCCCCCTTCTCAAGTCAACAATGCGTTGGTCTGTAATTGGTTGCACGCAATTTCGTGATGCAAAGTAAAACGATTTAACATTTTTTCGACCGTCCACGAATGACGCGTCGGTCTTCTCTGATAACGATCGTGAACATTTTTTAAATAGACTGCACCACCGTGATTCGGTGATGCGAGTATCGAGTGAAAAGAAAAAAATTGTTGGTGAGAAGAAATAAATAGCTAGAAAAGAAAACAATACAATTTATCCGGGTTCTATTCTGTTCCGCTGGTTCATTTGACCCCACATCCCGTTCTACGGGTGAGGTCAACATATACGCGCCGTTGAATTTTGTTCTTGACGCCTTTACGTTCCGCCCGCACGCGGACAATTCGAATCGTCGCACTGATGTATGAACAATAGTTCTGTGCATGTACAGGGTGGCGCGCAAATTGACGTTCAAGAAAAAAATCTATCTATCGAATCACCCCCATGTATGTTGTACGATCCTTTTTAGTTTTTGGGAAAAAATAATTTTTTATTTTTATCTTTTGTGTATGCACTAGAGTGGCCCAAATTTGAGCTCTATTTTTTTTACTTTTTTTCACCATCCGATTATTTTCGTTAGAAAAAAAAAATTGTCGTGGAAGCTGCGAGCGGTAAAAAAATATTCAGAAGTCGCTCAAACCTCCCAAAAACGCAAGTTTTCATTAACAAATTGGTTTTTTTTTTCGTTCACTTCTAACCCATTAATTTTACGCGTTATAATTTTAAAAGTAAACTCGCGGAATCTCTAGCCAGCCAATGAATATTTAATGGTCGCTCGAGGTTTTCGAAATTCAGAATTTCTCCCAAAAAACGAATCTCGCATGCGCTATAATTCCTTGTATCATAAAAACAAAATAAACAGCGGAGTGTTACATTTTCTGAATAATTTATTATAATCATTTGTAACAAACCCCGATTTTTTACGAAAAATTTGCATCTTTGGGTGGCTTGATCGACCTCTAAATATTTTTTGGCCGCTCGCAACTTACGTGACAATTTTTTTGTTCTTTCTAAAGAAGATATTTGGATGGTGAGAAAAAGGAAAAAAAATAGAGCTCAAATTGGGGCCACCCCAGTATGCACGTTGCTCGTGGTTTTTTTTTTGCTTTTCTTATCGTCATGAAGTGCACTATTGAGCGATTAATAAATGACCAACTCTACATTAACTGGACACTAAAATAAGTTTGAGAGGATCGGTCACTAAAGTTCAGATAAAAAAAATACTGATACTAATCTAACTGACTCTCAATTGCTTTGAAAAATTTTAAGAGGAAAGTGCAAGCAAACCGAAAAAAATACAAACCTATGCAGCAGGAAAACGCGAAAAAAATTAAAAATTGTTTTTTTCTCGACAACTAAAAAAGATCGAAGAACGTACATGGGGGTGGTTCGGATAGGTACATTGATACGAGGCATCTAGATTTTCCTGTTGGACGTCACTTTTCGGGCCACCCTATATGTATGGTTCAGATAAGAGCTCCGGAAGAATGCGAGTAGAAAATTCGTCGTCACCAATGCAATTGGACGCGTTTTAATTCTTTAATCCAATTAAAAGCCATTTTTATTCCTTGTTCCGATCTACACAGACCCTTCCCGATGCAAAATTTCTCGCTGGCGACGAATTCCCCAGTCGAAACCCTATCGAATAAAAACATTCACCCGGCTGTGATTTTTGTACAAAAACCGGTTTCTTGGGTTGAATGAGGGCTGATGAAAAATGGGACTAGAAAATTCGTGATGACTAACTAGTTTTGCATCGAAACGATTGCTGCCTAATGATAGTTCTGATCGATTTGAGCGTAGAATTGTTATTGGTCCAGCTGCATTTGTAAATGGGACATTCGACTGCCATTTTCATTTTTCATTTTTCATAATAATAATTATTATTGGTAAAAATAATAACAATAAACTTTGATTACTAATAATTATTTTATTAATTATAAATACAATGTTAATATAAATATAATATTATAATTGCATTGATTATAAATATAATATCAATATAAATATATTATAATTTAATTGATTATAAATATAATAGTATATTGAAAAATAACAAATTAATATTATTAGCAATAAAAATCATAACCCATAATAATGATTATTGTTAATAACACGAATTATCACCAATAATAATAATTTTAGCAAAAAATAGAAAATGGCAGGCTACCTTATTGCACATGCAGCTGGACCAATTTTTATTTTTTGGTTCAATCCATTGAGACCAATTTTTAATTTGTCGTTCAATCAACTCGGCAAGACCCTTTTCAACGCAAAACCGTCCGCTCATGAATTTTCTAATCCCACCCCGATCGGACGAAAACTTTTCGCCCAGCTGCGATTTTTGGAAAAAACGTTTTTTCACGTTAAAATTTATCGTAAATTTTGAGGTCAGGTGAGGCCTCGAAATGGCCTTTGCATAAATATGCTTACATCGATTTAAAGGTGATTTTAGCTGTTGCAAGTACTCGAAGTTGAAAGTATTCGAAATCCCGCTTCCCATACATTTGGATATCCGCCGAGTGACATCGATTGAATCGAAGGATTCGGACGACTGCACCGCACAGGACACGCGCCGGACAGAGATTTTATTACCTTTTCACTAGGTCCGTTCGAGCCACCACATAGTTCTGCATCCCCCCCTCCCCTCGCTCCCCTCGTCGAGCTCCGTACTCTCGTCCTTTCACCCTTTGGCTGTGCCTTCCCGTGGTCCGGTGTTGGCACGTTTAAATTTTCCCTCGGTTCACGCTCGACGAGCGAGATAGTTCCGCCGAAAATGCGCCCTTTTGGAATGGCTGCCTCGATGGTCCGAAAGCCCCAGCGGTTGATGTGCATCAGAATATCCGGTCGGAGGAACGACGAAATTCTCTACATTTAACACGATAAATAGTTGGCCCTTTTGATGTTGCCAGGACTTTGCCGATTTTTCTTCCCGCTAAGAGGATACTCAATTAGGAATCCAATCAACAAAATCAATTTTTCACCTTTTGTAGGATAATTGAAAATGATAATACAGTTGATAAAACTTTGGTGCCATTCAATTAATTGGCAATTAACCCTACGTTGACGCACTCGGTCATTTCCAGGAAATTTTTCGCAGCAAAGTTTTATCAATTCTCTATTTAAAATAAAATACTCGCTTACTCAAAAATGAATTTTTTCATGATTTTTTTTACAAAAATTCAACTTTATACTTTCTGAATTCGGAAATTGTAAAATTGAATTGTTGTAAAAAAATATTGACAACTTTCAATTTTGAGTAAGTGAGCTTTTTATTTCAAATAGAGAGTTGATAAAACTTTCCTGTCATTTAATTGAGTGGCAATTAACCCTACATTGACGTACTGGGTCATTTCGACCCAAACGAATTTAAAATGAAATACTCACTCAAATTTGAATGTTATCAATATTTTTTTACAACCATTCATTTTTATACTTTCCGAATTCAGAAAGTATAAGATTGAACTGTTGTAAAAAATTATTGAAAACTTGAAATTTTGAGTGAGTGAACATTTTATTTCAAATAGAGAGTTGATAAAACTTACCTGTCATTCAATTATTTGGCAATTAACCCTACGTTGACACACTGGGTCAGTTCGATCCAAACGAATTTGAAATAAAATACTTACTCACTCAAACTTGAAAGTGGACAACAATTTTTTACAACAATTCAATATTGTACTTTCCGAATTCAGAAAGTATAAAATTGAATTGTTCTGTAAATTATTGAAATTTTTCAATTTTGAGCAAGTAGGCATTTTATTTCAAATAGAGAGTTGATGAAACTTACCTGTCATTCAATTGATTGGCAATTAATCCTACGTCGACACACTGGGTCATTTTTACTCACTTACTCAAAATGATCGACAACTTGTACTCAAAATTGAAAGTTTTCCATAATTTTTTACAACTCAATCTTATACTATCCGAATTCGAAAGCTATAAAATTAAATTGTAAAAAATGATTGAAAACTTTCAATTTTGAGTGAGTGAGCATTTTATTTCAAATAGAGAGTTGATAAAACTCTGCTGCGATTAAATTAATTGGCAATTAACCCTACGTTGAGACACTGGGTCATTTTGACCCAGACGAGCTCGAAACAAAATGCTCACTTACTCAAAATTATAAAAAACTTTCTCTCAAAACCGAAAGTTTTCAATATTTTTTTACACAAATTTAATTTTAAACTATCCGAATTCGAAAGGTATAAAATTGAATTGTAAAAAATGATTGAAAACTTTCAATTTTAAGTGAGTGAGCATTTTATTTCGAATAGAGAGTTGATAAAAATTTGCTGCGATTCAATTAATTGGAAATTAACCCTACGTTGACACACTGGGTCATTTTGGCCCAGACAAGCTTGAAATAAAATGCTCACTTACTCAAAATTGAAAGTTTTCAATAATTTTTTTACAACAATTCAATTCTAAACCTTCCGAATTTGAATTATGCAGACATATCAATAAATATTCAAAGTGTATGCGTAATTTTTTTTCAGTGACAGCCAACCCTTGGCTTGTTGATGGAAGGTGGATGATGAGTGGCCAAAAGTCTGTCAACGAATGGTTAAAACTATTTTTTGTTCCTTCGTATAGAGTTTCCACAAATATTGCAGAATATGCACTTTGGTCCTGTGTTCATCTTGTCAAAAAGTTCGATGTGATGTCCTGGGGGTGCGGTATGGATTACATCCATAACATACGTGACATCATTTCGGTAATATTTGCAGGACTGTTCGGGCAATGTTTACCTGGGAGGTAGCGAGGAGGCTGGGAAAGGGGCAATGTCCGATATACCTATGAATTTATGTCTACTCTGATACTCCGAAGCCATTTCCAATTTCGTGTTATCGGCAGGTTTGTGTACGCTCACGAGCATCCGGAAATATTGAGTTAAAATCGTTTCAAATTTCCAAAGGCTTTGTACATGGATTTGCGAATCGAATACAGGAGCCTTTGAATACGAGGCTATCGATTGGTATCAGGAGAAAGGGGGAAAATTGTCATTTTTCGAGAGTATGTAATGTGTGTATATATATACAGGGTGTCTTGTTATGAATGGATAACCCTGCAACTGTCGATAGGTCAGATGATGCCCTACTATACGAGGGTGGGGTGAAAAGTTTCCGGCCTGACCAAGAAAAACGATATTTAAAAATTTTTTTTTGCTTTATTTTTCAACATAATCTCCATCAGCACTGATACATTTCTCATAACTCTCGCATCCCAAAAAACAGTAGCCATAACCGTGTTTGCCGATAAAATTGTTTTTGCCTTCTTTGGGGTTGGTTCCCCTTTTCCAACCCACTGTTTTGACTGTTCTTTACTTTCAGGAGTGTAGTGGTGGACTCATGTCTCGTCAACAGTTATGAATCGACGCAAAAATTCGTTTGGATTACGTCTATACAGCGCCAAATTGTCGGTAGCGTCGAGCGTTAGCAAACGCTCGATTGGTCGAGCGTTAGCAAACGCTCGATTGGTCGAGCGTTAGCAAACGCGGCACCCACCTTGCACACAGCTTTTCCATGTTCAAATGGTTGTGCAAAATATTTCGCACACGTTCAGCTGACATCCTACAGGTCTCAGCTATCTCATGCACTTTCAACCTGCGGTCTTCCAACACTATTTTATGGATTTTTTCAATCATCTCTGAAGTTGTGACTTCAAAGGGCCGTCCTGAGCGAAGCTCGTCAGAGGTGCTCACACGACGGATTTTAAATTCAGAAACCGACTGATTAATAGTTGAATGTGATGGGGAGGAGTCTCCTAGTGCTAAATCCATCTCTTCTTTTATTTGTTTTGGTGTAAAACCTTTCAAATGGAAGTATTTGATGACAGCACGTTTTTCCAATTTTTCCTTTTTTACGAAAACAACGGAAGCGTCTCGCGCAATGTGCTCTCAAACGCAAACTAACGTAGCGATTGGGCTGAAACTGTACATACAAGCTCGGTAGGAATGGTACTGTAGGACGCCGCTCCAAAACTAGACCTAGTGGCACCATCTCTTGGTCAGGCCGGAAACTTTTCACCCCACCCTCGTATGCTGGAATTGCAATTCAGTGAAAGTTCGACGGTTTACGAGGTTTTGGGCTTTATGTTATTTTTTGCAAAAAAAATCGACAATAACTAAGCAACTTTTTGAAATAATTGCAACTATGTGCGTGGTACATTTTTTTCACACTGCAGGCTATCAAAGTCAGATGTTCGAATTGGATTGTATGAAAATTCTGCATACGATATTTTTTCATAAAGTTTCCTTAACGTTTGAGGTTAAAAAGAAAACCTTTCTGGATAAAACTAATGACCAAGAGTATTTTTTTAACCGGGTGTAGAAAAGATATTATTTGTAGAAATGGCATGCAAAACAACCAAAAGCAGATGATTTTTATTTCGAAAACCGTGGGACTTTTACTAAACTGAAATTCCAGCGTATAGAAGGACTATAGACAGTTGCAGGATTGTCCATTCATAACAGGACACCCTGTATATTTATATAAATGGGGGTATGTGTGTATACATTCTTGTAAATATATCGTTTTATCGCATCCTGCGCGATCGTAAAAGCTTTCGTGTGGACGCATCTCTACATCATATCTTCGTAGATATGTATATAGAAAAAGATTATTGCAGTGACGTAGTAGACGATTGTTCTCATATCCCAATGTCTTCAAAATCACTTTTCAATAGATGTAATCGCGATGATATAAAGGACATTCCAAGGATCGTCCCGTTTTCATAAAGTCCAAGGATCTTGATAAATAAAAGTACATCAAAGATAAAAAAAATCATGAAAGGTTTCTATAAACATGTTGATTTGAAGGTTAAGGATCGTACTGTTTTCAAAAAGTCCAAGGATCTTGATAAATAAACGATAAATAAAACGGAATTACAAAAAGATAAAAGATCACTATGAACATGTTGATATAAAGATCATTCCAAGGATCATCCAATTCCCAAAAAGTCTAAGGATCTTGATAAATAAAAAATACATCGAAGATAAATAAAAAAGATAGAGCATGAACATAAACATGTTGATGTAAAGGTTATTCCGCCCATCATCCTAATTTAATTTCCTGATTGGTTCCAAGGTAAAAAAAATCTATTTATATAATTTAAAAAATATGAATCGTCGAAGAATCAACGATTGATCTTGTCATTCCAAAGATTGGGCGGCATCCTTTTGGAAATAGGACGATCCTCGGAATGACAGTCACGAAAAAATTCACTTTTGATTTTTCAACGATTACATTTGTTAAAATTGAGTTCGTTCTCAAAACACCCAGCCGTGCTATTATCCAATATTACATAGATATGTTGAGTTCAAAATATTCCTTTCTCATAAATGTATTATATATATATATATTTGACAAGACACCCAAAGCACGTCATGCGTCTCTTGCGAGGGTGAAATTCCAATTTCGCGGTTGCAAATTGATTTTTACCAAATTCGCGAGTCATCCTTCAAAGGGCCGGAAACGCGACGTCATTACTTTTAATAAGTGCGATACAGCGAGAGCCCCTCATCCGAGAATTTAGTTGAACTCAAGTCGCCTAAAGTATTTTCCTCCCGATGTGAAGGAATTCGCGCCTCAGTTTTTTAAAAGCACTTTTTTTTCTCCCGACATTTTTCGCACGTTTGATAATATGATTTTTTTACGGACATTTTTCGATCGTTCTGTCTTCTGCTGATCTGTCACGTTGCGTCAACTACGCTCTTACTTCTCTACTACATACGCGCACGCATAAATGTATAAATAACATATATTTTACCATTACATATGTATGTAATGTATTTATATGGGACATTCCACGCCATTTCAGCTAGCCCGTGACCCCGACCATTTTTGGTTTTCCTGATTTTTTTCTGTAAAATTGTACCCCATGAAAGGAATATCCACACCAATTTTTGAATTTCCATCTCTTCTCCGTTAGGAGTTATGGTTTTCTCAAAAATGTCGATTTCGGAAGTTTTGGAAACGTTTAAACACTGATAACTCCTGAACTAATTGAGGTATCGACAAATGTCACTATTAAAATTTTTTTCATTTTGAAGCATACTTTCCTTAAAAAATATAAAAAAATGACCAATCATCAATGTCAACGTTTTTTTTCCTTCTAAAGTGAAAACTATTTTTGTTTAAAGATGCTTTTAATTTTTTTCACAAAATTCTCTAAAAGTGAGTGATCCATTCTATGATTTTTAAAACTAGTCTCATCGTGGGCCTATTTTTCTTTCTATTTTTTTACAAGATTTTCATCATTTCAATCTCCAATAATGCGATCAATGATTTTGTGATTTCCAATTCGGCTTCGTCAGACCTCTAACGCTTTACTTTTAATTTGTGCGGAATTTAACGAAACAAAATGATTTTGCATAAAAATCATTTTTTACATAAAAATCACTTTAGAACAAAAAAAAACGAAAGTCAGGGTAAGTTTTAATGAAAGTGAGCTTCAAAATGAAAAGAAATTATGTAGTGACATTTGTCGATATCTCTATTCCTTCAGGAGTTATCAGCGTTTGAACGTTTCCCAAACGTCCGAAATCGACCTTCTTTGAAAATTATAACTCCTAAAAGAGAAGAGATGAAGATCTAAAAATTGGTGTGGATATTCCTTTCATGGGGTACAATTTTATTTTTTTTAATCACGAAAACCAAAAATGGTCGGGGTCACGGGCTAGGTGGAACATTGAGAATGGATAATTCTGCAACTGTCGATAGGTCAGATCATGTCCTACTATTTGCTGGAATTCCAATTGAACAGAAAACCCAAAAGCAACTCTGCTTTTGGTTTTTCGCATGCCGTTTCTACAAATGATGACTTCTTTTACCCGGAAAAAAAATACTCTTGGTCATTTGTTTTATCTACAAAAGTCTTCTTTTCAACCTGACATGTTAAGGAAACTTTATGAAAAATAATTTCATGCATACTTTTCATACAAACCAGTTCGAACATCCGACTTTGATACGCTGTGGTGTAAAAAAAAAGTACTACGCATATCGTGCCAATCACTTTAAAAAGTTGCTTAGTTATTATCGATTGATATAATTTGTAGAAACGGCATGTGAAAAACCAAAAGCAGATGATTTTTTTTTTTCAAAAAAAACAACATAAAGCCCAAAATCTGGAAAACCGTGGTACTTTTACTAAACTGAAATTCCAGCATATAGCAGGACATGATCCGACCGATCGACAGGCACAGGATTATCCATTCGACGATCCATTCGAGAGCGTACGACGCAGAGTGCGTGCACTTTCGATCATTGCCGAGCGTACCGTGGCTCGTAACAGGGTGAAAGGCACGAGAGTGCAGATTGAATATCAGAGACTTCGAACAGCGCAAGGTGATAAAGCAAATTCGAAAGTGCTGTCCTAGAAAAAAAAGCGACCACAAACGCTATTTTGTCGAGTACGAAAAGTGAATTCGAAAAAAAAAGGAAAAAGAAGGAACTTCACTTCGTCATCAATGTCTTTCCGTTGAAGTCGATAAGCCGAAAGTGCAAAATACTATAAAAAGAAAATCAATTTGCTTCTTCTCTGAAATATATTCGAACCAATTGTCGATCATTCGGTATTTTCAGTACCGTGATTATTTCGAAAATGATTTCGCACGATTTCGCAATGCCAGGCTGAAAGGGTTCGAGGCGGACCTCGGGGGTTCGGGAGCATCGATCGCGGTATCTTCTCGCTAGGATGCATTAATGCATCGACCCACGCATCTCCCGGTTCCCGCTTTGGTTATTGGACAAAATGGTCAAGTGCACCGGTCGAATGGCCCACCACGCGATAGAGTGATAGCGCCACGGTGGACCCGTCGATAGGACGCAATTCACTTCACTTTGCACGTCAATCCGTATGGCGAATAGATCCTTTAGTTTCACACACGATTTGCGTAGGTATATGTATGCGTGCGTGTGCAGACGCGATGCCGAGTATTTCAATAGATGCGATACTGTCCTGCCTCACGTGCACACTCGGTTGGTTTTACAACCATCGCGAGAGGAACGACATAGAAAGACCCGGCTGTACTCGAGTCCTGGTTTTCCGCGTTGAGTGCTCGTTCCCCTTTGCCCTATTTCACTGTCGATCTAAATATACACACACACATGTATATATATACATATACATGCAGTATTCATACTTTGAATGAGCTGCCGAATAAAATATTTGCAAAATTATTCATTTTTATTTAGAAGAGTTATTTCATGAAATCTAAAAATACATTTTAAGTCGTTGTATAAATATATACACACACATACAATGGGTGAAAAGGTATTCGTACGCCTCGCTTTTCTGAAATAACTCTTCGAAAAAAAGATTACATTTTCAGAGTATTCATTTCACAGCTTATTTAAAGTACGAATATTGCCTGTATGTAACGTTCATGCCAACAATGTATGTTAATGGAACGTCCAAAGAGCACGCAGCAGGAATTAGCCCGTGGAAATACCCGTTGCAATGGAAATATATATATATTTATTGGGGTGGCAACAGTTTAAGCTTGATTCTTTTCCTTTTTCTCACCACCTAATTATCTTCTTTAAAGGAAAAAAATAAAATTGTCGCAGCAGCTGCTTGTGGTAAAAAAATATTTAGAGTACGCTCAAGCGTCCCAAAAATTTGAATTTTCATTGAAAAATCGATTTTTTTCCGTCCACTTCTCACTCATGAGTTTTAGGCTTTATAGTTTTTAAATTAACCTCGCGAAAGATCTAGCCGGCCAATGAATATTGAGTGATCGCTCAAGTTTTTCGAAATTCAGAATTCCCGCCAAATAATAAATCTCGCATGCATCATAATTCCTTGTAGCATAAAAACAAAATAAACAGCGAAATGTTATATTTTCTGAACAATTTATTATAATAATTTGCAACAAACACCAATCAGACGATATGTGTTATCATGTATTATTGTGAATTATTATATTATGGCGTCGCTCGTCACAGAGTACAGCTACGATTGGTCCGCAGTTTGACTAACGAGACCAACGCACTATGGTAAACTCATAGATAAAAAATAATTTCAAAGTCATTATATCATAGTTCGTTGGATTCGTCTGAATATCAACTACAACGTCTTAATAAAAAAAAACATGTTCCAATTTGAAAAACCATTGATGACCTTGAGAACGCAAAAACTATGACCTTGACAAAAATGAATTTTTCACCACTGCATCAGCTGTTCGAAATCAATCAAATTACCTTCTGACATTTTTTTCGCCACTCTAAAGGCAACGGAGATATTTGGAGTGGTCACGTTAAACGGTCCACCCTGTATATAGATGATATATATCTCAATTATTGAGGTCACAATTAATTCCTGAGTTCGAACGTATCCCTTGCGGGTTTTTACGTATAACCCTTCCCAATTCAACCCTTTCCTATCACTCCCTACCCGCACTTCGCTAATCTAATCTACCTTCCGTTGCGTTCACAGCCGTTGTAAGCTACACTGTACCGCATTTTCCGAGGGTACGGGGAAACTGTGGAACACCCCTACCGGTTTAGACCGCCCGATATTCTTCTGACTATCTGGTACACAGACTTTAACTCAAGTATCTACATCAAGGTATCAGAATTATTATCCTTCCACTTGCTGGTTGATGCGCCAGCCACTGCATGGCTTAGCAGACACCGCTCCGAGTATTGGCCACGCACAATGCTGCTTAAGGCTTTAAGCCACAGTAACGGGTGTAAAATCATGTGCGAATTTAACAATTTTTTTCCGCCTACAGTACTCCAATGCTGGTCGACGAATTATTGGCCGATTATCAGCAAACCGTTTAAGGCGACCCTCTAGTTTCTCGGGTCGAAAAAATCGATTTTTTTCATAAATCACATCTACAACATGTGTAGAAAATGGGTGCCAAAGGATTTTTCGATATTCGAAGTGGTTCACAAGTTACGGCCCTGGAACGGAGCAGGTATACGGAGCAGGTATACGGAGCAGTTATACTTTCAAACGCGTTTTTCTCGAAACACCATTTTTTGAAACGGTGACCACGATATTTCAGAAACTACTGCACCGATCTTGTTCAAATTTATACAGCATCTTTAATATGTTATAAGCCAGCAATTGAACTAGGATTATCATGATTGCTTCGATAGTTTTTTTGTACGAGCGAAAAACTTAAGAAAAAATGAGTAAAAAATAGAATGTAATTTTCAAAAGTGTATAAAAAAGTCAATTTTTGTAATTTAGAATTCACTCTAGTTCAATCGCTAGTCTTAAATATGAAGATTAAAATGCCGTTTGGTTTTTTGATTTCAGATAAGCAGAACAGCCGCAATCTTGGTCACCGTCAAGCACCTCTTTTACTTGATGTCTTCCTGTCGGCCACTATAACGTTTATTCTATTATATATTTTGACTTCAAAAAATTTGTAAAGCTTATTTAAATGTTAATAAAGATTATGCAAAAACAATGAGATTGATTATTTCGATGCTTTGCCCGTAAAAAATTATTGAAAAAGCCGTAAAAAAACAGTCGAGAAACTAGAGGACCGCGTTAATGGCTGAATGCTGGTATTTTTGTTACGACAGGCGACCCTATATGGGTAGTAGCCGGCCATTTTGTACATCGAAAAAAAAATTTTTTTTCTAACAGCTTGATATTCATACCACATAGATAGTAATTAATTTTATGAGTGAATCACTTGTTCATACGAAAAAAAACGTTAAATTAGCACATGATTTTATACCCGTTACTGTGGTCTAAGGCCTTAACTCGAAGTACCGCCAGCTCCGAACCTCTGCCGCCCATCTACCAGTGTCTCTATAGATGATATATATACATTCACGTATGAAACTGCAGCCTGCAGAATTTTCCGTTCGTGATCACGCAATCATGAGCTCCAAAGCTATTCAAATTACGCAGCTTCAGGATCAAATGGCTAATCTTCTTTTTGTCCAAAGATGTGCGACAAAACGCAATCAACTGTGAGCATAGGTATGGAGAAGTTGGAGAACTTCGGAAACCCAATAATCGGATTTTGCATTAAGCACCCGATCTACTGTCTCTTCCCCTGGGTCTCTAATCCTACTGTTTAGTCCATCCGGGGACTGCGAACACTATAATATAGGCTTTGGGTTATACATCCCCGTATATCATCAGCGATATTCGATAATTATTAATTGGCACCCGTATCCGATAATGGAGGTCCTTCTCGCTGATTCGACCACTCTCGCTCGCGCAATTCCATCCCTTCCTGCTTGCACGTCGTTACGAGTATGGCAAATGTGCGACCGGCTCCGTGCAAGCGGCAGTGCAAATGTTTGAAAGCTGTGTCAAGTAGCGAGGATGTCATTCGGGCGTGTTACATCGTAATCCCAGGGTTGCAGATGCAACGCTACGTCATCATTGTCGAGTCATCGCACGGAGATAACGGTCGATTTTGGCGACCTCAATTTCTCGGTCACGGCGTAATTCCTTCGAAATCCATTGGGGAACATCAATTATTGATGGACAACTCAAACTTTCATCGTAGACGCGATCACGTGGACATACGATTGCAATAATTATGATCGTCGGTACTCGTTGAATTTGCTACAAGTCTTCAGTAGTCTCAATTGTCTCCTACATGGAATACCGGTCGGGATTTGGAAAAGGTAACGACATGACTGAATTTCCAAAAGCTGCTATGGCTGTGACAGATCAGAAATGAATAAAAATGCCTTTCCTAAATGGAACGACGGGTGCTGAAAGTAATCGCCAAGCACTGAAGGATCCATGATCATTTGCATATTCGCATATTAGCAAACCCTTATGCACATCAGGGTATTTCAGATTCCTGCGGTGTTACGTCCGTGTATACACAGCGACTATAAACACGAGGGCTGGAGTGTAACATCGATACGAGGACAGAGGCGTGCTCACGCGTCCCAATTACGAGCTTCCACCCATCTTGCACCCTGCACCGCTCGTACGAACTCTCACCAATGTTACCAAGACCGCACGTGGCCTTCTAATGTCGCTGTCACTGAGATCCTTCTAACCATACGAAATTCGTTATTATGCACTCGTGACACGCGTAACGTATCTCCACCCTAGTCAAACTCACCCCATACGTATCCACCCCAATATGTAAATATGGGGATAGGACCCATCGAACCCGTTGTAGCTGCGCAATGCTGCCTGGGGACGGTCCCCAGCACCGCTTGCTGTTCCAGGGACCCTGCATAGTGTTAGCTCTCGCGAATTGTTGATTTTAGACATTCGCCGTATTGACGAATACGAGTTTTCCAATGCCATTCCCTTGTCCTAATTTTCAAACGTGGACACTATAGTCATCGTGTTTACTTGGATAAGCAGATAACTAGCTCATAATCATTAGGCAGGAAGAGCGGAAATGAGAGAGAGTAACGTATAATTTGATGGGATCGATTCGCCGTTAACCGGATAGTCGTTAACCGTCCAATCGCACGTGATGGTGGACTTAACATCGCGTGTATGTACACCTATATAAATATCATAATTCACTGCACACTTCCGATATCCAGTACACTACTGAATAACATCATTAATTATAATACCGCGAGTTACTTACTGATGGACCGAAGCACATGTGTGTACTGGAAACGACAAGTAATCACTTTGTGGGCTCGTGCGGGTGCCAATTTCGACCACCATTTAAGGGTTTCGCTACCGAACATCAACAAAGCACACCCTGGAGTCTGTATATTCGTCATCCTGTTGTGTTTATCCAATACCAGAATCGCCTCAGATGTTTCAGTTTCAATCAGCTTAAAGGTGACACAGAACGCCTCCCAAATTCCAATGGTGAACTCGATGATCCATCTCCGTGAATCTTCAATGTTCTTCCACAGGATTTCCATTCCAAATGCAAGATCCTAACAGGCAGAATATCCAAAATCGGCAAAACAGTTAACAGCTCTTTCGAGGCTCAACGCTCGCGCAGTCATAGTCAGAAAACATAATCGGGCGTCGCGACGCGCGTTTTGCTTCCCGGGTTATCTTCCGTTACGCCCTTGCGATTGTCAGGGCTCGTTGTACAGGTTGGTTGTGCGAGGGGCATGCAAGGAACGTCGATTTGGGATGAGGATCAGCTGAAAGGTGCTGGGGAGCAAATGAGAACGCGAATGGGAAGTTAGCGTTGAATAGGTGAGAGGGTTGGAGGCACGGGGCGCGATCATTATCCAGACAATACCGCATTAATGGATTGAATCGAATTTAACGGGCTACGAAGCTGAGATTGTCTGGCGCTGGAGATTCCGTGAAAGACCTCTACCGTACACCTATGGGTATCCGCGTGCGCATACGTACGTGTGAGCCAGCATCGGTAGCAACAGCTCCACATGCCATCAGCCGAGAGACAGTTGGAGAAAAGCCCCAACCTACGTAAATTCGTTCCTTTTTCGTGTTGCCATATGAAAATACACCTCTTGAGCGGTGACCAAACTTCGAAAGGACGCGACTTTAGTCCATGTTGGATGCACCCTTGCGAATGTTGAGCCTGCAATCTAGGATGGATGCAATTGATGATGGAAGAGGTGACAAGGCGAGTTCTTGCCAGGCTCGTCGTCATTGCCACCGTGTGATAGCGATCAGGAATACGCTTCGAAGAGGAGTATTCCCATGTGCATACATGAACTTGGGAGCCTCCCGATCTCTTCCAGGTATATACACCTCTGTATATATGTATACGTAAGATATAACACGTGCAGCGCCCAGATACCGGGACGAATTTGATTGCTTTACGGGTTACCCGTGATTAGGTAATCTGCCTTCGGCTCGTTCGGCCCTGTGGGCTGGTGTACCAAGCACCACCACCACCGACCTCCAACACCACCAGCGCGATACCCTCGTGAGAAAGGGGCCTATACCTTGATAGGATACAATACCTGTCTGACCCCACGTTCGTGTTATACTCTTCGTACCGGTACGTGTATTTAGTCTATGTACAATAATTTCTGCACATAGCCGAGTATTATATAGACGGCGATTGGAGTAATGTCTGGGTCGAATTGTTCCAGGGACTCGCCAGACCGGCAATGAAATAGGGTACATCTTACATAGCCGAGGACTGCGGTGTATACGTAATTAGGTGTGTTCGTGAACCAGGTGTAGAAGCATGAAATCGGATTTTTTTGTAAAAATTACACGTTTGTTGTTTGAAAATGATAAAAAATATTTTATTCAAAATAATCTCCATTGCTGTTTATACATTTTTCCCACCTCTGCGGCAGTTTATGAATGCCACGTCAAAGAAACAGTTCTTCCTTTGAAGCGAACCAGTTGTCGAGCCATTTTCATACATTTTCGTACGAATTAAAGAGTTGAGAAGAGTATGTGGCTTCCTGATGGAGGGCGTGTTGAGGATCAGCGTTGTGCCGACGTTTAGTAAACGTTACAGTCTGCATCATCAGGGCTGAGAGCTCCGATACTGAAGCTCTCGTGTCTCAGGTATGCCTTATATAGTTGCAGTCATCGTTCCAGATCGCTGCACCAGCCAATCAGATGTTTTAATTGACCAGCTGATCAATTAAAACATCTGATTGGCTGGTGCAGCGATCTGGAACGATGACTGCAACTATATAAGGAATACCTGAGACACGAGAGCTTCAGTATCGGAGCTCTCAGCCCTGATGATGCAGACTGTAACGTTTGCGAAACGTCGGCACAACGCTGATCCTCAACACGGCCTCCATCCGGAAGCCACATACTCTTCTCATTACATAAAGAGCCGTGAAAGCCTTAAAACTAGAATTGAAGCGTTGTTTAGCGAGAGCGTGTCCCATTGATGCGAATAGATGATAATCGGACGGAGTCAAGTCTGGAGAATAAGCCGCATGCGCTAGTATTTCCCAACTAAACGCCTCGATCGTTTCCCTGACCCGTTTTGCTGTGTGTGATGGAGCATTGTCATGGAGCAAAATGACTTTGTGTTGCCTTTTTCCATATTCCGGTCGTTCAAACGAATGGAGACGGCTTTCTGCGTCACATTCAATTGATCCGCGAGTTCTTGTTGACTTTGAGTATCATCTTCATCCAATAAGGCTTGCAATTCGTTGTCTGAAAACTTTTTCGGTGGTTTCCCACGCTCTTCGTTTCTCACGTCAAAATCACCACTTTTGAATTTTTGAACCACTCGAAACACTTTTACCAAGAGCATGTTTACCGTAAGCTTCGACAAGCATTCGGTGCGATTCTGCAGCAGTTTTCTTCAAATGATAACAGAAAACCAATGCTGTCCGCAAATCGTAGTTCGTAGGCACAAAACTCGACATGTTTAAGGTTATAGAAAAATATACCGGTGTAGGGAACTTGGGTTGTTGTGTGTTGAAAATCTTCGTCAGCTGTTAGAGGGAGATGATGGCGCTGCAGAAGCGGTCTTACGGTCCGTAAACTGATGGCTAACACCATCTATAGGGAAATACCGGTTTCATACTTCTACACCTGGTATGTGGGGGATACTCGAAACGTCTTTCTTTCAGGATTGCTGATGTTGGGCGTTAGAGATTCAGCTGAAAAATAGGGAGTGCAATGGACATGGTTGACTTAGGGCTATCATGCTGGATCTACTTTGAGTAGCATCATGAAAAAGGTTCGGTTCGTGTATTTTGTTATTTACGATACGGCTTCGTGAGCCCTTGCAGGCTAGGGAGAACCCATCCTTTCCATTTCTAGCTGACGTTTATTAGGTTGCTATTTTCAAGTCCCAAAAGACTCCATGAAGAAAGACCCACAGCTGCTCTTTACAAATCGGCACTGTCTCGCATTCCACGCGGGCACAGGGAAACTGGCTGAACGGTCACCCATCTAAGTATTGGCCCAGGCAGCTTGACACAAGAGATCGCCGAAACTGCATTCTAAATATCTTTCTTTCTCGTAAGAGATGCAATTCCCAATGGACGCATATACATGCGCTCGAACTTCTGTAGTGTTGAGAACTCGTGCTTCGTATAAGCGCGTTAGGTTAACCTAATCCGAGGCAAACTGCTCTCACCATATGCCATTTATGGCTCCGTTCAGTGGCGGTGAGTGACGGTAATAGACGTTCAACCGTGCCAGGGGTGCTCAGGAATCCGGCGATTCATTAACAACGCAACGCATGAGAGCGAAAGAAGGAGGGACAGATTAGGGGAGAGAATGGAAATCCGAGATAGACGCGATTAATTAACAAAAGCAGGAGAATGATGGAGGTTCGAGGCAAGGAGACGAGCACCCTTGGGAATCGAATTTTTGGATCCTGCGGTTCGTGGAAGAGCGCGGTACATGGTGAAAACGATTATTTAGATCATTTTGGTTCGTGTGGCAACTTGACTCTGGGATGACAAGGGGTTGGAGCTGTACGGGGGTGAGAATCAAAATTTAAGCGTAGCGGAGAGTAAGAAATTGGCCCTACACAAAACTCCCGTAACAATACAACGACTTGCTCGCAAGACCCTCGACAATACGTCCTCGTTACAGCAGATAATAACATTGGCCCTTCTCTTTCTCTTCAAACCCCCTCCACCGCTTGGTCCGCGCTCCCTCGCCCTTTCTCCCTTCCTCAATCTCGTCCTGCCCCCCATCTTTTCTCTCCTGCAACATCTTTCACCCCGCCCTCTCGCTCTTTTCCCTTGCACTCGTAAATCTTGTTAATCCTATGCTGAGTTTCGTATGTCAACGTTTCTTCTCTTTTGCAACCCCCATCACCATTTCTGCCCTTCGACCAGCGTAGCTCCTATCCTGTGCACCCTTGAGGCCTTATGGCCACGGGGCCATCGTGAGCCTGATGAGAAGACCTTTTATAAATTATCGTTTATACGTCCTACGGTGATAAGTTGTCTTACCGGGCTTGCAGGAATAACCTTGCACACTTACCCACCAATTGGGGTATACAGACACCCCATCGTGGTTAGGAAGTTGAAAAAATGTCCGGTACCACGAAATTATATCGCGTTTTAATCGACGTCGTTATTTTATCCAAATCTCATACAGACACATTATTCGAAGCCAAGATTGGAATTGGACAGTCAAAGATCAAGGGAGGAATGGACTACAAAGAGCCTCAATCTCTCCAACAAACGCTTATTTTGATGAGTTATTGTTTAAATCGCAGTATAATTGTAGCAGCCACATTGCAATTGCATGCTGATAAGATATAATTCATCTTACTGTACCCTCAATCATCATGGACCTTTTGGCCTCCATCATGGGTCATTGGAAATGTACTTGTCTCGTGGGGTATCTGCTAAAAATTCTTGGGGCATGAGATACTTTTTCTCTCAACTCGACTCAACTAACCAACCCCCAAATCACGCACATCAAAGATTGTAAAAGGCAGTCCAATGGAACTCACGGTGAAGTTCGAAATGCGAGTGAAGGGGGGGACCTCGATGCCTGTGGCAAAATATACATAGGAAGCGTTGGTTAATGGTCACTCGTCTGGCAGAGTCCTCTTGTCAAGTGGAAATGCAAACAGAATCGGCCACGAGTATCTCCAACACAGTGCATGCCCAACGCTCGTTTGCTCACACACGTACACATTGCGAGGCTTCGAACACACAGATCCCTCGAAGAAGAGTACAGGGCTGGCGAGGGCTGGTTAGGCCGAATAACTTTGAACTCAAAATCGAGGCATGTTGACTGCAACGCGAGTACTCCGAACTCATGGCAATAAAGACGAATTTTGGAAAGGGCTTTCCTAACAATCCTTCGCAGCAGTAGAAATGTAAATCAAATAACGAACCGACAGCAATGCATTCCTCATCTCAAACAGGATCAAATATCAATAAATGACGGAGGTCATATCAGCATCACTTCTAACATAACTAGCTACTTTTGAGTAAAAAAAAAACGAATTTCGCTGATGGCCAATATAATTTTCAACCCCCGCATCACGGATAGAGCCAAAAAAATGTTCTTCCAAGCTCGCGATCTCCGTCCTTTTCATCTGAAAAGTTCCAGGTAAAAACACTCGGCATGAAGGATCGGATTTTTCGAATTAAGGGGCTACATCTACTTATAAGGAAAGGTTGCGGGGTTGAACTCTCCGATTTCGATGGAATTTGGCATACTTGTAGAATGGGTAAAGTGAGGCGACACGTATTTCTTTGTATCTGCGGAACCCGATTTTTAAGGGGTGAAACGCACCCTCAAAATAGGGGTGTTTTTCGTTTTTTGTCGATAACGTTATCGTTCTCATCTCCAAGTATACGAAAAAATAAACATTGTTGCAATTTGAAATTTTTTCATATCTCGTACCGTTATCGACGAAAAACGAAATTTTCAAGGGTGCGTTTCAGCCCGTAAAAATCGCGTTCCGCAGATTAAAAAAAATACGTGGCGTCTATTTTTACCCATTCTACAAACATGCCAAGTTTCATCGAAATCGAAGAGATCGACTTCGCAACCTTTCCTTGTTAGAGGCCTGAAAAAAATTGCCCAATTTCGACTTTTATATAGCGAGAGCCTTTAAAAAAAGGTACCAAAAAAAACAACACCAACATAGCCGCCAACACCAACGGTCGACGCTCTCCAGCTTAAACGGTCCATCTGATATCGAGAAACCGAATGGATTATTCAAGTTAATAATACATACGAGTCTTTGACGATCGACGATTTTTTTAAATGATTTTTTTTTTTAAACGCGGCGACGAATTGAATCTCGAGCATACAAAATCCATGAAAAAAGTCATTATTTTTACGTAACTATTACAAAATGAAGAACGATTTTGAAAAAGTGAGATCGTCAAAAACCTTTGCTTTGAAAACAGTGTTTCGAGAACAACGCGTTTAAAGTTTGAAGTATGGTGCTGGTACCACTCGCCCGACCGACTGTTAGAAACTAGCTCATTCAATTTTAGGAATATTTCAATAAAATATCCAGAGAATATAGCGAAAAGGTGATACTATCGAATAAAAATATTTTTGGAAAATGCAACTTTTCGGCCCACCGAGGTAGATGTAGCCCGTCAAACCAAAAACATTGAACGCACCTTCTAGGACTTACATATATGGCTAGCTATTCACGTAAATAGATATAGATGTAGATATTTCTGCATTGGACGCGTGTATGATAAGTGCACTTTGGTCTCATGTTGTACAGCTGATCCGATACCATCCTAATATTCGCAAAAAATATATATACATATATATGTACATGAACGACTTTCTATTTATAAACGCGACATATATTTATAGTACGTGAGACATATGTGTACGGACATATCTCGTGTAAATATAGGCCATATAATATACGGAGGAGGATGAGGATGACGTTGCCTCTTGGGAGAGAAGGCCGCAATGCATACTGAGTAGCCATTCCCCTTTCCCCATTACGTGGTCACCTAACATACGCAGCCATCGTTACGCCTATATGATATACATATATATACATATATATATATATTATAATATATGTATGTTTCTTATATACCACAAATATAAATCCCATTATATTTATAAATAGTTCGATCACGTATAAAGTGGATAATAACTATGCATCTAATAGTGTTATATATATATATATATATATATATATATATATATATATATATATATATATATATATTAGGGTGTGCGGAAAAAAATCGATATTTTTTTTCGGTTGCATCCACCAAAAAAAGGTGAATTAAGGTAAAAAGAGAAGAATCCTCGAAGGAGAACTCGAAAGAAAATTATTTCGAACGGCGCATTGCATTTGAATACTTTCCATAAGAATAACACAGGAAAATATTGGCACTTCTGAACGTCGTAGTAGAACTCTTCAGGAAAAAATCTCACAAAAATGTCAATAAGATATTCTGATAAAGAATTGAACTCCCTACAAAAAAAGTTCCTACGAACAATTAGCTTAGAACAACCGTTCAAGTGGTATCGCTGTCTGAAATTAAATTTTATTATTTAAGCGGCGTGTGCGCCATAGCACACGCTGCCACCTGGCGGCAGCATGCGGTAGCTCGTAGTGCAATATTACAAGCTTCACACTAGCGCCACGAACGGGAAACCGCGACATTTTTCCCCCCAAATCAAGATCTGTCACTGCTACAAAATTTCATTCGTTATTGCGAAGTGAATCCTGTAGTAGGGGAGGCTGCCTCGAAAAAATTAGCTAGTCACTTGTGGTACTTTAACGAGAAAATTGTTGCTTTATCGTTTTTCGACAATGCTGTGCCGATAAGTGTGAAGGCAAAAATGGTACAAGCTCTGCAATCTAGAGAAAAATCCAAAAATCCTTCCGAGTGAGTAATTTAAAAAAAATGATTGGGAAGTGTTGCTGAAAAAAGACATAAGCGATTTTGTTACTCAAGAATCCTTATTTCTTTTCCAGCAATTCAATTTACCTCATGATTTTTTGAGAGTAAATATTGAATTATGGCCGGACAATGCCACTTATTTGAGTTGCTCAGATTTTTTTTAATCCAAAAGTTGTTAATAACGTAGCCGAACGAGGTGTCACTTTGGTAGAAGCATATAACGGTTCGTTAACAAAAAACGAAGAGCAGCTACAATATTTATTGAGTGTAGTGCAAAATCATCGACAGAAATACCCTAATTGCAACAAACAGACTCTTAAAAAAAGGAACGATAATTATCAAGGATTATAATGTAAAAACAAATTATTTTATCTTATTAAACCAAATTCATTGAATAAAACTTTTCGAAACACGACCAATGATGGACGTCGTTTCTATTATATTTCTTGTTGTACTTGATTCTTTTTTGTATCAGAGAAGTATTTTGAGAACGATTCCATGCAAATTGTATGTTAGAGCAGAACATTCTCTACAAAAAAAACCCAAAAAGTTTTTTCGTAAAGCAAAAAATTCGATTTATACAGCCTTATGAATTATTTTTTTTCTATCAATTCAATTTCAGACAGTGATTCCACTTGAACGGTTGTTCTGAGCGAATTTTTCGTAAAAACTTTTTGGTTGCAAATTCGATTCTCCATGAGAATATGTTAATGACATCTTTGTGCGAATTTTTCCTGACCAGTTGCATTACCACATTCAGAAATTTCAATATTTTCCTGGGTTGTTCTTATGGAAAATATTCAAATGCAATGCGCCATTCGAAATAATTTTTTTTCGAGCTCTCCTTCGAGGATTCTTCATTTTTTACCTTAATTCACCTTTTTTTGGTGGATGCAACCGAAAAAAAAGTATCGATTTTTTTCTGCACACCCTAATATATATAGGGGAGACCGGGGCAAAATGGTATAGCGGGGCAAAACGGTACCGGGGCAAAACGGCACTGGGGCATAATGGGATCGGGGCATAATGGGATAGCAAAAAATGAAGTTTCTTGGTGCTTGATTTTGGGCAAAATGGGATAGGGGCAAAATGGGACACACAAAAATGAAGTGTCGCAGCCCGCTGAATTTGGGGCAAAATGGGATGACAGGAAAATTCATGCTTCGGCTCTATAAAAGAGCTGTTGAAACATAATCTAATCTAAATGGTACTTGTGGTTCGTTTCAGTCCACATATACGCAGATAATACGGACTGACCGATATATTTGTCGACACATATCCGTCGATTTCATGGGGAGCGGCGGTCCTAGTTTCATAAAACAATTTACGTAAAAATTGACAAGAGTTAGATTTTCATCAATGGCTTGAAAATCAGTATCAGTAACGTGCAGTTGGCAGAAAATAAATTAAAAAAAAAAACAAAGAAAGATAAAAACAAAAAAAACCATAAATTGCACGCGTCAGATTATAAAAATTGCTTGATTATTTAAATAATTGATAACGACAAAGAAATTGTACCAATCGAATAAGAAGGCTCAAATAACAATTTACGTCAAGTTTGGTACAGTTCTGACCGCAGAATCAAAAGTAATTGTTTAACAAACTTTAATAACAAATGGGCCCACTATTCATGTGCCCATGCTGACGATAACTTAATCGAGTCCGTTTGCGACAATTGTGCCGATAAAAATTAGCTTAGTTAAACAAGCAATAAAAATTAAACATTGCCACCGTTAAATTATAGTATCGTAAGTAGAGTGTGACCCAAATATCGTGTAACATTCAATAAAACCTGTTTTCACTCATTACCCCTCGTTTTCTACCCCTGTATTTCTTTCGTTTCTGCATCGAATTATTCCACTGTCCCATTTTGCCCCGATCCCGTTTTGCCCCAACCGCCTCTTTCTGAGGAGCCTGATTTTCTCCGGCCCATTTTGTCCCAGTCCCGTTTTGCCCCAATGACGTATTTTCCAGCAGTGTTGATTTTCACTATTCCATTTTGCCCCAAACCCGTTTTGCCCCGGTCCCATTTTGCCCCGGTCCCATTATGCCCCGCTATACCATTTTGCCCCGGTCTCCCCTATATATAAAATCGAGGAACCCCAAGAAACTCATCCCTTGAAATATTACTCAATAATGAAGCAAAGAAGCTTGTGAAAGGAGAACTCTGTAGGTTAATTCTAACTGGCGACGCATGAGGTTTGTTTATTCTCCATTTCATCAACACGGGACAAATTAACGTTTTCTTTTCCAATGGAAACCATTTTCGATACATACAATCAATGAGTGGTCTGGACCATTCAGTGGGATTATTATACATAGTAAACGAATTTATAACTCCAACTTAAAGACTTTGTAATCATGCATCCTTTCTTTTGAATCTTCGAAACTTTTTGATCAATGACACACATACCATAATAATACACGTATATAATATTTTTTTTATTCACTCACCATTCACATATAAATTCCCTAATATAGGGTGTCTCAAAATGACCTGACATTTGAATGTGTTGATAAAACGTATCATTCGTTTGAAAAGTACGAATTTGTTCATTTTAATTTAAGGTACAAACATGGAGGTTATGTGTGGAACACAATATCCAATAAATGGCCGCCTAGTCCCCGTTTGCAAACGTTTTCGTTGAACGAAACGTTGAAATTTTCAAAAACATTTTGGCATAATTGCGGACTAATTTCATTAATGGTGCGTCTAATTATTTCCCTGAGCTCCGGAATGGTCTGTGGATCATTGGCATACACTTTTCCTTTCAGAAAACCCTGAAGAAAAAAGTCCAATGGCGTCAAATAGCACGATCTTGGTGGCCAATTCACATCGCCGCGGCGCGAGATAACACGACCATAAAACTTCGTCTATGCAGTAACAATGCAGCAAATTACAATTTCTATGCGTTCCTCGATGGTGTAATTCTCGATGACTAAATCTCAATACTTCCTGATGCCAGTTGTGAAGGAATAGTACTCTATGTTCGCCACGAAAAAAAATTGCGCGCAGTTAAGGCGTTACCCCCACTTGTAGCGCAAAAAAAGGCCTTTTTCATGAATTTTTTTAAAGAAAACTACAAAACTTTTTTAATCGATCAATATACCATCTTAAAGAACACATCTTGAAGAACTTTCAGGAATTTTTTTATTGAAAAATATTACATTGTTTAGTGGCAAATGGCCGTCAATGAAATAATGTTTTTATATACACGGTTTGCGGTGACCAACATTGCGGCGAAGTGGATCATCTGAAAAAAAAAATGCGGATGGATTTAGTCAAATATAAGTATAAACTAGTCTTTAATCGAATGATTTTAAAAAATATTCATTTTTCACAAAATGGCGGACAGTCAAAGTTAATGGTTCGATTTTAACGAAAAAAAAACGGCCGTTTTTTTGCTATAAAACGGCCATTTTTTTTCGAAAAAAAAAATCGAACTATTAAAGACTACATTTTTATGTATTAAATAAGCCTGCAAAATTTCAAGAAGATCGGTTCATTAGTGTTCGAGTAATCTTGGTCACCGGCTTCAGAAATGCCATTTTGAGAAAAACGCGTTTAAAGTTTCAATTTCAGTTTACACGAAGAAAATATTTTTTTTTGTAAACTTACATAGAGTCATCTATTCCGGGCCCATACAGAAGTATGGGCCCGGATACTTATACTTCAAAAAAATGCAATTAAAAAAATCGATTTTTTCAAAATCGCAAGTGGGGGTAACCCCTTAAAAATGTTAGGTCATTTTGAGACACCCTTAATAATAACAACCCAAACGATCTATACATCAATAATCCCCGACATATTAATAATCCCATTCATTATAAATACCGATAAAGTTCCGAAAAGGTCATACTTCCAATTAATTTGGAATTTTGCATACTCGTGTATTTTTACCCGCTAATCACGAATATGATAGTGAAAATACCTGCAAATTTGATTTTCAAGGTCAAAGCTAACAGTAACTGATTTTTTTTTTACTTTTTCTATTTTATTGTAACAAATGTTGATCTTAGAGAAAAATGTTTCCAACGAAAGTTGTAGCCTGTAAAAAGATTGATCTTTTATGTTCTATACAAGTTTTGTCCAGAAACAATCTGTTTCGAGAAAAATGGGATAATGTTTCCAAAAGTACATATTCCCAAACTCCATTAGTTTCGACATTATCTACTTATGCACTTTACCGCGAGGTTGCAGTTTGATCTTTAACACTATACGCGTACCTAAACGACAAACAACACACAACAAACAAACCCAAACATATCGAAACTAATACAGTTTAGCAAAATGTACTCATTGAAGCATTATCCCATTTTGCTCGAAACTAAATGGTTGTAGACAAAAACTGCATAGAAAATAAAAGATTAATCTTTTAATAGGCTACAACTTTCGTAGGAAATATTTTTCTCTAGAATTAACATTTATCAAAATAAAGTAGAAAAACTTTTTAGAAAATCAGTTTTTGTGAGTTTTGACATTGAAAATCAAATTTGCGGGTACTTTCACTATAATATTCGAGATCAGCAAGTCAAAATACATGGGTACACGAAATTCCAAATTAATCGGAGGTATGTCCTTTTCATTTGTTCGTTCATCGAGTTCCGCATCAACGAGTCACGTCGAGCGGGATCAACATCCTCCGCGAGCGTGGAATGAATCTTTTTATTCATAACATTAGTTCACTCGCAGTCTTTTATTTTCATTTTTGCCGGCGAATATAACGAGATTTTCGCGTGCAGTACGCACGAAGATTGGCTGTGGGGATGTGCGGCGATGCGGGTGTGATACCGGAAGCGAAATATAAGCCTCGCAGCCACCCCCGGCGCAGGCACAATCTTCGACCGGTCGCGCTTCCAATTTGCATGATATTATAGCTGCAGCGGGTTCGGACGGGATGAGAACGCCCAGAAGAGTGCACGAGGATCAGAAGTTAAAAAAAAATAACAAAAAAAACCACCCCTCAGCAAAAAGGACAAAGTTCCGCACCAGGACCAACGTCCTGGCCACGAAAATGTGCAGGGTCGAATTAACTATGCTCGCCTATCGTCGCACAACGACATTTGTATTAACCGGAAATCGCCTTGTTATCGCGAACTCGAGGCCAATGTATAATGACAAAAGTTTACTTCCATACATATATTTTTCGTATGACGTTCCGGAAAAGTTTCACGTCCCCGCGTAACGCTGCGACCGAGAGATGTATCTCGGCAATATTTATAATCGAACGACGCGAAAGCACCTCGACAATAACGGCCCCGCGACGCGAGAAAGCGCCACCGCAACCGGAAGAGTCGATAAAATTGTTCTCCAACCCCTCTAGCAGTCCGAGCAGACTAAAATCGTTCATCTCCAAAGAACCTGCTAGCCCTCTCCCTCCTCTCTCTCTCTCTCTCTCTCTCTCTCTCTCTCTCTCTCTCTCTCTTGGTTTTGTATTCTTTCTTTTGTATTTCTTGGTTTTGTATTCTTGGTTTGCTTTTGTATTCTTTCGACCTATGTTTTCTAACTTATCCCTCATAGCGCGGTTATAGCTACTTTCACTACTATTTTCATTTTTAATGCGACTAGCCTTCCAGCTCACGCTCCTTAAGAGGTTACCCCCACTTGCGATTTTGAAAAAATCGATTTTTTTTATTGCATTTTTTTGAAGTATAAGTATCTGAGAATATGTCCTGAAAATGTTCTTCGTGTAAACTGAAATTAAAACTTTAAACGCGTTTTTCTCAAAATGGCATTTCTGAAGTCGGTGACCAAGATTACTCGAACACTAATGAACCGATCTTCTTGAAATTTTGCAGGCTTATTTAATACATAAAAATGTAGTCTTTAATCGTTCGATTTTTTTTCGTTAAAATCGAACCATTAACTTTGACTGTCCGCCATTTTGTGAAAAATGAATATTTTTTTAAATCCTTCGATTAAAGACTAGTTTATACTTATATTTGACTAAATCCATCCACATTTTTTTTCAGATGATCCACTTCGCCGCAATGTTGGTCACCGCAAACCGTGTATATAAAAACATTATTTCATTGACGGCCATTTGCCACTAAACAATGTAATATTTTTCAATAAAAAAACTACTGAAAGTTCTTCAAGATGTGTTCTTTAAGATGATATATTGATCGATTAAAAAAGTTTTGTAGTTTTCTTTTAAAAAATTCATGAAAAAGGCCTTTTTTTGCGCTACAAGTGGGGGTAACGCCTTAAATCTCTATCTAATTTGCACGCACGTTTTGCTTCTTATCACTGCTCTCATTTTTTCCCTCATAGAGTTGAATTATCCTATATTATTTTGCATTATTTTGTATTATTTTGCATTATTTCGCGTTACTCTATTGTTACTTACTCTAGTATTATTTAGTTTTATCTAGGTTCTTTATTTTTAGTTTTATTTTGTATAATTTTGTATAATTTCATATTATCTTCTTCTATCAGTTTTGTTCATAACATCTATGGTGTATTCAATTATGTCACTCCTTAATTTGCTTGAAAGTTTACTGGGGCATAATAAATTCAATCAATCAATCAATCAATCAATCAATCTCTCTCTCTCTCTCTCTCTCTCTCTCTCTCTCTCTCTCTCTCTCTCTCTCTCTCTCTCGCGCGCCCCCCCCTCCCCCTTTTCCGCACCGTCCAACGGCTACCGATCTCTTATTCATTCTGGGGATAATTGAAGGTAAACTCGTGTACTCGATACAGCGTTGCGGTAACACGGCTGTTGAAATTATAGTGGAGAATTCAATCCACATATACGTACATGGAAAGGTAATTTTGGGACGATTTTGAGGACCGTCCTCAAAATAGCCGAATGTTGATCGCCACACGAATGTACCGGGATCAAAATTTCTCCATATTATATATACATGTACACATATATATGTGGCAATCGTCAAGAATCATCCGAAGGACGCATACCCCCGGATTTTACACTCCAATAGACGCGACTTCCGCCCTTCCGGTATGCGCATGAGGCTTGAGTTGGGCCGAAAAGTGAAACGTGGTCGACGTTGCGGGAGTATCAGTGGAGGCGAGTAGCAGGGTAGTTATAACGGGAGAGTAAAGTAGAATATATAGGTAACACTGCAGCGAGGCGAAAGCTTACCAGTAGTGCGGCTCAACGTTTGGCCGGGCGTATTCGACCGTATCCCGGCAGGGACACGCGGGGACACGCGTAACAAGAGTGTGTGTGTGGTGAAGTGTATCACCTCCTCGTTTATCCTCTTCCTATCTCACTCTTTCACTTTCGCACATTTAGCCCTTTGCCCTCTCTTTCTCTCCCCTCTCTCTCTCTCTCTCTCTCTCTCTCTCTCTCGCTCTCTCTCTCTCTCTTGTGATCCAAGCTCTGCGTGTGCGAGCTTGCAAGGTTGTTTGAAGAGCTTCTTACAAATTAGCTGTGAATATTCATGCGTCGGTGGGGTGCGGCGAAACGAGAAGGGGGCAATGAGCTAACCCTTCGCGGTGGAGAAGGGACATATATACTATTATATACATATACATATATATATATATATATATACGCGTATTTTCGTGGCAAGCAAAAGGGCGTAAAATTGGACGGCCCAACGAGCGGTGAAAGGCCGTTGAAGGACTTCGTTTCGGTGAGCAGCACGTCATGGCATAATATGGTCCAAAAGTGGGAGAGCAGAATCCAGAGCAATGAGAACAGTCCTTCAGTGGTCTGACCATATTAGTTTAGTAGCCAGAGGGCATACCGTTTGTTCACGCAGTATGCATGATTATCATTGTCCGTATGGTGAATAGCTCTCCGGCACATTTTGACAGTTGCTGTAATTTCGAATTGACGCTAAAGCTCGTCGGTTGTTGATCCGCAGTGGTAATTGCGGAAACCCCGCAGGAAGAACCTGGAGTTTTTCGCATCTGGGGGAAATTTTGTCTGTTGATTGGTGAATTTCTTTTCCGAGACAGGGTGGTTTTTGCGTAAACATTTTTGGTTTTTTTTTTGTATTTTCCTTGTTTGCCCTTGAGGGCTTTTACCGTTGCAGACCCTTGAGAGCTTTAGCCATTGTTACACCATTGAGGGCATTCCTCATGCCTTTTAATTTTACCGAACACTTGTCACCGGCGGTATTCATCCAAGTATCCAGGCCAACGCTGCTCGACAGAGATCGCTGTCACCCCTCTAATTTTCTCCAGCATGACAGTACCGACCCAAATATTGTTCGGGGAAAACGTGTGGACGAGGATAAACCGATGTTCACGTAGCAACGTTTTTCCACTGCTCGGCGTTACTGCCATTGCTGTTCTATCACTATTATCGAAAGAGCCTTTATGACACTAGCCGATTGGAACTGTCTATCCGGCTATTACGTTTTTATTCGAACTATACGCGAGCTCGGGAAATAAAATATTTTAAAGCTGTTGAGAAGTTACGGCAGATTTCTGCCAATTTCGTTTTCCACTTTGCTCTGCCACTAAAATAATGCACGGCGCAGCAAGGATTCGAGCTGTTCTTTGATCATATCTGGACATGCCGTCATGTGAAATTGAGCTAGATGGGCGTGTGGGCTTTGCCATATGTATGTATTGGGTGTACATGATTGCGGATTTTCAATGGACGGCTTTTCGTACTGGTGGCATTATGTTGAGGTTGGTAATACTTGCATTCGAAAGATCCGTACGAGGCTGTCAAACGTAGTTGATGTTGTTTGACTAGGGTTTAAGCAGTTATTATGTTTACCTATTGAAATGTGTACATTTGACGCCTAATCTTTAACGTATGAAGGTCATTTGCAGGAAGTGCTACTGGAACATTTCGTTTCAAATAAAAAAGCAGCTGAAAGCCATGTAGCTAGTTGATCCTAATAAAGAACACGCCCCATTAGTCCAGTAAAAGAGTGCCACTATTTTCAAAGATAGGGGATTTGACGTCAGATAACTTTACATGTGTTTTATTATTCCAAACGACCTTTGTTGGAAATATTTTTTGATCGGGCTATTAATTATCGAGATACGGCGATTTTTGAGTTTTCAACCCCTATTTCTTAGGGTTGGGGCGAGTTGAGGGGCAAAATTTCATTGGAGTTACTTTCTGTATGCAACTATCTAGCTTCAGTAAAACATTCTAATTCTAAGCTAAAAGTGGTGGGTTTTTGTCTCTTTTACTGGACTACATTGGTAGGCATGTGTGAAAAGGGGTTTCAACGATTTGCAAAACATGGGAAGTCGCCGAAAACATATGAAGACGAACAATTGGAAGCACTACCGGATGATGATGCGTGTCAAATGAAATAGGAATTGACATTAGCATTGGATGTTACCCTTCAATGTGTCTCCATGCATGGGGTGGGAGGCAATTGGAGCAAAAGCAGGACAATTGGGAGCCAGACGAATTTACAGCATGGCAATGCCAGACCCCATGTTCATGGATCCGTCAAAAGTTATCTAGGTGTGAGTTGAGAGATTGTACCTCACCCGCAATATTCATCAGACGTTGGTGGCTCGGATTACTATTTGTTCCGATCGATGGTGCTGGCCCTTTTTGGAGACCGGTTCGATTCTTACGAAGAAAGCAACAATTGGCTTCATAACTGGATCGCTCCGAAACCACCAAACTTCTACCAGCGTGGAATCCGATTATTGCATGAAAGATGGGCAAAGGTCGGTGGGGTAGCTTCCGATGGAGCATATTTTGAAGGAAGTAAGAATGATTTATTATGTTACAAATCAATGGGTTATTTTATCGAAAAATCGGTAAAGTCATACTAGGGTGGCACGAATCAGAGCTATATTTTTTTTACTTTTTCTTACCATCCAATTACCTTTTTTGAAGAAAAAAAAAATATTGTCGCGAAAGCTGCGAGCGGCCAAAAATATTTAGAGGTCGCTCAAGCCTCCCAAAAATTCAAATTTTCATTGTGAAATCGATTTTTTTTCGTCCACTGCTCACTCATTTTACGCTTTATAATTTTTAAATTAACCTCGCGAAAGCTCTATCCGCCCAATGAATATTTAGTGGTCGCTCGAGAGCCTTGAAAGTTCCAATTCTAGACAACTTTTTTTTACTTTTCTCACTTATAAATTTGACGCTTTGTAAAAATTTCAAAATAATCAACAGATGTTTCAAATTTACCTCATGCTTCTAACCCAAGAATTATAATCTTCGTTCTCATAAAATAATTCTTTAAGGGGTGTCCTCACTTTAGACGCTAAAAAAGGCTATTTTTATGATTTTTTTTTGATAGGTTTATATTATAGATATTGATATAAAAGTTGGTACACTTAATAAAGACACATTCGAAATACATTAAAATGTTTTTTATGTATTTATGTAACCCAAACAAACTTTAAACGCGTTTTTCTCGAAAAAACGTTTTTCGACGGCTTGTTGATAAAATCTTCGAAACTACTGAACCGATTCTTATGAAATTTTAACCACATATTCTTTACAACTATAGCTATACCGCATATCCTGGATTTTTTTAAATTTTGATATTTGATATTTTTTTTGCCAAATACGGTGAAAAAGAAACAGTTTTTTTTCGTAAATTTTTCGCCTTTTTGTTTTTTTTGCACATATAAAAAATCGTATGTTATGCACTATAGCCATTAACATACTGAATCTAAAACCGTTTGATTTTTTTGTTTCGGTTGATCCATCTCCGAGATTTCATCAACAGCGCAGACCTACAATTTTTTTAGTACATTTTTTTAACTACCATTTTCGTCTATAAATGGTGACTCAAATAATTTTTTAATGTATTTCGAACGTATATTTATTAAGTGTAATAACTTTTATATCAATGTCGATAATATGAACCTATTTTAAAAAATCATGAAAATAGCCTTTTTGGCGTGTAAGTGAGAAGACCCCTTAAAGAATTATTTTATGAGAACGAAGATTATAATTCTTGGGTTAGAAGTATGAGGTAAATGTGAAACATCTGTTTCTAAAGAAAAAAAAATTGACGGTTTTGAAATGTTTACAAAGCGTCAAATTTATAAGTGAGAAAAGTAAAAAAAAGTTGGCTAAACTTGGACATTTCGAAGCTCTTGAGTGACCACTAAATGTTCATTGGGCGGCAAGAGCTTTCGCGAGGTTATTTTAAAAATTATGACGCGTTAAATTCATAGGTGAGAAGTGCTGAAAAAAAAATCGATTTTTTAATGAAAAATTGAATTTCTGGGAGGCTTGAGCGACCTCTGAATATTTTTTGACCGCTCGCAGCTTCGGCAATTTTTTTTTTCTTTAAAGAAGATAATTGGATGGTGAGAAGAAGGGAAAAAATGGAGCTCAAATTTGTGCCACCCTATTGTACACCCAACATCGATGATAGGGATGCGTCCAAGGCTTGCTCGTTACCGCGTTGGGAAGAAGATGTCGTATGGGAGGATTTCCGATTGAAATCCAGGGGCCATCCATAAATGTATTTTTCTCCTGTCACAGGTATACGGCATAGGCCAGATGGACTTTTAGTGTCCTTTCGTCCGCTAATTAGCGAGAAAGCGAGAAATTCCCATTTTTCCCTCACCTTTCTCTTTATCTCTCTCTCCCTCTCTCGTCCTTTTATTCTATTCTTTTTTCTCCCCGTCTCTTTTCACTCGGGCGAGACACGGCCTGGATCTCCTTCGCACAGTTTTATTTGCGCGGGGCTCACCGACACCCTCGCGTTACGCAAACTCCTCTCATCTCACCCCCTCCCACAGTATCCTTCCCTATAGTCTTTTTTGTCCGCTCGCCTTCCAGCCCCGATGCCACTTTGCCGACCTCGCGTCTCTCCGACGTTTAATTAAAAGGATACAGTCTGAAGGAGACGAGCGAATTTTTTCCATCCCGTTGCAACGAGACACCGGAAACGAATGCGCTCCACAGACATACTTTTGAAACCATTTTTTTAATTTTAAACTTATCGTTTTTCAGCCGATACCTTTTATCGTGCTCGTTGGATATACGATTCTCGCAGGCATTTTCGAACATTGTTTTTTTAAATCATTTTTAAGGAGCTCTCGTGTGGAGCCGTGGCTACGAAAAGTTGGCAAATTGCGATTGCTCAAAAAAAAAAAACACGTGAGATTCAGTCTCGGATAGGGCATGGACTATCGGAGCTTTTTCTATTGCTGGTATTATTTCGATATCAACAAGTTGTAATATCGGAATACCGGTGTTTCGACATTTTCCGATATTTATGGGAAACCTTGATTAAAAACGTTAAAAGCTTGAGAGTGAAGATGGAAGTTGTAGAAATAATGGTATATAGCTGAATGAAACCACATTATTTATTAACGGTCACCATTTTTTATTGAGCATAAAATAAATAAACAAACAAAAAATAGGAACTTTCATGTACATAAAAAAGTAGTACACAAACAAAATAAAAATTAGGAAGTTTTATGAAAGTCAGCACAGTAGTGGCTACCAGAATGCAAACGAATGGCATAGCTTGTGGCAGGCAACAGCGTGGTCACTTTAATCTGAGATTGAGATTGTTGGGACAATGACCGCAAAAACAGAGGGCATTTGGAGTTTCGCCTTTCAGAGACGACCTTACTTTAATGGAGGTGCAAGCCGCGGAAAAAAGGCCCTTTCTGATTCCACCCTCGTGGACACATAAGTTTACAATTCAGAAATATTTTATGTAGGTAATAATATTTTAAGGCTATTTAACGTAGCAAAAAACAAGTGAAAGTAACTTAAGTTGAACTAATAACAATTACAATGCTATTTTAATGTATTCAACTCTGATATCGAAATATCGGATTGTTGGACCGATACTCCGAATTGGAAATCACAAAATCATTATTGGATATTGAAATGATAAAAATCTTCTAAGAAAAATATGATTAATTCCGAAAAAAAAATAGAAGCAAATATGGACCCATGATAAGACTAGTCTTAAAAATCATAGAATGGGTCACTCTATTTTAGAGAATTTTTTGAAAAAAATAAAAAAAAGGCAATCATTTTTAAAAAAATAGTTTTCACTTTAGAAGCCAAAAAAACGTTGACATTGATAATTGATCATTTTTTTCATATTTTTTAACGAAAGTATGCTTCAAAATGAAAAAAATATATATAGTGACATTTTTCGATATCTCAATTAGTTCAGGAGTTATCAGCGTTTAAACGTTTCCAAAACGTCCAAAGTCAACATTTTTTGGAAAATTATAACTCCTAAAAGAGAAGAGATGAAAATTTAAAAATTTGTGTAGATATTCCCTTCATGGGTTACAATAATACAAAAAAAATCAGAAAAACCAAAAATGGTCGGTGTCACGGGATCGATGAAATGGAGTGGAATTTCCCATATATATACATTTAATTCCTTTCCTTGTTTCGCAGCTCTATTCCTTCCCACTTTTATACCGCGACAGCAGTAATGTCAACGGGGGCTTATTATGGTCGTAAAATTTGTCGTCGACGGTATACGCGCGCGCCGAGGAAATAAAGACTCGAGAATTTTATTATCGCGCGAGAAAGTACGCGTACTCAGCGGTACACGCGTACCTCGAAGAATTATTCGCGGCGAATAACGTAACGCGGATAAAATGAGAAATTGCACCCTCACTGTCACATCATTTCTACAAGCAATAAAGTATCACGAAAAAATCGATCAAAAGTTTCGATTGAATTTTGACAGCTTCCTTACAGTTGAAAAAAGAAGAAAAGAAACCCTGTCTTGTGGAAAAACGACCTGGGTATGCGAAATGTTTTGGAACATTTTTATTAATTTATGTTTATTCTATCAGCCGAGGGAAACGCAGTTCCTTGAAAGTTCCGTCCCGTACGGACGATGGTAACCACCGTTATTATTAACAACGTCAGAGTAGCGAGAAATCCTCTCGCTTTTCAGTCATTGCTTTACTAAAGTATATATATATATATATATCCATAATGCACCTGACCAGCCTGTGATGCTGCGGTGAAAGATACTTTATGATAATCCCTTGAGCAAAACGCATCGGCCTCTCTCTCTCTTTCTCTCAGGACCAGTAAGGGTCGAGGGCATACATCGAGAAGGAAACTTTGCAATTTTGTAATTTTCGAACTAGCCCCGTGGATCAACGAGCGGCTTACGTACCCTTGTAGTTTGGATGAAAATGGGAATTAATCCTGGGAGTTGATGCAAACTTTCATATATATATATATATATATATATATATATATATATATATATATATATATATATATATATATATATATATATATATATATATATATAAATATCTGTACATAGATACGTAAGTTTAATTTTCCACCCAGTACGAGGGGTAAAAAGTTACCACGTACTTTTCCCGGAGGTACGATTCCACAAAAGCTCAATGCAGCAATCGCACCCTTTCGCCGATCCGCAAAAAAAAACAAACCTCCGACAAAAATTTCAATCGATTGTTATTCTGTCTATAATCGATTGCCGATCGACAGTTCGAACACATTTTCCCAATGATGGATTTCCCTCGAGCCTTTAACGCGGTTCTCTAGTTTCTCGGCTGTTTTTTTACGGCTTTTTCAATAATTTTTTACGGGCAAAGCATCGAAATAATCAATCTCATTGTTTTTGCATAATCTTTATTAACATTTAAATAAGCTTTAATTGTAAAAATAAAAATTAATTTGTAAAACCAATAAAAAGATTTTTATTCTATTTTCGGATTTAAAATTAAATTTTAAAATATGAAAAAAATAGAAGGACGTACTCACTCAATTCGACCGAACGATCACTATTTTCAATGATACTTTTCTATTGTCCAAAGTAAATTACCAAGATCACCTTATTCGAACGATTGATCCCCCTCTCCTTCGCCCCCACTGACATAATCCTCTCGCGAAATAAATTGCGTCCCTTTGCGTATCTACGAGAACTCGCAAAAGCTTGTTTTCATCGGGGTAGCTTTTCTCTCGATACGTCTCGAATGTTGTTCGATAATGATTTAGCACGGTGCACAAAACCGGCGACAGGCACGACGAAAAAAGTCGATTTGTGAACGGGGGGGGGGGGGGTTAAATCGTTTGGACAAAAAGGGGGATCGAGGAACGTAGGTGAGTCGTATAGACATCGCGTATATTCGTTACGAGCTTCATCCCCTATACGCGGATTATATATACCCGTCAAAATGGAATATTCGTGATTGCGGCACGATTCCGCGCTGTTTTGGGGAAAACACGAGTAAGCAGAAAATTGAAACAGGTGTAGGAAGAAAGTGTCATATAATAGAAGACCGTGGTATAAATAGAGCGTGAGAGGGATGTCGGGAGACGGGGGATGGCCGGTGCGAGAGAAACAAGGAAGATAATGTGAAAACCGCATGGGACAGTGTTTCGCTCGTTGTCCCATTCAACCCTCATTTTCCGCAGTGAGAGCCCACAAAACCGTTTTTCTACCCTCCCAACCCCTTTTATTCATTCCATCTCTTTCGCACAACCCTCCTCGTGACGTGTCTCAACATCGTTCTGTCACTGTATATACGTGTATATTTAATACCGCGTGTTCGCGAGAGAGAGAGAGAGAGAGAGAGAGAGAGAGAGAGAGAGAGAGAGAGAGAGAGAGAGAGAGAGAGAGAGAGAGAGAGAGAGAGAGAGAGAGAGAAATCCACACCGTGTTTCGAGAAAGGGAATGTACCAGGCTTGGAGTTGGGGCAGTTGTCCTCGGATGAGCGAGATTTACGAGCTATGCAGCAGAGGGCTCTCTCATACACGTCTCTCTCTCTCTCTCACTCTCTCTCTGCTCTCTTTCATTTACACACTCTCTTACACCACTTGGGTCTCTCTCGCCCTTTCTGTCTCTTTCACAGTGGTCCTCTTTCCATCATTTACCCCCCCCCCCCCGCCTCTCTCTCTCTCTCTCTCTCTCTCTCTCTCTCTCTCTCTCTCTCTCGCGCGCGCGCACCCCCCCTCCCCTGTCCACATTCGTAGTGTTACTGACGACATATGCAATGGAGACCAAAAGTGTGCAACTCTAAATGCTGCTCGCACTGTCTCCCTCGCGCGCCTTTGTATCGCGTCAGCCTTCATACAATTGCACTATTGTCATCATTGGCGGACTAGTAATTGTCGAATTCCAATAATTAATATCTATTTTTCTTGATTCGTGACAAATAAATGAGAAAAAAAAGATATTTATAGGTAATTAAATTACTAATTGAATTGAAGTAATTACATTATTTAATAAATTTAAACAATTGAATGATTAATTACTATTATTATGGATATATTTATGTACAATGTGTATATATGTATAATTATCTACTAATATGAACTATTAGTAGATAATGACAAACAATTAGATTAATCAAACATTCAAAGTAAATCAAGTAATTTGAAGTTTCGTTCTACCCATTCTGTCGCAGTGAACTTTTTTTTCGTAATATTCGTATTCTTTGATCACCGGGCAAGCAAACCTCTATTCTACAAATCGTAGAATTCACAATGTTTTGTTGACTGTTCGCGTTTTATCGAATATTTACAATTTTTTCACATTTATAGAAGTTTGAAAATGTAGACTTTGTAGGATAGAATGTTCAGAAAAGAAAAAAATAGAAAATGTATAATTTTAGAACAATTTTCCAATTTAGATCTTTACAATTATTTAGCAGGTCACTCGAAGTCGATTACTTATTTCGCGAAGAAAAAAGTACGGTGAATCGCGGCCGTACGTTCTTTGAACTCGGGAATTTTTTCTCGTTTGCGAATGGTATATAGATTGATACTGATGAATTCCGTGAAAGTGTACGTACGCACACACACACACGTACATATATATATGCATTGGGAGAGGAGGGATGAGAGTTTCGCCAACGAGGATATGGTAAATTTTACCACCGTGTTGGGGTGACCGAACCTACGAATGGATTGCAATGACGAAACCAAAGCAAGACGAGAGCGAGAGGGGAGGGAGAGAGAGAGAGAGAGAGAGAGAGAGAGAGAGAGAGAGAGAGAGAGAGAGAGAGAGAGAGGTAGGACGTGACGGAGGGAAGGAGCAACTCGAATGACCAGTTCCAATCAGGCGCTATTGCAGAACGAATCGATTTTCGTAATGAATTGTGGTCCCGTTAACCGTCCGAACCAATATTGCTTCTTCGAGTTTACAAGTTCGCCTTACCACGGAGACGATCACCCGGGTGGTCTCGGGTCTACAGAATTTCTCGCGAAGCCCGGAGTTCACTCGCCATACTCACATATACAAATCGAATACATACCCGCGTGTGCAGCACGGTCGTCAATCAAATTGCAATCGAATTACCGAGAAATAAAAAATTGTTAAGGCCTTAGGCCACTCAAGAGGCCGACAAATAGACCTTCTGGAATTTTTTTTTTTTCAAAAAACTACAAAATAAATCGAGATTACAAAAAAGGGTGTTTATCATACATATCAGTGACTGTATACAATAATTGCGTTGAAGCGATTAATTTCAAAATGGCGGCTGTGCAGCGTTCATCTCAAAACAGCATTTTTTAAGTTGGCCGGAATCATAACTCAGACAATTTTCAACCGATTCACTTGAAATGTTGAATATATCATGAAAAATATGTTGTCTATGGAAGTACGTAGAATTTTTTTTTATATTGCATAGTTCATTTGTTTTAAACAATTATCTGACGATTTTTTAGGCAAATTTTTCACTTTCCAAAAAAATCGTCAGATAATTGTTAATAACAAATGAACCATGCAATATAAAAAAAAAATCCTGAGTACTTCCATAGACAATGTATTTTTCAAGATATATTCAACATTTCAAGTGAATCGGTTGAAAATTGTCTGAGTTATGTTCCCCGCAAACTTAAAAAAATGCAGTTTTGAGATGATCGCTGCACAGCCGCCATTTTGAAATTAATCGCTTCAAAAAAATGTTTGTATACAGTCACTGATATGTATGATGAACACCCTTTCTCGTAATGTCGATTTATTTTGTAGTTTTTCTGAAAAAAAATCTCCAAAAAGTATATTTTTTCGGCCTAACCCCTTAATGTTATCCCTCCTCCCGGGTTCGTTTGCAGCAGTCAAGATTCACGCGCATACGCGATTCCTCATTTTTCCTTCTGTTTGTTCGCGCTGCAAAAAATACTCGCCCACCTTCTCCCGTACTTTATTTGCGACATTTCAGCGCACGTGAAAGTAGCGTATTTATTTTTTTGCTGTTTTTATCCTGTAGCGTATTTATTTTTTGCTATTATTCCCCACGAAGTCACCGCAATACGCACAGCCGTGGGAGCGCAACATTTTTGGAGGAGTCAATGAAAAAAAAAACCTCATTACGTGACGTAGACGGTAATTGCGTCCTTGTTGAAATTCCTGTAGAGTCGTATGGCACATGAGCAACGTTTCTATGGATGTAAATAATAGGATTAAGAGAAGAGAATTTCGAAATTTCAATTTTTCCAATAATAATGACATGTGTCCCATGTGTCAAATAAATACGAGCTATGTCAATCTCGGCAAATAGTCCAACGAGCGATTATGGTCCAGGTGAATCTCTATATTTTATATACAGGATGTCCTAGAACTGAAGGTAGTCCCTGAAGTGGGGGGTTGAGGGTGAAATTCTGAATTGAATGATATAAGCATATATGGGTCTCAGATCACGCCCTGAATTATTATTAATTTTTAAAGGCGGGCCAATCAGGTGCGCCCGATGAGCCAGTGTACGGGGGTGAGCGATACGCTGATTGGCCCGCCTTTAAAAATTTCTAATAATTCAGGGGTTGATCTGAGACCCATACATGCTTATATCAATCGGCTCAGAATTTCACCCTCAACCCCCCATTTCAGGGACTACCTTCAGTTCTGGGACATCTTGTATATATGGATATATAAAGATATATAAATCGTAGATATATTCTTGTCTCGGATAAACAGACACAGCCTCGTCGGGACTTATTCAACGAAATCCCATTCTGGTGTACACGTCGCGAAACTTTCGCAAGCTTCGCCACGTGGGAATAAATAATTTGTCTGGGGCATGCATACATATTTATACATAGATATGTATGTATGTGTGTACATGTATATGGCAAAATGGAACTTTAAAGTCATCCAACCTCGGGGCACGTCCTTATAGTTCTTCATTGTCTCCATACTCAAATTTACGTCAATTCTCATGTCCTAAAAACCACCTTTGAATGAAAGTGAGTACATTTTCACGAAAGTCATTTCAAGGATCGTTCTGTCTCCAAACTCAACAATTTTTTTCAATGTTAAGGGATCGTCTCAGTGTGACCCTCCGAAAAATCACTGATTTTCGCGATTTTTTTTAAAATGTTCAAATAAACTAATCGGTCCGGTTTTGTTTTAATAAATAAATACATTCATGACGAATACAAAAAAAATTTTTTTATGTTTATTTATTGGATGTACAATAGTTAAATAAATTGTTGAAATGACACGTAATAAAAAAGGTCCTGTACGGTTTCCACGATTGCGGCCGCAATTTTGATCTGAAACAAAAATTTCAAAAAGATTATTAATCTGTAGGAAAGTCGCTATCGCGCTATGAAAGGGTTTTTTTTTAATTTGACGAAATGGCGGCGGTTTGAACAAAAAGTATCGAATTTGGCCCTTTTTCTCGACAGTTTTTCGTAAAAAAAAAATAGGAAGATTTCCAAAAAAAAGCTTCCATAGCGCTATAAAGAATGACGTTAAAAATGTTCTCTTCAAAGGGGAACTAGATATCTTCAAAACTCTTCCTTTGAGAGTGGAAACCGTTTTGAAAAACACTATTCTGAGAAAAACGCGTTTAAAGATTGAAGTTGGAAAATTTTTAGATAAATCGTTTACTTACAATCAATCGGCGATGCCAGGTCCATACAATTACAGTGTATACTATCCGATAATGCAACAAAAAAAAAATCGATTTTTCGAAAATTTCACACTGAGACGATCCCTTAAGGCCTTATCTACCTTTCGGTGGTCGGAAAACAAGGCTTTTTCGGTTTTTTTTTAATACTAATAAAACAATCAAATGAGGTTTGGAGGGTTTATTTTCCATATCTGCAGGAAGTCAAATTAAAGTTTGATTTTCGAAAAATATACGAAATAGCGGCCTAGAAAGAGAACGCCTGTTTTGAGGCCCTCCAGGGGCGGACTCGTAGAAAACGCACGTGAGCACCTAGACCAAAAAAAAATTTTTTTTCGTAATCTACATTAATTTTGCTAGCGAAGTACACACGATCGGTTTTTACAGCATGGGTTAAAAAAATGCGTTTTAAGTTTTAAAACCATTTCTCTTTGGACCATATCATTCTTGGGATGTTCATTCATCATCTGAGACAATAAAAAAAACGAAAAATTTTTAGTTTTCAAAGGCATGTAAGGCCTTAAGGAACGTATCCAAAACATGCAGACGTGCTTACAGCGAACGTTGCAAATACATAACGGGCTTAAAACCTATTTTCCTCATATATATGTACATATATTATACAGGGTGTTAGGAACGTCAATGCAAAGCCCTAAGAAGGTGACAGGTCACCTTGTTAGAAACATGTCTAACCTAGGTTACCTCAGTCCAAAGTCTAAGGATTTCGAGTAATCATGGTAAGTGTGACGTTTGGAAAATTTCCCAAAATTAGGTACTAACTCGTTCATAATGTTCTAACAGACAATAATAATGGAACATAAAACAAAAATTCTCGTCAACCTACATTAGAACACCTAGATAAGTACGTACGGTATTTAAAAAATTTTGTTTTATTCAAAAGTTGCAGATATTTGAACCTAAGAAATGAATTTTCAGTGGACAATTTCGTTATAACTGCTCATAAACTGCTCATAAAATGAAAAGTTTTCGATTAATCAGAATTTCCGTACGTACTTCTCGGCAAAATGCAATTAGGAACATAACTTTTTAATTTGAAGTAAATCGAGTGAAAATTGTTCAAGTTATTTGTCACGCCAATTGGAAAAAAGCTGTTTCTACAAGTTTCGAGTAGCTGACCATTTTGTACATCGAAAAAAATATATATATATTTCCTAACATCTTGATATTCATACTCAAAGAGGTGTAATTAATTTTATGAGTGAATCAATTTTTCATACGAAATGAAAACTGTTAAATTCGCACACGATTGTATACCCGTTACTGTGGCCTAACCCCTTAATGTGTATTCAATCGACAAACACCAATACAATCATCTGTATCCACTTATATAAATAAATGGGACGTGTTGAATGATTGAAAACTTGTCAAAAAATAAAAATACCACTTATGGAAATGCGATTTTCAAAAAAATAGCATTAACATAAGAGGTAAACGAGTTAGTATCTAATTTTCCAAAACTCATACTTACCATAATAACTCGAAATTCTTTGGATTACGACTTTGGACCAAGCTAACCTAGATTAGATATGTTCCTAACGAGGTGACCTATCACCTCCTTAAGGCTTTGCACAGACCTTCCTAACACCCTGTGTATATATATATATTTATATATATATATATATATATATATATATATATATATATATATATATATATGTATGTATGTATGTATGTATGTATGTATGTATGTATGTATATGTATGTATATGTATATATATGTATATATATATATATATGTTTCTGGATACAACGTCATTGCATCTGCCGCAATGTACGAGTTGCAGCCAAGAGCCAACAGTTAAACCGTAGGGAACCGACCACTACATTAGTTTTGTCCGAGGCGATTTGAATATAGATTAGTTTGTCACAAATGGGAACTTCCGTGCGTGCGCGTAGGGCTTCAGGGGTTGGTTGACTTTAGCCCGGCTCCGGGATATCCCGGCCTGTCATCGTCGACACCGCGATGCACACACCCGCACACATACACACAAATACGGCTTTTCGCATAACGTGCTCCTTCATACACGAGATTCGCAAAGTCCGTAGTATTCTCAATCACTGCGTAATCGACCTGCTCCCCGAAGTAATACACGATCCATTTCGGTCAATTCGAAGCTCAAAACCCATGAGGTGAAAGCTACATTTCATTCGCGGCTCAATGAACCTCGTGCAGGCCGGAAATATCTAAAAATGGATGTCGCTGGTTTTTTTGCGTTCATCGAACTTTCTCGGTAGGGATGGAAAATATGTGTTATAAATCGAAAGGTCGCGATTTTTTTCACCTTTTTCCGCTTTGATTGCGAGTGGGGTGGTGGGTGAGGATCTCGAGAGTTTATTGAGTTGGTTTGCGCTTTTTAAAAATAAAATAATTAATTAAACTAGTTGTTGAATTATTTATTTAATTGTTAAAGTAAACTATTAGGTAAATATTCGCCAGTGGGGCTCCAGCCCTAATCAGCTCCAAAATTTATTTCACGTGTTCGGGGCTATTCTGTAGTATGAAAATGTTTTTTTGTGATAGGGGAAGGGTATTTTATTAAGAAAAACAAAACATTTCCGGAAAACGTTCGATTTTTGAAATACGTTTGTTTGAGTTTGGTGACATCAAGTTGGTCAAATGTCATGGGTTCGTCATTTGACCCTCGTTTCCTCCATACCTTTAAAAAAGTAAAAAAAAGAAAGTAAAAACGTTTGGGGGTTGAAATTGTCTTTCCCCGACTTAAATGTTATAAACAAAGTGCCCTGAAATACATCGACTCGGTACGAAATGTCTGAACCCCTATTCTAGCTGGAGTCCCACTTGTGAAAATTTACGATCTATTAATTTAATTATTGAATTAAATTATGTATTTAATAAGTAAATGACATGGTTAAAGCAAATTGTTAGTTTAATTATTAAATTTAATTGTTATTTTAATTATTAATAATTTCATTAATTTCTAGTTTTTATTAGAGATTAGTTTTGGCTATAGTACGAATATGGAATTTGTACGGATGATAGGATCAATTTTTCGACTACAATGAAAAACCTGGCAAAAATGTAAGCGATGATTTCTTTAATTGATATTGACAAAGACACTTAAAGCTAGAGCCTCAATAATAGCGAGAGAGAGAGAGAGAGAGAGAGAGAGAGAGAGAGAGAGAGAGAGAGAGAGAGAGAGAATGGCTGAACGAGACCAAGCAAAAAAGCAAATGCACGACCCGAAGTGGGGTAGGACTGGCGACACGCACCAATAAATGTACACCGGTACTTCCGATGTTATACGAGCGATCGTAATTCCCCTCAAATGACTGGATCGCTCACGTCAAGCACGCATCCGCGTACACGCACTCGGCGAAAATTTCATGGTGTCGTAACGGGATTTAACGCCTTCCATTCAGAGGCATCCTTTTTCAGAGGCCACTTTCGCAGAAGTGTCATGGTATACTACCCCCGGGAGATTTTACGCCCTGTCCGCGCATTATCCGCACGCGTCCGGCATGTACAATTTAACTCTCAATTAAACGTGATTGAAGATTAATATCTCCATAACGAAATCGTTGACAATTATTCCTCGTGAATAAGCGTTGAATTGTGTGTCTTTCAATCGAAATAATAGTTTATATTTTTTTTACCTTTACAAGAAAGTTTATAGAGCTATTTGTTTAGGAGAAAGAATGTTTTGTACATATGATGTAAAAAAAATTCATACACAATCGAAATTTAATGACAATCATAAATTTAAAAAGTAAAATATTGTTATTTAAAAAAATCAAACAACATTTAAAAAATGAGGATAATTTAAAATGAAAAATAAAGTAAAATTGTATAAAATCTTTTTATGTAAAAATATAGAAATATTCTTATATAACTTATTCTGATTTTTTCATTTTCATTACATTTTTCATTACAGATGAAAATCCAAAATGAAAAATGAAATGACAAAGCAAAATTTAGAAAAAAAATATATAAAATCTTTCTATGTATAAATACAAAAATATTTTGTCTTATGTTTTCATTTCCATTTCATTTTTCATTCCAGATTTTCCTAATTTTCTACCTATCGTTTGAACGTTTCACATGAAATATTTACACTTTTTTATATCTATACATGACATTGAATCTAATTTTTAAACAAAATCGTTTTCATATAAAGCATAAAAATCGATTTTACATCAAATCTCACTTCTACATAAAATGTTTCTCACATAAAATGTACAAAAGATTTTTCCTCTCGAAAAACCAGCTCTATATCTGTACAAAACATTCCACATATCTCCTTATATGAAAAAAAAAGCGAATTTTCGATAACGGAAAAATTGTGATTGCATCGTAGAGCTAATTTTTTTTTTATTACGTTGAACTGAGACTCTTGATCCGCGAGGCGAACACTTCGTGATACGTAAATGGTTGAAGGATATCCCTCATAGGGTACGAAAAAGCAGCTCCTTTACACGTAATACGAGAATCCAAAGAGTTCGATTGATGTTCGTGATCAAACAGATAAAGGAAGAGTGAGAGAGGGCGGGGGATGGTTCGTAGGGATGATGGAACGAGCAAGTGGCGAAGAGTGCGAAAGTGAAAGTATATAAACCGTAAGAATAGGTGAAGAAAAGCGAGGGAGATTGAGGGATGAGGTGATGACGAGTTCAGATGAGAGAGAGAGTGAGAGAGAGAGAGAGAGAGAGAGAGAGAGAGAGAGAGAGAGAGAGAGAGAGAGAGAGAGAGAGAGAGAGGGAAAGCATATAAAAAGAGAAAAAGAGTGGAAGACTGACTTTCCTACTGCACTATACGTGAGGTGAAAGCATCTCGTAAGACGTGCCAACGTTCGTGGGTGATTGTACTGCTCTTTTGCTGGGTTTCTTCCACTTTGCTGCCTCTGGATTCCTTCATCTCTGTCGCTTTGCCGTGCGTGTTGGCTAACCGGTCCTCCTCAGAAACTGAGTTACAACAGACGAAAGGGAAATAAAGGGATTTCCCTCCACCCTCATTTCTCCCTCTCCTTTCCATCACTCTCCCAATGGACAAAGAGCAAGTCCAGTGTGGCAAGAAAGAACGCTAGAACAAAGGGAAATACAAGTCGCCGCTGTACTTCACGGTGTCATAGTTAGCTCGGACCAACAGGGTGAAAAAAAAGGTTTTTCCACGGTCTTTACTCGCGCTCCATCTCTTCGGATCGTTTGTTGCTTTTGTATCACTCGTTTTTTGTCTTATTCTCAGCGTCGCGTCTAGACCATTTTCCACACTTGTCCATTTCCTCGATGTGTTCAGACATCGCCTCCCCGCTGGAGTCCGGTTGAACAGGTGTTCGGTGCTCGCTTACCTCGTAAATCCAATGGCCCAAGGGTGTCCGCAGTTTCCCTCGTCTCTGTTATTCCCGACGCTGCGCGGAATAAATAAATAATACCTGCGATCGACGGAGAATCGCCGGCTTCGATCTGTTTCGTGAGGAATAATGCGAGGTGATAAAACGCGTTTAAGTGTGGGAAAAAACCGGCGGATGCTCGATTGAGAGACTTCGTCGATTTTATAGGAGATTGGGGATTATTATGGCGAGGCAATAAATTTGTCTTTTGTTTTTTTAAAGTAAAATTTAAGTTTCCGATGGTGACCGCAGCTGAAATTCCAATTGATGGGAGGTGGTCGATTATTATGATGAGGCAATCAAGTTGCCTGTTAATTTTTTAATCCTCAGTAAGGGGGAAGGCCATTTGGAAGGTAAAAGATTAGGGTATTTTCGTGATTTTTTTTTTCATGTAAAGAATGCTCATGGAAATTTGTAACTTTCTGTGTTTTTTATTTGATATTTTAAGTATGCAAAAATATTTTATTATTTTTTCTTCGGTGCAAATTGCCAGTCGTGTACATCGATGTTCAGAGGAAATAGCTCAAAAAGTTGTCGCACTGCTGGAGATCGCCCTCGCGCAGTAATTGTCCGAAACAAAAAAATCAAAACGATTCTTAAAGGTAACACCCATACGATGTCGGTGAAGCAGGATTTTGGAACTATATGCAAAATTCACGAAATTGCAGCTTAAGGGGCTATACCAGTGTGAACGCTGAACATTTGGGCGATTTTCGGGAATTTTTTGGAAGAAAAGTACTCAATTAAATGTTTCGGAAAATTAAGAATATATTTGCCTATATTTGACCTTTATTACGTAATTTTTTTATAGAAAGATATTGAGATTCAAGCGACTTATGCGCTGCCTTCGGAGGTGCCAAAAAAAAGGTCCTCCACTGCTGACTTAATTCCGGCCGATTGAGTAACTGAAACCGAAAAAGGAAAAAATGTCGATAAACTGGAAGGCATTTCCTGTACAATGACGTAGGATTTTCGAAAAATATCAACATCTAACAAAATGGCGTAGTTGTGAAAAAAAGTCTGTTTTCTTGCCTATAAAATGGTCGTTTTTTTCAATGCCAAATCGTCAATTTGCATCCAATCAAAAATATCCTACGTCATTGTAGAGTAAATATATTCAAGAGTACTCAGTTCAAATTTCAAGTCAATCAGATAATTGCTCTTCGAGTTACAATGTCAGCAAATTTAAAAAATCTCATTTCGAGAAAAACGCCTTTAAAGATTTAACTATCGATTTTTACATCGATTTTTACGACAGTATAAACTGTCGAAAAAGGCAAGAAAAAACGATTTTTTTAAAGTGTCACACTGGTACACCCCCTTAATAAAGTCAATTTTGTGATTCTTCATAACATTTTTGCTATATTTAAGGCTAAAAGTACGTTTCACTTTTGGAATTAAAATATTTGGATTCACCGACAAACTGATGGTACACGGAAGATGTGTGACAAATTTCATCAAAATCGGTTGAATAGTTTTTGAGTAATCACTTCAGCAGTCGTAAAAAATACAGTTTCGAGAAAAACGCGCTCAAAGTATCAACAAGGGAAAACTTAATTATTTCGATGTATTACCGGGTAATCCGCGATTCCAGCGTCATACAAGATTCCTTCGGCTTCCTACGGGCTCTCCGACCCGAAATTCAATAAACCGATCGGTCAACAGCGGATTCCAACACACTCCATCGGAGCTCGCACTAAAAAGTTTTTAGGCACTGGCACTCTGCCTTTCGTTATTTTCCGTATTACCATTAATATGTTGGTTTCCAAAAAACGTTCTCTTCCGTGAAGGTCCCTTAGGTATTGCATAAGAACCCTTTCCGTACGCGGACATTTTCAGAAGCATCAACAAGGAACATCCCTCAGGTGACACCCTTCGATTTTGTTGAAATTTGGATATGTTATAAAGCTTCGAAAAGTAAGCGATACGTATTTTTTTTTATCGGCGGAAAAACGGTTTTAAGGGGTGAAACGAACCCTCGAAAGTAGGGATGCTTTTCGTTTTTCGTCGATAACGTTATCGTTCTCATCTCCAATGTATAGAGCACAAAAAAATAAACTGCACAATAAAAAATTCCCCCTTAAAGTTGCCGATGGTGATTGCAGGTGAGACTTTCAGTGGTGGGAGGTTATTGATTATCATGGCGAGGCAAAGAAGTTGCCTTTATATTTTTTATTCCGTTTTAACGTTGCCAATGGTGACCGCAGCTGATGCTCCAATTAATACGAGATTGTCAATTATTATGACGCGGCAATAAAAGTGTCATTCAAATTCACGTTTCCGATGCTGACCACGACTGGAATGTCAATTGTCAGGAAATTGTCGATTATTATAAAGAGGCAGTAAATTTGTCATTTCTTAAAGTTCAGACTAAAGTTTCCGATGGTGACCGTAGCTGAAACTCATATTGACAGGAGATTGTCAATTATTATGACGAGACGATGAATTTTCCCTTGATTTTGGCATTCAAATTAAAGTTTTCGATGCTGACTAATGCAATTAATAGGAGATTGTCGATTCTTATGACGAGGCAGTAAATTTGCCTTTTTTTAGTTCAGATCAAAATTTCCGATAGTGACCGTAGCTGAATATTAAATTGATGGGAGGTCGTCGATTATTATGACGAGGGAATGAATTTGCCTTTTAATTTTTCAGGTCAAATTAAGGGGCCAGTCCACTTTCGAGCCACGAAAAAGGCTATTTAGCGATTTTTTTGAGGATTTTATCAAAGATATGAATATAAAAGTTGTTGGGCTTGATAAATAAAGTCTTGAAATACATTTAAAAAAAATTAATTCATTTTTATTCATTTTTAAGTACAAAAACTATAGTTTAACGTAACGCCTCAAAAATAGGTGGGCTAGGTAGCTCCATTACAACTCCGCAACGTATTGTCTGAAACAAAAAAATTAAGTCCATTAGATTCAGTATGACATCAGCTACAAAATGACCCTCGGATATAAAGTTTTATCAAAAAACACAAAAATTGCAGATGAAAAACGAAAAAATAAAAAAAAACGCGTTTTTCTTGCAAAAATAGAGTAAAAATCAAAATTTTAAAACCATCGAGGGTCATCTTGTTGCGAATCATGTTTACAATATATGGTTCAAATTTTAAGAGAATCGGTTTATTAGTTTTAGAGTTACGATGGAGCTAGATTTTGAAAACGTTGTTTCGAGAAAAACGCGTGTGAAGTTTATACTATGATCGGCCGAGGGCGCTATACGCTCAGGTAGACGAAATGCGGTCCTGAGGTTGAGGTAAATAAATAAATTAGAGAGCTCGATTTTCATAAAATTTTAACACAATATTTCTGAATGTATGTTCTTTCGAAAGCAGTGAAAAAAATCGATTTTTTGAAATTTTCAAAGTGAACTGGTCCTTTAAGGCGTTACCCCCCCACTTGCAGCGCAAAAAGGCCTTTTCATGAATTTTTTAAAAGAAAAACTACAAAACTTTTTTCATCGATCAATATACCATCTTAAAGAACACATCTTGAAGAACTTTCAGTAATTTTTTTATTGAAAAATATTACATTGTTTAGTGGAATTTTTTTGTTTTTATTGATTAAGACAAATGCCGTCAATGAAATAATGTTTTTATATACACGGTTTGCGGTGACCAACATTGCGGCAAAGTGGATCATCAGAAAAAAAATGCGGATGGATTTAGTCAAATATAAGTATAAACTAGTCTTTAATCGAAGGATTTTAAATAATATTCATTTTTCACAAAATGGCGGACAGTCAAGGTTAATGGTTCGATTTTAACGAAAAAAAACGGCCGTTTTTGGCTATAAAACGGCCATTTTTTTTTTCGAAAAAAAAAAAATCGAACGATTAAAGACTACATTTTTATGTATTAAATAAGTCTGCAAAATTTCAAGAAGATCGGTTCATTAGTGTTCGAGTAATCTTGGTCACCGACTTCAGAAGTGCCATTTTGAGAAAAACGCGTTTAAAGTTTCAATTTCAGTTTACACGAAGAAAATATTTTTTTTGTAAACTTGCACAGAGTCATCTATTCCTATACTCATAGAGTCATCTATTCCTATACTCATAGAGCCATCTATTCTCAGATACTTATACTTCAAAAAAATGCAATAAAAAAAAATCGATTTTTTCAAAATCGCAAGTGGGGCTAACCCCTTAAAGTTTCCTACGGTGGCCGCAGCTGAAGCTCCAATTGGAGGGAGATTGTCAATTATTGTGACGAGGCAATTAGCCTTTTGATTTTTCAATTCCAACCCCAATTTCCAATGTTGACCGCAGGTGAACCTTGGTAAAGATATAGCCACCGAAGGTTTTCCACACTTTCCCTGTGCCCTCGTGCGTTCGGAAAAGGATACCGGGGGGGGGGGGGGGGGGGGGGGGTGCTCTCCCAGGAATCGGAAATAGCGCAGTGACAAGCTTCGGGTAAAATTGAAAGGCACAAGATCGCGAAAGTCCGCGAGGACGTACGAAGGAACGTAGGAATTTGGTTACATTGATTCGAATATGTGTTTCGAAAAAAAAAAAATATAATTTCGTATTCTTTCTACGGAGCACTTGGAGCAGGAGAATAATCTGTTGAGAAGTATTTTCGTCTACTCGTAAGAGGATAACGCAAGAATCCGTCCCATGAGCGGATGACTATTTGTGACGGAGGATACAGAGAGGAAAGAAGTCAAGGAAACGGGACGAAAAAAACGGAACAGAGAGAATATTAAGATCCTGAGGTCGAGAAGAAAGAGAGAGAGAGAGAGAGAGAGAGAGAGAGTCGGCCTGAGGCTGATATCGACGTGTACGTAAAGTGAGAGTGCCCCGATAAAATTCACTTGGCACCTTTATTCACCCCGGTACGAGGAGAACGAATCCTTTGATCCGTCTTCAAAGATACCGGGTGTTCTTTTCCACATCAGCGGATTGAGGAGTACTTGCGAGAAGCCTCGACGGGGATTTTTCTACCGTTTTCCCACCGGTCCTCGTGATATGGGATCCCGCAGTCTCAACCGTTCCATCTCACCCCTTCTCTCCCTCTCTCTCTCTCTCTCTCTCTCTCTCTCTCTCTGCCCGAAATAATTTCGGCTTCGGTTGAAAAAAAACCAAGTTATTTCTTTCGTTACACTACAAAGGGGATGAAATAAAATTCCTGCATGGCCTGTTCATCCACATCGCAACCCTTCTTCCGTATAAAATGAAGATTCTGTGTTCCCATTTTTCAAATTTACCATGTTGATTTTCTCCCATGTACATTGTTTTTTTTGGCCTTCGGCAATGATAAACAGTTCGGGGGTTCCTTCCGGAACTGGAAGTGATATAATCATAGTGCTAAAAGTCCTTATTTATTTTTATAATTTATTTATTCCTTTTATTTTTTCATTATTGATCTGTGTTACTATTTGTTCGTTTATATTTATCATTCATTCATTACTTATTCATTACTCATTCATAATGTTTTAATTACTTAAATAATTACTTATAAAAATAAAATAAACACAGTCGATTATTTGTTCGTTCGAAATAATCCGGCAGCCATTAATATTTCCTGGATTTCGAACGACACGGATGCATTTTCCCCGTAGGCGATACATCCCGAAAATCCGTTCCCCGTCGATCGGCTTGCAACACGTGCCGGCAAAGTCAATGGGAAAAATACATTTCAATAAGTGTCAACGCGAGCGACGGACGTCAGTGCCCCCGCGGCCCTTTTTTTCTCTTCCTTCCCCTCGTGCCGAGATTATACGGTATTACGCGAGTTAGCGATTAATCCGCAATCGTATATGTTTTCTCTTCCTCGTCCCCGCCGCCGTTTCTTCTTCTCATCGCCCCTCCCCCTCCATCCTCCCTCATCTATGCGTTCTTCTTTTTCTCTGCCGTTCCAATCTCTCTCTGAAGTTGCCCGGCGAGAGCGGGCGAGGAAAGCGTGTATGAGGGGGATGATTGTAAAAAAGTGTAGCTGCGATCGGGCCAAGGTGAAGAATGGCGGCGGGGGCGGGAGGGCTGCGGGGGTTGGGGGTGCTAGCAAGTCGGTGCGCTCATTTGAATACTTAGATTGGACGGTACTGTGGGGTGGGAGTCTAGCTGCGACTCTTGGTCTCACGAGAGGGAGAGAGAGGGA